>OY728150.1:1390724371-1391974371 GCA_963277665.1 Viscum album | reverse complement strand
TTAATTGGATCAATTTAAATGAATAACAAAATAAATTGTTGAAAATATTATCCCACATCATGTTTTCTTTGTATTTTATATTAAAATTAATTTTTATCACATTTAGAAATTAAATATCATAAATTTAATTCCATATTTGGAATCAAAATTTTAAAAATTGTTATTCGTCTTATGTTTTTAGAGACAAAAATATGTGTCCATGGTAAATTTTGGTTACCATATAAAAAGTAAATGGACTATTTATAGAAAAAAAATTTATATGTGTTGTGTAATTTTTTCTAAATTAATTTTATTTATTTATTTTAAATGAAGAATCTAAAAAAATAGATTAACATTAATTTAACTATTTATTGATCAGAAATAATTTAAGTATATTTAAGGTTTAATATACATTTTTTACAAATATATTTCTACCATTACATCTAGTGTTTTATTTAAAAGATATTTTTACTCATATTTTGAAATTTATGATTGTGTTATATGAATGTTTTTTTGAAATTTGGTTCATTCAATTGTGTTACGTAAGATATTCATGGTTTTTGAATGTTTTCAAGTACATGTGGAACACATATGTGTGGTATGATATTAAGAGATTGGTTGGTCAGTTATAGCCCTCCAAAGTATTGGGTAATGTTTTATATCACATTATATAATCTGTAAGAATGATTTTTATTTCTCACAATATAATTTTCAAACATCATTAGGTTTTCCCACAACATAATTAATGGTTATAATTAGTTTTATTCCTAAGATAATGTGTGGAAAACATTTTTTTAGAACATAATGTATGAGAATAATTGGGATTTATCATAAGATAAAAATTGAAATCCTTGGGTTTTATCATAGAATAATGTGTACATGTCATTGGGATTTGTCCAATGATAATATGATGGAATCTTTGGGTTTTCTAAGAACTAAATTTTTTAGAATGATTTTTTTTAATAAAATGTTATAATTTATTTTCTTATGTATATGTCATATTCTTAGCCCTATATTATCTTTTCATCATTCATGATTATTGAATCATGTTCTTACACTTAAATTAATCACATATTATATTATTCTTATTACCTTATTCCATGACACATGACTTTATAATCTATGTTTTATGAGCTATTATTCTATTATATTATGTTCATCTAGCTTGATTCTATTCTCAAACCCAAATAATATTCTTATAACCTCTTAGAAACATTGAATTTAATCTCTTATGTTTACCATTAAAAGGAATTTGAGCTCCCCCTTCTTATGTTTCTTTATCCAATGTAAAGATAAATAGCGCTAAATATTATTTATCTTAGAGGATACAATTTATGAAGATTATTTGTGGGTTATGTTGATGATATATTGTGAAACAATAAAACTTTGTATCTAATCTCGAAATATAATAAACCATTTGGGTTTTTGGGATTTTGTGTAAATTTGTGAGATGTAATATTTCAATTTATAAAATTTAAATATACATTTCTCGGGTTATCCCACTTTATATCAAAGTGTGTATAAAGTATGTGTTTTTAGCATTAAATCTACGTGTATGGGTTTGGGTCATTTTATCTATAATTAGAGTGTGGAATAGTTTTTTTGTGACTAGGTAATTAAGATAACAATAATGAACCTAAAACATCCAATGATGAACCAAAAGTGATGTAGGATGATCCTAAAATGTCACTGAATGAAATGAATGTTTTATAATTTGATACAATTTTTGATTAGTTTCTAATATTTGAAAATTTCACATTGTGGTTGATATTTCGTGATATTTATATTAAAATTATTGGTTTTAGACATTTTATAAAACCATGATGAAGAAAGTTATTAATGAGTTTGATGGACAATGTAGTGATTATTCCATTAACCTAAAAAATGGAATGGGATGAGAAAAAACCATCACGAAAATGACTTTTCATTTTATGAATGATAACCTAAACATGTTGGTCCCCTAAAGAACCAAGGAATGAGTAATAAAATATTGATCTATTCATGTGAAAACATCCAGCTTCCATTACTGGTTCTTTTAATCCACTAATTATTGAGTAATTGATCAACATAATGGAAAACATATATTTTGTTATCTAGTGATCATATCATGAAACAATAATTACAGATATTTATTGTATAGAAGGTTAATCTAAACAATTATGGAATCTATAATTGAATACGAGGTAAGAGGATAAGATCAACTATATAGAATGATAGTATATAATGATGGTCATCAATAAATATTTTGCTCATACTCAGTGCACTAATATTATGAAATAATTTATATGGTGAAACAAAAGGAAGATTAATCTATTATAACTAGTGAATAGATGTTAATGAGACTCACACGTTTTTCCTTCAGATTTATTTTCTACCAAAAATTCAATATTTATCATTTATTTAGAGGCATAAAACCAAGTCCTCGAACTGAATTATCTATAAGTGAATGGTAGAAATGTTGAAACTATTTTATGAGTAGTTAAGGGGGAAATTGTAAATGGTGACCATAATTAAGCACAATGATTTGGTGATGGTGAAAGAAAAATGGATTTAAATGAAAATTTTAATGATAAAGTACATGGAGGAATGGAAATTAAACCACACATATGAAAATAAGTGAAACAAATCAACAATTGAATTTCCTAAAATGTATTAAAAAATTATTTATTATGTGATAAAGTGGACCAAGAAGAACACAACATCTGAATAAATTCAATGATACTGATTATAAAAATAGATAATTAGAAGGTGCCTATTAATACACCACTCAAACCTCATTAAATGTCATGAACCAACCTAGGTCGACCCCAAACTGGTAACTTGAGCTGATCTGCAACAAGGCCCGAGAGGCATTCCGGAGCCTACCTAACTAGAAACTATGACCAAGGCATCAACAAAGAATCCAGGGGAACAATTTATCCCTATATAAATAATATAACAGTGGAAAACAAAAAGAGAATCCTGATACAAATAAATATCCAAACCGAAAATCATTTATACAAAAACTGAAAAGTCAAAAAAATTGAACAAAAAATGTCCAAATATGACTTAAAAACCAAAATGTCTCCATGTGACCATAAGGGTCACTCTCCCTTACAAAAAATTAATCTCCCATAGAGATAGAAACAAAGATGAAGACCATCCCCAAAATCTAAAAAAATAAAGAACTATAGCCGTGAGTATTAAAAATAAGTATGCATCACTAAAAAAATCTATTCCCAATGATCATTCCTTAAATAAGGACACATAAATTACAGGTTTGAAATAAAATATATAAAAATATTTTTTACACAGATTTCCACTTAAAAAACACTGTGCATTTTCCTTTTTCATTCTAAAACCAGATTCCTTTCCAATAAATAGACATTATAATTTCCAAGGAGAAAGATGAAGTTTTTATTTTATATAGTAAAAGGGAGTCTAAAAAGTTCCAAATTTTTTCCATAAACCATTAAAATCCATAACATAAATTTCAGAAAAAAATTAAACCATGCTAGAAGGAGGTAGAAATAACCACATAACAAGGGAAATGGAAAAATAAACACACTAGAGTAACCCACCAACAATGCATCTCAATCATTTACTTCCAGCATCTAAGTTACAAAGGAATTGGGAACTCCTTTGAGGTTAAGGGAATAATCTAGAATATACTATACATATTGACTCATCCAAAAGGCATGCATTACCAAATGACATCAATTCCTCCCATATGCTTGATCGCACCCTACCTGGTCTAACCGAGGGGAACTATCCCATAGAAAAAATACAAAAGAATCATATCCCCTATTATAGTCTTTAATCTAGAGCTAAACCATATGTTAGTGAAACAAAGATTCCCCAAAAATAAAATAGCTATGCAAGGTTACCATGTAAGGAGTAAAGAAGTGCTGGGACAACCGATGCAAATTGAGCATCCAAGCCTATGAACATATATCATACATAAAATATTCATGAACAATTTCACCCTTGATCCACCCTAATGAACAATCACATTCATTTAAATTGTTTTAACACAATGGAGCCTCTCATTGTGGGACTCCCACAATATTTAGTATACCCATGGAAAGGCTATTATCCAAGTAGATTATTAAAGCTAACAATTTTCTCAAATGGTAAAACAGGCCTCAGGAACAATTTATAAAACAACTAATTTTCAAAAAACCAAGTCCACCTTTCCAAAAATATGATTTTTTTCAATTTCTTAACCATTTAATAAAATTTCATCAAAATACTCATACCACATTTACTTTCCAAATCCACTTTCATAAAAATTCCAAATGGGCTAGAGACCATCATCTCATGCCAAACCATATTCAAAATCCAAGAACACACTAATTTTAAATCAAAAAAACACATAAAAACCCAATCAAGAAACCTGAACCATCATTTAAAATTCAATAAATACATTTAAAAAGTCAAACCATACTTTAAAAATAAAAAATTACTCAAAAAAATAACTATTAATTTAACCAAACACTTGTTGTGCGTAGAACAACAAATTAATTTCATGTGTTTGTAAATTAAAAGAAAGTAACACAATTTAATATCAAAAAATTATTCCATAAATCATGAATCACTATTATTAATTCATGTAAGGTGTGAATATTAAGAAACCGATGTTTATCAAACCCAAAAAAACTCCAAAAAGGATCCAAGAGTTGAGAAACACCAAGTGAAACCCTATATAAGAAAAACACCAAAATAAACCAAGGGAAATCCTGATCCCAATATCCATAAGACCATAAAAGGAAAAAAACTCAGAAGAGAAGGGAAGAAGAAGGATGAGGAAGAAGAGAAGAGAATATTACCTTGGGAATTAAACCCCCAAAACATGGAGACACCACTAGTTACACCCCATGAGAAATGAGAGGAGGCATGGAGAAAAAGGGTGGGCTTCATCAAGGTTGCATGATTCTATGTAGGAAGAGAGGATGCATTTTTGTGTTAAAATCCTAATATGGTAAAAATTGAATTTGACATTTTTAATGACCTCAACACTATGAACGGTATCAAAAACTATGCGTCTACCATGACCACTTACTGAACACACTAAAAAGTCCAACAGTTTGGATGAATAGTTTGTTAAACCTTGCACTAGATGTGTAACATGGTTCTTTACAAAATGGAAAAGCCTTGTGCATGACTTGAACATTTTTTAGCTAACTGTGCTAAGGTTGTGTTCCCATGAACTGAGAAATCCCAAGATAACACGGTGCCCTGTGGTAGGGCTCATGGTTTCTTCAAACCGTGAACCCAAACCATGAAACTAAATAAAAGAAACTAAATAATGAAAATTTAAATCTATCACAGTTGAAACATGAAGAGAAAACTAAAAGAAAAAATATGAATTAGAGAAAGGGGTGAAAATAAAAATTCGAGTGTGAAACCTCTCCCCACCATAACAATTTATTCCCTCAAAAACCCAAAACATCTTATAGTTGATTGATCAATGATAAATGATCTCCACAACAACATAGTCCATCCTCTCGAACCAAGTATACCTCAAGAACCTATGAAATCGAACTAACACTTCTTACCCGAAATGAACCAATGAACCAAACAACTTTCCAAAAAATGTTAGGAAACTCAAATTATGATTTTTATCACCCTACTTCAAAAAACACTGTTGGGTGCACTCAAAAATCCCAAATTTTACTCAATTGAAAAATCTAAAACCTATAATCCAAAAAACAACTTGTTTCTAATCAAACACTAGAAACTAAAATGGATTACTAATACGTGACACCTGAATAGACTCCCCACCATTAGAATTATTCTAGATCCGACCTACTCTAGAATAAACTACAACTATATTCATGATGGGACTCCCCACCAATAAGAACATATCTTCTTAAGAAAACCCAAGAAATACCTATAGAAAATAAATCAGGGTCCTCCACAAAGAAAAAAAAATCCACTACTTGGGCCCCTGATGAATGAAAATCCTAGACATGCGGCAAAAAAAACAAAATAGATCCACAAGGGATAACCACACAAGTATAACACAATAGAGATCTATATAAGGAAAGATAGAACCACTAAAATTTTATGATGACTGGAATACCACATATCCATATAGCCATAGAGTAATATTAAAACCATGAGTAATACAATGATGATAAAAAGGAATCTATGACTTTTACCACAAAATGAGATGTACCAAGACAAAGAATCTACCACCAAGAAACGTGAACTGCGCCTTTTAAGCACAAGAGATAAAATCTACACCAATTTCATCTACACCCATGGTCATTCCTAACTAGATGAAAAGCCACACTGGAGGACATATGGCTAGAGTCCCAATGTCTTGAAACATATGGTGTCCCACAGGAAAGTGTCTATAATCCCATATTGGAACTCCAACTATTAGTGCCATGAGAAACCACTGAATAACCTAATAAGAACCAAAGAAACATGTCACAAAATGAGAAACAATTTCTTCCAACAATAAATATTCACCCAGAAACTGATTTAAAATATACACTACTGAACACACCTCCATTTAATAAAGAAAAATTCATAATTTCAAAAATAAAAGCATGCTTCAATCAAAAAATGAGTTTTCATGAGATCCATAACATCCAATTTTACATTTTAAATAAAACCTAACCCTAAAAAACACCACTAGATACAATAATTACAATATATGATGCATTATAATGAAGGGGGATTCAACCTAAGCCAAAAATAGCACCCTACTTCTGTAACCAGGATGTGGTGTCTTCCGAAGGGGTGGATCTGGCCCCACATCACTTCCCGGAAACACCCTGATAGAATTATTACATATGACCTAGAAATACATAGACATGGGAGGTATTTAGAGAAACCAAACACACCGTCCTATTATTACCATTGATACGACACTAATGAAACATCTGGAACCTGCACTGAAAAGAGACTAACAAGATATCATGAGGAAATTTTTTTCCATGAGAGCACTAATAGCTTCAGGTCATTTCCCCATATCCTTGTTGGAATTACCTTCACCATTTCCATTAATTTGAGGAAGGATGGATTCCTCAATAACTACTAATATAACAACTTTAACACAAATATATTGCCTGAAATCTTCAAAAAAGAAGGTCAGACCAAACTCTAAAATAATCATATATAGATCTAGATGAAGCCCAGAATGAAAACTTTGAGTGTTTAGGGAATCACCCACATCAAAGTCTATAATATCTGAGAATAGGTCTATAATAATTAAAAAACTCCATTATAGATCCCTCATCTTTCTGTATTAATCACATCTCCATTTCCTTACTCACTATCCCAAACATAGTGAAATACTACGAGATGAATAAATCCATGAAGAACTCTCAATAAATATCTTTATAAGGCATTGTTCGACAGACCAAATTCCACCACTTAGAGGTCCATCCTTCAATTATAATGGTTTTGAACATCTCATTTAATGAAACATGAGAATCTAAGAGGTGAAGATCCTTTTGATTTTTTTCATCCTCTTTTCCATGTGGAGAGTATCAATTAATCCATAAAATAGAGGATGTTTCAACTTTATAATGTCAAGAAGGAAGTTCATAAGTTGATCAACTATAAGGCCTGCAAATAGAAAACCACCCCTAGATTTCCCACAAATATCCATCAAATAATTTTGGGGGAATACAATAGTCAGTAAGGAAAACTAATAGCTCTATCAAAACCAATACATCTACAAGGATGAGAAACTAAAAATACAACTTAAAAAAATTCCAAATCACAAGAAGATGCACCATGAAATCATTTGTTATCAAAACATCACAATTTTCATCTTAAAGTTTTTTTTAAATAATACAAACCTATTCAGTTTCACACTGACTAATGGTATTCCATGGATCCTCACACATTTATATTCCTGTGCAACCATAATGACTTATCAACTCATTCCAAACTAGTCACTGATATGACCATACCATCATCCATCTAATTTCCCACACATATCCTTGGATGTGAGAACACATTGGAATACCAGTGGTCAAAAAAACTTCTCCATTTTTAAAATAATGAATCATACCCATGAATTCACACTATCAATTTTTCTTAAAATTTTAATTTTTCACAAATACATTCAAAAATACACCAAAACTCTTTACCCAAAATTGCTCCATTTCCTAACAAATTTCAATTTCCAAATTTTACAAACTCAGTTTCAAAATACCGATAACCACAAATCAAAACCATTTTCAAACACCACACATCAATCCATTTTTTTCAAAATAATTATTTAATGATACATTTTATTTAAAAATTATTTTAGAAAAGTTTCATATCTTATTTTTTTAAATTAAACCCTCTTTATAATAATACTTTATTTTCCAAACAAAAAACCTGTAAACCTGAGTTTTTTATAGAGATCAAATATCATTAAACCCATATATCATTTTATCAAAACAAAATTTCAAAATAATTCTTCAAAATATTTATCAAAAACTCATTTTTCTTCATCCTAAAACAAAACCATTACCAATTAAAATCCAATTTCTCATAATTCAAAATAAGGGTTTAAAAAATAAAAAATCATGAGGAAATCAAAAAAACTCACAAGGGGAAACTAGTGTCAATGAGATACTTGGCCATATGGTTGAGGGACATATTCCAATCACTCCACCACCAGAAAGAGTCTTCAAGGACTACGTCCCGAAATCATTAGGTCTTTCCAAGCCCGTATAGCCCACTAATTACTTTAGTGAAACTCTTTTTTGGTATCCCAAACACCAAAAAACCAATAAATACTAGATAACGTAAAATAAATTTGACGTCCCATTAAAAATCAATGTTTGGTCCAAAAAGTGTTGTCTAGACCATACCCCAAACATACATCCCAAGCTCCAAAAGTCACACTCCATCTACCATGACATCCCAAATAAAAAAGGACACTATAATATCAAGTTAACCTAAAGAACCAACCTATATCTAAAACCATTTTTTTCATAAACCAACCTGGTTTAACCCCGAATAGTCCACCTGAGCTAATCCACAATAACTCCCAAGAGGCATTACCAATACTATTAGTATGAAAATTAGTGTCAGAGAATCAATAAATAATACATGGGAATGACATATCCTAATATAATTAAATATAATAAAAAAATAGAGAATCTCAATACAAATATATATATCCAAACTAAACATTGTTTAGAAAACAATGAAAATATGACAAATAGAACAACAAAAAAACAACCTAAACCCAAAAAAAACAAAACTTCTCCATGTGACCCTGAGGGTCACCCTCCATTACCAAAACCATTCATCACCCATAGTGATTGAATCTAAGATGAAAACCATTACCAAAAGATAAAAACCAGAAATAACTATAGGTGTTAGTATTAAAACACAGTTGGCATGCCCAAACAACTTCATCGCCAATTTACATCCTTTAAATAAAAAACGTGAGTTCCATGATTGAAATATAATATATAAAACTAGGGTTATCCACACAGTTCCACTTGAAAAAATCACGGTCCATTGATCTTTTTTGTTACAAATACATATCTTTTCTAGGAAGGAGACATTAACAATTCCAAGGATAAATATAATGTTTTTATTTAAATTAGAAAAGGAGAGTCTAAAACAATTCAAAAAAAAATCTATAATCATTTCAAATCTACCACTTAACATTTATAAAAAAATTAAATCAGGAAAAAAGTACAAATAAACATATAATAAGGGAAATGAAAAAATAAGCACACAAGAGGGGCACTATCCCATAGAAACAAAAACAATCTAATAATTTCGCCTTCTATGAGTCAATAACCAGATAGAAATCCTATGTTAGTACAATAATAATTCTGCAAAAACAAACTAGATACACAAGGTCCCCATGTCAAGAATAAAGATGTGTTGATCATACCAATTCCAAAAAAGCATTACTCACATGAAAATATATCGTATATAAACAATTCATGCCACAAGCCACCCTTGAGACACCCCATGGAAAAATCTGTTGACTTTTAACTATCCGAACATAACGGAGAATCTCAGTGTGGGTCTCCTAATGTATTAAAAATAACCAAGGTGATATGATTATCCATGTAGTGTTTTTAAGCCAACCATTTTCACAAAAATGCCAAACATGCCTCAATAACTCTAAACAAAACCTATCTTTTTCAATGAACTAGTTCCACCTTTCAAAGAAGGTGAAAACACAACATTTTCAATTTCAAAACCATTTTATGAAATTACATTAAAATACTCATAACAAATTTACAAATAAAATCCACTTTCATCAAAATGATAAATGGTCCACATACCATAATCAAATGAGAAACCATTTTTAGAAACCAACTAAACACCTCTTTTAATTCCAAACCCACCTGGAAAACCTATTTATGAAACATAAACCATAATTTTAAATTCAAAAAATAAATTTACAAAGGAAAATCATGATTTAAACTTAAAAATTACTCAAAAAATATAACCCTAAAATTTATCAAACACTTTGTGGGAATTGCTTAAAAAACAATTCAATAATCTTAAAAATATAAATTAATTCACATAATATATCATAAAAAAATTATTCCATAAACAATGCATCAATATTAAATAATCAGGTATGGTTTGAAAATTATGAAACCAACATTTCTTAATTTTAAAGGGAATGTGAAAAGGGAAACCTACCTCAAATCACATGCTCTTTATCAACTCCAAACTAAAACAAAACCATGAAGATTTAAATAGTTGGGAACAACAAAGAGAAATCCTAAGAAAGAAAACCCATTAATATAAACTAAAGGAAAACATTAACCCTAGATCCATAATACCATCGATGAAGAGAAACTCAAAAGATAAGAGTAGAAGAATAAAGAGGAATAAGAGTGGAGAAGATTACCTTGAAAAATCACCCCCAAAACATTGAGAAACAATATCATACACACTATGGGAGATGAGAAGTTTCTTAGAGAAAGTGATAGGGGGTCCCTTAAGGTCTCACGAACCAGAGGAGGAAGATAAGAGGTGTTTTGGTGTTAAAATCCCCAGAGGGTAGAAATATAATTTCTCATTTTTAACGACATGGTCACTGTGAATGGTTCGGATGCATGGTTTATCAAACCATATGCTAAACATGACCCCCTTACAAGAAAAATTTGTGACTGCAACAGTATGGATACATGGTTTGGTAAACTGTTCACTAATCCTGTGACATGGTTTTGTCCAAAATACTAGAACCATGTTCATGCCATCCGTACGGTTTTCTATACCGTGCATGGGTCATGCACCGCTTACCTAAGTCATCCCAAGGCTCTAATGGGTTCTTTTTGGAGTGAGAATGTTTTCTTATAATCATGAACCTAGACAATTAAATTGAAAAAAATACCCCAAATATCAATATTTACATCTATCACACTCATAAGTCGAGGGAAAAACCAAGGGGAAAAAGATGAACCAAAACAAGGGATGAAAAAAATCTGGGTGTGACATTACATTATATGTAACGAGTTTGAGAATTATTCCAACATGTTTAAAGATCCATGGGTTAATGAAAATTATAGATATTAGAAACCCCCAAAGATATGAGAGAAAGGATAATCCTAAGAAATCATAACTATTGACGTGATTCAAGATAACAATGTTTTGTAAGGTGAACTCATTATCTACTTTAGAACTATAAGTGACTTGTCTAATCCAAGATCCTCCTACTATATATATGGGATGATTCTTAAGAGCATCGATGTAATAACCTAATATTTTATTAATTAATTTCCCTTTAAAATAATTAAAAAAATATTTATGTAATGTAGTTATATAAAACACATGAACTACATTAGATATTTTGGACTATTATAAAAAATATTCTATTTAATATAAAATAGATTTATGTTTCATAACTGTTTACTATATATCAATAGTAATGTGACTATTATGATTAGTACATATTCAATGTTATGAAAAGTTCTAATTGACACATATATAAGAAGAGATGACCTAAACAAGTTGAAACATACACTTTAAAGAACATTTATCAGATATTTTAGGAGAGATGACATCATTGTGTTTTCCCTTGAAAAATAAAAATCTATAATTAAACAACTGAAACCTAAATAACACTATTTATGGTAAAAGTTTAATCTTATTAATATCATTACACCAACCATGTTTTCCGAACCACCCTAAGAACATATCACCATCTCAAACCTTACCCTTAGAGTGCACGACAATGTAATAAAGGGGATATATATCCAGACCCTAGTGTGAATTTGAACAATTTATTTTTAATAAAATATTTATTATTTTTATCCATCTCATTGATACTTTTTATATACAATTATATTAAGAATTATTAAAATTTTATTTTTATACAAAGAAACTAAAATTGCATTTTTAGAAAATATATGGTTTTACAACTCTTTAAGGAAAATTAAAGAATCATCAAATAAATTTTATTTTCATATAATATTATAATTAAATAATTTTTATTTTAACAGAAATGATAATATTAATAATTAAGTAGAGTTCAATCTTTATGAGGTTCAGAAAATTGTTATTTTCACAAGAACCAATATTTTTCAATAAATTTTGTTATTTATGTAATGGGGATCAATCTCATATTTAAAGAATTATTTTGGAAACATAATTTTTTTGAAATAAGAAAGTCAAAATTATACAATCATGAATTTTTTGATAATTTTAAGAGATAGTATATTTTTTGTGTAAAAATTAATTATTTTATAAATATAAGATTCATATTAAAAATAAAAAATAACCCAAAAGTGATATAATAAAATATATAATTTTTTTCCAAAATAAAAATATTTTTCCCCTTTGAAATAATTTATGTTCATGTTATTAATTTTTATTTATAAAAACTTAATGAATCCACAAAAACCTACTTTAAATTTTAAGGTTTTAAAATGATTTGTTTATAAACATGATTCAATTTCAAAAAACTAATGTAATTATTTTAATATATTAGGTACATGGCCATATAAAATATTTAAAAAACTATAAATTTATTGAAACCATGAGAAAAATGCATTTTATTGTATGTTCTTTTTATTATTTTATCATATATATT
This sequence comes from Viscum album, assembly GCA_963277665.1. NCBI lineage: Eukaryota > Viridiplantae > Streptophyta > Magnoliopsida > Santalales > Viscaceae > Viscum > Viscum album. The sequence goes on along the minus strand of OY728150.1, from coordinate 1,391,961,380 downwards.
CCAAAAAATAAGTATATAAATTAATAAAGATTCCCCCTATATTTCGATATAAATACCCTAGAAACCTACCAATTATATTTATTCAAAACTAATTTATTGATAATTTATTTTATTTATATATCTCTAAATCCATCTCATGGTTTCCCCATGCTCTTAAGAAGCTCCTACCATCTTTTTAGGCTCTCTCTCATGTAAAGTGTTCTCTAATTGCACACTTTATCCAGGCACTATATTTATATTATTCTCTATGAATTCTAATTGATTATATTGTATCATGTCTTTAAAAAGTATATTTTAAGGTCTTAATGATGTTCAAGTTACTATATACCGCCTTTCATTCTTGTTGAACCCTTCCATGAATCATTGTACACACTCTTCTTGTTGTTGAAATTATACTACAATTTTCCATGCCATATATTTATATAGTGAATACCCATCCAAATTTATACTCAAGGGAATTCAACTAGTAATACATATTCTTAAATGATTTTGGAATTACATTTATATAATACATACACATTAATCATGGGATTAAAATTTATTAAAGGTGAACATATGTTTTATGATCTATGTGGAACACAAATGAATATACATGATTTGAATGTGAAATGTGGGACAATAATTATATATCGTTACAATTAATTGGTAATGTTTTTATCTCCAAATATACCATGATTGGTGAATGGAAGGTTATATTAATAACAATATGTTATGAAGTCTTGAATGTTATCCACAAGTTATGCTTATGATTTCATGTTTATGGTTACTGCCATAATCCTATATTTCAATGATGTTATCATCTTATTTCATAATTGGATACTCATTTTCATGAATCTATCCTTTTTATTTCACCTTGATATTACTATTGACTCACATTTATTACTTTAATCATGTTATGATTTGAATATTCCCGTAATTGTATTTATATCCCACCCCATTCTTATGCACGTACTCTGGTTATCACGTGTATTATTAGAATAATCCATAGAATATAAGGGCATATTTAAAATATTTTAAAATATTTTATTGTAACCATGAATCATATTACTATTATATGTATGTAATTAACTTATTAAATAATGCCTCATGATATTTCAGGACTGTGTTAAGTGTCTATTATTGTAATAAATCATGAATTTAGGTGTATTAATGAAATGTGTTATCATAATTGTATCAGATAAAAGTATAGTAATTTTAGAGGATTAAGATTAGAAACCATTAGTTCAGGCTTTAAGTATATGAATAAACAATGTAAAACATCCCAAAATTATGTAATATATAGATAATCTTGTTTCCATGTAACAAAATCCTATCTGGATACTACAATTCGATGTGTCTCCCACATAGTTTCACATAGGGTTAATATACCTAAAAGGGAACATAGGAAATTAACTAGATATTAACTTGATGATTTATAATTAGGCCAAGGTATCCACCTATCTTAACACTCTTAGGTGATATTATTTGGAATATTTGAAAGATTCTTAAGAAGCATCTTTAATGGAATAAAAATTACCCAAATATTTTATGTTAGGAAATAGATCACACATAACATAGATTGAAACCTAAATGGTCATAATCAAGTTAATTTATTCAATTTATGATAAATAAATTCAATTTTCAAAGATTCCCATTTATATGATTAATAATTTGAAAATTATCATCTCGAATATTGCATTTATTTTAGTCAATGCATGGAAATGTGAGAAACTGAGTCAACAACCAAAGTGATGGGAAATGTAATGACATCCCAATGATATTCCCAACATAATGGGAGAAGTATTTGGTAACTTAAGAACAAATATTTCTCAGTTAACTAATGTTTTTAATACAAATGTAAATGATGGGAACAATCAAACCCCCTAATAAAGAACAATTCACAATTGAGAACTCCCTGTGATATGAGTCTCTCACATTCAATGGATCTTCTGATTCGTTAATTATGAAATAATGGATCAACTTTAATAAAAATATCTTCAAATTCCTTCAATGATATGAAAAATAGAGGTTCATAGAGGATATTTATTATATAGGTAGAACTTAATCAATGTTTTATATTGTTAAATAATAAAATTTTCAAGGAAGAGATTAAATCATTAGACTTGATATAATATTGCAGAATTTTTTTTGAAAAATAATTTACATAAAATATCTGACAAAAAATAGATAAGCAATTAATTGGCCTCTATTAAAAGGATGAATAATAAATCATGTCTTACATGGAAAAATTTATAAAAGTTTCACAAAATAAAAGTTTTATAATTTTTAAAAAATATTGGATTTATAATTTTAGAAAATGTAGGATTAAATGACTGTTTTATAACTTAAAATTACATAAGATTGATTTCAAATATTTTATAATTACATAATGTTATTATTGTTTCTTGATAATCATAGTATAATTATTGGTTTTAGTCACATGATAAAACAAAGAGGAAAATAGTTTATAGCATCCAATGTTTTTGGATCACATGAAATTTCAAAGGTTCTTGAAATTCAATAATTTGGTGGAGGATAATTTTATTAAAAAATGAATCATAATGTAAATATGAGTTTTGGAACAATTAAATGTGTGGTTTTTGAACATGGTTAATGGAACAAGAGATTCTTAATGTTTCCCATTGAGTCACAGGAGCATCAGGCCCCAAAACAACAGAACTTAGAAGACCTGGTTATGGGGCATGGATTTTCTGAAATTTTACAGCCCAACTGAGGAAATTGTGAGGTTGATACAGTGGATATAGAGCTTATGTATAGTTTTTTCTAATCCAATGAGAGGATCTGCATGGATGTGTGGTCTTCTACTGATATTTGGTAGAGCTTAATATCAAGGTTTTAACACGATATCATAACTTGTGATAATACCTTATTGGGGAGTGGAACATTCCTGTTGTGTGAATGGTTTGGTCAACCATGGGACTCATCTAAGGGGGTGAAATTACCTTTTCCAATCCATACATATTTAATTACTACTTCCACCTTTCTCCTCTCACCTGTGCCCAACACCTCCTTCATGAAGCTCCAACTCTCCTCCTCTAGTGATGGTGGTATGTACCTCATCTGACCTCATCCTCAAGCACATTCAATTTTATTTCAAAGATATAATAAGTTATACGACTCCTCTTACTCATCTATTCATTTATATTCTCACCACTTGTGCTATCTTAGTGTGAGGTAATTTGACATTTGTTCAGAGACAATCACTTTTTCATTGATTTCACTTGAATCGGACAAATCCATGCCTCGATATTGGACATGTGGGTAATCCTGAGTATGAGGTAGTGGAATATAACATCCCCCTAAATGTATTGGTATTTTATAAATTGAACCATTGTGCCACATGCTATAAATTCATTAAGATGTTCTTAAATGTGATAGTCCAATTTTAGAATCTAATGTCATAAATCTTATATCCATTATTTATTAAATTATTAATTATTTGGTCATTAACCTTATGATTGAACATACCTCTTGTTTTTTCCCTTGAATGTCTTAAATTTAATAATTATTTTCTAAAAAAATCTTTATGGAGGTGTGCTATCGTAAAAAAATGTTTACATTTTGATTAGATGTAATGTGAGATGATGTGACACCCCTCCATGTTATCCTCTAGAGAGAAAACACTCTCCCATGTGGATGGGCCCTAATTATTAAATATAAAACATGATGATTCTTTAGGCATGAATGTTATCATGAACATCCTTTTACCCTTAATTTTATTATGTTACCTACCATGGGAAGACAAATTAGAGTTAGAATATTTCATATATTCTTATAATTCCTTAATAATAAAAGGGAAACAAAAATAAAATAAACTATGTGATTATTAGAATGGCCATATATTATTGTTTTGTAATGATTTATGGAATTCTTAATAAATGGCCTTCTATTATCCTCCATATTTTTTATAACTATAATGGTAAAAAGGTGTGACCATCATTGAAAATTATTTATTGGTAAATAGTGTGATTCTACTCATAGAATCTTTAGTATTTGACATTTAATGTGAGGTAATGTATTGTTTACACCTTGGGAGATACTTAGGTTCATTTTTTATGAAACACAATTGATGGGACCGTGGGCTATGGAGACTTTATACCCCAGAAGAGATACATGTTATATCAGGGATGAGATCATCGTGTGATTTACATACCTCTATATAAGAGATTATATGTTCCCAGGGGAGAACTTGTGGATAGGATTGGTGGTAGGATGGTTACACCATGAAATGAGAGAAAATCTTACCTCTTAATGAGATACTAGGGATGGGATCAAAGGGTATATATTTTAATTCTTTCTAGGAGTGATACATAGGATTCCATTTATATATCACCATGGATGGACTCCTTTATATTAAGATAATATTTATGCTCTTGGTTTGGTACTTATGTTCTTTTACAAGGTTCACCTTGTAAATGACCAATACTTCATTTAATTGAATATAATAGATTCATCATTTCATTATATGAAAATTTATAATTAACGAATTTAAATTACACTTATGTCAAGAAAAATAATATTCTGATATCGGTATATTAATTCTATTTTAATTATGATGACTTGTTATTATTTTATATCATATCTGTATAGGTTCACCTTAGTCTGAGACAATTCTAGCTCAGGAGGAATCTAGTATGGTCACCTAGGTGTCGTTGAAGGACCTGAGTCAACATGTCATGTTTATTTTGTTTACTTATATTCTAATATTTCATTATACATGCACCTAATCATATTTATATTCATAGACCAGATTATTATATATACACCTTTGGTTGTGACTTACAAAGTATATGTCACACCCTACTCATGCCTCCATTGCATTAGGGTACCCAAGAAGACCTCATTGGTTTCTTGATCTAGATTCTTGGATTATTTCATGTGTTCTTCATGATATATGGGAGACAAGGAGATGAAGAATGAGTTGGTGTTTTGGATGCTCACTGAGTTAGCCATCATGATGTTTTATTCTGTTATATTATATTCCATGATGTATGTTTACTTTTTTGGGTTATGTATCATCATTTAGAAATTCATGAATAGTATTATATTTTTCCATTTATATGAAATCATTTTTTTCTTATTCATCATATTTATTGTTATTTACTTGATGTGATCACCTGCACTATTAAAATTACAATGTACAGGTGAGTTAAATTTAATGTTATCATAAATCTAAGTGGTTTTTTCCCGTATAGATTGATGGTGGTATTCTATTTGACAAACCAATCATGGAATGTTTGAGCCATTAATAATTGGTTGTACGGGTAGAAAAATCCTTTTTGTGATTAGATTGTAGCCAACTTTCAATCCTTTAAGTGTATGGATACATTATAAATTGGAAAATTATGACCCATAAAATCAAACCATTATGTATAAAATTTTCTCACCTTTATAATGATGCATGAATATAAAAGATGTTATATTTTGGGTTTTAGGTTAATTGGTTTACCTTATAAAGGACTGTAATTTTATCTCGGGGGGCATGATGACCCATATGAAGAAATATATAAATGCACAACTGTTCAATGTAGGTCACGTGGGGTATTTTTGTATAAGATATATTTCACTCGACTGATTTAGGTCAGTTGTGGTGCTTGTACTTATGATATGAACCCATTATAGGTGTTTTGAAACCAAAATGTTAACAAAAAATTCAGGTTATATCAAGATGAACTCATAATGGTTTAATGGGACACTCATAGGTCACCATTACATTATCCATTATACCTAGGTACTTCACCCCATGGGGGTCTTTTTGCATTATGTATTAATGGTCATTTAATGATTCTCTTACTGCTTGTACGAACTCACATATAGATACAAGGTGAAATTTTATTTGAATAGTTCCCTCATTATTTAATAAAATATTGTTTTATATTTTTTGAGATGTATATATATGATGGATTAGTTAATTAAAATTTAAATTACAACCTATAAGGTTTTTCCACTATAGAGTAAAATTGACATTTTCTTAAACTATTCCATTTGTGTAGCTTTATAAATATCTAATGAAGTATGTTTTTTTCTTGAAATGGGAATGACCTTGTTTTTTTAAGGTTCAAACATTCCAATCTGTTTCTAATGGGTTTATTCGTAGAACTGGAATTACCCAATGATTCTATATCCATTTAGACCTACTTTCTAATGGTAGGTGCTCATTAGTTGTGGACTGATGAGGCTTTAAGAATTTTCATTGGTCGAAAGGATGGGAGGTTAGGCTCGTCAAACAGTTTGGGGGGAATTTATTGCCTACTTCGGGACTCTCTTAAAGATTTAAGATATGTTCACGAATCCTTATCAATTCACCAAGAATGAAATGTGTTTTAGACTGTGAAATAAATGATTGATATGTATAGAATTTATAGAATAATATATATATATTTGATGTTCTTAATCGATAGAGAATCATCCATATGTATTGAAGAATCTTATTCAATGGTATCCTTCAATATATTATATAGAAATCTATTGGTCATTATGATGACCATACTAGTTTTAAAGCCACTAGGTGGGGAACTTGATGTTTATTTCAATTATGAAAGACATATATTATTTCAGAGTTGGGATCCTACCCATAGATGGCCTACCTACGTATCCTCATTAAAATGGAATCAGAACCCATGTAGTTCTATAAGAAGGATATAGTTTGACGTCATATGGGATAGAAAAGTATTAATGAAAGACGAGATTGAACCTTATAAAGTCTTCCAACGTACACTACTTTTAAGGTAGAGATCAAATTCCACGTTGTTCGGGTAAAATATGGGGGTTATAAAAGGTTAATGGCCCAAGAAGGGATGTCGTGGTTATTTTTACACTCTAAGCTCACGCGAGTCATGGTCGGTGTGAGAAAAAAGAGGTATCAATAAACTTGATGATGGTTCCATGAAATATGAAGTTATGAGATATGATGTGGGGCTTACGTATATATGACGACCCAAGTAAATGAAGGCTAGGACTTAGAGAAAAAGTCCAAGAGAAATGTCCGTAAAGGTATTCACACTCTATGGAGATTTGGAGTTTTAACATGGGGATTACTCCTAATAAGGAGACCCAAATTTGTGATTGGGGTTTATTCTAGAGAAGGAGGCCCAAATCAAATGAAATTAATATTGGGTCATACTCCTAAGAAGGAGGCCCGATGTTAAAGGAAAATATGACTGGGGATTACTCTTAAGAAGGAGGCCCAGGTTAAGGGGACTTTTAAATTGTGGCTTACTCCTATGAAGGAGGCCCAAATCAAAAGATATTTTCATCTCAAAGGATGAGGTTATGTAGGAAACCCCTAACCATGGTGACATTAATCTTGAAGGTCATGAGGTTTTTGGGATAGGTTCTCACAGAATTCCTTTCATATAAATAATCCATTAAAGTAACCTTTCCATAAATGGATTTGAAGAGGGTTTTGAAGAATTTTTCTTGAATAGGAGAGGTGGATTTGTGGAAGAAATGTGATTAGGAAGGAGGCACACAAGTATTGTTCTGGCCTGCAATTCCTAGTTGCACAAGTAGACTTGTGCGACATGAGTCACCTTGGGAAACGAAGAATACATAGGGTAATAATTGGGTGACTTTGACCTCAAGAACTTAGTATCATCCCTAGAGGCTTCAAGAGGTGTGGCGTGCAAGTTCCCTTGAGAGGGAAAGGTGTCTTGAAAGTGTCTTTATTTCCCAAAAGGGGTGGAAACTTAGGATGCAGGTATTGTAGAATTCCAACACTTAGACCTTATTATTCCTCTTTAGATCTTTCATTCTAGGTAATGAATTGACTTATAAGTGTTAGGAATACGTCATACAAAGACTTGGGAGACCAGATCTTGAATATATGTTTTGGAAAATTGGTCCTCGAAATGGGGGGGGGGGGGCACAGGGGACATTTATAGGCCACAAGGCACCTTGGGTGAAAAAAAGAATCAGGCACGCATGTGACTTGCACAAGCCATATGTGGCACTTTAGTGACTAGCGCGATGAGAAGAAAACATGTGTGGCCCCTTCTTAATGGGTTCCTTTTTCATGAATTTGTAAATTTTTTATGTTCTTCAAAGGATGAATCTCTTTGTGATTATGGTATATTTGATTTCCATTCGTTGGACTCTGTGATGGAATAGGGCGTCAAAAAATGTCCCCCCTTAGAGTTGGATCCAAAAAAGGAAAAAGTATTTTACTCTGAGGAAAAAGAGAAAATCTGGTTCAGCGGCGCGCAGGTTTTGGACGCATAGGTTTCTGCATGTAGGTTCCGGCGCACAAGACTGCATGATTTCCTATATATATGGGTGTCATTTTTCAAAAACCATCCTGCCTTCAAATCTTTTGAGCTCTCACTGTGCGAGTGTCTTCATTTCCTTGGTTGATCGCTCTTCTTTTTGTTACACTTCTCCAATAAGTATTTTGACTTGCGCCCCATTACTTGTGCAGAAAAACTTGCGCGACATGACTTTCACGACCTGACTTGAGCACCATAATGCCTTAACCTTTTTCTTCCTTTACAAGTATTTCATAAAAGTATACTTACATAAAAGTTAACTGTTTGATCTCTGTGCAGATTCAATGGCTCCCAAAATAATTGGTTTAGCTGATGAGTTGGCTTGCAAGAGAATAGAAAACATGATGAATGTCGTTGGCCATGACTATTATGATATTTGCAATATCACTCTCCCGGATTTGTCCAAGTACTTGAAGAAACATCATTTCAATTTCCCACAGAGCATCTACTTTCCTTTATATGGCCATGGTCATCTGTAAGGAGTCAACATTCCAGAGGCAATCAATTATATTCCTCGTTCCTGGTTTCAGACTTACACCAATTTCTCTTCAGAAAATGTCTCAGTTTCCGGATCATTTTTCAATGCTGGAACAGTGGAGAAGGAATACATAAAGCACCATATCCCATGTTCTCTAGATCTGATGCCTCAAAAGCCTGATCTACAGCCGCATTGTTATCCTTCTATTTTTCAAAATTCTCAGATGGACCAATCTAAGGGATGTAAAAAGAGTTGGGATTTCTGTCCTGGAGGAGGTGTGAAGCCGACTTGGATGTGGGAATATTGGGTAAGAAAAACCTGTGCAGAGTTTTTCGAGGATCTAAAGGGAGCTACAATATATGAAGTTGTGTGGCATGGGTAGAAACATGTCTACAGGAATGATAATTTTGTGCCGGAGCTAATCAGCCGCTGGAGTCCAGAAACCAATTATTTGTATCTGACTCGTGGAAAAATTGGCATCAACTTGTGGGATGTCTACAAGTTATCTGGGGCTCCAATTCTGGGAGACATGTATGAAGAGTTTATCCCTTCGAAGGTGACGGGGAATGATTCTTAGAAGACTCCAGCTCTAGGTCGGGAGATATTGAATATTTTCCACAAGATTAAGAATACCAAAACCATGAAAAACCACTCCAGAAAAGATATCCATCCAGAGGAGTGGATGGACATGTTTCTCGTCAAGATGAAAGATAAAGGGACCACCTATACTCTTCCTACCAGCTGCCGCAGAGTAGAGAAGATGGGTGCTCTAGGAACATTTTGGCAAACTATGGAAGCGGGAGAGTTTGAAAAGTGGGGGTACGAAGTTGATCAAAGAATCCTAGAGAAGACCCGTCTGGTGGTATTCTTAGCCTTGTGGCTCAGCATTAATCTTCTACCAGTTAGGGATTTGAAGAGAGGCATTAGGCCAAGGACCTTTGTTGTTGTAGCCAAGTTGGCTGGGAGAAAAATGGTTGGGTTGACCACCCTGGTTTCAGCGAAGATTCACAGGATATTACTCCATGTCTATATGGGTATGTATCCTTTGATAATAGTGTGACCATTCCATGTTTTGTGGGGATGGATCACCACTCAATTCAGGACATATGCTGTATAGAACAGAGTACAGGTTCCTGGAAGATCTTTTAAACCATCGGTGCAGGAATTTTCCGTAATTTCTCCATTGTCTATCAATTCCTATGATCTATAGGAGAGGCTGAGCATGTTAAAGGAATTTAATTTCTTTCCTTATGGAAACCCGCCCACCTGGCGGTTTGTTGATGATGGAACATCTAGCCAGAAATTAAAGTCATATATACTGGCTTGCAGAGATGGTTTATTTGCCACCATAATTTAAGGAGATATTATATGAGAGGCCTATGATCCATATATATTTGCACGCCAATTCATGTCTCTACAACAGATTGTTGTATCCCCTCCCGTGCATGTCAGATCAGAGTATCATCTGATGGTTTCCTGAAAACTATGGTTGTTGAAAGCTATGGAGAGGACTGGGGCAGTGTTTGATCTACCAATTGTTGGAGCGGTGAGTCAATTGACTACATGGTATGCCGATAACTGGGTAGCATCATACCCTCCATGGGTATTGAATCTTCCTATCTACCGGGTGGAGAGTAAAAAGAGAAGTGTCATGAAAGAAACCTTTGATATGGAAAGTGACTCATCCTCCCCAGAGCAGATTCACAAAGTTCTTTACCTGTGGATGATTAATCGGATTCCCAGGATGGGGATGATGAGGCGCGACATGCATCAAAATGGCCTCGTGTGAAATATAATACTCCTTCAAGATTCAAGAGACCTAATCCATCGACTCAAGGTGAGGTATGTCATTGAGGAAATTTAGTTTCCAATATTTTATAGAGAAACATGTTTCGTTTTTTTATCCTTTATCTATGATTTCAGGAGCAAGGAATAAATTGATGTCAAAGATTGTAGGACCCTCCTCGTGGCCTTCTAGTTCACATTCTAAATATTTTCAACCAGAGGCTATCCAGACCTGGAGGGGTTTATATTGTGATGCTGAAACTGCCTGGATAGATGATAGAGAAAATATTTTCAATTAATTTATATTGAATATAAATGTTTTAAACTCACAAAATTGTTCCTCTAAGATTAATTGTTTCATTTTTATGATTTTGGTGTTATTTTGAGCTGAATAGTAAAAATTGGCCATTTTGGATTTTTAACAGTTTTAACATATTTCTGTATTTTGGAATTAAAATTGTCTACATTTATCCAAATTTCAAAATTCTTTCTTTTACAGATTCTACATAGCCAGGGATTCATTTACTATTTTTGGACTAAAAGCGGAATCGGCCATATGGAAGCTCGAAAGAAGCTCACAAGTTGGCTCAAGAAAACTGTTTCCAGTTCTGCCTAGTTTTGGTGTGGGATCCATAACTCATCCATTGTGGGCCCATATCTTGCAAAATTAGGTGGGTGGAGGCGAAAGGAGTTTTGGAGCATCTTTTATTAATGAAGCACTGCGGGATGTGGCCGTTTGAGGGTCCATTAAAGCTGCCTAATCCGGGGTTTGGCGTTTTGGAGATTCTGACTAGACATAATAAATGATCAGAGTAACATGACCAAAACTCTCGTAATACCTGTCCAAATCCGATGAGATTTTGAGGGGACACATAAAAGACAATTATGAACAACATTCAAGAAGGCATAAATGCGTGAAGTGGTCATTTATGGGGTCAAAAACGTGACAACATTCGGAGGACAGAAATCTGGATATAAAAGGAGGAGTGCTCCCCCTCCTCAACACATCCCATTCTCCACCCCATTCCTTTTGGGGCACCAAGGAGAAGAAATTTTCAGATTTTTCTTTTATTTCTTTTATTTCAAAATGTCTCTCCTCTCCCGCATTATCTCGCTTTCCCCATCCATGGAGGGGTAGCTTCTTTTGAGTGATCGGAAAGAGGGGAGACTGGACCTATGTGTTGTGCTTGAGTTTTTGTGCTTGAAATGAATAAAATTTGTTTTTCTTTCTTCTTCTAGTTCCAATTCTTAATTCAGTATTAAATTCCGAATGCGGTTGTGTTAAGGTTTTTATTCTGAAATTATAAATTGCTTTGGTCGATGATCACATCTCCCTCCACCCAATTCTAATCTGTATACGGTGGAACATGATTAGGGTTGCGTGGTGATTGCTGGACGGTTGTCAAGCACGTGTGTAGGATTGTATGTCAAAATCATGGTTTATTAGGGAACAAAAAATCCAGGTCTGGGATTGCTCTAATTAATCAAGAGACCTTCTACAACCCTAAACACATTGGAAGGAGGATAGACCAATCTAAGGTTTTAGAAAGGAAAATTCTCATCACATTTATCTGACTAAGGGAGAGAGAGGACTCAGTAGATGAATCTCTCTCTTACCAGGTTAAGGAAGAAGAAGAGATAAAATTTGGAAACCATGATGGCACACCACTAGGTCTAGCTGAACCCAATCCGATCATACTCTTTATCTTTTGTTAAAACCAATATTTTTTAAGAAAACCAACAAAAAGTGACAACCTTGTTTTGTGTGAACCCCTCTTCGGGAGACTACCTAAGATCAACTGCTATACTTTACTTAGGTAAATAAAATATTGTTTTTCCACGCCCCACGACAGGCGTGTGTCAAACTTGGCGCCATTGCCGGGGAGGAAGTGCCACAACCTATTTGTAAATATTTGACTTTTTTAAATTTAAAAATAAAGTAAAAAAAATCTTTTTTCCATGATGTTTTCAAATTCAAATTTTTATGCATGGAAAGATTACTTGCAGGTGAAATATCAAGAGCCAAAAATTTATTATCGTGATCTAAATGACCGGGTTGAAAGGATTAGTAATAATCTGGATGATTTGGGGAGGAAAATTGAATGGGCATTGGACTATGTTTGTGAAAGGATGGAGCAACCCGACCCTGAGCCGGAGCAAGAACCTGAGATAGTGGTGGAAGAAATTTCACCACTCATCATTGAAGAACTAGATGAGGTAAATGTCGGCGTACATGAAGACTCATTCATCCTCACTCAACCAATTATACCCGAGATAGATGAAAAGGCGGATGAATTTCCTGCTGAGCCAAATGTGGGAGATCAACAAGAATTGGATAAATTCTGGAATGAATGTGAGGAGCTACTTGATGGCCCCAAGCCTTGAAAAGAAGAAGAGCCCGCACATCTAAAAGAATACCCCACACAATTTTTAGAATTTGAAGTCATTATGGAGGAGACTGACTACCTACCTACATCCAGTTATAATCAAATCCAAGAGGCACCTTCAGCTGAAGAAGTGATTGAACTAGAACCAACTCAGGGAGATTATCCTTCCATGAACTCAAATTTTTCTGATTTCATTCAATCTTATTTGAGTATCACTCCATATAGCTTTGAATTTTCAGATTTGTTCAATCCTTGTATCACCTTGGAGGAAGAAGAAGAAGGAGAAATTTCACCTGTTGAGGAACACTTGGAGCACAATAAGGACATTGGTCATATGCTTGAGGAAGTCCAAGAAACGATAACAATGGCTCTGCATGAAGAACAAAATCTACAAGCTACCTACCTTAAAAGGGATGATTTTGAAATTAATATTTCAAATTTAAATTTTGAATATCCCTTTGATTCTTCTTTTCATGCAGCACATCTGGAGCAACCACTGGATTTTGAAGAACACGTTGTACAAGTAGAAACTGAAGAGGAGGAGGATCCATTCTTCATCCTACCCCCGCCATGCAAGCTATACCACATTGCGAAGGGGGTGGATCTAGTGTACTCTATACATGGAGTCCTCCTCAACAAGGATACTGAAGTACAAGCTGGGAAAAGCCACATGTGGTGGTTCAAATCAAAGAAGCTACATCCACCATCAGACTTTGGATAACAGCTGGTACTGCCCACTGGAGGCAGTAAAAATTCAGGGCCCACTTGGGGGATCATACCAAGACTTATCTGTTTCTTTCTAGGAATTTAGATTTCAATTTAATTTCTTAGAAGTATTTTATCATTCATCCTTTTCCTCCTTATCATTTTGAGCTTTAATGACATGATACTTGTTCTTAATTTTGAAATTTTCTTTTGTAGGATCATGATGGCAGAAGGAAGCCCCATAAATTTGTTAAAGGGGACTGAATCTTTATTTCGAAAGGGTGTTCATTTTTAAATTTTAAATTTTAAACTCCTTAAATTTTTTGTCCAAAACTTGTTTTAAGCATTAATGATAAGAATTTCATACCCACACTTGAATTAATGTTTTACTCAACTTATCTAGGAGACATGAGTTTCTTAGGAATCTTGTGATGCCATGTTTTAGATTTCAATGTTAATGAGATTGAATGATAAAAATGGATAATTGGATGATTAAAATGAAGCACGGATATTGAAATAAGAACTCATGATTTAAGGGAATTAATTGATTCATGTAAATGAAATTTCCCTTCCATTCTTCATTCTCTGAATTTCTTAAATTCATGTGAATTAATTTTTTATTATTAATCATTCCATGAGTGATTGTCCAATATCACATTCTCATTCCTGAGAGGATTTCTAGACCAAATATTTCCTATTTTATCTTGAGCATATTTCTTGAGTGATCATGGGACATGCCACCTGCTAGAACTTGTATTGAAACTTGTCAAAGCTATGACTGTACAAAACCACATTTAAAATGATTGAGGCATCTCTTTGGCTAGCCACATTTTATCCTAAGACCCACCTTTACATTTATCCTTCGTAAGCCCTTAGATACCATGAATTTCCTTATAGGTTTAAGCCACATTACAATCCAATTTTTCCTTACCTACCCACAATTTTAGTATTATTGCATGGTTATTTCAAGTTTGAGTATGGGGGAAGGGACTTTCGTGTGGGTTCCATGGGATATGTATCATTTTTGGGTCGTGTAATGTGTGAGTCATCATTTTGGGCAATGTATTATTATAAAATTGGGCATGAGTCATTATTTCATTATGCTTCTTTCATTTCATCCGGTTCTCAATAAAAAAAAGAAAAAAAAAAGAAAAAAAAATTCAAAATAAATCTGTGCCTTTCTGGAGCTTTACACAAAAAAAAAGAAAATAAAGTTGTGCCTTTCTGGAGCTTTACAAAAAAATAGGGAGAATGTGGATGATATCATTCTTTGTAATCATTTATTGACTCATGACCCATGTCATTGAAAGGGGACTGGTGTTGTGATTCACATTTCAAGGGGATTTGAGTGAGGTTTATCTTGTGTTTTCACTTGATTAATCATGCATTGTACTTAAGAGTCAAACCTCCTACTTCTGGCCTTAAATTATTTCAATCATTTACCCACTAACCCTAATCCACAGAGTAATTTGAACCTTTATTGCAAGTCCTCATGATTTTATGTGTGTTTTGTCTTTAAAAAGTGGAGAAAGTAGTTACTTTACAAGCCTATGGGTAAGAAGCATGTTCTCATGATATGAGCATAACTCTACTATTAATTGTATCATGAGTGATGAGATAAAAGATTCAAAAGTGAGGTAGGTCATGATTTGGCATGTTTAATAATAATAAACTGAGAAGCTTGAATGAATGAAAGGAGAAGCTTCATTATTTTTCAAAGGGGAAAAGTAAAATGCATGAATTGATTGTTTCTTTGAAAAATGGGAAATTAAATTGTTATTTTTTGTGGAAATGGAAAATTTGATTGGACATTGATAATCATTTGATTTTATTCCATTTGAAATTTAAATATTGGTGACATTGGTTCCCTTTGAATTCCATGTTGAGATTTTATGCTTGAGGACAAGCATAGTTTAAGTGTGGGGGAATTGATAGATAAAATATTTTCAATTAATTTTTATTGAATATCATTGTTTTAAACTCACAAAAGTGTTCTTCTAAGATGAATTGTTTCATTTTTATGATTTTGGTGTTATTTTGAGCTGAATAGTAAAAATTGGCCATTTTGGATTTTTAACAGTTTTAACTTATTTTTGTATTTTGGCCATAACATTATCTACATTTATCCAAATTGAAAAATTATTTCTTTTACAGATTCTACACAGCCAGGGATTCATTTACAATTTTTGGACTAAAAGCTTAATCGGCCATATAGAAGCTCAAAGATGCTCACAAGTTGGCTCAAGAAAACTGTTTCCAGTTCTGCCTAGTTTTGGTGTGGGATCCATAACTCATCCATTGTAGGCCCAAATCTTTCAAACTTAGGTGGGTGGACGCGAAATGGGTTTTGGAGAATCTTTTATTAAAGAAGAACCGCAGGATTCCTCCGTTTGAGGGTCCATTAAAGCTTCTTACTCCGGGGTTTGGCGTTTTGGAGATTCTGACTAGACATAATAAATGATCAAAGTAAAATGACCATAACTCTGGTAATACCTGTCCAAATCTGATGCAATTTTGAGGGGACACAGAAGAGAAAATTATGAACAACATTGAAGAAGGACTAAACACGTGAAGAGGTCATTTATTGGGTCCAAAATGCGACAACATTCGTAGGATAGAAATCCGGATATAAAAGGAGGAGAGCTCCCCCTCCTCAACACATCCCATTCTCCACCCCATTCCTTCTGGGGCACCAAGGAGAAGAACTTTTCAGTTTTTTCATTTATTTATTTTATTTTAAAATGTCTCTCCTCTCCCTCATTATCTCGCTTTCCCCATCCATGGAGGGGTAGCATCATTTGAGTGATCGGAAAGAGGGGAGACTAGACCTATGTGTTGTGCTTGTGTTTTTTTGCTTGAAATGAATAATATTTGTTCTTCTTTCTTCTTTTGGTTCCAATTCTTAATTCAGTATTAAATTCTGAATATGGTTGTGTTAAGGTTTTTATTCTGAAATTATAAATTGCTTTGGTCGATGATCACATCTCCCTCCACCCAATTCTAATCTGTATACGGTGGAACATGATTAGGGTTGGGTGGTGATTGCTCGACGGTTGTCAAGCACGTGTGCAGGATTGTATGTCGAAATCTTGGTTTATTAGGGAACAAAAATTACAGGTCTGGGATTTCTCTAATTAATCAAGAGACCTTCTACAACCCTAAACACATTGGAAGGACGATAGACTAATCTAAGGTTCTAGAAAGGAAAATTCTCATCACATTTATCTGACTAAGGGAGAGAGAGGAATCGGTAGATGAATATCTCTCTTACCAGTTTAAGGAAGAAGAAGAGATAAAATTTGGAAACCATGATGGCACAACACTAGGTCTAGCCAAACCCAATCAGATCATCATCTTTATCATTTGTTAAAACCAATCTTTTTTAAGAAAACCAAAAAAAAGTGACAACCTTGTTTTGTGTGCACTCCTCTTCGGGAGACTATCAAGGATCAACTGCTATACTATACTTTGGTAAATAAAATATTGTTTTTCCATGCCCCACGACAGGCGTGCGTCAATAGACTACTGCGAAAGGTTACATATCCCCAGAGTGGGGGATCTCCGGGCTTCTGCTGATATCTGCTTCGAGGATAACCCAAATGATGTGTGGGATTCCATCAGATAGATAGAAATGATCATATATGCCACTGATGATACCATTACTATCACCAAGCAGGTGAAAGAAAATGATGATTCATGGAACCACTAAGGGGATTGGTGCTTCAGTAGACGAGGAGTGTCACGATTACATGGCTCTTGAAGATGTACATTTATTTCCTTATTTGAATTGCAACTTGATTTCACTAAAATCTTTGTTACTCAAGGAAATTACATTATTCATTCTACATATTATTATGAAAGGAACTGCAGAGGTCCCTTCACTGCAGTACAACCCTGATGGTACCACTCTTAGAGTTGCTGAATCTCCACGCGAGCTAGGCGAGGTATCTCCAAGACGACAAGCCATGGATGAGGAGTTAGAAAGGGCTTTTCACTCTCCAATACCTGTATTTGGAGGTGATGATGTCAACACACCCGAAAATTCAATGAAGGAAAGGCATTGAAGAATGAAGGACACAACCAAACGCTTTTTCCGAAGTGGTAAGTCCATCAGATAGTCATGAATCCTAACTCATGAAATGGTTTCTCATACTAATTGGTATTTTAGGGGATTCTTCTACTTCCCATTTGAGGGAGAGGAATGACCCTCCTTTGAGGAAGACAGAGGGTGCTGGTGAATAGCCATAAATTCATGCTGACCTGGCTGCTTTTGAAGAAATGATAAGATTAGAAGAGCCAATGTTTGTTCCCAGTACTGCTCCTATTGCTGCTGCAAGAAGAGAAGATCCGGATTTTGGTAAATTAACAATAAATCATAGAACATTGAATGAAGACATCAACTAACTTCCATTATGAGATGATTTAGGTTTAACACCTGCACCAGAACATTTGGAGACCACTACAAACGACTCCGCAATTTTCTCTGGGGATGTTTTTTGGGGTCAGAGGTCGCAGGAGGAAGGTCCCCAAGAAGACATGTAAAATGATCCCACAGGTGAGACTAACTATGAATATAGGATATCACTAGATGAAATGATGAAACTTGGCGCATCTTTTGAAGAAATTTTAGATCATTTCAAATTACCATGTGATTTAGAAGATTTTGGACGTGAGTGTTATCCTTCGTCCTGTTAAAAAATCTTTTATTACATCTCTGACCATGATGTGGTTGAAATGTGCAGTTCTGTCTAAGAAATCTGCTGATCTGGTGATTCCTTAAGGGGGTAGAGACAACCCTATCTTTGTAGAGATGCTAGCTCATGTGGAGCTTATCCTAGGCGAGCTTCCTGAAACCCATCCTGAAAATCCTGTTGAAGCTAGGAAAGACAAGGAGGAGCCTTCTCATGCTGTTGATCTAGAGTTGGGTAAAAGGTGAAAATATTTGTGGTTGTACTCAATTTGCAAAAAAACTACTCAAATTTTGTTATCCCTAGAAACTAACCAATGATTTCAATTGACTATTTAGGGCTGTCAACTTTAAAGGCTAGATCTGGAGGTGACTCCTCAGCCTCTTCCCCAACGGGATTAGAAAGTGAAGTACCAAGGTTCAGGGGGGAAGGATCAGAACATTGAAATTACATAAGTGCATTAATTCCACACTATTTTCCCCACTATGATTGTGATGTTGAATCAGACCCAGAAGATCAAAAGGCGCTCCAATTCTCATGTCACATGGCATGGAAGAATATATGAAAGATCATATCTTAAGTGACTCTTGAAGAACTGTCTTCAAAGATCCCACCACTGTCATCCTTATTCGTCATGCTAGGACTTGGATGTTTTGGATATCAAGATATCCATACTACGGTGAAACAAGTCCTCTTAAGGAGGGATTAGGAGCAAAAGTTACATCAAGATCTGACTAGAGTGAGGCTGCTAACCAATATCGGCGAATTCGAGGATATGGTGTCCCGATATGAGGCTGATCATGCTGCAAAGCAGAAGGAGTTGAAGCACAAAATCAAGGAGAATGTTTTCCAGTAGATTCACTTTCAGTAATAGTTAGATTCCATTACTGGGGAACTTGACCAGCTTAACAATTCATTGGAAGGAGTCCAAACGAATGGTATGAAAGCCATCACAGATGCCAAGAAAGCACTTCATCAAGTTGAAAAGAGTGAAGCTGGTTGAGTGAATGACCTTAAAGTGGCTTTTGATGAAACTCGGGATGATGTAAATCAAATGAAAAGTTATGTTGAAAGGCTCATGTAATTCTTGAAAAAGATAAGATACTCCAATCTTTGGATGTTCTTCTAATCTTGCGCATTAATGAAAAAGACATTTCATCATCAGTCATTTGTACCTACATTCTATTGCTAATTACCTAATTTTTTACCTAAACCAATGGGACTAGTAAGCATAGTTTCATTTTTGATAGGATTAGACAAACAACCCCACAAACATTGCGTATTTTTATTGCTCAATATTGCTTAAATCATGAAAAATGTACATTTAGCGAGCTGGGACTCGACTTTTGTTCAGAGTTCCTTTTACAGGTTTCGAATTTAATGAGTACCCTATCTCCTGTTGGCAGATTAAAGTCATGCATGTTGGATATAAAAGAATAATGTGTAAGGTCAAATATATTTGAACGAATGGATTAATATTGACTCAATTCCTTGATAATTTGTTTGAAAACATATTACCACATTCATGTATGAGGGAAAACATGTAAACAATGACTTAAAAAAAATTTGAAATAGAGGGATGATATGAAAATCGGTCTAAAAATCATTATAAGAAGTATTTATTGAGATTGATGTTACCACTATTTGAAAACCCCATTAGGGGGTTGAATTATGAAGGGCCACTTAATGGCATTGGCTGCATAGTCAAATAATAACATCTTTTGGCCGAAATGTCCGTTATATAGACAATTTATGCAAGGACGCCTAAGGGTATGTGCTACATAGTCAAGAAAAATAACTCTAAAAAATTTTACTTTTCTATTGCTAAAAGGCAATGAATGTTTATAGAGATTCAAATTTCCCAAAGCATAGAGTCTGTTGTATGGAGAGAGGTACTTGAATACGGAGAATATATTCCCAATCAAGAAGGTCGATGAATTAGATGAATGTCACGCCTGCGAAGGTCTGACCCGAATGGGAAGAGAAATATAAACCATAGACTTGAATACTTTTAGATCATGAAAAATAGTATGGGACAAATTTGTTATGGATGGATTGTTTTATCGGGTTCCTACATATCTTTTTTAAGACCAATACGGACAAAAGATTTTTCCCCCAAGAATAAATTTACAACTATTTGACAAACCCGTTAGGGGGGTGAATTATGTAGGGCCACATAAGGGAATTGTATGCATAGTCAAATAATAGAATCTTTTGGATAACAAGTCTGTTATATAGATTATTTATTTAAGGCCACCTAAGGTAACGTGCTACATGGTCAGGCAAAAGAATTCTCAGGTATCAGACATTTTGTGATCAGAAGTTGTGAAAAGGGCTACGGAGACGTGGAAGTATTTAAGGTTAGTAGTATGACACATAAAAATGGGCATTGTCCAATTCATGAAGGATATAAATAGAGCCATGCTGACCATAATCATGTTATGGCTGTGTCCAGAATTGAGATGATTTACTTCACTACACATCTCATTAGGATGAGATTCAAGCCATACGTAGTTCTAGAAATATAGTTTTACGTCATGTGGGATGAGAGAGAAGGAGATCTTAGTTTAGGGTCATAGAGCTCGGACCATAATGAGGGAGGAACATTGTGTGTTTGTGATAAACATGATGTGAATAAAGACCAGGGTTTTTATACCAAATTCATGTGCTCGCAGGGGGACTCTTCAAGAAAGGGACTGAAAGTGGAGTTTGGGGTTAGGCCCAAAGACTTGAGGCTGTATTCGAGGGATGCTCGAACATTCATACGTATCCCATAGGGATGGGAATCAGGCCATACATAGTTCTTGAAATACCCAATGTACAGATTTGGTTCTCACATATGAATGGTGAAAGGGGACTTTAGTGCAATGATGGTTGGATCCAAGATTAAATGTTTGGTCATTTCCATGTATGCACGTAGTCCATGGAATATGAAATTATTGGAAATAAATGTCAATAACAATTCCCTCTCAGGAGAGGGTGTCAAGGACTATTTTAGTTTATTGTCATACATGACAAAAGTGCGAATAGTTTAAGGTCATATGCATGGACCGATGCTGCACAGTTTAGCGTCACGTAGCTAGGACTCATTTCTATGTAGTTTAGTACCTTGTAGTGAGGATAATGGGGGATTGTATAGTTTAATTCCGTATAGCAAGGACATTGGTGAACCAATATGAAGAATTTGTATTTTTAAGGGGGGGGGGGGGGGTTACGAATCAATATCATATGAGATGGAAGTGAACTGATATGAAGATATTGGTTTTAGGCTTGAACCTCGGAAGGTGGACCATGTACCCAACCTAGAAGGCAAGGATCAAACTCAACATAGTTCGATTGAAAATGAATGGTTGATCCGGTTGTACATGAGGACAACGATATAAAGATGGTTTTGGGACTTACGCGTGGTTAGAGGACCGGAGAGGGTGTTATGGTTGAAGCTTACTCTAAGCTCACATGATTCATGCTTGGTGTGAGAAACAAGAGGTAGAAACAACCTTAACGATGCAAAGTTAAATGTCATGTGGGACAAAGGGTGCTGTATAGATTAACTCCATGTATCTAGGATGTATGGTTGTGAAGTTTAACGTCTTCCAAGACAAGTGAACAGTTGAAGGTCATATAAGATGTATTAAGGGACTTTTTCATAGATTAAATTTCATGTAGGACAAACATGTACATTTTAACATCATGTAGGACGTATAAGGGGATGTTTACATTTTAACATCAGGAAGGACGGTGAAGGGAACACAGTTTAACATCATGTTAGACGATAGAGGGGCTATGTAGTTTAATTTCCTACAGTAAGGAAAATCGGTATATTTGTGTTACACAAAATACTTCTTCGGGAATTTGGCCTTGGTTCGAGTCGTGATGAGTTCTCCAGTCGTTGAGATTAAAGAATAATCTCCATTGGAGTACACCTTATGTATTGAATAAGGTTCTTGCCACTTCGGCTCAATCATTGGAGGTTTCTTTCTTGGTATCATTTGAGTTCTAAGGACCAATACCAATTGAACTTGAATGAATGAACGAAGACGAACTTTTTTATTGAAATCATGCGCTATTTGATTCTAATAGACTTCCAAGTGGTGTAGGGTGCACAATATTTTTTCATCTAATTGTTCCAGCTCATCAAATCCATTTTTACATAGTTTATCTATGGATGAATGATCACAAATGGCTACTCTGAGCGAAGGTAATTAAACATCAATGGTCAAGACTTCTTCTGTTTCATATACCAATGAATATGGAGTTGACTGCATAGCAGTGCAGGTGGTGGTCCGGTAAGCCCATTGATAATGAAAAAGTTTATCAGGCACTGATTTCTTATCTTTATCCACCATCTTTGGCTGTATGTTTGAAAGAGTCTTATTTAAGGATTCTATTTGGACATTGGCCACTGCATGATACCAATATGAATGGTTGGATTTGATGTTGTATTTTCAATACATATTTCTCACCTCAGATGAAGAGAAGTTGGTGCCATTGTGAGTAAATATGGTATGAGGGAAAAAAAATCTAGTAATGATGTTAGACTTGATGAAGCTAACAATGCTTTTATAACTAACTTTTTGGATAGTTATTACCTCGAACCATTTGGAAAAGAAGTCTGTAGTAGTAAGAATATACTTAAACTGCTTGGATGTAGCCAGAGGATAATGTCCTACTACATAAATTCCCCATGTGGAAAATTTCCATGAGTATTTAGCTATATGAAACAAATATCAGGGTTGATGAATGAATTTGGAACATAATTTTCAAGATTGACACTTCATAGTGAAATCAACACAATATTACATCATTGAAGGCCATAAGTATCCAAACCTTTGAATTTGACCAAAAATTCTATGTCTGGAATGGTGGGCACCACAAACTCTTGTATGAACTTCACTCGGGAAAACCATTGTCTCTTCACCATCAATACATATGAAGAGAATTCCATCAAAACCTCACTTATAGAGAATTTTTTGGTGATCTGGGCTATCATAAAGAGTAAAATTTACCACATGTCGTCGGACTTGTTCTTTCCCGGCTCTATCTGGTGGGAGTGTTCCATTTTGAAGGTATTCCCTGATAGGTGTATTCCATCCTGTAGTATGACCATATGGTTCAGAAATGGGTCAGATTTCATTGATTTCCTCTGTTTTGATTTGAAAAAAGGTGAAAATACATGACGGTGGGCAATACTAATGATTTTTTTGTCCCGATTTGGATCTTCGAGGGTTGTGGGTACATTAGCCAGTGCATCAGCTTGTGCATTTTGTGATCGCGGGACATATAAAAATGTCAGTTCCAAAGGAAATTCCGCCATTAAATCTCTGACGTAATCACACAAAGGGATTAACTCTTTCTTTCTGATGGCATAATCCCCATTTATTTGTTTGATTAGTAAATCTAAATCACCTTTTACTATCAAGAGATTCACCTATGCCTGAAGCACCAATTCCAATCCTATGATGAGATATTGATATTCTGCTTCATTATTTGTACCGCCTTCCAACAATAAGATGAAATAGGGTAGCGCATCTTTTTCTGAAAAAATAAGCATGATTCCAAACCCAACATTGTTGAATATAGGATCTTACATTTTCTTCTCTGTTGGACTTTTGGAGGCACCATCAAAGTACATTTCCCATGTTTTAGCATTATCTTGAATAAAAATGACTTCCTAATCAGGAAGATCAATATTTAAAGATGTATCTTCTACAGATGGGTGTTCAGTAAGGAAATAGGCCAGAGCATGGCCCTTTATTACCTTTTAAGACACGTACTGGATATCAAACTACTACAAAATAACTTCCCATCTTTCCAGACGTCCTGTAAGAATTGGATGACTAAGGATAAATTTGAGAGGGTTATTGCAAGAAACCAATTGGACCTTATGATGTTGCAGGTAGTGTCTCAATTTTAGAACTGAAAATATTAATGATAAGCATCACTTTTCAAAACTTCTATATCGAGTTTCTACCTCAAGAATTTTTGGACTGAAATAGTAAGGGTTGTTTTCATTCCCAACATCATTCTTTTGGGCAAGGAAGGCACCTCATGATTTCTCTAATGCTATTATATAGAGAATAAGTGGTCTTCAATAAACATGTGGAATTAATACCAGTGGACTCAAGAGATATTTCTTGAGGATATAAAATTCTTCTTGACATTCATCAGTCCACTGGTAGGTGACTCCCTTCTTCATTAATCTGGTGAAGGGGAAACACTTTCCTGCCAAATTGTTAATGAAACACCGAATATATGCTAAATTTCCTTGAATTCCTCTTAATTCTTTCGAAATTCTAAGAGGTGACATACAAAGGATTGATTTTGTCTTCTCAGGATCAACTTCGATACCACGATGGCATAAAATAATGCCGAGAAATTTTCCCCAGGTTACCACAAAATCACATTTCAAGGGGTTCATCTTCAAATTCTGTTATCGAAGTTTGTTGAATATGATTTCTAGATCATCCAAGTGATTAGAATGTTGTCTGGATTTGAAAACCAAATAATCCACATAACATTCAACAAATTTCCCTAAAATGTGTTTGAAAATATGGTTCATGAAACGTTGATATGTTGCACCCACATTTTTCAGTCCAAAGGGAATTACCCGATATAAAAACACACCTTGAGGAGCTCTGATGGGTATAGACTCTTCATCTTATGGGGATATTCATATTTGGTTGTACCCAGAATAACCATCCATGAAGGAAAGAGCTTCATAGCCAGTTTTTTGCATCAATTAATAGTTATTTGATCAGAACTGTAAAATCATCCTTGGGTCAATGGAAATTAGGATCTCTGAAATCAATGTAAACTCTAATTTTTCCATTATTTTTTTTCACAGGGAAAATATTATCCAGCCATTTGGGATACTGATCTTCTCTGACAAAGTTATCTTTGATAATCTTAACAACTTCAGCTTCAATTTTGGAGGCATAATATGGGTGTTTTCTTCTGGAAAAGCCAAATGATGAGTGGAACGATCGAGATCAAGACCCGACATTTCTATATAATGACAAGCAAATACATCTCAATTTTGCTTTAAAAATGAAGCATACATTTCTTTCTCTTCAAGAGTCATGGACACACTTATTAAAGTGGGGCGTGGATCTTTTTTTTTACCCAAATTTATTTCTCTGAGTTCATCCACAGTGGTAGAGATACTTGCTTCAAATGCTGGAGGGGCATCCCTGAGATCTTCCACTTCTTCTTGAACATGTGTTACCTATTCTGTTTCTACTTCCATAGTAGAAGACGAAGCAGAATTTCCATGTTAAGGGTAGATGTTAAAGTTTGGACATCTTGGAGAAGAGGATGCTATTTCTAACCCTATTGATGATGAAGGGTCTTTCTGGGGTGATAGAGAGGAGATGATGGATTGAGAGTAGAAATCATTATTTTCCTTTGGTATTGATATAAATTATTCTGATCTGGTTGATGAAGTATATAATTTCGGAATTTCAGCGGATGAAGTGAAGACATCTCTCTTTAAGCTTTTATCACTGATTGGTATGTCAACAATTTCTCCCATGCTGTCTGGTCAATTGACCTAACTGACATTATGAAAGTCTCCATAAGAGTTTTTGGATTTAGGTCAATCTTGTCAATTTGACTGATAGGCAACACATAATATGTACTCACTTGTATGAGTGGATTTACTAGAATATTTTCTAAACTAGTTGGAGCATTAATTTCGGTAACCTTCTTTGTCGTGGATTTTTCCTTTCCTTCCATCTGATAGAATCTTGCCTCAATGTATTGAGATTCACATGTTTTGAATGGGTCTTTTTCACTATAATATGTCCCAGTTTGACCATTGAAACAATATTTGAGACATTGGTGGTATGGAGAAGGTATAACCACATGTTGACGTAGCCAAGGTCTTCCATGAAAAATATTGAGGGCTGTGTCCTGACAAACAACAATGAAATCTGAATTAGACACTAGGTCTCCAAACGAAATTTTGAGTGTAATATCGCCCAGAGGTTCTTGTTCATTCTTATCATATCTTTGAAATATCAAATTAGAAGGAGATAAATCAGATTTGGTGAGGCCCAATCGACAAAGTGTATGAATAGGAATGATATTGACTCATGAGCAATTATCAATGAAAGCTCGTCAGATGTTTACATCATTGACTTTTCCAGATAGATACAATGGTATGATATGTCCATTTAGAACATAATCTTCATCTTCATATGTAAAAGAAATCACTGCATGGAATTTTGTAGGATCATTCTTTATATGGTAGACTTCAGCCGCAACAATTTTAGTTTTGAATTCTCGAGGACTTCACAAAGCCTCAATAAGAACCTCCCAATGATCTTTTGATATATTTAAGGTGTCCAGAATAGATAACTTGGACAGTAATTTGGACAAATGTTTTGATACATCATACTTTTTTTCCAAAGGTCTACGTTTCCATCAGAAAAATGTGGTTTTGCAGGTGCCTTGGAAGTTTACGGTTTGGTAGTAGATGCATCCTGTATTAGGGTAGAAGTTGGAAACAATCCTGGATTCAGTAGATTAGAACGACTAGGTTTATCTATTTCATGAGAAGAAGAAGGCCTGACCTCTAACCGGCCTTCCAGAATAACTGTGTCCGAACTGAGTCTTCCATGTGTTAAAGAACTTTCTTTTTCCTGATGAGCCTGCTAAAGGGCTTTTCCACGAGTTTCTACCACATATAAAGTTCTAGCAGGGGTAGGATTGAAATAATGGCTTCTGGAATATCCATGTTTTCCCCTGTATCCTGGACCTCTATATTTTCCTCTAACTCCTCTGTTAGATATAAGGAATTTAGAATCATCCTAATTGAAAATGTCATTGGCATAATGACATATTAAATGATTCATGTTAACAGAACCAAAGATCAATTCTTTATCCGATGAAGATTCTACCAGATTAACCAGTTCAGGATATGCCGTTTGGCAGGATGGTGCCCATTCTTTTGAAGCAGATGGCATAAAATCTCCCAGAGTCAAAGGCCCCTTAGGATTTGACACGATCTCATCTTATTTTGATTTCTTTTCTTTCTTCAAATTACACAGTTTCATTGAGTATTTTTCTTCTGACAATGGGGGTTTTATTGAGGCATTCATAACAGAAGACAGAATTGGTTGAATCAGTTGTTTTCGTAAAATGGCATGAGTTTGGTTGATCATTTTACTAACCATCCAATAATCATATTTTTTGGAATTTTTAGTTTTGACTACGTGCCACCTACCTTCTTCTTCTGGATCAGTTGCAGTAACACATGCTACCTGGGCTGAAGAACCTTTCAGTTTTACCTATCCCGAATCCACCATCTTTTGTAGGAGGTAATTGAAGAAAAAACACTCCTGAATGGGATTCCCAAACATGTGATGAAATAGGAAATAATTGGGGAGGTCTTCATCTCCTTCCTTGTTTTTCCTTTTGGGACTTGGCAACTGAACCAGATTATTTTTCTGAGCCAAGATGAGGTAGCCAGGAACTTGTTCATTCTGGAAAGAATAAACTTTGCTCTTCAAATATTCAAACTGTTTCCGCCTTTGATCTTTTTGATCATCTAGATGAGGTGTCTATTGTTGTTGACGCTCAAGAGGTGGAGCCCTTCGATATGATGAAGGTTATGAATTGGAAGTAGGTACATGTTCTTGTTTAAGTGTAACTGTAGCAGTATCTGTTTTCCCGATTCTCCTTCCTGGAATTGATGGAATTACATGAGTTTTAGCCTAAATCTTTGTAAGAGAGTCTTCTATCTATTGAGAAATTGAAGTAAGGTCTTGAAACCCTTCTGTTTATTTCATAGGGATCAACAATTTGGATAATTCATCACACAGATTTTCCACACAGATTGGCAGCAACTCTTCTTGGGGGAGTGCTAAACTTAAGGAATATGTTAATCCCTTCCAGCAAGCAACGAAATGTGAAAATCTTTCACTTTACTTTTTACTAAAATTGGTAATATAAAAAATTTTCATCTTTAAAAATTTTGAGATAAATTGAAGAAGGAACCTTTGAAGGAGATCTTCCCACCCAGTAATTGACCGACACTACAAACGTGTATGCATGAAAAAAGAAGGTCCTTATAATGAATGGAAAAAACACCTAAGCTTAACTGCTTCTTATGGTTGAGGGGTTCCCATCATAGGATCACAACAAGAAACAAAATGTGTTAAGTATTGTTCTAGATCTCCCGAACCATTAAAAATTGGGAATGTGGTATTCGCAAAATTTCATGGGGGGGGGGGATTGTATCTACCCATTTAGGGTAAGCACTCTTTTCTGGGTGAACTTGTGCACACTTTTCTGCCATAGCTTCCAACCGAGTGGTTAATGACTCAATGATAGTCATTCATTTTTGAGAAGAATCTGGTTGAGCTTGGACCTAAGCAGGTGCAATAAATGGATTTGGGATGGGTGTGGCGATCGGTACTGCCACTCATGGTAGTATTGACAATTGCTATCACGTATGACCCGTAAGATTGTACTTTCTAGGGTATACTTCCAAATTGGGATATTCTTGATCCATCCCAATAGCTACTACTAATTCCCTTGATTGATTAACTCTAGGATGTTTAGGAGGAAGACTACCTTGAAGTAGTTATGCATTGAACTTCCTTAATTCCTTCATTTCTTCTTATTGTTGTGTGAAACTTTCCTCTAATGAGAGTGATTGGACTTCTCTAGTGGCAGGGTGGAATGTATCCTAACTTTTACCCTTTTCCTTGGCGTGTTCCATTCGAGAGTATGGAAGGGCATTACCTGAAGGAATATCTTGTCCCTGGGCAACCCTTTGACTTCTGGTATGCACACCTCCTTCAATTATTTCGGTGTGTACAACTTCTTGAATAAGAAATTCTTCATATGATCCCTCAAAGTGTGCCTCATGTTCTGGGGGATTAGTGACAACGATGTTGATGACATTTATCGATGCATAACGCATTGCAGCCCTTTTTTCAGTGCTGCTGCGATACTGTCTTCTTCCATGTCCTTTATGAGACATTGCTATTTGTTTGGTTGATCCCTCAGGAACTTCTTGATGAACCATAACATGGAGGGAATTTTCTCATAATTTGGCCCTGAGTTCCTCTTGTGGATTCTTCCAAAATCGAGATAAGACCAACTTTCACTGAGGAAGAGATTGAGAATTTGACAAAGTCCCTAGTCTGGTGGACTGGGGATGTTCCTGTTCTTTTGGATCAACTCCCCGAATCCTGTCTGTTGATCCTGAGGGTTGGATTAAAAGAGTCCCCCGTCTGGAAAGTTGTGGTTTCTCTTCAGCTACTAAATCTGAAACTTTCTTAAAAGCTCTCTTTATTTTGCGGTCTTTAGTATGGAAATAGGCTGGATGCATCATCCTACATCCACTCAAATCACCTGGCTCAAATGGCCGTTGGATTATTTCTAACACTTCTCTCACTTGATGATGCACATGCCCTAAACGAGAAGCCTGTTCAATATTCTAATTTTCTTGATGCAAGAGTAATTTGACAACTTGTTCTTTATATGACTTATTTTTAAAGAACTAGTTGAGGCCTGTTCTTGGGAAATCCTTTGATTACACACAAAACCAGTTAAATGTGGCCAGTTATAGGCAATAATATTTCATGAGACCACTTTTGGTGGGCTTTGTTGACTGGAGAGCACAGTGAAATGCAATTCTCTATGAACACCCCATCCCCTGATATGAATACAAGATGGGGCATTAGTAATTAATTGGAGCAGCCTTTTCAACGCGCCAAGGCATTAACGCTGAAGGTATTTCTACTGCTTTTCAACCATTGGATGTTGGGAAACTGAGAGAGATGCCAAGTCAATTTGGCATTGAAACCCTTCTATTATCTTAACACGATTTCGATATTCATCAAAAGATAATATTTTCTCTTTTAAATGACAAAGATTATTCCATTGGTTGAGACGAATATCATGAATACAAATTCTATCAACATTTTTGGAATATCATACTGATAGTCATCGAAAGGCCAAAAAATGACTGGTATTTCCCATTTCGCGAGTTGTTTTCTCCTATATAGCACTTCCTCTTTTTAATTTGATGGATATTATTCTACATGATAAGAACAAAGCTGGTGCATCATTTTTGATTCATCAGATTCAACAATATTGGTAGAGAATTTATTTGTCAAATTTGAAGATGAATGACCCAGGGGTGGTTTGGAGAATGACCTACACCCCGATCTATCTTCTGATTGAGAAATTATTTCACCTTCTAGTGGTAAGGGATAAAAAATTATTGGATTCACATTTGAAAGTGCCTCAAGATAAGAGTTCTTTCTCATTACTACATTGTCCATTGAAGAATTTTACAGGAAATGAGAATTACTACAGTGGAGATGACTTTCGCAGCTAAATTCATCATCATGGGGAGGACCACCATGGTGGGTTACAACAAAAGATGAAACCTCTTTCTCCTTGTTCTTCTGGACACACAGAGGGTAATCGTGGCTCTCATATGAAGATAATACTTCGAGATTGACTGAATTTTCATGAAGCAATCCTCCATGAGGAAGTTCTTGACGAAGACCTTCAGAAATATCCTTGTTACTTTTCGAAATATGGAAATTAGGGTGTAGTATCTTTAGTCGCAATAGACAATTGTCTAAGGACTTAAAGAAATCTAGTATTGATCAATGCCTTATTGCATATTGGCTCTTGATTTTTCAACTATCCGGGATGGTTCTTTTTCTTGAATGCGTTCTTACTCACGTTGGAAACAACTTGTTGACGAAAGTGGTTATTATGGGCAGGTGTATATGCCTACTCAGGAGAAATGGTCAAGTTAGCCTGATTATCTCCATTTAAATCGGGGGTATGTGCCCGACTTGATTGTTCATATGACATGGGGGAGTATGTCCCATGACCCTCTTGGACTAGAATAGAGGTGTATATCTGCTCTGAAGTGGCATGGTGATGTGTCACTCCACTGATAGAGATAGAACTATGTTTCTTTTCCTATGATGCTACTGAGGTTGCTATAATATTCTGACAGGTATCCAGAATATGGGAAAAAGTTTGCTTCTGCTCTTTCACTATTTTCAGAATGTGCTTGATGACTTTAGTTACTAGGATGGGAATATAAATCCATTTCGTGTTTGGAGAAGGAATGTGTTCCTGCTTCTATCCTCCTTTTACTGTCAGTGAATTCTGACAATACTCATAAGTCGGGGCAGAATGTTGTGTCTTCCTTCTGTTTATCATTGGGGCCTTCCAATTGACATCTCCGGGTTCTACCAAATGAGACTGTTGGTTACCTTGATGAATCGAAGGTATATGTGCATGCTGATTTTTCTCCACCAAATAGGATTGATAATCTTCCTTTAAGACCGGAAGACGAGACTGCTGACAGAATTGATGAGTGTAAACATGTGTATGTGCATGTTTACAGGTGGTCACCACATTTGATTGTTGAGCTTCTTTGGACGCAGTCAGACGAGCTTGCTGACTGGATGATGAATTATAAATAGGTGTATGTGCCTGCCTAATGTACTCTGCCAGAATTTCCTAGTGGTATTGATATTTTACTGCAAAACAAGTCTGTTGGGCAGTCAAATCAAGACGGATGGGTGTATATGCTCGCTCGTTTTTTTCCATCATGTTAGATAGATGGAATTTTCCAGAGGGGGCAGAGGTAAGAACCTACTCCCTGTTGACTGGATTTCACCTCTGAAGGATTGTCTGGCGTTCTTGGGTTTGAGGGACCTAATCCAAACATTTAGAG
Source organism: Viscum album (assembly GCA_963277665.1). Classification (NCBI taxonomy): domain Eukaryota; kingdom Viridiplantae; phylum Streptophyta; class Magnoliopsida; order Santalales; family Viscaceae; genus Viscum; species Viscum album. Next base: position 1,391,929,350 of record OY728150.1, on the reverse strand, counting down.
GTGATACCCTCATCATGTTGAGGGTGCACTACCGCACGAGTCTGGCAGCGATTGTTGGTGGGAGTCCTCAGGAAGGGATTCCATCTTCTTAACCTGAAACCTTGAGTGACCTCTTCATTCACCTCCCTATAATATGGGAGGGAATTTTTGTTGTGTTACGGGGACAACGACCCAAAATGGTTGGAGAAGGTGGTTGGTACCACCTTCTTCTTGATTACTAGTCATCGCAGTCCGGACAACCAGGGTGATTTGATAACTCGAAGGGCTTGTTGAGCAGCCTACAGATTCGAGATGGTGCCATTTGGACGGTATTCCCTCACCAATGCATTCGAGACCCATTTTTGAAGACACTGAGTAGGTGATGTTGTCCTCCGAGGAGACAAGGATCTAGCAGGAGTAGCGACCGATTCATTCACAAGTGTAAATTTTAAAGAAGCCATTATGTGTTATTAAGAGATCTTGGAAAAGAGTTCTTGTTTGATATAACGTACATAATCAAGATTGGTTTGGAAAGACTACATCTTTTGGATGATCACATATATATTTGATTACTTTTTTGGACCTCATATTTAGTTTAATAGGGGCCTAAAAAATAAGTAAAACATCATTTAACATGGTTAATGATTCCCATCAGGTTCACCATTTTTTGTTGCTTCTGGAAATGGGAATGACCTTGTTTGTTTAATGTTCAAACTTTCCAATCGGTTTCTAACGGGTTTATTCGTTGAACCGGAAACACCCAATGATTCTATATCCATTTGGACCAACTTTCCAAAGGTAGTTTGTTATTAGTTGTGGACCAATGAGCGTTTAATAATTTTCATTGGTCGAGAGGATGGGAGGTCAGGCTCATCACACCTTTTTGGGGGGAATTATTGCATACTCCTAGACTCTCTTTTAGATTTATGTTATGTTCATGAATCCTTATTAATTCACCAAGAATGAAATGATTTTTAGACTTGGAAATCAATTATTGATATGTATGGAATTTAGAGAATCTTTTATATATATTTGATGTGCTTCATCGATAGAGAATCGTCCATATGTATTGGAGACTCATAGTTAATGGTATCCTTCAATATATTATATAGAGATCTCTTCGTCATTATGATGAACTCACTAGTTTTAAAACCACTCAGTGGGGCACTTTATGTTTATTGTCCTTTAGAAAGATAGGGATTATTTTAGAGTTGGGATCGTTCCCGCAAATGGGCTACCTACGTATCCTCATTAAAATGGAATCAGAACCCACATAGTTCGATAAGAAGGATATATTTTAACGTCATATGGGACAGAAAAGGATTAATGAAAGATGGGCTTGATCCTTATAAAGGATTCCTACATACTCTACTTTTAATGTAGAGATCAATGTCCACGTAGTTCTGAAAAAATATGGGGTTGTTTCATAGTTAACATCCCAAGAATATATGTTGTGATTATTTTTACACTATAATCTCACGTGAGTCATGCTCTATGTGAGAAACAGGAGGTATCAATAAAATTGATGATGGTTCCACAAAATATGGAGTTATGAGAAATGATGTGGGTCTTACGTATGTATGACGACCCAAGTAAATGAAGACTAGGACTTAGGAAAGAAGTCCAAGAGCAGGGTCCATAAAGGTATTTGTACTTTATGGAGATTTGGAGTTTTAACATGATGATTACTCATGAGAATGTGACCCAAATTAAAAGGGACTTATGATTGGGGTTTATTCTAGAGAAGGAGTCCCAAATCAAAAGAAAATAAGATTGGGGCTTACTCCTGAGTAGGAGGCCCAGGTTAAGGGGACTTGTAACTTGGGGATTACTCCTAAGAAGGAGGCCCAATTCAAAAGATCTTCTCATCTCAAAGGATAAGGTTATATAGGATACCCGTAACCATAGTGACATAAATCCTACAAGTCACAAGGTTGTGGGAGAGGTTCTCACAGATATCATTTCAGATAAAGAATCCAACAAAGGAACCATGCCATAAATGGCTTGGAAGAGGGTTTTGAAGGCTATGTATTGAATAAGAGAGGTGGATTTGTGGAAAGGAGGTGGTTAGAAAGGAGGCATGCAAGTATTGTTCTAGCACACAATTCCTGGTCGTGCATGTATTCTTGTGAAACATGAGTCACCTTGGGAGACGAAGAATCCATAGGGTAATACTTGGGAAACATTTAACTCAAGCCCTTAGTATCATCCCTAGAGGCTTTCAGAAGTGTGGTGCACAAGTTTCCTTGAGAGGGCAAGGCGGCGTGCACGTGTATTCATTTCCCTTAAGGGGTACACACTTAGGAGTGCATGTATTGATGAGTACCAACACTTATGCCTTAATATTTCTCTTTATATCTTACATTCTAGGTAAAGAATTACCTTAGAACTGTTCGGAAGATGTCGGAAAAAAACATGGGCGACCGGAGCTTGATTCGGAGTTTTGGAATATTCATCTTCGAAATGGGGGGCCCACAGGGGCCATTTATAGGCCATAGATCCCCTTGGGTGAAAAAGAGAATAGGGCGCGCAAGTGACTTGCGTGACCCATATGTGGAGAGAAAGTGACTTGCATAGTGAGAAAAAACCTTGCAAGACTCTTTCTTAATGGGTTCCTTGTTCATTACTTTGTCAATTTTTGATTTTCATCAAAGGATGACTCTCTTTGTGCATAAGGTATTACCCTTTTCCATTCGTTGGACTCTATTATGGAAAGGAGTTTCAACAGTATGTAATGGGTTTTGTGTGATAAAATGACTTAAAATAATTGGATTTCAGTAAAATAATTAAGGATTAAATGAATATTTAATACAACATTCCTATGTTTCCCTATGAATCAATCTTAATAAAGTACAAAGAAAATTTTACCCTATGATTGGTTCCATGCACTGTTTTAGTGGTTAATCCATTAAAATATTTCATGACGTAAATGTGGAATAATGTAATTAATTAAAATGGAAACACAAGTGGCTATTTATTTTTAACTCGCATGTAAAGGTTGTTAAATTTTTCCCCTGTGTTTTCCTTTGAATCGTATCGTGAGTATTACCCATCGGCCACCTTTTTCTTTTTCTCAAACATAAGTGATATTCCCTTAAGCCTAGTGACTTATTTTTCATTGTGTCATAGTTACAGGTTCGATTATTCTTTCTTTGTTAAGTGGCTATCTTGAGGTAGGTTGCACCCTTTGAAGCATAATTACATTGTTAGAGTCTTGTGAACCATTTAATACATGTGGTGTCATTAGGGTGTCGTTGTCCCATGTGGGACTCTTAGATACTAAAATAATGCCTTTGGATTGATGGGTGAACATTATATAATTTGACCCTTGTCATGAGTGTGATTAATAATTAATTCTCCTATTTATTGGGATAGGTATGACTAGGAGATAGTTGGACACTTTGTGGGTCATGTGACCCCTCTTTTTTCCAATTTATCATTGGGTGACTCCGGAGGTTTTCAGCCTTTTTCATAGTCATGTTAGGCATTGAGTTCCTACAATTTATCTATTTACAAGACATAAAATGTTAGGATGCATAGAATATGGAGGCCTATGGGTAGAATCACGGATGTGTTTTTTGTTGGTGAACCCTCAGGGTAGTATGTGTTGACACATGTTTTACCTGTTGAGTTGATAATGCGATAGAGTGACCTGTATGAGTTTGGTGATACTCATTCATGATTTGAGATATTTTTATGTGTTCATGGGTCATATATGGAGATGATTTAACTAATATTTATAGGGAATCAGTCCTCTTCCAATGTGCGGTTTGATGATGTAAAAAGGATCATGAGTTCTCCCATGATGGTTAGTTGGTTTTTTCTTTTACGCCTCATGTCATGGAGCATGTACAAAACTCGGTAGGAGTGTCACATGTAAGTATAGGGTATAATTATCATGTTAAAATTTAATAGTATGGTTTATATATTCATTTGGTTTAACTCCTTATAGATTCATGTGGGTTATTCACAAGAACTGTGGCCATTGGTTGATGAAATGCTTGTTGTGGAATGATATTAGATTTTCAGTAAGTCAGATTATAAAGACACTCATATGGTTGGGGGCATCACATAGTTTATAGAAGAGGTCTGTACTTCCATGTATAAGGATCACAACCATGAAGGGCCACTCATTTTTGGTATATTCTACTTATAAATTCCCTTCCGCTAGGTAAGATGTCTCTATGTTGATGCATTCATGGAAACATGAAAATGATATGGTTGGATATGTATGTACCCCTCTTAAACCATGTATGTTTGGGACAGACTTATATGGTTATGATTGAGAGATCAAAGGATGAATTGGCTGATATAAGAAGTATGATCGGTTACTAGAAATGTGTTGGAAGGAGTGGGAAAACTCTTTTAAAAGAAATCATCCATTATTGGTTTTACTATTTATCCTTCCAATATTTGGATAAGATTGGTTCGAAACCATACTAATCACTTTGTCTTGGGTATAATTGAAGTCTATCAGGAATCCTTAGTAATTCATAGCTCACTCTTAGTGTAAACTTGTTTGGAGGTGATTTTGACAACCATCTTGACATCACTCAGGGTACACTAAGAGATCATCAATTATACATCACAGAAAATGTTAAATCTATTAGACTTGATAAAAAGTCTCCATTAGAGTTGCACCCCAGAAGAGTTTTTGATGTCGAGGCATGTCTAGTTCTAAGTGGTACTTGGGATATTTAGTCAGAAAACATTGGATGAACTCATAGACACTCGTTGGTTCATTGAATTGACTATTTTTGGGCCTAGTTTTTGTTCTGAATATGGGGATATTTTGGCTCTGTATAGACATCTCACTTATAAATTCTGAATTATGGGCTTTCCAGAATGAGGCCACATGAATCCATTTTATGATTTTGAGTCTACCACAATCCTTAGTTGGGATAGGATGATATTTTTACAAAGGGTTAATGGTCAATGTATTCTTTATCAGGTATACAAAAATGTTCATTTTGAGGAACGACAGTTCAAATAGACGTTTTGGTTAAAGAAATCATCAGAAGCTGGTTATGGGATTTAGTGATCATGATTAGAGATAATATCAATCTACCTTCATCTAATGGAATCGATCTAGATTTTTAAATGCATTGGTTGTCTAATCAGAGTGTTTTGAGGGTAGTCAACCTGAGGTGATTTGACTTGATATCCACCTCTATTAACAAATGAAGTCGATGAGGAGTGGCTCAATGTCACATCATCCGGTTTTGGAATGTTTAGTGAGTGTTGTTTTGGGTTTTTCATGAATGGTTCACGCAACCAATCTATTTGAGGTTGTTAGGGGGTATACCATTCATCATAGATGGGAATTATTTTTTGAGAAAATTATAATGAAATAGACATGCCTAAAGAGACCATTTTTGATGGTGTTGATACTATGTCTTGGAATTGGATGTCTTATTGTAGAACCTGTGGTGGGGAGCAGCATAGTTTAGATGGTAATTAGATAATTATGGGATTATGTATTCAGTTTAACAGTCTCGATTAACCCCTAAATCATTGTTTTAGTTCAAAAAATGATATTTGGATCAAGATTAATGTATTGTGTACCATAGGATTAAGTACTTATTGTGGGTGCATTGTTAATTTGGAAATACAATGCATCAATTCAAATGAAACATCACAACTAGAGTAGGTGGAGTGATTTTTTTTTCTTTTCACCAAGGAATCTCGGGGATAAGATGTTTAAAGGTGGGAAGTTATCACGTCTTGTGTTTTTTGACCAAATGATATTCAAAATGAGTTTCAATTTCCTTCATTTGGTGGATATTTTGTTATTTAAACTATGTGTCGGAATGTAAATCCTGTATTGGAACACTTAAAAGTGTTTTATGTTGATGAAGATAAATTCATGGGAGATGCTTCTAGTGTCCTATTGAGTTTCGGGAGGATTGATCTCCAAAACATTAAAACTCAAAAGAACAGGTTGGGGTGCATGGATTTTATGGAACTATAAATCCCACCAAAGGAATCCATAAAACTGATAAAGTGGAGATATATGTTCTAAGCTGTAGTTTCTAACCATGCGGGTGGAGATTCATGGAGGTATGACCTTCTGCATATCTTTGGAAAAGGATATGGAATGGGTTTCACACAGTTTCCCAAACTGTTCACATGAGCAATGGGTAAAACATTCTATGGCATTGGAACTTCTATGGTTGATACATGGTCTGGCCAACCACGTGTATAAACCCTATGCGTCATTTCATGGTGTGAAATAACAATTTTTTCCTTCCAGAATTTTTTCTTTTTTCATCACTTCTATCACATTTCACCCGCACAAAACACCTCCTCTCCTCCTATTGGGATATTGGTATATCCCTCTTCCAAACTCTTTTATGATTGAATTCATGTGTGTTGGATAGATCTCGATATGACTATGACTCCCCATCCTCCAACCTTTATTCATTTATCATATCACATCATATGCTATCTTCATGCGAGTTAATTCACCCAATTTTCAATGTGAATGTATTCTTCATAATTTTATATCAAACCAAACCAAATAATTCTTTTATAATGGTATTTTGGTTCATCATAAGAACGAGTTATATGGTTTTTAGATTCTTCATCAACGCCTCAATGTTTTATAAATTGAGTTGTTGTGTTGCATGCCAAAATTTCAATGTGATGCTCTTAAATGTGATAATCAAACTGTATAAAATAATGCAATAAGTATTATATCTTTTATATATTGAATTAGTATATTTTAGTGACAAACCTCATGATTTAACTGCCCTTAGTGGTGGGCCCTTCAATGTCTTAAATTAATTAATAATTTTTCTAATAAAAAACCCAACTCTTGTTTATCATCTAAAAAATGTAGATGTTTTCTTTATATAGAAAGTGGGAGGTTACGACACCCCTCCTTGTTTTCCTCTAGAGACCAAAACCCCTCCTATGTTGTTAGGGACTAATTCTTAAAGAACAAACTTAGTGATTTCATATGGCATATATGTTAGTATGTTCGGCTTTATACCCTTGCATGTATGGTGTTATCTTCCATGGAAAGACAACCTAGCCATAGAATATTTAATAATTAATTGAAATTACATAATAATTGAATGAATGACATAATGAAATTAATTTATGTGATTATGATAATTTCCCTATTTTAGTGTTTTATAATGTGTTATGGAATACTTGGTATATGTCCTTTATTATTCTTAATATTTGTTATAATTTTAATGGTAAATGGGTATGACCCTCATTGAGACCACTTGATTGGTAAAATGGTATGGTTATATGATTGAAATATCTATTATTTAACTAATAATGTGAATGAATGTATTGTTTACACCTCATGAAAAAATCATTTTATTTTTTTACAGAACACCAAGGATGGGATCGTGGGGGGTTGAGACATTATACACCATAAGGGATACATGTTATATCTTGTATGGGATCACCATATGGGTTACTTACGTCCATATGATGGATACTAGTTACCAAGGGAGTACCCGTGGAGGGGATCAGTGAAAATATTGTTACAACATGCCACGATTGTGAATAAAACCCCTTTGTAAGATACCAAGGATGTTCCCAACGGGGATATGTTTTACTTGTTTCCTAGGGAGATACTTATGATTCAATTTATGGATCCCATGGATAGAATCCTTTGGATTTAGATAATTTTTACACTCCTGGTGTGATACTTAGGTTTCCTTTTAAGGTTATCCTATGATGGATCCAGGATGCAGTTTAATTGAATAAAGGAGATGCCTCTTTTCATTCAATGCAAATTGATTATTAGTTAAGATAAAGGACATATCCAACAGACCAAATGACATGTCTGGGCTTGGTCGATTCTTTCAATTTTTATTATGATGAATTTTTTTTAATATCCTATTTATATTGTTTCACCTTATTTAGAGAAAATTCTATATATGGCCAATGTAGGTACGATCGGCTAGGTGTCCTTGAAGAACCTAGGTCTACATGTTATGTTTATTTATTTACTTTTTTTCTCTCCATGTGTTATGACTCAACAAGGTTGTAATTTATATTAAAACTATATTAGGATTTATATACTATTGGTGGTGGCCTAATGATCATATTTCACACACTTATAGGGCCGAAATTACATAAAAGTACTCGATTATATATCAATGGTGGCAGGATCAGTATCCTTAGATGATTTATCGTGTTGTGCATAGAACATGGGATATTAGGATCACTCAAATGAGATAATATCTAGGATTATCAGGGAGTTAAAATTTGATATTTTATTTATTATTTTATCTTATTCTATGTTTCATGTTTAATTATTTGTGTTATGTTGAATCATTTGGGAATGCACTCATTGTTTTATATTTGGTAATTTAGGCTTATTAAGTCTATAATATTTTTCCGGCTTCTATGTATATTAGTATTACTATATCTGTTGTTTTATATTTATTTACTCATGATTATTACCTATGTGTTACTCTGTTCATAAGGTTATAGTCTGCCCACAATAACACTATTAGACCCTCATTATTTTTTGGCAGCCTCTACCATACAGGGAGGTGCATTTGAGGCAATGTGGTTATCTGTCTGGCTACAAAATTCATAGTCATCTAGACCGGGATGATTGAATGTTAATAATGACTATGATGGAAATCACATTGATTATTCCAATGATCTAAAAAATGGGATTGGAGGAGTTAAACCAATCCCGAAAATGTATTCTCAGTTTTTGAATGATAAACTAAACATGTTGGGCTCCTGAAAACCCCATAGAAGGAGTAATAAAATATTGATTCATTCAGATGAAATCATCCACCTTCCATTAGTGGTGATTTTCATCCACTAATTACCGAGTAACGTATCAACGTAATGGAAACATTTTTTTCCCATATTGTTGGATCATTAAAATTTTATTTTACAATTTTACAATTTAGAAGCTGAGTCTTACCAATAATGGAATCCCTTAATGAATTTGAGGTAAGATGATGGAATCCACATTATTGAATAAGAGGAGTTAATGAAGGTGTTTTCAATAAATATTTTCCTCAAAATCTTTTCACTAAGATAAATATATAATTTTTAGAGTACAAAAAAATGAATATTAATCCGTTGTTACTGATGAAGGGAACATAATAGAACTCACAAGGTATGCCAAGCGATTTATTTTTTACCCTAAAATCATAATTTACCATTTATTTAGAGGCCTCAACCCTTGTCCCCAAAAGAATTATATATAAGAGACTTTGGTAGTGATGATCAAATTATTTTATGAGTAGTTAAGGTGGAAATGAGAAATGTTGACCCTAATTATTAACCAGGATTATTTGATAGTGAAATAAAAGAGTTAAATAAAAAATTTAAAGAAAAATTAGATGGAGGAATGAAAATTCAATCACATCTATCGAACAAATGTGGGAGGAATCACATAATGAATTCCCTCAACAAGATTAAAAACTATTTTATATGTGAAAATGAATACCATAAAGAACATGACTTTTAGGGAAATGAAAATTGAATAATTATATAAATGGATAAGAAGTAGGAACCTAATAATACACCACTCACACCTCATTTATTTATAAGTCTGGAGTTTGGGAATTATTCCAACAAGTGAACCAATCCATGGGTGAATGACAATAAAAAATGTTAGAAATCCCCAAATCCATGTGACAAAGGGAATGCCTACAAAATCATAATTATTTATATGAATCATGAGAATAATGTGGTGTAATGTGTACTCATCCTATACTATAGAACATTAAATGACATTTCCTATCCAAGATATACCCACTCCTTCATATATGGGTTAGTTATTAAGATAGTCAATGTAATAACCAAAACTATTATAAATGAATTTCTATTTTTAATGATTAAAATTCATATAATGTAATTTTGTTATAGAAAACACCTGAACTAATTTAGTTATGATTTACCATTATAAAATAAAGTCTATTTGACTTAATAGAAATTTATGTTTCATAATTTCTGATAATATATTCATTGTATAGCGACTATAATGGTTAGTATATATTAAATGTTATGAAGAGTTATAATTGAAAAAAATGTTAGAATGGATGACCTCAACTAGTTGGATAATAAAATTTTAAAAAAAATTATTAGATATTTTTTGGGAGAGGGAATTGTTGAGTTTTACATTGAGAAAACCGAAGCTATAATTAAATAAATTAAAATTGAATAAAACCATTTATGGTATATGTAAAATCTTACCGAGACCATGACCCAAACCATGTTTTCCAACCCACTCTAAGAAAATCCACCATTTTACACTTTAACATTATAGTGTGTGCTAGTGTAATAATGTTTTTTTATATCAAGAACCTAGTAGTGTGATTTATTATTATTTTTAAATAAAATAACTATTATGTTTATACCTTTCATTATTACTTTTTGATACAAATATACATAATATTACTAAAATTAGATATTTATATGAAGATAGATAAATATATATTTTTGAAAATATATATTTTTAATTATTTCTGTTAAATTCAATAATTTTTAAATAATTTTCATTTAATAAAATAATTTTATTAAATAAATTTTTTATTTATAAAAATTATAATATAATTTAATGTAGTCCAATGTAATCATTATGATGGTCAACAAATATTAGTTTTATATGAACCAATATTTTCCAATAAATGTTTATTTTTATTTAAAGGAATAAAATATAGTATTTTGAAATCATTTCGGTAAATTTATTTTTTTTGAAAAAATAAATTCACAATTATCCAATAGTTAATTTTAACGAATTTTTCTAGGTATTAATTTTTTTGGTAAGAAATAAATATGGTATAAATATACGGAAAATCATCATAACCCAAAGGAGATGTAATAAATGATATAAAAGGAATCCACAATAAAAAATTGTTTTCCAATTTAAAAATAAAACTATAATGTTTTTTATTTAATTTTATAAACCCTTAATGAATCCCCCAAAATCAACATTATATTTTTAGGTTTTAAAATTAATTGTTTATGAACATGAATCATTTCCACAAACTAATGTTATTATTTTAAAATTTTATGTTCTTATCCATACAAAATATTTAAAAACAATCTTCTTTGGAATAAACCACGAGAAAATACCACGTTATTGTTTTTTGGATTAATTTCTCATATTGATTAAAAAACATACGTTTAGAAATTATTAAATAATTTCCTTCTTTTGGGAATATATTCCCACCCAACCAACCACACCTCTTCAATAAAAACCCATATCTCTATAATTTATTATCTATATCCATCACAAAATCCATCTCACTATGTCCATATCCTCTTAATTATCTTCTCCCAATCATTTAGGCTCTCTCTTAAGGTAATGTATTCTCTCCTCCACCTCTTCATCAAAGCACTATATTTGTATTATAAAATTCAATTTACAGTTGTTCATATTGTAATGTGTTTAAAAAAATCTTTTTTAAGGTCGCACTTATGTTTGAGTAATGAGAGACCACCTATAACTCTTATTAAAACCTTCCACGAATCATTATACACATCAGTTATGCTGTTGAAATTATCCTGATATTTTTATGCCAAATATTTGTGTAGTGAATACCCATCTAAATTAATATTCAAGTGTATTAACCAATATATAATTTTCCTTCAATAATTTGTGAATTCCATATATATAACCCAAACACATTAATCTTGGGATTGATAGTTATTAATGGTGAACTTATGTTGTATGATCTATATGGAACAAAAATTCATGTACATGCACAAATGTGAAGGGTGGGCCCATAATTATATAGATTTATTATTCATTGGGTAATGTTTTTGTCTCCTAAGACACTAGGAAGTGTTTTTTATAGGTTATCCTAAGAATAATATGTTACGATGTCTCATATATTTTCCTTGACTTATGATTGTTATTTCATTTTCGATTTTACTTCCTCGATCATATATTTCAATGATCTTACCATATTATATAATATTTAGATGTTCAAGTTTATGAATATCAAATTTTATGTCATGTTGATATTCCTCTTAACTCAAATTCACTACTTTAATAATACCATGCTTTTACTATTCCCTTACTGGGATTTATATCTCACCTCATTATTCTGTATATCCTCTGGTTATCACGTTCACTATTCGATGAATCGATAGAATATAAGGGAATACATTAGAGACTTTAAACAGTGTTATTATAACCATGTTTCATGTTACTATGATGTGTTGGTAATTACCTAATGACATAAGGCCTCATGATCTTTCGTGATTGTATCAGCTATCTATTTTTGTAACAAATGATCAATTTAGGTGTATTAATGGAATGAGTTATCATAATTGGTATCATAGAAAAGTATAGTTATTTTTAGGGATTATGACTAGAAATTATTTTTGAAATCATTAGGGATAAGACTAAACAAAGGGAAAAATCCCTAAATTTTGGTAATTTATAGAATTAGTGGTTTCCATATAGTAAAATCATTTTCTGTATAATAAAATTTGATGTGGATTTGGAAGAAGTTCACCTAGGGTTAATATCTCAAAAATGGGACCTTGGGTAATCACTCAATTGTCACCTGGAGAATGAAAAATAGGCCTTAGTGTACGTGTCGTTTGGCACACCATAAGATATTATTTGGAATACTAAAAATATCTTTAATAACCATCATGAGAGGAACAGAAATTCCCCTAAAATTTTATGTTCGTAAATAGACTATGGATAACATATATTGAAAATAATAAATTCTTATTTTTTTAGATTTTAGGCTATTTATGACCATCCATTAAATAATTATTGTTTCCCATTTATATGATTAATTATTTTAAAATTATCATCCCTAATTTCAATTTATTTTATTTAATGGATGGAAATTAGAGGAATTGATATAACAACCAATGTGATGGGAAATGTAATGACTTCCGAAATGATATACTCATCATTATGGGAGATGAAATTGGAAACTTCATGAAATTAAATATACAATTAAATCATATTATAAATAAAAACATAAATCATGGGAAAACATAAATCCCTTTAAGAAAGAGTATGTTTTAATTTAAAACTATGCATGAAAAATTCCTCTGACATTTAGTGGATCTTAGTATCCATCAATTATGGAATAAAGGATCAACTCTATTGAAAATATCATTTTCATCCTTCAATGCACTGAGAATGAGATGAATGTGGTGGCTAGTTATTTTTTATGGGATAAGTTTGTAATTGGTGTAGATTGATAAAAATATAATTCCTAAAGAAGAGATTAAATGATAAGAGCTGAAATGATTCCAAAAATTTTGATTTGATAAATATTTTCCTTACACTATAAAATATTAAATAGAGAGGCATTTATTGTCCCCAGGTAGCGGTATGATATATTCATCATCGTGTATATTGAAAAATTTACATGATTTTCATGAAATACTTATAGAATTTTTAATGAAACTGGAAGAAAATTAATACAACTATTTAGTGATCTAAATATGAATTTATGAAATCCTTGACAATTTGTGACTTTGATGTCTAATTTTTTTTGAGACTTTAAAGTAAAAATGGAGATAAAAAATCTCAACAGGTATCATTTGTATAAAGATAGGAATCAAGGAATAGAATTTAATTCTTGTGGTATGATTGAGAAATATCATGATGAAAAAAAGTTCCAACACCTCACTTATTAAAAGAACAGTAAGAAATATCCTTCAAATTCAATAAAGGGTGAAAAGAATTGATTTATGTTTTGAAAGGACACATAGCTAGTGAATTCAAATAGAATAAAACTATAAATGTGATTGAATAAATGAATACTCCATTCAACCCTTATCCTACTATATAATGTTTCATCTCCCAGGAATAGTGAAACTATTATAATCAATGATGTAATCTAAGGGTTGTGGAATATAATTAATGGAAACAACTTCCAAGGCCAAGAGGGAAAGTGTGGGATTATCCAATCACAACTTCGGAGGTGGATCCTAACAATAATGTAGTGACATGTTTTCCAGTTATTCTTTAAAAAATAGTGAAAATACCATTTTATTATTATTCTAAAAATTATTTCATATCATGAATGTTCCAAATAACTTTTCAAAAAGCACCTCATAATAAAGAAGTGAAGATATCGATGAATCAATTAAATGGGGATGTTATTGAATTCTAGGTATAAAATTTTTCCCTTTTCCATATTTTCATGTTTAACTTCCCAATAAACATTGTGATACTCAAATTTTGTGGAATTATATGCTATTCTAGGTATGAATTGGATCTCCTTTTATAGATCAATCATAATTTTTTTAGAGAAGGAAATGACACATAATTTCATGAATCACCCTACGATTTAATATAAGCTCAAGGAAGATGAAAAATATTATTTGGTATCATCACTAAAATCATTGATATTATTTCCTTATGAGTAGGTGAATCTAAATAAAATTATTTAGGTTAAGGAAAAGATCTACCTTGATGGTGTTCCCATTGTATGGTAATATACCAGTGTTTTTCTAAAACAATTCCTTATAATTCCACCAAGATGTGAGGTTGATTTCAAAATTAATTTTATACTTAAAACTATTCCAATAAATAAGACATCAAAATTATTTAAACAATTAAACATGATGTGTTGAAAAGAAGAACTGTAGGAAAATCTAGATAAAGGGTTTATACTACCATGTGCTTCACCATGTGGCGAATTGGACCAATTCATTGAGAATAATGATTGGTTAATATGCCTATACATTTATTAGTATGTATATAATAAGATCATGATAAAGGAAAAATATCATATAAGAAATATTGATTACTTTCTCAATAAACTACTTGGAGCCCATTACCTATATGTGGTGGATCTTTAGTCAGGATTTTATCAAGTAAAGGTCAAGAAGGGGGATATCCCCAAGATAGTCATTCATACGTGATACATGTAGTAGGGGTTCATAAAAATATATTTTTGAGTCATTAATGATCCTTCTATCTTTATGGACATAATCAATTTATTCTTTTGGTATTAACGTGATAAATTTGTGTCAATATTTATTGAATATGTTCTTATCTACACCAAAATAAATGAGGAATATGAGAAGTATTTGATTGGAGTACTGAATACCTTTTAAAAGGAATGTGATATATAATGTACAGTAAATGTGATTTTTTATGGGGAAGGTAACATTCCATTTGTATGTTATCACCAAAAAAATGGATATGTGTGGATCCTTCCAAACTAGAGGTGATTTATGGATGGTCTAGACCAACATATGTGATAGATATATATAGTTTTATTGGATTATCTATGTAGTATCATTGGTTTGTGGGAAAAGTATCATGATTATAGAGCCCTCTAACCAATATAACTCAAACTTTTGTGATGTTATTATGGAAAAATGATTGTAATGAGATATCTAAAGAGTTAAATAAGTTAATAAAAATTTACTAAGGCTCATATTATCCACCAATAGGGAAGCATTTATGATCTTGAATGATACATCCAAAAAGGATTGGGATTTATAACCATGAATTATGGAAAATTGATATCTTTTTCCTCCAACCAATTATTGATAAATGAGATGAAATACAAAAAACAGGATATATACTTGGTTGGAATGATCATCACATTGACAATTTTGTGACATTATTTATAATGAGTAATGTATAACTTATATAAAAATCATAAAATCCTCAAGATTATATTCACATAGAAGGATCTCAAAATGTCACAAAAAAGTTGTTAATGCTAATAAATGATTACGATTGACCAGTTTATTACCATCCTTGAAAGAATAAAAAGTGCAAGATGCTATGAGTAGAAAGGATATTGAAAACATATACATTATGAAGATTGAAAGGGTTTTAATATTCAAATAAATGAAAAGTATGGGAATGAGAATAATAAAAGGATCATTATCCTACCATTCTATAAATAACTAATCAATCATTCATTCTTGAGAGGATCAAAGATGCCCTAAAATATGATGAAGATATAAAAAGAATGGAAAAAATGTATTGGAAGGTTTAGAACCTGGATATTTTTCCCATGAAAATCGGAGTTGAAGAGGGAAGTTTTGGATAATTAATATAGATCATCATTCTCTACATTTTAAGAAAGAATTATGATGTATTGATACATGATGAAAAACTTCATGTGGAGTACCATGAAGCAGGAGATTTTATAATTTAAATATTTATGCTTTGTATTCAAAAATACTTAGTATGAATGATATAATTCTAAGGTTCTGAATCACTCATCTCCCATAATAGTATGAAAATGGGTAAACATATCCATTTATTTATTCATAGTAATACCCATGAAATCTAATTTAAATAATTCCATCTGTGTGGTAGTCTATCTTCCTACAAATTGATCTTATTTTATTTCTATTAAGGGACATTTATCACATCACCAAATCACCATTATATACATAAGGGAAGTTGTAATAATACATGGAGTTCCAGACTTCATTGTATCTAATTGAGATACTTGGTTTAAAATGAGGTTATAGAAAAGATTTCTATTATATCTAGATAGAGGGTTAAGTATAATTGCTAATTATCAACCTCATATAGATGGTTAATATAATATGACCATTAAAACTCTATTGAATATGCAGACATCTTGCTCAATGGATATCTAAGGATGTTGGGATTAACACCTTACCATATTAGAGTTCTCATACAACAAAATTTTCTATTCTATAATTCAAATGAAATATTAAGAGGAACTATCTGGGAAGAGGTGTCATACTACAAAATGATAGGATGGATTTTAATAGAAGAAGATTACGGGACATAATATTATCCAAGATATTACAGGTATGATTCATAAAAATCAACATCCTATGTAACATTAAAAAAGTTTAATGAAAAAATATGTATAAAATATTTGATGAGAATTGGCATTTGAGGTCTCATAGAATTCATTAATTCATACATCACCGTGGAAGAAATTTTAGGTGTGTGGGTAAAAGGTGAATCTTAGTCCTAGATACCTAATACACATTGAGATACTTGATCACATTGGAATTTTGTGATCTCAAATAGAACTACCACATAACTCATTCATAGAACCAGATGAATTTCATGTAACCTACTTGAGGAATTATATATCGGACCCCATACATGTAAAAAACCTTGAGGTGGAACCCTTATAGAGTGGTCATTCATAAGAGGACAAGATAATGAATATTTTAGATCACAGAGAAATATTTCTATGAAATAAGACAACCCACCTAGTCAAACTATTATGTAGGAACCACAAGTTTGAGGAATCAATATGGAACCAAAAGAGGAGATGAAACCAAAATAGAAACATCTATTTAAATGTGAAAAATACAATTTTGAGGGTAAAATTAACGAACCGGTTAAGAATTAAATGAACTATTATTTTATGAATAAAATATCATTTTAGATGAATAAATTATTTATTAGGTAATGTCGTTAAAGAAAACACATGCACTTCTTTATTTATTTTATAACATAATAAAATATAACTTATCTTATTTAGTAGATAAATAAGAATCATAATTTTTGAAAATATAGCCACTTTGTAATAACTATTAAGATTATTATAAATGAAATGTTATTAAATATATTATTAAAATTGATAGAATATGTAATGGCCTCAACTAGTAGGACTATACGCTATGAATCCCATTTATCAGACCCTCTCAGAGACATGGAATCACTAGGTTTTTCCATTAACAAATCCCAAGATATCATTTATCAATTTAAACATGAAGAAAACCATTTATGGGTGATGTTTAAGCTTATTGAGATCATGAATCAAATCAGGTTTGTTGAACCACTCCAAGAAAGTACCACCATCAAACACCTTACCATCAGGGTATATTGTTGTGTATTAATGGGTTTGAATCTAGACCATGTTAGTATGCATTTATAGGTTTTATTTTCTAAAAAATAATTAATATGCTTATCCGTCGTTATTAATCATTATTAAATACAATTATATCTATGTTGATGAAAATTATATGTTGATATGAAGAAAAAAATGTATTTGTTGGAAGAAATACAGTTTTAAAACCCTTTTAGTAAATTTAAGAATTTTGAAATTAAATTTATTTTCATATAATATTTTAATTAAGTAATTATTATTTATATAACAATGATAATATTTTTAAGTAAATATAATGTGTTATTTAAAAATGTTTAGAAAATGATTTGTTTTTGTAAAAACCTATATTTTTTGATAAACAATTTATTTAATTTAAAGGATGGAAATAAAATATTATTAAATTTATTTTGGTACATAATTTTTTTTTAAAAATTTTAATTTCAAAATTATCCAATCATGAAATTTTTATAATTTTCTAAGAGAGACCAATTTTAGGAAAAACTGAAATACAATATAAATACAGAGTCCCTAATCTAACATCATAATTGACAAATAATTATTAAATTAGTTAAATAAAAATCATCCATGAAGAAAAATAGTTTTCCACATAAAATAATATTATTTATGTTATTGGATTTATTTTATAAAACTTTAATTAATATGTTAAAATATATATTATATTATGATGTTTTAATATAAATTCTTCATGAACATGGATCACATCTACTTCACCAATGGTATAATTTTAATTGGTTTTAATGTTTCTTTATAAAATATTGAAAACAATGATTTTTGTTAAAAAGAATAATAAAATATAGGACTTGGTTTTTGTTTTTGTAGATTGTATCATATAGAGTCCAAAATATATGTTTATAAATTAATAATATTTTCCCCACTCTTTTTCTATAAATATACACCAAACCTTCCACTCATCTACACTCAAAATCCATTGATAATGAATCCCATGCTTTTTCCATGGGTTAATCACGTTTCAAATATATTTTTATCGAAGCCATCTATTTTCCATGGGTTAATAATTTTCAAAGATAATTTTATAGAACCCATTTGTTTTCCATGGGTTAGTCATGTTTTAATGATATTTTTATGGAATAGATTTCTTTTTCATTGTTTAATCATGCTAAGAAGGGTGTAATTATTTTATATAAGTTTCAAGGAGAATAGAAAGTTCTTTGAACTTAATATGTGATTATTGTATATTTTTATATGATGTGTATGTCACAATAGTTCCGAGTGAGCCCAATATATATTATAATATGGGTGTTCCTAGATAGATATCCAATGCATTGGGTAATGATTATATTTTCCAGATCTTTTTATCAGAATTCAACCAATTGGATTTTCCAATTTTAAGGGTTCCATAAGGGTTATATGAAGATAATGTCTCAAGATACCAATAAATTTTTATTATGCTTTCTATACTTATAAAATTATTCTATGATCACAATTTATATTACATAGTTTATGATTATTGATTATGACTACCATTTCATTTTTGAAAGCCTTATTCCTCATTTCCATATTTGATGATATAGATATATATATGTTTTAATATTCTTCTGTTATTTTGTGGTAATTTGATTATGTCATCATACCCTTATGCTCTTTTTATTCTCGCTGATGACGTTATATTGTTATTTCATATGATTACCCTTATTGAGGATTTGATTTCACTATTCACATGTTTCCTTCTTTCAAGGTTATCAAGAATTATTTTGAATGATTTATGTCTTTAAGGGTTTTATATAGACTATTATGATGACTTAATGGAAAATAAAAAATTTAGCATTAACTAGTATAAAAATATAGAGATATGGGTATCGATTTTTTAATAGATTTTCATAATTATACCAAAATCTAATCCTAAAAGTCCCTTTAGACTTATGTGATCAAATATTTTCTTTTGATATTGTATGTTATTGATGCAAAAAATTAGGTCACATTCATTAGTATCAAATCCAAAAATGTAATGTTTTATATTTTTGAACTAGATTTGAGAATGCGTGTTCGGGGATATTATAAAATTTCTACTGATTTGTGTAGTGATGAAATTGTAGGGGAGATCTGTAGACACTTGTAGAGAAAAATTATAGGGGTTTTCAGGTCTTATTGTAAAATTAAAATTTACCAAAAAGAAGGATATTATAGGAACTTAATATCACTAGAAGAAAAATAAAACTAGTTGTATTACCATATATATATATATACACACAGTAATGAAAAAGATTTTCATTATTGTATCAATGAGTTCCTCATGTGACAAGAGTTATTGAGATTTTTCAATTTGGGTTAATAGTGACTCTGTTGAGTCATTTTTATTTCTATATTTTTTAAATTATATAGATTCAATATTCTATAGAGTTTCATGTTTATATGCCCATCACCTTTTCATGATCCATGGACTACCCAGTGAGGGGGAAATAATAAAAACATTTTTTTAGAATTTATCAAATCTTTTACAAATATTTAAAAATTAAGGTAGCGAAAGTGGTGATCCTCACATTTAAAGAAGAATATCATTCTCTATGTCTTATTATTTTTATTAATAATATCTTCATTCACCAACTTCCCTATGTAGTCCTATAAATATGAGATCAACATGAATAAATGAAAAATGATTTACCATTACATAGATAACCTAGTCTTATGTAATGGAAACACAAAGCTATGATTTACAAAGACACATTTTTGATAAGATAACATGTGAGTTACCCCCTATGGAAACATATCATATGGGTTGTATTTTTGAAAGGATATTTGATATAGGTAATAAAAATTTTACAAACATCATAGATATAACATAGAGGTTAATGTTACAGAAGTATAAATCTTAATTTTAACAGAGAGAAAAAAACTGTATAAAGGGAAAACAAAAATTTACTTTACATATGTCCATTAAGTAAAAATAATTCAAACAACCACATATAAGAAACCCATGCAAATGTTTTCTCTAATTTTAGGAATTTATTCGTTTCACAAATTACGTCACAAATCTAAAACATAGGTGGCTAAGATTCCAATAATGGAAATTCATGGATTCCAATAACAACTATTTGGAGGTATAAAAGGGATAAAGAACCCATTACAGATATCTAAATTCATAAAAAAATTTAGTGATTATATCTTATATAAATTTTGAATACTATAAAATTTGGATTAACATACAATGAGGATACAGAAAAATACTATCACCAACTAAACACCTTTGTATGACCTTGATAGAATTTATGATAGTTCTAAATGAATACCCCTATTGTATTTATAGGTTTTTTCTGAATCATTCATTGTAAAAATGAGATTCACTAACCAACATTATATTTTAACACCCTGCCAGGCTAAGAGGGTCGTTTGAAATTGATTCAATTTTATATGGATAGAATCAGGAATATAAAACACCATATACAGAAGTTGATTTATCATAGTGATAATCACTCATTGTATATAGACATTGAGGATTCTCCAAAAGAACATTTATATAATAACCCACGTGAGTTAATCCTGGAGTTAAAACATTTCTCAATTAAAAAATTTTATTGATTTATCACTCTTTATCACATTATCTCATATATAATTATTTAATTAATGTCACATAATGTGGGTGATTTAGAAAAATTATAATTCATTGATAAAATTTTATCAATATTATTAAGTTGTATCATCTAATTCACACAAAAAAACTACAACATGTAAGGGAAATTTATACTCTGGAAATACATAATATGCATATCAGATTAAATTTAATATAATTTTTATTTAATCATTTATATTCATCATATTAAATGTTGTCTTTAGGGAATATATCTTTCGATAACAACTTGTTCATTTCAATTTAGTGTTCCATGTATGAAAATATACCAAACACAATAGATATAGATAGAGATAAATATATTATAAAATCATAGAATGTTACACTATAATTACCTTGAAATAAATTTCCCTTGAAATTTTCCCAATCCAATGAAAAAATTATGGAAATTTATATTATTACATCTTAAAATTCCTTTACATATTCCTCAATTTTATGAGTTTTGTAGATAACATTTACCAAGTTATTAGAAAATTGTCTCTATGATCCAAGATTTCTTTCATTTGTTCATTATAAGAGAGACAACATTATATCAAAGCAACTCCATATTTCATAAAATGTTAAGTCCCAAGAAAGTATATAGTAAATTTTAATACATTAAATATATCAGACACATCCAAATTATTTTTTGTAAGTTAATGATAATAAGCTACCATGAATATAAAATCATGGATTTTTAATATTAAAAGATATCTAGTGATCATCTTTTGATTATTACAAATTCTTAAAACCCTATTACATGCTGATATTCAATGATATAGCTTGTCTTAAATTAAAACTTAAAATCTCACCGACAATTATCAAAATTAATATTCTATCGACATTGATCAATTTGAAATGTCATTGAATGATTTGAATCTTATCTTTCATCTAAAGAAAATTTTTTAGTTCCATAAAATTGTCATAGTTAACATCATCTCAACATATTATTGTTTTATATATTTTCTCATATTGATCTACCAATGGGGCCATTCAAATGGAATACTGGAAGTCACCTTGATATGAAAACTCCACTAGGGGAAGGTGTTGACCCAACAAATCCATTTAATATGATATAAATATTTTTTGAAGATTTGTAATGGTATTTTAATATTTTTCATCAGTATGAAGATGATAAGTTGTGACGATGCAAAGATAGGTATCTAATGAATACTAAATACTTTAAAAAACATCGATTTGAACCCATAATCTCAATAAGAAATAACTAAAAGTGCTACTCTATACATATTAAACACTTTATTTATTTATATATTGGATAGTTATGGAGTGATAAATCATGTCATATATTAATACAATTCACCAATTTAATAAGGATGTCAACTATAATAGATATTGAATACTGGAAATTAGATATCTTATGAACACATAAAAATTAAATTTATAATGATTTTATACCATTTTTATTCAGGTATAGGTTATGGTTTCTCCATCCCCTAAGGTTAATGTCATTTAATATTAACTTTATGGTAGAGTTTTAATTAATATATATAGTCTTAAAATATAATTTTCATGATATCCTACTAGTAATGATTTTTTAGTTTTCAAAAATTATTTTTTCATTTAGGATAGATTGAGAAATATTTGCCTTGTGCATTATCCAACATGCCCTTAAAAAAATAATATAATGGAAAATAATAGATTTAAAAATTTTAAAATTTTATAATTTTTAATATAGACTATTTAATATATCTTACCTTCTTATATATGTCCATATCCCCCTTCTTGAAATTGAGGGCTTACAGGACTGGTAAAGTGAACCTATAATCTTGCATGAAACTATTGTTCAGAACTGAATGAGATAGAATTTTAGAAATTAAAATAGTTGTATTATAGAATTATAATAGTGTAGGTACTATATTTTCGGTACTATAATATCAGTAATATGTATACCTAATGGTATTTTGGAAAAATAACTACTCTTTTAGACTATAGTTCCTCCAGGACATTAAAGACCTTTAAGCCATATGGACTCTAAGCCATAGAGAGACTCTGGTGGTGTGAAGTTTGTATCAGTTTAGGGAGTTTAAAAATACGGGGTCCATTGATTTTGTAGTGGATTTTTGAAAGATCACTGGTAGTTTTGAACATCTATAAAGACTACTCAAAAATTACATGCATGAAATGTTTCTGATATAGACATGATGTGCTAGTATGAATGGATTAATGTCTTATAGGAGGAGATAACATAGTCTAGGAATTGTATTATTGCTATATCAATCTATGTAATTGAATGACTGGTGTTACTTTGAGATTTTAATCCATGTAAATGGTTACCTATAAGTTATGTTAAAAGGGGTATTATTTAGAAATGAAAAATGAATCAGAGAAAATACCTCTTCTTCTCTTACTTGAAATTTACATGGTTGGATAGATGAATAATGGTTTTGTTATGATAGCATTCATCCTATGATATATTAATTCATGTTATATCGTTTTAAAATTCATTAGTATTGGGAACCGTTCAACACAAACCAGGGATAAGGAAGTATGATCCTTCATAATTATACCATAATCAACCTTGTTCACCTACACTTAATTGTAATGTATTTAGAAATCATAATCCTTGATCAACTATAACATTATTCTTTGGTACATTTTCAATTATTTTAATATATAATTTAAAGTCATTTAGTAAGTATATATATATATCACTATCTTTATCATATTGAAAATTCCTATATACTTCAATGCCTGTATTACCACTGAAAACCTCAAAAAACACATATGTTAATTTTCTCATGAACATTCATTATACATGAGACATACTCTACCGCCATGTCATTTTTTGGATAAAAAACTATAATACATTATTTGATATATCATTGTATACCTCATGTACATCCCTATAGTAGGGTTAGGTGAGTATATGTTTATTGCCCAACACTATCTGATGTTCATTGATATTGTTTCATATTTATATATCCTATTTAAATGTATCTATTTGAGGTTAATATGGTTACTATATTATATAGTTGAATGGAATTTATTAAAAATAGAAGGAAATTTCAATATATTCGTAGATAACTATATATCTATATTACAATGGTCATCCTCAGCCTTTATTCAATCATATCAGCCTTTGATAGATCCACACATATAATATCACTAGTGATAACCTTATTTAAGGGTGATACTTTCAATAACTATAATTCACACCTACTAAATGTGGAATGTAATTTATCATTTCTCATGGTCTATAAAAGAATCCAGAAACAAAAATCATGGGTTTACTTCCTTTAAGAGTATATAAGAATATAATCAATAATGACTACTATAAACTAATTTAGGAAATTTGTAATGACTTCATTCATCAAACCCATAGAGATAGAGGGTGTATTTGTAAGTTTTAATGGACTCCCAATGAATTCATAGATTCTATATATTATATAAAGGATTTCATTGGATATATCCTTCTGTGTCACCCTTAATTAAAAATATCCATATTGAAGGTCACATAACAAGAAATGACCCTATGAAAACACTTATATTATCAGGGTTTGGAAAACCATGGTCATAAGTAGACAATAGCCAATGTTTCTATAAACTATAGATATATTCCCACATATAGCTATCGATATACGAATCCATGGTGGTAGGTTTCACAGGAACTCCTAAACAATGTGGTAAATTAGAGGGAAAAAGATACTACAATGGTTTACTAAACTATGGTCATAGCAACCAAAGTCCTCAATTTAAACCATGTACATCTAAACCTAATGCTATAGTTTAAATTTTGGACAAATCCACCTAAATAAAAAGTTTAAACCCTCTATATAGGAACTTAAGGACATTGTTTAAACCATGGATATAACCGCATAAGGCCAATGTTTGAAACCATAACTATAACCACAAATTTCAACATTTCCAAATATGGATATACGTTTTTAATTTATTAAAGGTTTAATAATTAAAATTTATTGAAAATTTATATTTAAAAATAAAAATATTTAAATACACACACACATATATATAGTACTATTTGGAGTAGTTTTAAAGTGTTGGAATTATTATAGAATTGGAAAGTGGATTTGATCACACTAGCAACATTTATTCTTTAAATGCTGTTAACACAAATTTAAGTCATGACCATAGCCACCTAAGAGATTGGTTTAAAATAGTGGCCACATCCACATTATAAAATATGGCCATATCAACCCAATTCTGTAGTTTAAAACATGGAAACATCCACCAATGCCTATAGTTTATACTATGTCTATATGAACCCAAGGCCATGGATTCACCATGGATATAGCCACATATTTCAATGGTTTCAACTATGGATATAGGAATGAACATATAGAAATTACTATATTGGAAATGATTCAATTAATCCATGGTTGTGGGCAATGACCATAGTTTATAAGCCTATTTCCATGGTTTTCAAACATGGAAATAAGTTGTTTTTTAAATTTTACAATCATTGAAAAATATTAATCTATTATCACATTATCAAATAATTCAGTAATATAGAATATGTGATACTTTCTAAAAATCTTATGTTTAGGATAATCAATTTTTATATTCATTGATCTATCATTCTTATTAAAAATAAAGAATGGGTATTTCCATGTTGAAAAATGTCGGAGTATAAAACCCCTATGAAGATTATCCTATAGATTTCCCTTAATTTCAAAAACTATATCAGGGAAATTTTTTTAGGAGTTATTGATATTAGAATAACTATAACACCCTGAACCTAGCTACACATAATCAGTGCATTATTACATAACATTGGCATGATACAAGGAATCATGTCCGGATTAACCGATCAGTTTAGTAGCCTTGGAAGTAATAGATACATACAAATGTTTTACCTTACATAATGAAATAAAAAAATAACATTGTGTCCCCTTTGAACACTCTTATATCCATTATCCTATTCCTGCAAGTTAATCATAATATACTTCTTTGCATCTTGGAAAAAATAAAACATAAGAAAGGGGTGTTCTCAGATGCTCAGTAAGGATTACAATAGAGCCGAAACTATCATAAATAAGAATAGAAATCTAAGGAAATGCATAAGAATAGAACACAATCCTTTCAAACATAATATTAAGCATAAAATGGAAAGATAAATCAAATAATTCCATTTACTTATTCACATGCATATTTTACTAGTCTAATAATCACATGAAATATCAATAGCCAATTTCATAATGATGGAATGCATAATGTCAGACTTCATAACGACAAATTCAAGGCCCTGTTCTGGGACTACAAATTAGATTTTGTTAGGGCCTTATGCCAAGACACTAGTTTGTCCCATTAGACCTACCGATGCATCGAGGAACTATAGCTGGATCCCCCTGGCAATTACTATGTGCAATTCATTCCTCATATGAAAAGGTTTTAACATAACATAAACATTCGTATTAAAAATACCATATGAAATGTCATTACTTTATCCATAAGCCATGAATGGTATAAAAATAACACATCCACATTCCAACATATCACAAAACCTTAAATACTGTATGAAATTTTTTTATCATAATAAATCAACCTCGATTAAGAATAATATCCCATCAAGGATGTTGTGATATTTGAAAATGATCAGTAAAAATCATTGAGAGAAGTATCCCTTTTTCATGAAAACATTTAATAGTCTCACTATTCTTCAATAAGTCGTTTAAAATAGATTTTTGAATCAAAGTGTCCCATACCACTTTTAATCTTTTAAAATGAATTTCAATTTTAAAACATTATTTTCCATATAAATAAAACCTTAAAACCATATTTAAAACATGGACATTAATGAGAAAGATATAGAAGAATTATTTTTTAAAACATTTAAAATGATATTTTAGTTATATTTACTAACCAAATGAGAGACACATGAATAAAAATAATTGAGGTAATCCAAAATTTATAATATCATGAGAATAAATGGATTGATGTTATACTATGTCAAAGTACAGTATACACACCAAATAAAAGTGAATTGGTTCATATCAACAAAGAAGTCACAATGTAATGTAAGTTGAGATGAATTCCTTTATAAAGACTATATCATTAGGTTAAGGATAAATCATTGAAATGATTATGTGTGACAAATATAAATACACTAAATATGATTGGATATTCAGTGTAAATCAATCAAAAGAAATTCACACATATTCTTGTAAAAACAACACCAATGACTTGGATGTTTAACTCAATGAATTGAAATAGAGTTAAAACTACTCCTATCAAGTTTATAATGATGAATTGAGAATTTATCAATGGAGTGATTGTGTGAATAAAAATTATATCCACACAAATGGGAGTATAAATTACTATATAATTAAATAAATATTGATTTCACACATAATCTTGTTGTAATGTAATCAACTAAGTTTGTGTAAAACTAAATGAGTGGAAAATGAAATTTAAAATTCCCTTACCAATTTGGTAACATACGAAGCATATACCCCATTAAATAAGGATCCTACAATTATGATGTAAATACCCATAAGCTATTTTATATTATGTAAATATTATAATAAGGGGGAGTACATACATCACACAATAGTTAATAGTGGAAAATATAGCATGAATCTCACATGAATAAAAGTGAGATGAAAACCCCTTACCTTGTACAGTTCCTTAGTATAGGGTTGGGTAACCTCCTTTATAATAGTGAAATAATTATTATTATATTATATAAGAACCAAATACATAAATCTAATATCATATAAGATCTTCTAATATTTATTTGTTAGTGATATTTCAGTAGTATCACTGTGTTGGTTGTTAAATCATCCATTTTCTTTTATATGTTTTGTTACGTAAGTCATCTTTGTTATGTATAGGATGTATTTGATTCATATCTATAATGATATTATGTTCCTAATTTTTTTAATTATAAAATGAAAATTATTCTTGAATGGTTACGAAGGGGAATGGATCTCGTCATGTTCGTGGAGACGGTAAGCCATACGTACGTACAAGAGACAATATCATTATTTTAATTGTGAAATAGTATGTAATTGGATTTTATATCATATATAAAGAATCATTAACATGTTATATTCATTATTTAAATTATATATACCCATTATTATACCCTTCTAAATAATGAAGTGTTTGAATAACAAACTACACCACGATCTGGAGATGGTAACCCGTACATACACACGTATGGTGACTTTGTCATTTATAGGACGGATAGAATAAAGAATATGGTTGTACCATATTTATAATAACATAAAAATATGTTAAAAGTATGGGATTTATTATTTTGGTATGTAAACAAAAATAAATAGGAAGTAGAAGAAGAAAAGAACTCGAAAGATGGTGGTGAAATTATTACCTCTTCTTTGGGTGATTCCTTTCGAGTTGATCAAAAGGGCACTTTAGGTTTGTTTATTTTTGATCAATGTAAGGCCTCTAGGTTGAATTTAGGGAAGTTGGAAAAATATTTGGGCAGGGTTTGGCTGAGCCAAATGTCTTGGGAGGTGTGAAATTAAGAGAAGGTTAAGTACCCATTTATAAGAGAGGTGGGGCCACATTAGGAAAAGCTTGAAATATTATTTTAATAATAAAACCAATTTACATTTCTAATGGATAATGAATGATTTATTTTGAATATTAGGAGTGGATAGGTCGAAATAATCTCAACTAATATGTTTTAGGCATGTTTTGTTATCCATTTAAACCTTTACTTTTAGATTTAACTCTTAGTTAAATAGGTTAACTTTTACCACATCTTCTTGTATTCTTACACAATATGGTTAATAAACATACTATAAACTTAATAGAGAACCTCAAGGGGTTCACAGATGACATATATAATATTAGTTAACCCATTTGGATGAACCTTATATTTTTAGGAATATTATATCAACCAATAATATAGTATTTGTTTTAAAAACTAATTATGTCAATTTTGATTCTATTTGGTATTTTGTTATGGTGAAAGTCATAAAAACCATATCACTTAAAAACAAATTTTCAAATCAACCCTAACATGTTTTATTAACCAATAAAATTCATGTATGGCATCAAAACTATTAAATTCGGTTTATTTTAATATTAATAATATAAACTATTTTTATATTTCATTAAGAAGATAATTGCTAAATCATCATTGTGTCATAAATAAATTTAAATATTTAATATCTAAAAATTTTAAATAAAATTACATTATCTTTCAAATCCTTTTATATTTCTAATGAATATTTATAGTCAAATTTATATTATGTATAACCCATCATTAAAAATGTTTTAGTTGATTAAATTTGAATTTTAACCTTTTAACTCTTTTTTAAATAAAATAATAATTAATGTCCAAATCTAAACCAAGTGGATCGAAAGGATCATATTTTATTCCAAAGGTATATTTTAGAAGAATTACTCTTATCAAATAGAATTAGAAAATTAGTTAGGGTAATTATAATATCATTTTTACCTTTAATTACCCTATTTACTTTTAACCGTGGTAAATAAAAGTCAAAAGTTACTATTCACCAAAAAATTATTTTCTTCTTATTGAACCAAATTTTACTTACTGATATTAACCGCATCTCTCAAATATTTTAAATTCAATTCACAGATGTGGTAAAATTAATTATTATGCAAATTTGCAAATGCTTCTAGGAGGCAGTTAAAAGACGGTAAAAAGTTGAAAAAAAATTATTACATCTAATTTTGTTATAAAAGGACTCCAATGGATTAAATTGAACTTATATAGGTTTTATATATCTATTTGAATTAAAATAAATTTAAATAAAATAAATAATTATTTTAATAAAAAAGTAGTTTTTGAACTATAACGTAGTGTTTTTTACTATTCCTAAAAAATTGAATGTTTTCAGAAAAGTACCATAAATTTACCCTAAGATAATTTTGATATTATGAATTCAAAAATTAATTCTATTTTACCAAATTAAAAACATAGAAGATGAAATAATTAATTTAAAATTAATTCCCATTGTCAAAACCGAAAACCAGGTTTTTAAAAAGTAAAATATATCAAAAGATTGGCATGTGTTTATGGCAAATTTAAACGTAAAATTACTTATAATGACATAAATTATATTAAATTATAATAATATTATATAATTATACTTAAAAACCATTCAAATTCAAAATTAAACACTATAAATTATTTTGATTAGAAAAGTTGTTTTCAATTAAAATTTAGTATTTTTCAGTATTTATCAAAATATAAAAGTTACCTGAAAAGTACTAATAATTTATCCAAAATAAATTTTTAATTCATGATTATAAATAATAATTAAATTTCATTAAATCCAATATATAAAAGTGTCAAATATTTGTTTTAAAAAAGGGTCATCCATTAAGAGGTGGTGAAATTGCATTTTTGAAAAATACTTCTTTTATCTTAAAAAATGAATTTATTTATATATTATGTCTAATATATTAATAATAGGGATTCTAAAATTATATAGAGTATATAAAATTAAAAATTCAGTTAATACTATTCCTAACCTCTTTTTGAACAGCTATATTGGTAAGTCTTTGTGTACTCGAACTCGGTGTTGCATATATCACAAGCAATTGAATTACTTTAAAGAAAATAACTTACTATGATATCTTGGGGAGAAACATTATCTCCCCACTTTGGAAATTACGTCCTAGAAATGTTAAAATTGGGCTTAAGAACTTCATTCAAAGTCCCACATCTAAAAAGAAGTCAATAAAACTATCACTTTAAAAGAAAGAAATGGAAGTACAATGGTCACCTGAGATATCCCACCATAGGATTTAATTTAGTAAAACATGGATATGTAATAGAAATCAAGTGTAATGTTATGATGGACTGTTATAGAAAACATGATCTGGAGAATGTTAACAAAAAGAACCCCACAAACATTTGATGGGATAAAGGGTCATTAGTTTCCCCGTAGAAAAAGTAAACAGAAATTTTTTTGTTTTAAGTTCTATTTCATAAAGATGAGGAATTTATTTATGATATTGACAAAGAACATAAAGATATATAATTAATTTTTAAGTAGAGTTTTATCCTTTAATAAATTTCAACCACTAACTCTTCTTTTTTTAAATGATGAGTATTCAAGATGACTTGGTGACACCTGAAGTGCTAGAATAAACTTCTATAGAGTCACATAATACACAAAGGATAAACTATATATTTACCTTGTCTTTAGAGATTAACCGAAACCAAAATGGTTTGTACAAGATTAGATGATCCCCTAAAAGTATAATCCTTTAGAGAAATAAATACTATTCATAATTTCTAAAATTAAACCAATAATACAAATAGTTCAATAAATACAAATCAAAAATCAATTGTCATTAAAATACTTCAATATAATACAATCTAATATTGAATCCCAAAACTTAGAAGAATTTTATTACGTTGTCTTCCGTACTAAATTGTATCTACAAGTAACATCGACTACACTTAAAGTCACATTCTTAAAAGTAATTAACCTAATCACATATTCTCTATGATAGGTTAATCATTTCCATAAATAACCCAAATCGCTATAAATACACAATAAAAACATAGATAAATATCCTACATTACTCCTCAAATGAAATCCGATATTATTCTATTTTCCTTAGGCATATAGTGTTCCCAACAGAGTGAACATATTCCAAAATAACAATTATCACTAAATCACAAAATTATTTTCCTATACAAAGGATATCCATTTGATAAGAAATAAGATCCCCAATCAACATATTGTTGATCAATAAAAACATTTAACTAAAATTAATTAGTCTTTCTAACTGGGGACTTCACATAGTCTAGTGGTAGGCAATAACTCCCAATCGCACTTTAGTTGCAGGTTCGATTCATGTATCTTTGTCCGACACGATGGGATGTCAAACGGTCTGCATGTTGTACTTTTTAAAAAAAATATATTTTATAACATTCCCAAAATGATAAAAATTCATCAAAATAACCATAACATAATTTTACCACAAATGTTATCTCATCCCTCGCATTTTCAACCCAAAATATAATAACTAGTAATTGCCTCAAATTTAAGGATCATATAAACCCAAATGGTTATTTATAACTATATCAACAATAAAAAATATAATTCTTCTTAAAATAGAATTTTCCCATAACCAACATTAGGGTTACACATACAAGAGAAAATTATTCCAACGTAATTCCATCAACAAAGATCCCTAATAATTTTAAACATTTCTCTATCCATTTATTTCCACATAGGTTTTTCCTTGACCAAGAGGTTGTCCTATAGAATATGGAATTCACATGGGTAATGCCCAGGTCCCCTACATTTAGAGAAAATGATAGTAAATGAATTATTGGGATCATTTTTATTTTCTTCCATAATAATATTGATATTTCCTCGACAATTCTTTACTTTATGCCCTTATTTCCCACACATAAATCATTTCTTTATTCCATTGATACACTTTCCGAGGTTTCTCCTTCCACATTTCCTACATTATGGAAATTGAGATTTCATTTCTCCGTTGTCTCTAATGCTGGAGATCTTATTATTTACAATCTTCCTCTTCATTGTTGAGTTTGGGAGTTGGTTAATATATATGTTATTGATACTATATTTGGAAAACTAATTCACGATGAACAAGATATATTTTATACCTATCAACATTCCACTTCATTGCTCATTTCCACCACTGTTCCCACCTTGTACATCATGTTCAATGTTACTATGAATTCCTTGGAATCCATCCATTGACTAACACAAGAAAGCATAGTGTGAGTCATACAATCATTTAGAGAATATCATACCTCCTTTTTTCAATCTATAACACCTTAGGATTGACCATGGTTATTTATTATCATCTTATATTAAAATCCTTCAAATCATTTTGTAAAGATAATGTGAATTATCCTAAACATATCCCCCAAGAGTGTCATAAACAAGAGTGCATCAAAGCCCATTGTCGTGTACTAGGATACCCCAAGTCAATCCAAAAACTACATATTGAAGTTTTCACTCTTAGGTACATCTGTGGAAGAGCCACCTCTTCCTACTCGTATCCAGACAGGGATGTATTTTTTGGAAAACCCAAAAAATAATTACGTTACCAAAATTTTTGGATGGTCTTATATACTAATCCTCAATGTCTATCTTAGGGTAGTGTTTCTTAATCAGCGTTTTTTCTTAATCTATATTCCAAGGATTGTACTAAACATCCTCTGATACCAACTATAATGCCTCAACCCATGTTACCCAGAATTGGTGCATTATTACATAACATTATCATTATACAAGGAATCATGTCTCGAATGATCGATCAGATCAGTAGTCTTCGAAGTAATAGATACATACATAAGTTTTACATTACATCATGAAATAAAAAAACAACATTGTGTCCCATTTTAACACTCTTATATACCTTAGCCTATTCTTGAACGTTAAACATAATATTCTTCTTTGAATCCATGGGAAATAAAACATATGAAAGGGGTGAGTATAGATGCTCAGTAAGGATAAATATATAGAAGAAACTGTTATTAATAAGAATAAACATTTATTAAAATGCATACGAATATAATATAATGCATTTAAACGTAAACTTCAGCATAATAATGAAATTATAAATCAAATAATGCCATTTATTTATTCACATGGATATTCTAATTGTCAAAAAATCATATATAATATCAATATCCAATTTCATAATGATGTAATGCATAATTACATACTTTATAACCACATAGTCAAGGCCTTGTGACAAGACAAAAAAATAAGATTTTTTCAAGGCCTTGTGCCAAGACACTAGTTCATCTCATAAGACCTACCGATGCATCGAGTGCTATAGTAGGATATACCTGTCACTTACTATGTTTAATGAATTCCTCGTATGAAAAGGTTTAAACATAACATAAACATTCACATTAAAAATATCATATGAAATGTCAACACTTTATCCATAATCCATGAATGGTATAAAAATAACAAATCCACAGTCAAACATATCACAAAACCTTAAATATAGTATAAAATATTTGTATCATAATAAATCAACCATGATAAAGAATAATATCCCATAATGTATACTAACATATTTTAAAATTATCATAAAAAATCTGTGAGAGAAATATCCTCTTTTATGAAACATTTAAAAGACAAACTATTTATCAAGAAGCTATTTAAAATAGATTTTGGAAGAAATGTGTCTCATACCACTTTGATACTTTTAAAAAGAATTTAAAATATAAAACATTATTTTCCATATAAATAAAACCTTAAAACCATTTTTAAAACATGGACATTAATGAGAAATATTTAGAAGAATAAAATTTCAAACCATTTAAAATGATATATTAGATAGAGTTCATAACGTAATGAGAGGTTCTAGAATAAAAATAACTGAGATAATAAATAAATTATAATATCATGAGAATAAAGTTATTCATGATATACTATATCAATGTATAGTTTATACACCAAATAGAATTGAATTGTTGCATAACAACAAATAAGTCTCAATGGAATGTAAGTTAAGATGAATTCATTTATAAAGACTATATACACTGGTTATGGATAAATAAATGACATAATTATTTGGGAAAAATATGAATACAATCAACATTATCAGATATTTAGTGTGAATAAATCAGAGGACATTCACACATATTCATTTAAAAACAACACCAATGACTTGGATGTTCAACTCAATGAATAGAAATTGATTTAAAATTACTCTTATCATGTTTATATCGATGACATGAGAATTTGTCAATAGATTGATTATGTGTATAAAAAGTATATTCACACAAAGGGGAGTGGAAATTACTACATAAGTAAATAAATAGTTATTTCACATATAATCACGGAGTAAATTAATCAATGAATATTGTGTAAAACCAAATGAGTGGAAATTGAAATTTGAAATTCCCTTACCAATTTGGTAATTTATGAAACATACACCCCATCAAAGAAGGATCATCCAATGATGACATAAATGAAATAAATTAAATTATATTATGCAAACAATATAATCATGGGTAGTACATACACCACAAAAATGTTGGTTGTGGGAAATATAACATGAATCTCACGAGAATAAAAGTGAGATGAAAACCCCCTGCCTAGAAATTTTCCTTAGTATAGTGTAGGTTAACAACCTATATAATGGTGAAATAATTTTTATTAAATTATACTATAACCAAATACCTAAATATGGTATCATATATGATATTCTATTACTTAATTGTTAATGATATTTTTGTAGTATCCTTGTTTTGGTTGTTAACTGATTCTTTTTCATTTATATGTTTTGTTAAATTAGTGATTTTTGTAATGTATAGGATGTATTTGATTCATATATTGAATTATATTAACTTTTTAAAAATTATTTTTAATCATAAAATGAAAAATATTCTTGAATGATTATAATGGGGAATGAATCTCATCGCGTTCGTGGAGATAATAAGTCGTACGTACGCACGATCGACAATAACATTATATTGATAGTGAAATCGTATATTAGGTATATCATATATAAAGAATCATTAATATGTAATATTAATTATTTACAATATTTATACTCATTATTATACCCATACAAATAATGAATTATTTTAATAACAAACTACACCACGACGTAGAGACGGTAAGCCATACATACGCACGTATAGTGACTTTGTCATTTATAGGATGGATAAAATAACAAATTTGGTTGTACCTTATTTATAATGACATCACATTTTGTAGACAGTACTAGATTTATTATTTTGTTATGGAAACCAAAATAAAAAAGAAGTGGAAAAAAGAACATGGAAGAGGGTGGTGAAATTAGTACATCTTCCTTTGGTGTTTCCTTCTGAGTTGATCAAAAGGGATCCTTAAGTAGACTCTATAATCAAATTAAGGCAACTAGGTTTAAGAGAGGGAAGTTGGGAAGAAATTTGGGCAGGGGTTGGCTGAGCCGAATGGCTTTGGAGGTGAGAAATTAAGAGAAGGGGAAGTACCCTTTTATAAGAGAGGTGAGGGTCACTTTTGGGAAAGCTTGAAATATTACATTATAACTAAATAAATTTCGTTTTATAATATATTCAAAATGATTTATTTAGAATAAAAGGTGGGAATGGGTCACAATACTCTCAACCAATAGGTTTTATACACGTTTAGGTTACCATTATAACCATATTGTTTAGATTTAACTCTAAGATAAATAGTTTAACTTTTACCGCGTCTTTTTGTATTCTTATACTATATGGTTAATAAACATACTCCAAACATCCAAGAGAATCTAAAGGGGTTCATTAATGAAATATATAATATTATTTATGCCTTTTTTGCAAACCGTATATATTTATCAATTTTATATCAACCAATAATATAGTATTTGTTTTAAAAGCGAATTTTTGTCAATTTTGACAGTATTTGGGATTTTGTTTTTTCGAAAGTCATAAAAACCATATCAATTTGAGCAAAAGTTTCTCTAATAAACCATAAAATGTTATATTAACCTATAAAATTCGTGTATGGCATGAAAACTTTTAAATTCTATTTATTTTAATATTAATAATATAAACTATTTTAATATTTCATTAAGAAGGTAATTAGAACTTGATCATTTTTTCATATATAAATTTAATTATTTATTGCATAAAAATTATTAATAAAATACTATTATGTAAGAAATATTTTCATATTTATAATGAATATTTATAGTCTAATTTATATTATGTATAACCCTATATTAAAAATAGTTTATTTAATAAATATTGAATTTAACACTTTTAACTCTTCTTTAAATAAAATAATAATAAATGTCATAATCTAATCCAAGTGGACCTAAAGGATCATATTTTATTCCTAAGGTTTATTTTGTCCGAATTAAACTTATCCAATAGAATTAGGACATGTTTTATGGTAATTATAATATCATTTTTACCTTTAATTTCCCTATTTTACTTTTAACCGAGGAAAATACAAGTGAAAACATACTATTCAGAAAACATTATTTTAGGATTATTGAACCAAATTTTACTTACTAATATTAACCGTGTCACTGAGATTTTTGAAATTCAATTCACAGAAGTGGTAAAATAATGATTTGTACAAATTTGCAAATGGTCCTAAAAGGTTGGTAAAAGACGGTAACAAGTTCAATACAATTTTATACATTTAATTTTATTATAAAATGAATCTAATGAATTACATTTAAATTATATAGGTATTATATATCTATTTTGACTTAAAATAAATTTAAATAAAATAAATAT
This sequence comes from Viscum album, assembly GCA_963277665.1. NCBI lineage: Eukaryota > Viridiplantae > Streptophyta > Magnoliopsida > Santalales > Viscaceae > Viscum > Viscum album. The sequence goes on along the minus strand of OY728150.1, from coordinate 1,391,891,837 downwards.
TTATTTTAATGAAAAGTCAGTTTTATACTATAATGTAGTGTTTTTCACTATTCATAAAAAATTGAATATTTTCAGAAAAAATCCAAAACATTACCCTATGATAATTTAGATATTCTGAATTAAAAAATAAATTATATTTTTTAAAACTAAAAACATATATTTTGCATTAATTAATTTAAAATTAAATCCCATTGTCATAACCGAAAAGTGGGTTTTTAAAAAGTTCAAACTGTCAAAGGATTGACATGTGTTTATGTCAAATTTAAATGTGAAATTACTTATAATGACCTACATTGTATTAAATGATAAAAATATAATATATTTATCCTTACAAACCATTCAAATACATAGTTGAACACTTTAAATTATTTCGACCAAAAAGTGTTTTTCAATTAAAATTTAGTATTTTTCAATATTCATCAAAATATGAAAGTTATCAGAAAAGTACCAAAAATTTATCCAGAATAATTTTTCATGTCCCCATTCTAAAGATTAATTTAATTTAATAAAATTTAATATATAAAAGTGTAAAATATTTTCTTTAAAAATGTCCTTCCATTAAAATGTGGAAAAATTGCATTTTTGAAAAAATACTTATTTTATCTGAAAAAAATCAATTTGTTCTTATATTATGTCGAATAAAATAATAATATGGATTCTAAAATTATATGGTGTATATAAAATTCCAAATTCAGTTAATACTATTCATAACTAATTTTTGAACAGCTAGTTTGGTATGTCAAGGTGTGCTCAAACTCGGTGTTGCGTGTAGCACAAGATATTATATTACATTAAAGAAAATAACTTACTATGAAATCTTGGGGTGTTAAAATAGAAATAGGTACAAGTTCAATATAAAAATCAACATCATTTTATGGGGAAAGACTTGAAAACTCTTCTTGTAGTGGATCAACGTGTTCCTAAAAAATATAATATTATTAAATAATGAAATTCACGAAAACCATTTGAGCTAAACCCCCCTCATTAATGGGTGTTATGACCCATATAATGAATAATTAACATATGTTGTTTAGAGCCATCAAGGAACAAACATATTATTATATATTGATATGGGTAATGAAATATGAATTTCTTATCTCCACAATTAATATTTGATATATGTAAATTATCCAATCCATTCCAAAAATCATATAAAATTTGAAAAAACAAAGAATAATATAATTTCCATAATGCACATTCCCAAATTCCTATCTAAAATAGAATATATGGATATTGTATGTAACCATTATACTAGTAGTATTTTTTATTCAAAATTCAATATTTAATCATAGGGATTGTGAATAGAAATCCTTATAAGACATTTTATATATAATGATGTCAGTGAAATAAAAAATGAAATCATACATTTTTAGTGTCTTAAATGGTGAATAATGTACCATTAACCACTTCATTTTCATGAACCACTTCATAAATTATGTTTTCTAAACAATTACATTTCTCCCTTGGATTTTCAAGATTCAAATAGCTATTATCAAAAATAAAACTAATATTGATGCACTAGTTAGATTTTTGTTTATACTTCTTAAAATTAAATAATTTGAGTATGGGTGTCACCATAGTTTAATCTCTCATTTAATTATTTTCATTCATTGTCCACTTCAAATCTCTAAAGTATTTTTATAAATGGTCTTATATTTTTGAAATAATTTAATTACCTATACATTTAAGGAAATATTATCGATATGTATTCCTAGAGTTTGGATAAGTTGGAATATAAATATTCATAATCCATGGGGGGTTTTCCATTGAATTTATTTAGAAATCCAAATTACTATTCTTTTCCCCAAATCAATAACAATTATAAGCATACTCAATTCAAATTTTCAACTTGATATCACTTTGTAATATTTATTCATATCATTAATATCCCTTATATCTAATTCTTCTCAATGACATGGTATTATGAATCTAATAAAATACAACTTTTTAGGGTCAATAATAAAATATTATTTATACCTTTAATGTCTTGTGAATTTTACAACATCTTTTACAATGGAATCATCCTCATTTTACATCAACTTAAGAAATATCATCATCGTTTTGGTTAAAAGAGATCATTGAAAGTATTTATTGAACAATATCTTCTTAATCTCCTCCCATTACATTGATAAACACCATCATCCTACCGCATATTATTAATGAATTTCCCCCATTTATTTTATTTATATTACAATTGAAAAATAGCTATAATAAAATTATAATTCCCCATGAATTGGTGAATGGAAAATATATTATTTATAGTGTTAACCCATTTCATGGTAACTAGTTGATCAGAAAACCCACTAAAGGTGGGTGAACATTTATATATGAAGGAAGAAATGTATAGTCATTCTATCCAAATAATTTCTATGAGTTTGGAAGGATTAATATTATATTTCACATCTTAATAAAGGTGGTTAAGAATTTACTAGTGAGTTTTTGCCTCACTCCCATCTTGTTTGGTTTCTCCTTAAGATAATTGTTGAACTATCCATCACACTTAATATTAAATCAATTACTTGTTAATTCAAAAATTAACTAATACCTAATAGGATAGTTTGGGTATAATGAAAAAATAGTCATTGAAACCATTTATATGATTTAGAAATAAGTCCAACAAAAATCATAATATATGATACATTAATTTCATCCTTTTAGGTTTCAATTTCATTAAACAAAACTTTTTTTATAATAGGTTTTTTCACTATCACCATATCATTCATTAAAACCGATTCAAAAAAATAACAAAACCTATCTTTGATACCAAATAAGATTGGCCAACCATAACATACACATATATTAAATAATTGTATATGAAAAATCATTTCATATAATAATAAGTAACTCCCTAAAACATATAGTTTTATTTTAAATGTTGATAGATAAATAACCAAATTATTTATAAGTCATTCTGCCGCATCAATAATAAATATTCTTTATACATGATACCCTTTTATAAATATCATAATGAACCATATTTTCTATCGAATGAGGAATTGAAAAATATTAAAGTGGGATCTCATATGATTAGTATTGCGTGAACATAATAAATATTTGTCAAATATAATAATAGTGTATATGATGAACATGTGTGTATGAGAAGATAAGAAATATACATAAACATATCAAAATAAAATCAATCATAGTAAAACCTGGATAATAAATCATAAATATGAACATAATCCATTTGTTATAACCATAATAAATATGTAAAAGGAGTGTGGAAACATGATTAAATAATCATGAATCATAAAAACATGACAAATGAATTTGGAATAACTTAGAAATGTTAAAAAATAATATAGAATATATGTAAACATAAAAAGCATTTACTATTTCATGGAATAAAACCAAGACCATAATGTTATAGTATACTGAGATCAATATAGTATTGGGTTCATCCTCCATTAACATACACATAGTGGACATAGTCATATAGTGGATTGGGTTAATAATCCATTACCATAAACATTCTTGACAAAGTAAAATAATGGATTGAGCTAACTACACATCCCCTTATGTGTAATGTGATGATATATAAACATTATCCTATGAATTGGAGGGATAGGTAATTCTGGATCCACAAATCACATATTAAAAACCATATATATTCAATCCACATTAACATTAAAACATTCATAAATCCAACTTGTCTTAATTACCCTATTAGAAATAAACGGGTTTCATAGTGATTTATACAAAAGGTAATAATACATCTATCATATGAATATGGATTGTATCATTATAGTATATCATTAGTGAAAAATAATATATTTTATAGGATGTTTAAGTACATGGAATATAGTTTATAAGAGATCTGTAAAATTTAAACTAAAAATAAAAATAAATACCCATTATATTTTTTAAAACGTTTATTCCAAAGGGAAAAAATTATTCAAATATGATAATATGGATTAATTTGTAAAATTATTTAAAAAATTAATGAAAAATTAATAGGTAAAAAAATAAGATAGTGGGAAAATGCGAAAATGGGTAAAATGTTAAAAACACCTTCCCTTCACACTTTTGTAAAAAATTAAAATGTCATTAAGAAATTCCGAAAAAATTAATAGCAGTATAGAGAAGTAATTAACAAAAATAATATAGAACTGCATGAGAGGAAAATAGATGTTGTTTTATAATGAATTAGAATATAATTTTAGTAGTTAAATTTTATACATATAAAATTTTTATTTCAACGTGAGATTGGAAAAAGAACCTTTACCTCAGAATTTCTCTTAGCTTAACACATTATAAATACCAAATTAATAAATTTATTTTTATTAATAATATGTTTAATAACCATTTTAAAATTAAATTTATTTAATATAAATCATTTATAATATATTATTACCTACATAATAATTATTTATAGTTAAAAAGTAATATTTTTTTGATAACTATTCGATTTTCAATGTGAGATTCTAATTTTTTTATTCTTGTACAAGATACCTGATCGTTGGTTCCTCAAGTAGAGAATTTCAATGCAGATATAGTATGTATGTATGATATATTTCTAGAGTCCCATGGTTATTTCAAGGAACATTTAATTATATTTAATATGGGATTCTTCAATTTTTTTTTATGAATTTCAATTCAATAAAAGGCGTTAAATTATTTAATGAATATGATTATTTATATATATCCATTTTAGATGTTTTAAAACATATTCAACTCATCATTATTAAATATTAATTATATTATTAAATTTATCATTATATCTAATTTCGTTAGATTGTAAAACTAATCAAAACACAAACATGTTATAATGATTGAATGTGTATGAAAATGTTATGGAATAATAGTAATATCATATTAATAAAAGGATTTTTTTTCAAAATTTTATTATGGTGATAAATTATATTTGATAAATTTTGGATTATATATATAATGATAAATGACTAAGGATAGGTTAACACATATATAAATTACTTGAATCTCCGCTTAGAGTTCCTCTTGGCGATTTCAGATTATGTAATACTTGAAACTAAAGGATCCCAAATGATGGAGTGTATAGTTAGGGAGATAATTTAGGAATGTATTCATGGAAAAACTTAAGGTATATTGTTCAGTTTGTTAATTGAGGGATAATTTTATAGGCAATAACTGGGGGTAATTTAGAATAATGAATTAATAAATATAAAATTTAGGCAGAAGACTATGAATAATATTGATTCACCCAAAATTAATTTGTATTTGATTTAAAATACGTGGGTTATTTTACATTTAAATAAATAAAACAACAAATGCAATCATGGAAACAATTACTGAATGGAAATCCATCCTAAAAAAAGTTTTTTATTTTAATAAAAGATAATAGATGTTTTAAAATTTTAAACATTGGTTTTTTAATTCAAATTATTTTTTTCAAAATGAAATATTTCACTCTCTAAATTTATTTTGTGGTAGGTAAAAATTATTAATAAATTTATTGTTCATATTTATATAATTACGATTCGATAAACATTCTGTTGGTAGAAACTGTATTTTTTTTATTCACTAGAAAATAATCTTTCTCAAAAAAATAAAAATATTGACCCCATCCTAGTTTTGACATTATGAATCAATTTTTTTAAATTTTTTAAAATTAATATTATAAAATTTATTAATAAAACATTTAAAATAAAAAATAAATTATAATGGAACTAAGTTTTGTATGAAAGAATAATTTAAAAAAATTAAGTTATTCAAATATTATTTCATATAAATTAGAAATTAAATGAGTAATAATCTATTAGTTTATTCTTTTAAATGAGAAATATTTTGAGAATTGCCCTTTAAAATTAATCTATTAAATTTATTAACATAAAATACATGACACATATAAAAAATAATTATTTGAAAATGATAACTTTTTATATTCAATTAGTTTTATAGAATCCCATAAAAAATTTTATTTATATTATAACCATTAAATTTTATCAAAATATATATATCCAATATTCTATATTAAATTTATAAAAACATCAAATAAATATTTTAAAATTATAATAATAATTACAATGTTAATTATAAAACATTGAAATTAATTATTGTGTTTTTTCACGTGTGGTTTCATTCCTTTAGTAACCATAATAGTGGTTTTTCATTTGGATTTATCATTATTATTATTATTATTTATTTTAGTATTTTATCTCAATTAAGTAAATAATTATTTATTTCTGTTTGTTGTTGTGTATATCAAAATATATGGAACACAAAAATGTTATTTAAAGATAAATGTATACAAACATCAATGTGTGTTATAACTCAAATGGTGATACACATGACCATAAATAACATATTCCCTAAACCTGCATATGACATTATATGTAATAAGGGTTCACCTACCTTTTATTAGTAGAGGAATGTAGTTTTAATCAAATAGCTTCATTGAATTGAGGAGGAAGATATTGAAAATAGTATAGAAATATATCAATTGTGATCTCCCACAACAAAACACTCATAAAAATAATGAATAATGGACTAGATGCTACCTTGAAAGAAGTGAAAATAAAGATATGGAGGAGAGAGTGACCAATAAAAGGCTAAAAGAAAATTTGGGGATGTCTAATTTGAAATTATTTACTCAATTAAATAATTAAATTTATAAGTAATAAAAATAAATATAATTGAGTTGGGTACAAAACTCTCCACTTTTGGTTACCTACTAGCCTTTAGGTACCCACCCTAGGTTTATTGGGTACCCAATTGACCTCACATAACCAATTGGTTAGTACATGATACCATAATGACATTAGTACTTGGTCATCAGGTAACTATTTAAGTAAGAACTTGGCCGTAAAAAATACATATTCTAGTGTTTTTAACTAAAATCCACATTCGTGGAACTTTTTATTTTAGAGTTTTAGAGAAATAAGATAAAATAGTAGAATGTAAACCCATTAATTAAAATTGGAAACTTATACTTAGTGTCCATTTTTCACCATAGAAAATTTTAAAAAATAAAACATGGTTTATTTATATAACATCATAACTCTCATATTTTCCTTATCTTTATCACTACTCATCCATTAACTCTATAAAAAACATTTTAAAAATTGGGATGAGCCACAAAAGATCAATAAGGAAAATAAAAATAAATAAACACATTAGTCAATTGAAAAACATTAAAAATTAATTAATCTTATTCGATTTATTAAAACAGAACATCTTCACATGAATAACACACTTAATTTTTCCTCAAATAAAATCATTAAAATTAATAAAAAGAAATTGAAACTCACTAAGGTGGGTTAGATCATCCTATACATACAACCATTTAATTTAGAATAACCATACATTATATATTCAATATTATTATTAACTAATGAATTATATATCTATGAGGTGGATCAACATTCATATAATCTATATTAGGCTCACCCGTGAGCTATAATGGGCCCCATCCCTTCGTATCAGATATATCAGGCTCACTCAAGAACTAAAATGGGAAAAAAACATCGTATAAAAACACTTCTCGATAAAAACACTTCTCGATAAGAACACTTCTCGCTAAAAACACATCTCGATATAAAAACACTTCTCGATAAAAAATACCCTCTTCTATGAAGAACCCATTTTCAATACGAAAACAAAATTTTCATTGAAAAATAATTTTCAATAAAAAAATTTCATTTATATAATAATTAAATATTTCTATGTATGATTAAAAGAAAATAATGACCATGATGGTAGAAAAGTCTTTGATGTCATATACGTTAAAAATAAAAAATTCTTTTTCTTGTTTGTCAAAATGATGTATATAAGAACATGTAAGAATATTATATTTGGAAGACCATTTAATGAAATAAAAAATTGACCTAAACAGTCATTTATAATCCTTTTATATCCATATAAATAAATATATAAAATAATAAAAATAATATTGACATCGAAAAAAATATTTGTTAATAAAATCTTTAAACATTCCAAGGGTTCCATGCCACATTGAAATTTCAAATCACGATATCCATAAAATAATACATTTCAAAAAACATTAAATAACATGATTATAGATAAAATATGGATATTAAATGTCATATTATATCTATATACACCTTATAAAATAACAATAGAGCATATCATCAAGAAATTCCTCAATTAAAGGAAATTGAGACATAATCTCTTACCTTGAGTATGATTCGTCACATATGTTCATTATCTTCATGGATAAAAAACATATGTTAATTATTTAATTTATTTATAAAAATGTTTAGGTTTATTATTTCTTTTCTATGACTTAATATAATGTTATAATATTTACTTAATTATGGATGTTCATGTTGGACGTTTTGAAGATATTTGATATTTGAGTTGAAAATGAAATTGGTAAGTCAAATGTGGTAAAAGTGGTTATTAGTCCATCATATCCATAATTATATTAATTAAATTATAATAAATTTTATAAATAAATCTTAATTGTAAATCCTTTCATTAAATAGGGATATGAAAAATGAACTACGTTACAATCATGGAGACTATAAGTCATGCATTCATTTTTCAGAGATTATTATGGAAAGAAGGTAAGTGTTATTTTATCATTCAATAAGGATAATAATATAATTTAAATCATATTTTTAATTTAAATATACTTATATATATAATCCATGTGATATAGTGATGAACAATGAATCACATCGCTTTGTGGAGGTGATAGTACACACGTACGCAGAAACGTCATTATCATTTTCTTGTCCATGTAAAGTTAGAATATGATTGATATATTATTATGTTATAATTATAAAGTTTTTAATGAATATCATATATAAATATTAATTACTTCATTATAAATTGAATTGAGAGATAGTAATGGAAAATGAATTATATCGTTTTGTTGAGGTGATGGTAAACATGTTCACACGAATGATTTATTCTTTTCCCATTTGATAGAATTTGAGGTGGATATGGATTTTGATTCATAAAATAATAATATATCATTATATTTAGGATATTGTATTAATTAATTTATCATATTTTATGGATATTTGATGGATTTGGAAGAAGAAATAAAATTCAACCACGTAATTTAAAATTATAACTTTTTCTTCGAACGAACTCCATTGATTAACACCATAACAACTATAAGGTGAGAGATATGTATATCATAATGCCTCTAAATTATGGGTAGGTATTCTAGGAATTTAATTGGGTAGATATTTGTTGAAAAAAATGGGTTTTTATGTGTTAATAAATGTTAATAAATAGTGCCCTTTAATAAAAGAGTGGATGAGAAATCTTTAATTATTCAAAATATTAATTTAATAAAAATTACTTTTCAATTAAAAATTTTCCAAAACTTCTTTAAATAATATAGTACACATATGGGTCTAAATACATTAATCCCATAAAAATGAGAAATTTTTTGATTAATTTTAGACCCTATTATTTAAATTTTAAAGCTTATTTTACCCTGTTTAATTTTTTCCGTGATATCATGTAATTTACACTTTGTGGGTTAAAATTATTAATATAAAATACAAAATATATATGAATGATCCATTTATGAAATTTTAGGACTTATCCCAATAACATGGTAAATTGTTTTATTTTTATGAATTCTATATTACTTAATAAAATATTGTTTATTATAAAATATCAATAGTGTTGATTTTGAAACTATTCATTAGTATACTTTTAAATATATCATAACCAAAAGATAAGTTTGAAAAAATTCCATTTAATAATCACTAACATGTCAAAGTCAACCGATAAATTAATTGATGTCATTAATTCACTCAAATAATATTTGTTTCAGTTTTTTATATCAGTTATTTGATTCTTCCTCCAATTAAACAACAACTGCCTCATCATTGTGTCTACAATTTATTTATTTATATATTTACTAAAAATAATAAATAAATTAACATTATTTAGGTAATATTTTATTTATAAACACTATTTATATTATAATATATCTTCTAAATAAATATATATTAAAAAAGATATAAATATTAGTACACAGGCATGTCATGTTTGACTTTTCTTTAAAATAAAATACTATATAAAGAATAAAGTCATCAAAGTGGACATAAAAATTGTCCCAAGGAAGATTTGGGTCGAAAATAACTTATGAAAAGAAATTATAACTTGTTTTAAGGTACTTTTATAATATTAATTATATTTTTTTAACCATTAATTAATAGATTTATGTAACATCCTCAGATTTTAAAAGGAAACACCATGTGCTAAAATGAACTATGAAATACTATGTGACCTTTATAAACTAACAATTAAACATGATTTTGACGCTTTTTTTTTAATTTCGAAAAATAGACATACATTGTTGCAATTAGTAAGTTTTTTAGAGTCTGATAGAACACACTTAATTTTTGGAGAATAGTAACCAACCCCTATGAATAGTAAGATGTCCATTATGGATAGTAATGTACCCTTATAAATAGTAACATCACCCTTATGAATAGAAATCTAGTCTTATGAATAGTAACTTGACCCTAATAAATAATAATGTACCCTTATGAATAGTAACTTGAACCTTATGAATAATAATGTACACTTATGAATTGTAAATTCACTAATGAAATTATAAATAAAATTAGTCCATCTTATAAGTTTCAATATGTTATAATTACGTTATAATATAAGTAATTACATATTTTAATAATAATTGATTAAGTGTTGATATTTTTTTCATATAAATTTAAACACAATATTTTTGTTAATTTAATAATTAAAATGAAAATTTATTTTCATAAAAAGTATTCATAAATAATTAATTTTGGGACTTCTGATTATAAGACAATTTTAAGAGACCTTTTGTCACACCTATACTTCACATCGAGGTACGTTTTTAATTCTTATTTTTATCAAGTAAGTTTAGTTTCCTTTTTATAATTTTTTTTCATTGGAAAGCAGGATGGGAATGAAATTAGTGTGCGATTTTGCGCTGATAAATGAACGCTGCCTTGATAATGCCCGATGAGCGGGAGGGCACGGGCGAAGACATGAGGCCTACCTGGTGTGCGGGTGGACCTTTTTATCATCAAATATTTAAACACGTAATTTTTTTCCTTAACACCATTATTTTTATTATTTTTATTATTATTATTACTATTAATTGTATTAAAAATACAAAATTTATTAAGTATTATTAATATTGAATTTCTTCTTATTATTATTATCATTATTATCGTTATTGAAATAAATACATTAATTAAGTTATCTTTTCCTTTGGATCTGTTTAGATAATTTTTTATGTTTATTATGAGATACACTTTTTATTTATTTTTTTATTTTATTTTTTTCGTTTGATTCCTTTTCTATTCTTCTTATCATTCCCTTATTTTAATTTTTCCTCTCCCTCTCCTTCTCTCCACTGTCACGCGCGGACACCCCCCTCAAACCCTATGCACCGTTTTCTTTTTTTTTTCCTGCAATTCCATTGTTGTCGGCTCACCCCCTCATGTATACTTCTTCTCCTCATCGTGCCGCCACCTCCCCTATGAACATCCTCGCACCACACCCCACCTCCCTCAGCCTCATCCTGAGTCCAGCCTGCTCCGGCATCACCATCTCACCGGACCGCACCCCTGCTCCTCGTCACGCCGTCGCGCCAAACCCCCTACCACACCGGACCACCACCGCGTCAACCCTACTCCCTCTCCTCCTGGCGCGCTACTTTGTGGCGGCCTCCCCACACCAGCGTTAGCCTCCCCCCCGGTTCTGCGTGCATGTCTCCCCTCCGGCGCTGCACACCTTTCCAGATCATAACTCCACCGAACCCCCCTCATTATGGTTCGGAACACCGCTGGACCCCCTTATTCACCCCTCGGCCGACCCCTTCGGCAATTACAACTCCACCACAACTCCTTATGGTTGCATCTACATCGGGTAAATCCCCATTTTTATAGGGTTTTATTCAATTTAGTATGGTTCAGTCAGGGTTATGGGTTTAATTTTATTGTTTGGGTGATTTTTTCCTTGTTTAGGATTCACGCTAGGTTCCTTGTGGTGAAAATGTGACGCAGATACTTTTTCACCTCATTTTCTGGATGTTTCACTAAGTGAGGTATGTGGTTCCCTTCCATACCATCCTTAGATGATTTAAATTGCTCCTTAATTAAATTATAATATGTTTTAAAGATAAATCGTTTGATGTGAAAGTTATTTTGGGCGTTCTTCTATATTCATATTTTATAAATTTGAATTGTTTTTATGTAAATGCCAATTTATTTCATGTGCATTGTGTTGTTGAAATCTTTAGACGTATTTTCGATAACTGGTTAAGGTGTGAAAATTGAGTTTTCAAGAATGCTTGAGGTGTAAGGGTGATTAAATTGAGTTTTTCTTTTAAAGAAGATAAACTATTTCGACGTGTTGATTTTTATTTACGAACCGTGAGTATGTTATAGGGGTGCGAATGGGGTTTTAGAAGGGTTGGGATGTACAGTTGATTTTCAAATGGTTACGACATCTAAAATTTATGTGTTTTAAACTAAGGCCTTGTAATATGCATGTGTGATGTGTTATTAATTGAGAAATTGTTTATTTAAGTGGCATTTGATATGAAAATCATTGTTGGGAAGGTTTTTGGGGTTGTTTGGTTGGTGTGAAATGTTTTTTCAAGTTCTTTGAGGTGTCTGTGTAATTAAATGGAGATTTTCAATGAAAATGAGTCGCTTTGGGTGTGTTTTCCATGATGCGTACTTTTGGAATTAAATTGAAAATTGTTTGAACAATGGAAAAACATGTTTTTGTTTGTATATGCTGTACTTTTATTTTTAAAGAGACATTCCTATATGAAATCGAGTTCTTCTTTCTTATGTAATCCTTTTCTTTATAATTTGAAGTGTTTTATAAATTTTTAATTGCGCTTATTAAATTGTATGCGTAGTGCGAAAGTTTTGTTTGACGTAATTATGTGTGCATTATGTTTTTTAAAGGGATTCTTACATGTGAAACTGGGCATGTCTCATGTGAAAACTCTTATTGTTCTATTTTGAAATGTTCTTCAAATTGTTTAAAAAGTTTATCAAGTCATGAAAGTGATCGACACTATGTTATAAAATGATTTTGGTGTGCATGTGTTTTTTTAAAAGGTGTTTGGGTATGAAAGCGGTTACTTGTATGTATAATGTTTTGTTTGGTTCGGGATATGTGAAAGCGATATACATTATGTGAATGTGAAACTTGATTGAGAAAAAGGTAAACCCCTGGGTATCTAGGTGGGCGGACTAGAACTAGTGCGCTAGTGAGCCGGATGGGTATCGTCCTTGTTTCACTTAGCTGGATTGACAATTGCAACACTAACTAAACATATGATGACTGAGGGTCGTGGCCTTCTAAGCCACGTTTTCAGAGGGTGGTGGCCTTCTAAGCCATGTTTCTGAGGGTCGAGGTTTCTAAGCCACATTTCACCGAGACACGAGGTTCTAGGGTCCCACACGAGCTAGATGAACCCTAGGGGATTTACCCATAGTGCACTACCATCTATGGAGGGGTGCCTTCTGTCAGCATATGGAGGACCACTTGGGTGTGTGTGTGTGTTCCCAAAATGAAATTTTCTCTTCCTCTTTAATATTGTGTTTGTGAAATGAGTTCTTCTTAGTGTTTTCCTTTAGAATTTAGCTTGTAAATGTTTTCTTTAAAAGCATTTTGAAGGTACAATTTTGAATAAGCACATAAAATTTTCTTTTTGATGTTGTGGCATGGATGATTTTTATTGGGTGACGTCCTACTGGGATTTTTTCTCACACCCTACATACATCTTTGGGTGTATGTAGACATTGTTTCTTGTGCATTCCAAGTTGTGACATCATGCTCAATGATGGTTTTTCAAGTTGTAGTTGGTCTTTTCACGTAGAGTGGTGTTGATGTGGCCTCTTTTCTACTGGGAGATTTGAGTATGAGTTTTAGTTTCTGTTTCTATCTTTTCTTTTTAGGTATTGTTTCAAGTTGTAGACTTGAAACCGGTTCATAGTTTAAAGGCGTGTTTGGTTGTCTATTTCTAGTTTCTGTTTATTTACCTGGCTAGTTGTTTTTCTGTCATTTATTTTTGGTAAATCGTTCCAATGTAATGTTTGATACCCCGGCACTTGTACCAGCCAGTGGGGATCGGGAATGCCCTTCGGGCCATGTCGTGGATTGGGTCGGGCATCGGGTCAGATGATGACCTAGACTGGTTCATGACAAAATGGTATCAGAGGGCAGGGTTTCCTCTCTTGGGCCATTTTCTTTTGGAATGGAGTCATGGTAGACTTGAGTTAAGGGTGTCATAACTCGACGTTCTAGCAACGAGCAATGTGCCTGGCCAACACACCTCGTAGTGGGAATCAAGTTTCCAATGTATGTTGAGGTTTGTTTGAGTCTTTGGTTCTTGCGGTTAATTTTGTCTTGGGGAAAAGAAAAGGGAGCAGGCTCAGTGGTCTTAGTGAGCTCGCTGGGTCTGGCAGGCCTTGTGGAGCTGGGGACACTGTCCAAAAATACTCTCATTGGCCAGTGGTGTGATCGGCGTATGGCTGCCAACCATATGTTCCAGTCACCCACTGACCCCAGTTTCCTATCACATTGCATCTCGTCTCTTTGTTCGGGAATTATGGACATTTGGTTTTTAAGTAAAAATTATTTCGTCTTGGAAAATGATCTAGAAAATGTTTTAAAATAAATCACTTTAAAAAGAAAATTAGGTATGGGGTTTGAAAAGCGTGGGTTGAATGTTTAGGTTTTAAAAAATGGAATGGTTTGGTTTTTATCATTGGCTCTCTCATGGGAAACCACATGCATGAGTGTATACAAAAAGGAAAATGGTTAATTGCATGAGCGAATGAGTGTATGGATGGATATGAGGTGGATGCCGGTGCGGCACGAGAAATTGAATGTGAGAGGCTCATGGGACACCACTGGTGTTTGTGCGACCCACTAGCTTAGATTATTTTCGAAATGATTTGTTATATATAAAAAAATTGGTGTTTTAGTAAACGGTGTTTGAGTGATATTCCATTGTGTTTTGGAAATGTCGGATGTGAGGTGTTTTGAGCTGCGAATCCTTTTTTACTGATTTGTGTCCTGAGTTGAAATTTCTATTTTTAAGTTGATATGCAAGTGTGTAGTTGGTGAATTCTTTTGAAGAGTACTTCAGGAAGCCCTTGTAGTGGTTCCACATGCACGCCTAGTGTTTTCTTGTGGTATGTCTTGACCATTAGACCAGTTTGGTTGGGTCCATGGTTTTCTTTCTTGAGTAGTGTACACCCCCATGAAGATATGACATGCGATTAAAGTGTGGACACATGAAACTCACTGTTGGCCGACCCTCCTGTTGATCAGATGACTATTCTTGAATTATGGAATTGAACCCGCCTCTTCTTTTTATAACTAGATGAATCCTCTCACAGCGGGATGACATATGTAAGGGGAGTTGAATGCAGTTTGGGTTCTTTGAGTTGCGTGAGTCGTCGAGTATAAGGTTTGACATCGTTGTGTTAGGTGGTTTCTCCTGGATGTGGTGAAAGAAATCCTACCAGGGAAGGGTGAAGATGATTAGGAGTTATCGGTGCTTACCGATGTCTTGAATGGGTTGTAGTGTTTTCATCGGCTGCAAGGGTCATGTTTGGTCACCACTTGCAGTGTGAGTTATCTTAGAAGTTAAAAGGTGGAACAAACTTTGGGTTGTTGGTGCGGGCTGCTATTTTTAAATGACCTTTGGTCCTTCGTTGGTTTTATTTAAGAAAAATGCTTAGTTAGGCCACTAGTGTGGAAGACCCAACCACGTGGGGATGCTACGGTCGATTTCCGGAATCATGTGTTGTTTAAGACTTAGTTTGAAGCCCCTCTCCGTATAATTTTCCTCTCTACCACAATGGTCTTGTTCAGTTGACGATTTTTGGTGTCTTGTTTTCATTCGGTGGGACAAAGGGAAATTCGCATGCACCATTTCAACTCGTGTGTTGGTGAGTATTCCGTGTATCATCAGTTGGATGTAGTAATGTTTTCTGTTTACAGATGTTGTTTCAGTTGCAGTGTGGTTGCCTGTGACACCAAAAGGAGAAGCTCTCTTCGAGAGTCTTACATGCCTGACTGCGAGGCATGAGATGCTTTAAACATCAGGGCTCCAGCCGTAGGCCTCAGAGTGATGCTGGCGCGTGGTCCAGAACCCAGAGAGTGTATGAGACCCCGACATTATTTCTGTCAGCAGTAATAAAATTATAGACAGTTTAAATTGTTTCTATGGTTGTTCCATTCCAAATGAGCCGTCTTGTTCCATATGGTTTTCACGACCATGTTGTGGTTTGTTCTTCTTGTTGTCTTAATGTCTTTGGGGTTGCGTCCCACCGGATTAAATCACTTTTAGTGGTCCATAAGGGGTCTGTTAGGTAAATCGGTCTCAAATTTGAATAATGATCATCTAGGAATGTGAAATGCTGGTTTGTCTTGGGTCATGCTTTTGACACCCAAGTAGTTAGGTCCCTTCTTCCTGCCCCTTTTGGTGGGCTGTTTGGTCACCATCAAGAAATTTTCAAATTTCTATACCTTCTGTTAGTTCTAATGGTGGGGAGACCCACATTGGGTCTCGCACGAATGTCTCTAGAATGAATCAGTGCTGGACATTTCTTTAATAGAGGGGAGTCTGCTCGAACCTCCCCGTGTCGGTTTTCCAGTCTCGTTTCAAGCGTTAGTGAGTTCCTAATGGTGGGGAGTCCCTTGGGCCTCCCCATGTTGATCTTCTACTTCTGTTTTTAAATATGGCTTGGTGATAAGTGATAAGAGTGTTCTGTGGACATGGTTTGACCTTGTTGTTTCATTTTAGCCAAATGGTGTGGTTTTGGTTTAATAGTGCTTAAGATGTCTCAGCTTGTCAAGTTGGTTTTCGCGGGTGCGAGAGTCGCTTTCCTTGATCAGTCAACTGGAGGCATTCTAGCTCTTTGGGGCGGGCGACACATATCGGAAAGTCATTTTACGTGTTTCTTGATGTTGTCTTTCTGTCACTTTCTCTGAGCACGATGCTTTTTACCTCTCTTTTTGTGATATTGGTGGGAATTACCTTTTAACCTTCAGGGAGTGTGGTTTTTTTTTTGCTTTGGGGGTTGGTTCTGGTTGTGGCTTTCCAGGGACAGAAAGCATTATGGTGTGGAGAATTGTCACACCTGGAATTCGCATCGTGATATGTTTTTAATTCTAATTTTTATCACATATGTTTAGTTGCCGTTTTATAATTTTTTTTTCATTCGAAAGCGGGCTGAGCACGAAATTTGTGTGCGCTTTTGCGCTAATAAATGAACGCTGCCTTGACAATGCCCAATGGGCGGGTAGGGCAGATGTGAAGCTGTGCGGCCTGCCTGGTGTGCGGGTGGACATTTTTATCATCAACTTTTTAAACGCATAATTTTATTCATTAACACCATTATTGTTATTATTATTATTTTTATTATTATTATTATTACTATAAATAGTATTAAAAATATAAAATTTATTAAGGATTATTAATATTGAAGTTATTATTATTATTATTATCATTATTATTGTTATTTCAATTAATACTGTAATTTAGTTACCATTTCCTTTGGATATATTTAGATATCTTTTTATGATTATTATGAGATACACTGTTTATTTATTTTATTTTATTTTATTTTTAATTTTCCTTCCAATCATTTTTTCTTCTTCTTATCTTTCCATCATTTTTATTTTTCCTCTCCCTCACTTTCTCTCCCCTGTCGTGCGTGGACACCCACCTCATACACTATGCGCTATTTGCTTTTTTTCTTCTCCACTACCATTATTGCTGTCTCACCCCCTCCCATCTCCTTCTTCTCCTCATCGCGCCGCTGCCTCCCCCTATGAACATCCTCGCGCCGCACCTCACCTCCCTCAGCCTCATCCTGAGTCCAGCCTGCTCTAACATCACCACCTCACTAGACCACACCCCTGCTCCCCATCGCGCCGTCGTGCCAAGCCCCCTCCCACGCTGGATCACCACCGCGTTGCCCCTGCTCCCTCTAATCATGGAGTGCTACTTTACGAAGGCCTCCCCTCACCAGTGTCGTCCTCCCCTTCCTCGGTTCTGCTTGCACGGCTCCCCTCCAGCACTGCACACCTTTCCCGCTCCGAACCCCACCGGACCCCCTCCTTCCGGTTCGGAACCCCGCTGGACCCCCTCAGGCACCCCTCGACTAACCCCTTCGGTGATTACAACACCCCCGTAACTCCTTCCGGAAGCCTCCATTTAGGGTAAATCACCTTTTTATAGGGTTTCATTAAATTAATGTGGTTCGGTTAGGGTTATGGGTTTAATTTTATTGTTTGGGTGATTTTTTCCTTGTTGAGGATTTGTGATAGGTTCCTTGTTGTTAAAATGTGGTGCGAATACTTTTTCACCTCATTTTCCAGATGTTTCACTATGTGAGGTAGGTGGTTCCATGCCATACCATCCTTAGATGATTTAAATTGCTCCTTAATTAAATTATAATGTGTTCTAATGATAAATCACATGATGTGAAATTTATTTTGGAAGTTCTTCGATATTAATATTTTATGAATTTGAATTGTTTTTAAGTAAATTCCATTGTATTTCAACTGCGTTGTGTTTTTTAAATCTGTAGACGTATTTTGGTTAATTGGTAAAGGTGTGAAAATTGTGTTTTCAAGAACACTTGAGGTGTAAGGGTGATTAAATTGAGTTTTTATTTTAATGAAGATAAATTATTTTGACATGTAGATTTTTATTACGAACCTTGAGTATGTTCTAGGTGTAAGAATGGGGTTTTATAAAGGTTGGGATGTACAATTGATTGTCAAATGCTTACAACATCTAAAATTTGTCTGTTTTAAACTAATGCCTTGTAGTATGCTTGTGTGATGTTTTATTAATTGAAAAATTGTTTATTTAAGTGGCGTTTGATATGCGAATCATGGTTGGGAAGGTTTTTGGGGTTGTTTGGTAGGTGTGAAATGTGTTTTCAAGTTCATTGAGGTGTCTCTGTAATTAACTAGAGATTTTCAATGAAAATGAGTCACTTTGTATGTCTTTGCCGTGTTGCGTACTTTTGGAATTAAATTGAAAATTAATTGAACAATGGAAAAACATGTTTTGGTTTGTATATAATGTACTTTTAGTTTTAAAGTGACATTCCTAAATGAAATCGAGTTCTTATTTCTTGTGTAAACCTTGGATTTCTAATTTGAAGTGTTTTATAAATTGTTAATTTCACTCATTAAATTCTATGCGGAGTGCGGAAGTTGTGTTGGACAGAATTATGTGTACATTATGTTTTTTAAAGGGATTATTACATGTGAAACTGGGCATGTCTCATGTGCAAACTCATATTGTGCTATTTTTAAATGTTCTTCAAATTGTTTAAATAGTTTATCAAGTCATGCAAGTGATCCGAACTATGTTATAAAAGTGTTTTGGTGTGCGTGTGTTTTTTTAAATGGTGTTTTGGAATTCAAGTGGCGACTTTTATGTGTAATGTTTTGTTTGGTTCAGGATATGTGAAAGCGATATACATTATATGAATGTGAAACTTGATTGAGCACAAGGGAAAACCCTGCGTATCTAGGTGGGTGGACTAGAACTAGTGTGCTAGTGAGCCGGATGGGTATCATTCCTGTTTCACATAGATGTATTGACGATTGAAACACTAACTAAACATAAGATGGCTGAGGGTCATGGCCTTCTAATCCACGTTTTCTGAGGGTCACGGTCTTTTAAGCCACGTTTCTGAGGGTCGTGGTTTCTATGCCATGTTTCACTAAGACACGAGGTTCTAGGGTCCCACTCGAGCTAGATGAACCCTAGGGGATTTACCCATAGTGTTATACCATCTAGGGCGTGGTGCCTTCCGTCAGAATATGGAGGACCACTTGGGTGTGTGTGTGTGTGCCCAAAATGAACTTTTATCTTCCTATTTAAAAGCGTGTTTGAGAAATGGGTTATTTTTAGTGTTTTCCTTTAGAATTTAGCTTGTAAATGTTTTCTTTAAAAGCATTGTGATGGTACAATTATGAATAAAAACATTAAATTTTCTTTTTGATGTTGTGTCACGGAACCTTTTTATTGGGTGACGTCCTACTGGGATTTTGGCTCACACCCTACATATATCTTTGGGTGTATGTAGACTTTGTTTCTTCTGTATTCCAGGTTGTGACATCATGCTCAGTGATGGTGGTTCAGGTTGTAGTTGGTATTTTCATGCAGAGTGGTGTTGATGTGGCCTCTTTTCTGCCAGCATGTTTGAGTATGAGTTTTAGTTTCTACACCCGTCTTTTCTTTTTAGGTCCTGTTTCGAGTTGTAGACTTTAAACCTATTCGTAGTTTAAAGGTGTGTTTGGTTGTCTATTTCTATTTTTAGTTTATTTATCTGGATAGTTGTTTTTCAGTCTTTTATTTCGGGTAAATCATTCGCATATAATGTTTGATACCCGAGAACTTGTGCTAGCCCGTGGGGATCATGAACCCCTTTCGGGCCATGTCGCGGATTGGGTCGGGCGTCGGGTTAGATGATAACCCGGACTGGTTCGTGACACCTTATGTAGTTTTTCAAAAAATTAGAAAAGAAATTTTAATTTAAAAATTGTATTTTTCAAGTAAATTATGATTTTAATGAAAAATTAAATTAATAATATTTAGAAAATTATTTTCATAAAATATTGTTCATTTTGGAATTCTAAACATTGAAAAATTGTAATGGGGATTTTTTTGGCATTTTTCAGAAATTTTTGAAATTATGATGAATAGTAAAATATGATAAAATACGATAAATGATAATACTTATTTTACTGCATCATAGGTGATGGAAGGCTAGTGTGATCACAGTTGGTTTGAAATCACATGAACGTGTTACTATTTGTGGTCCTATTAATCATGAATATGCATATTCTTGAGTAAAAATATTAAACTAACGATTTAAGTAACGTGAAACCCCTCCTCTCTTCCACTATAAATACCACCCTCAACCCCTCCTCCTCTAACACATCTCAACATTTGAGAATTCTCTATGTTATAACTATTCTCATTCCTAAGGCTCTTACCCACGTCCAATACTAGTTGGTATCTCCAAAAAAGCCCAAACTAAAGGCCTTGAGGATGATCTCAAGTAGAATAGATCCATAGGTAAAAACCTCTTTCTTAATCTAGTGTTTTTTCAATTCATTTTCTTTTATTATATTATATTCTCTTACCCTTATCCAAGAGGCATGAAATCTCTATAATCATATATATTCTGTATTTTATCATCTTTATGGAAGAAATTCCTCAACATACTTCATATCCTCCCCCTCTTATAAAGACATTGTTCGTGATGTGTCTGTTTCCAAAATCATGGATGATGTGTTTGAAATTTTTATTACTTCTATAAAACCTATTTGTAAAGCCATTTTGATGGTAGAAATAGAATTTAATTTTTATTGTGTAACATATTTTATTTTCTTGAATTAACATATATGAATAAAATTAATTTATATAATGAAACGAGTTCATGATTATCAAGGAACTGCAAAAAATGATCTAAACAAATATCAACAATATTTTACCTAACAAATCAAAATCATATATTATAACAAAATGATTTATTATATCATTAAATATTTTGGAAAAAAATGAATACTATTTAATTCCACTTCAGGAATTTCATTTCCATACGACTAGGAAATCAAATACAAAACTAGCCTGGTAAATCATGTAAATAACATGCCTGAAACAGTGGAAGGAACAAATTTTTAATTATTAAAGGGTGAAATGATGATATTAAATGATCATATAAGGTGTTATAAAAACGAAAAAATTTATATAAGACATTAGTAACACAATTTTAACAATTTTACATGAGGTTTAAACACATTTGAAGTTAGACGAACCCAAGGCAAGGGAATTCTTAACCCAATTTATATTATTTGGTTTATCCTACAAATTTATTAATTATGTCGTATTTGAGATTATTTGTGTGAATTTTTTTTGTTTATATAATGTTTTATTATGTTTATTTATAGTGTATACACATATCACTTCCATTATATTAAGAATAACACCAATTATATCTGTAAGGGACATTTCTTATAAAATACTTTTAAAAGTCTGTTTAAAAAATTTCGAAAAGGATTGTTTTTTATATATATGGAATTGGTGAGTTCTCCAACATTCATGATTCTTTATTTCCATGATATGTTCCTTGGATATAGTTATGTTGGGTTTATCCCATTATATCACAATATATGTAGGATGAGCACATTATAGCTCAAGATTTGATGGGTGAGCCCTATTAGAGCTCTCTAATGCATTGGGTAGTCCGAAGATAGAATTTGATCGAATGGTTATTTCACGTGTAAGGGTTATTATATGAGTGATATGGTAAATAGTTCCCAAGGAATCTATTTGATGTTTTTATGCATGCTAATGAGTTTTATATGAAATGAGTTGTATTGGGTTTTAGGTTATTATTTGACTAAAGATTTAATTATTTATAATATTTATAAAACTATTTTAAAAAAATGGACTTCATTTTTTAATTCAACACATTAAAAAATGGTTAGGGTGATTTTTTCGGATTTTTTTAAAATTCTTGAATTTCTGATGAATAGTAAATAAACAATAAATTATAGTAAATGATAAATACTTGTTTTACTGCATCATAGGTTATGGAAGGATGGTTTAAGTAAACTTGGTTTGAACTTAAATGCACTTATTACATTTTTTGGTCACATGAATCATTACTGTTCATATTCTTGAGAAAAAATATTAAACTAATGATTAATGTAGTGTAAAACCCCTCCTCCCCACCACTACAAATACCACCCTCACCCCTTCTACCTCTCACACCACTAATGCTTTTATAATTTTCTATGTTATTCCCAATGGGTTTCCCAAGGATCTTCCCCACGTCTAGGACCTTTTGGTCTCACAAAAAGGCCAAAACCAATGTCCTTAAGGAGGATCTCTTGGAGAAGAGCTGCAATGGTAAAAATCATCTTTCTTATTTTTGTTTTTTCTTTTCAATTACTTTTATTTTGTTATACTCTATCATATTCCTTCTTATCCAAGTGGAATGAAAGATGCAATATCTTATAAATGTAGGAATTTTTCATATTTATGGAAAAAATTCGTCAACTTCATCTCCACCACCTCTTATAAAGACACCTTTCGTGATGTGTCATTTACCAAAATCATTAAAGATGTGTTTCAAATTTCCATTACATCCTTCAAAAATACATGTAATTTCTTTGAGGTTTGAAACATAATTTAAAGTTAATTATATAACCTTTTGTTGTTCTAGAATGAATTAATATTCATAACATTAATTTATATAATGAAACAATTTTATGATTATTGAGGAACCTCCAAAAATGATCTAAACCCATATCACTAATGTTTTATCTAACAAGTCATCATAAAATATGATAATATATATATATTGTATCATTAAATATTCTATAAGGAAAATGAATACCATTTTATTCCACTACAGGAATTTCATTTCCATATGAAAAGGAAATAAAAAACAAAACCAGCCAGGGAAATCATGTAAAGAAGGCACCTGAAACAATGGAAGGAACAAAATAATAATAAATAATGGGTGAAATGATGTTATTAAATGATCATATAATGTGTTATAAACATTAATATATTTTTTAAGATAATAATAACACTTTATAACCATTATTAAGGAGGATCAAACACATTTGAAGTAAATTGAACTCGAGGTAAGTGAATTCTTAACCGAAATTCCATTATTTTGGTTGGCCTTCTAATTTACTAATTATAAATAACTGAACCCTCCTGTTTTATTACATTTCCAAATTCTTGTGTATGGGGTATCATGGAGAGCATCGACGAATCATTAATGAGTTTTCCAAATTTCAGGTTGAATGAACGGTTTCACTGATCGGTATCGGTGATAGGGAGATGGTGCCAGGGCGACAATTCCAAGGCCATGGTGCAAGGGAAACATTACTATGGTGACCATGACTCACCCATTAATGAGTAATTTCCAGTTTTTCAAGGACCGTCCCATTATTTTCCCGTAACATATCCTTTTACATAAAAGTGTTTTAATACACATTTCAATGTGATTTAATGATAGTAAAAAATGTTTTAAATACCAAAGATTTGGGAGACCATTGCATTACCAAAATGAGTGGCCTTTTTCCTCAGTGTCACACCCTTTTCCTTGTTTTCTAGTTTTACCCTATTATGTGTTCTTTTTCCCCAATTTAAGGAAATATATTAACTCATACCCATTATCTCCACCATCTTAGAGGAGAAATATTAAATGTAAATTAATCCAAATGTGTGAAACAATGCAGCCGTATGGTTGATCCATGATCCGAAATTTAAGTACCTGAAAAGAGTCTCCTTGATTTTAGGATCTGGCATCTTCTTATGCTGAGATCCTCCCTTAATTTATCCTTTTTTGTTTCTCTAAGTGCACCTCAAGACTTCCTCCCTAGACAAATTATGATCCCATGATGGAGCCTTTCCCAATTAGACATGGAGTTCTTCCTCTATAAGTAACACATCACAATTTCTTGGCGTGAGGAGAAAACATTGATCCCAAATCATCCAAGTAGGGGGTTTTCCTTAATCTATCATTACTATGAATTATATAGTGTGGGTAAGATGGTGTTCCCTCAGGACTTAGATCAAACAGACTTTAATTAAGATATTAAATAGGGTTTTAAATAATGAAGGGGTGGGAAATTTTATTATGTTTTGATGTAATACCTTTGTTTTTATATTGTGAATTTTATGGGATTTTGTCCACTGAATACCACGGCACTTGGTGTTTCTTCCCTATGCATTAATGAAGCACTATTTTTATGTATAATATGGTTATTGAATGATAATATCATGGAAACTGGTTAATCATGTAAACTCAGTTGATTAAATGGAAGCTTGATGAATAAGAACCCATATGTGATCACCCCGATTAACCAATCATGAAGAAGGATTTTAATGAATGGTGTTGGATAAATATTAAAACATCTTGCTCCATTTGGGTGATATGTATTGTTTTTTACTTGATGCCTTGTGGGGTGACGTAGAGTAGAATGGAAACTCTTGTTGTGAGGTTCTTGATTTTGAATCTAAGGATGTGTGGATATGGTAAGTTGGGGTTTGTCTTGGGTCCACTATTATGAGGGATCATAAAGACCCCTTTGGATGTTGTCACTTTACAATAGAACCGAGTGTGAATTCTTGAAAGCCTATTTGACCATTTTTCGTTCAACAGTTTTTTGGGCCTCTGGTTATGCCTGTTAGTTGCCCTGTTTGGGAGGATTTTTTAAAATGTAATCGATTGAACTTGAATACGAGAATGATTAAGTGGGGGAATTATATTCCAAAAATGGGTTTTGTTTTGGTTTTGTATGTTTTGTATTTTGCTTGTAGAGATAATAGAAAGAGAGGTTGTGAACACGCTAATTTTCTATTTTGGAACCCTTAGGTTGGGATGAGTGATTGGTTGCCTATATTTATAACATTTAGTTATTTTCTTTCTTATATGCACCCCACCAATGTTGATCCTTCCATTCCGAACACCCCCATTTTATGAGGGAGGTTGTTTTCCTGACATTCCTAACAGTGGAATGTTATTATCTCTATTATGATCCCTCTCCCAGGTAGCCCAAGTCTTTTCAGGTAGGCTATAATGGCCTAAGGTTCATTATGGATGAAGACTCTTTGGTATGGGTGTGTTGTGGTGGTTGTCCTAGGCGTGTGCATGCATTTTGTTTCCCAAGTCTCTCCGGGATGAGGCTCAGGTGTCTATGGGTGTGGAAATGGTTGTTATGGAACATGTGTCTTGGTGAATGGATGTGGTGGTTTTGTCTTGTGTGTCATCAGGTGTGGTGGTGGTTATGGTGTCCCATGTTTTTCTGGGCAATGTTATGTGTGGTTTTGGTGGCCCAGGTGTCTGCAGGCGGAATGTATGGATGTGAGAACCCATAAGGTTGTTATTGGAGCAGTACTGGGACTACAATAGAACTTGTTGGGTATGTCTGTTGTGAAGGATGTCCTAAATAACTGGTGGGAAAGTGGTAGGGGTTTAAAAATATCAATGTGATATAACTATTACTTTACCTGACTTGCATTATTTGTTGAGTTTTCCTTGGTGATGCGAGAGGATAGTTTCCTTTCTAGGTGTTCTCGTAACCTATACCTTCTCATGGGGCATCATAATACCTCCCTAATTGTGCATGAGATCTTCTGGTTTTTCCCTACTGAGTATACCTGTATACTCACCTTACACATATAAAAATTATTTTAGGGTTCTTGGAGGAATTTAAAACCGTGATGTACCTTACTAGCTCAGACGTCAGGGTAGTTTTCATTTCTATATTTCCCTTTCGTTTGGTACTTTCCTTAATAGTTTCTTGTACTATGAATCACGTTATTTTGAACATGCATATGGGAAAAGATTTTTGGCTTTACTTTTTTTACATTCTATTTTTGGATTTGTTTGTGCATGACCATTTTATTTCCCAATCATGTTATATAAAAGGGTAATGTCTTACACGTTACAAGTGATTCTGTAACCTTTTTTATAGTCGCCACTATGGAGCCTATTGAATGCGGGACACGGGGGTCATTACCTTTCCTTCAAAATGTAGAAGCAAGGGTCTGGTAGTTTTTTATCCCTTCCCTCATCTTAGAGAAGGCAGTCGTGACAGAATGGAATCAAAGTTGATGTTTGAGAGGTAATATATAGTTAGGGTTTAGGCACAATGAATATTGCATGGGATAGTAGGGCTACAATGTTAAGAAATATTGGTGCATGAAATAGGACTGGGATGACCGGCTAGGACACGAGATTTTATTGCCCCCCATGATCTGATGCAAGGACTGTGGACCTAAAGAATGACCAGGTGAGGCTACACTGAATGCTGGGTAGAGACCACAACAAAGGTACATGCATTATAGTAACCTTTTTTATTGTATGTCTTCGGTGATTTGGGTATTTTAAATAAATAAAAAGTTTCATTAAAATTTAAAAGGATTCTTCTACAGTACTCGAGATTGGGAATTCCTTGTTGACATTGCCTCTATGGCACCCATACGATGTCCATTAGTAGTGCAGGCGATCGAGGCCCTGCAGGCCGTATTGCTTGATCAGAGGAGGGATGATCGAGAGGAGGAGGATGACTAGTGGCATAAGATGCATCATACCTTTCAACTGTAGCCACTCTTGAAGTATGAGGGTAGTGTTTCAGACATGGAGATGAAGATCTGACTCGAGGAGATGGTTATAGATTTTAAATTTATCCAGGATTCGAAATAGTACTAGGTTCCTCTGGCCATGATCCAGATGTAGGGAGTGGTACGTCAGTGTTTGATGCTATATCTGTAGGAGAAGAAGGATGCTGAGGTTTCGTGGACTGACTTCAAGAAAGAGTTCCAGGAAGAATTCCTTTCTTCCACGATGACTGCCGAAAAGAGGCAAGAGTTTCTCTCTATTTAGAAAGGGAGTAAGAAGGTAAGGGGGTTAGGGATCAAGTTAAAGGATCTCATTATTTTATATCTAGACCTCTTCCTGGATGAGGAGCACATGAAAGATTCTTAGAGGAGGTGCTCCGACCTTCTCTCTAGTACGATGTTACTCCCTTCACTCTACCGACATACTTGGAGATTAAAAAGAATGTTAAAGTGTTGGAGAGGACGTGCATGGTGGGAGGTGTTTCTTGAGAGGAAACCTGGTTAATCTTTTCATAGGGGAAGACTGTTTTGCAGTAGGCATTCATCATTAGAGCCTTCTAGGTTTATGCCAGTGGGGAGCAGGGCTCAGAAGATCTAGTTCCGATATCCCAGTCCCCGCCCATTATCCATGATCGTAGGATCAAGTTTCATTACCTATGGTAGCCATGGGGACATTCAGAACTTGTTCCTAGACTGAGTGCAGTATAGTTGGGGTGGGTAGGTTAAACACCCACCTCAGTAGCACCAGTTTCTAGCCATGCATTTTAAGCAGCAATGCCAAGGACAACGATCTCTTGATCCACCAAGGGCGGACAGTGCTGAAGGAGGCCAACCTTGGAGTTTTTCTTAGGGGCCTCAACCAGGGCGTGGTCGAGGAGAAAACCAAAAACTGAGGTGTAGAGGATCTAGGAGTGATTACTTGCACACTACAGAGGTAGTAGTTCCCATAAGGCCAGAGGTCGTTCAGTGTACGATCAACCTATTTAGTACTCCTACTTATACATTGTTTTATTTAGTAGCTTCACACACCATTACTTCACTCAGTATATCCCATATCTTGGGCCTAGATGTAGAAAGACTCTCCCCTCCCCTAGTGCAGAGTACACCAGTTGGAGGTTACAACAGCAAGTTTGATGTTTGTTGGGGATAAATACTGATATTGTGGCCACATAAGTCTAGTGGGGATCTCCTTTTGCTGTAGATGAATCCATAAAAAGTCATCCTAGTCATAATATGGATGTTTTCGGTGCACACTATAATCAAATACTTTTAGAGATGGTTCGTTTTGTCAGATTAGGGTCGAAAGCATGTAGCTTTTGTTGGAGACATGGGTTTCAAGGAGGGAAACTGGCATATGGGTCCCTTTATTACATTTCTAGCCATGATGTTAGTGGAATCATAATTCTTCGAGATGGTGGATGTGATTCTCGCTCAAATTTACCCAAGAGAAGAAGGTAAGACGATCCTTGTAGTTTAGCTTGGGTTATCGAATCCACAGAGACCTAAGAAGAAACCTATATGTAACACCCCAAGCTTCCACGGTACGTTTCCCTTCGAATAATGCGATAGCGTGTGTTGTACGCAACCTCGAGTTCTAACACACACCACAACTAATTAAACTAGCTGTTGTAAATAGTAATACCTACTTTTTGAAATCATATATATTTTATATTTCAAAATGGACTTCATTTTTGGATTCAGAATATCGAAATTAGTCTAGGGTGAAATTTTGGTACTTTTCGGATAACTTTCATATTTTGATGAATAGTGAAAATTACTAAATTTTAATTGAAAACAACTTTTCTAATCAAAATAATTAATAGTGATAAATTATGAATTTGAGTGGTTTTAAAGTATATTTAGAATATATTTTTACCATTTAATATAATGTTGGTCATTGGACATAATTTTACAATTAAACCAAACATAAACAAGTGTCAATCTTTTGATAGTTATTATCTCTTAAAAACACGCTTTTTGTTTTGACAGCGGGAATTAATTTTAAATTAATTTCTGCCACTTCTGTGTTTTGAATTTAGGAAAATGGATTCCATATTTGGAATCAGGATGTTCAAATTGTGTAAATAGTTAACTTTTATTTTTAGACATTTTGAATAGTTACTGTGGTAAATATTTTATTTACCATGGTTAAAGGGTAAATCCGGTAAATAAGGGTTAAAAAATAATATTATAATCATACAAAATTACCCTAAAACGTGTCCTAACTTTATTGGTGGACACATACCCGACCATGGGCATCCTTGGGTCAATTTTGGGACCCCTTGGAGCTACTTGTATGTGGTAGGGACACATTATATTAATAAAGTTAAAATAAAAATAAAAATGGCATAAGCTTACATCTTTTAGAAGAACAATTTTTACATAGGGTTATACATGTTGGATTTTCGATTATAAATATTTATTAGAAAGATAAAAAGATATAATACATAATGATATTTTATTTATAATTTTTAGACATTAAATAAGTTATTTTATTTATGACACAATGATGATGCAGTAATTACTATAACAGTGAAAAATTAAAATAATTGATATTATAAATACCCAAATAAATATAATATGAAACTTTTAATGAATTAAACTAATTTTCTAGGATAATATGATATATTAGGATTGATTTAATTGACTTTTTTCGAAGTAATCAATCTGTTATGAGTTTCAAAAAAATCAACTATTGAATAGTGTCAAAATTGACATAAAAGAGTTCTTAAAACAAATATTATATTATTAATTGATATTAAATTCCTAAAAATCTAAGGTTCGGCCAAGAAACTTATATTATGATAGGTTAATCATTAATGGACCACTTGGGGGTCTCTTGGATGTATATAGTAAGTTTATTAACCATATTATATAAAAATACAAAGAGACATTGTAAAAGTGAAACTAATTAACATAGAGTTAATACTTAAAGATAAGGTTAATATAAGTACCCAAACCTGCCTAAATTCTATTGGATGAGTTGTTTTAGACCTATCCCCACCTCATCCTTTGAATAGACAACTTTGGAGCCTTTGTAAACCGAATATGAATTTATTATAAATTAATATTTCTAGATTTTCCAAAAGTGCCCCTCACCCCTCTTATAAAAGGGCACTCCTCCTTCTCTTTTCCTCACACCTCTCAAGCCACTTGGCTCGTCCAAACTCTGCCAAACTAAGCTCCGCAAATCCCTATCCTCCTCCTTGAAGCTTCCCCTTAGGCAGAAAGCATTTCAAGAAGTCCTTTGGTTCCATCCAAAGTGAGTTACCTAGATTAAAGGTAACGAATTCTCTAAAATTATTTTCATTTATTTTGCTTCTCCAACCCCCAAACTCTTTTTATTTCCTTTCTTTTGTAACAACACCAGTATCCACAATATACTAGGATGTTGTTATAAGAAGGATTCAAACTACACATACACACAACTCCATCTAATGGATGGTGAACATAATGTTTCTGTGGATGGAAAACTAACGCCTCACGAAACGATGATTGTTCAAATACATCTTACCGCCTCTCATGGTGGCCATTATGATGGCACTGTAATTAAATATGAGATTAATGATATATATTTTATATATAAGCTTCTGTAATTCCATTTTATTTCATACCATTATTCGTTTCATGTTGTATATACATACGATAATTTCATTTGAGGAAGTGCGGACTACCGCCCCCTTAAAATGATATGACTCATTCATACCACACATGGAACGTATAAAGGATGGTGTTAATGAACTTAAGTAACATATATAAAATATTATATTATACTGGAATAGTAATATACCTATGTATCATTTGGATTTGATTCTTTTAAAATAAAAATTAAATGGAAGTAGCGTTCGTGCGTACGTACGGACTACCGTCTCCACGAACGCGATAAGATTCGTTCTCCATCATATCCATTCAAGTATTATTCTCATTTTAAGGTTAAAAATAATGTTAATATCATTCTGATTATGAATAAGATATAATCTATCCATTACAAACATGTCTTACGTAACCAAACATTTAAGAAGAACGAATCGATTATCACCCGAAACGATGATAATACTAAGATATTATTAATAAAGCAATGTTAAAAGATCATATATGATATCATATTAATGTATATGATTCTTGTACAATTTAATAACAATTATTTCACCATTATACAGGAGGTTAACCTACCCCAACCAAGGAAAAGTTCAAGGTAAGGGTTATTTCACAATCTCTTCATTATCCGAGGTTGTTTATACGTAATAATCTACTGGGATCTCTTTATCATCCACATCCATGTTTCTTAAAAATACATTTCAAAACATTTTTACTATTTACTAGAATATGAGTTAAAGTCATTTATACCCTTTTTGACTTTTATAAGTGGTTTATAAAGGAATCTTTCGGTCGTTTTCAAAACAAGGTCCTTTTTAACCTTTTCGACAGAATTAAGGTAAGAATGTTTTTTTTAACTTATACGGCGGGTGCGGCTATTTTCCGCCATTATAAAATATTCAAAGCTTCCCTTAAAAGCTTATAAGAATATTTTCAAAGAAAATGTTTTATTTTATATGGATCTTAAATGATTTCAAAATAAAAGGAGATATTTCTTTAAAAAGAATTTTGATTTCATCTATGTCAACATCCTTTGATGAATTTTAAGATTATTTGAAGTTGATTTATTATGATACAAAAATTCTATATTGTATTGAAGGTTTTGTGATATGTTTGACTGTGGATGTTCTATTTTTATACCATTCATAGTTTATGGTGAAATTATTGACATTTCGTATGCTAGTTTTAATACGAATGTTTATGTTATGTTTAAACCTTTTCATATGGGAATGCATTGGACTTAATAAGTGACGGGTGGAGCCCACTATAGCTCCTCGATGCATCGGTAGTTCTCATGAGACAAACTAGTGTCTTGGCACAAGGCCTTGACAAAATCTTATTTGTAGTCTTGGCACGAGGCCTTGGCTATGTGGTTATGATAGTCTGGCATTATGCATTCCAACATTATGAAAGTGGTTAGTGATTTTTGCATGTGATTATTCGATTAGTAGAATATCCATGTGAATGAGTAAATGGCATTATTTCATTTTACTTTTTCCATATTATGTTGATGTTCAAGTTTAAAAGGCTTTTGTTTTAGTTATACATTGCCTTAAATGTTTATTCTTATTTATGAAAGTTTCTGCTATATTGTTATCCTTACTGGGCATTTGAGCTCACCCCTTTTCTATGTTTTATCTTTCCCAGGAAGTGAAGAAGTAAATTATGAATGACCTGCAGGGATTTTATGAGGGGATAATAGTGTGGTCTATTGAGACATTATGTTGTTGTTGTAGTTTTTCATTTTATAATGTAATGTAAAACTTATGAATATATCTGGCATTTTCCAAGGCTACTAAACCAATCGGTCATTCGAGATTTGATCTTTCTTATGATCATGCCAATGTTATGTAATAATGCACCGACTATAGGCAACTAGGGTCGGGGCGTTACAGTTGGTATCAGAGGAATTTTAGTACAAACCTTGGAAGCTAGATTTAGATAAACTCTGATTAGAGCACGTAGACCTAAGATGAACTTTGAGGATTAGTATAGAAGAACTTCCTAGAATTTTGGTATTGTAGAGATTTTGTGAGTTTTCCGAGCAATACATCCCTGTCTGGATACGAGCAGGTATAGGCGGCTCTGGCACAGATGTACCTAGGGGTAAAACCCGAAAACACCGCTTTGAGCTAGACTCGAACGGGAACTGGTGCACGACAACGGGCCTTGCTGCACTCTTGGTTACGACACTCCCGGGGGATATGCTTAGGATAACTCTCACTTTCTTTACAAATAATTATGAAGGGTTTATGAGTATATACTTCCTCAAAGAAAACATATTTATGATTATGGATTATATCCATAGATAGTTCAATTTATGTTAAGTGTTTTATAAGTATGGGATTATGTATTTGGATTCATAAACTAATCTAGTTTATACCATTGATTAGAAATGGCGCCTAGTGGAAGAAATGGAAACCGTATCAATGCACGAACTCCATGTAGGGATTTCCCTCCTGCTCAAGATAATTATAGTGGAGCTGGTGATGCAACTGGTGCCGATCAGCTAATCACCATACTGGGACAACTTACTCAGGTTATGAATAATAACCTTACCCGTATGGAGCACCCTGATCCGCAGCGTGGAGGATCAATGTTAGATCGATTCATGAGGCAACAACCACCAACGTTCAATGGGAGTACAAATCCCTTAGTAGCTGAGCAATGGATATTTTCCCTAGAGAAAATATTTCAGGATTTGGGGAGTAGTGAAAGGGAAAAAGTTACCATGGCAGTTTACCGCCTCACTGGAGATGCTGATCAATGGTGGTCATTGATTCAAAATACGAAGGAAGATGATGAAGTATCAAATATGGAATGGAGTGAGTTCAAAGATTTATTTTTAGAAAAATACTTTCCTCGCGACCATCGAGCAGATATGGAAAGGAAATTTCTAAGTCTGAGACAAAAGGAGGATGAGAATGTCACAAAGTATGAGGCTAACTTTACAAGGTTAGCAAGGTATGCTGGAGATTATATTCGCAACCCAAGAAGTAAGATTGATCGTTTCTTTGATGGGTTAAAACCATTTCTCCGCCGAGCATTAGTCTCACAATCCTTTTCATCGTATGAAGACATTGTCTCATGTGCTATCAAGACCGAAAAGGAATTCTCTAAGTCTTATGACTTTAAATCAAAGCAAGAGAAGAAGAGACCTGCTGATCAATCTGGGAATGGAAATAAGGGGAAGAAGGGAAAGGTTGAATATCCATCTTGTGGTAAATGCGGGAAGAAACATCCTGGTACTTGCTTGAAGGGAATGGGAGTCTGTTACAAGTGTGGTGAAAAAGGCCACCAAGCTCATGATTGCAAGGGGAAGAAGGAAGCTACCAACGTTCAGTGCTACAATTGCAGGGAGATGGGGCATTATGCAAATGCATGTCCTCAGCGTCAGGAGAACTTACCTCAGAAAAGGCCAAGGGATCAAGGCCAGGATTATGCTATCACTACTGCTGAGGTAGAAGCTCCGAAAGATGTGGTGGCAGGTAATTTAATGGTTTCCTCAAGTTTAGCAAATGCATTATTTGATTCTGGATCATCGCATTGTTTCATATCTTCCCAGTTTGCTAAGAAAATTAGATATTTCCAATTTGATTTAATAAGGGAGTTGTCAGTTAAAACTCCTAAGGGAAGTATCATTGCAACAAAGTTTTGTGAATCAGTCCCCATTAGAGCACATA
The DNA here is from genome assembly GCA_963277665.1 of Viscum album. NCBI lineage: Eukaryota > Viridiplantae > Streptophyta > Magnoliopsida > Santalales > Viscaceae > Viscum > Viscum album. The sequence continues at coordinate 1,391,857,439 of OY728150.1, read as the reverse complement.
AATTTTCTTTATCTGCTGATCTCATCGTCATACCTATGATTGAGTTTGATATAATCCTCGGTATGGACTGGCTTTCAGACTATGATGCGAAGATTTATTGTAAGAAGAAAGTGGTTACGATTCTTGATGATAATGATAAGGAACACCTTATTTTTAGAGCAGAATCGTCACCACCTAATTCTTATTTAGATCCACCCCCAGTAGCTCAACTTAATTCAATTATTGGGGAGGAAGAGAATGAAATAACTGTCGGTGAGGAAAGGAATGTTCAAATAGAGGATGTACCTATTGTGAAAGAATTTGTAGATGTATTTCCGGAAGATTTACCTGGGCATCCTCCAGAACGAGAAGTTGAGTTTTCCATTGATTTGATTCCTGGATCAAGGCCTATATCGAAGACCCCTTATAGAATGGCCACTGTAGAATTAGTCGAACTAAAGAAACAACTAGAGGAATTGAGTAATAAGGGATTTATTCGCCCTAGTGTTTCTCCATGGGGAGCCCCTGTTCATTTTGTTAAAAAGAAAGATGGATCTATGAGGTTATGTATCGACTATAGGGAGATCAATGCTATAACGATAAAGAACAAGTATCCCCTACCTCGTATTGATGATTTATTTGAACAACTGCATGGAGCTCAATACTTTTCAAAGATTGACCTTCGATCTGGATACCATCAGTTGTGTGTGAAGAAGGAAGACATTCCGAAGACAGTATTTCGAACCAGGTACGGGCATTACGAGTTTACTGTAATACCGTTTGGATTGACTAATGCACCATCTGTATTCATGGATCTAATGAATAGAGTTTTCAAGGAGTATCTCGATGAATTTGTGGTAGTATTTATTGATGATATATTGGTATACTCCAAAACCTATGAAGATCATGAAAATCACTTGCGCATTATCTTGAAGACTCTACGGAGGCATGAATTATATGGAAAGTTTAGCAAGTGTGAATTCTGGCTTTAGGAGATTTCTTTTCTTGGCCATATTGTCTCTAAAGATGGAATCTCTGTTGATCCTTCTAAGACCAAGGCAATCCAAGAATGGCCAGCACCTACGAGTATAACTGAGGTACGTAGTTTTATTGGTTTGGCAGGTTATTATCGACGTTTCGTCCAGAATTTTGCCCGATTGGCAAACCCATTAACGAAGCTCACACGAAAAGGGGTTAAATTTGTTTGGACAAAAGAGTGTGAAGAATGTTTTGAAGAACTGAAAATAAGATTAGTCAATGCTCCTATATTGACTCTACCATCGGGGAATGATGGGTTCGTTATTTATAGTGATGCATCGAAGAAAGGACTTGGCTGTGTCCTTATGCAGAATGATAGAGTTATTGCCTATGCATCACGACAGTTGAAAATTCATGAACAAAACTATCCTACTCATGATCTTGAGTTAGCAGCTGTGATCTTTGCTTTGAAGATATGGAGGCACTACCTCTATGGTGAAAAATGTGAGATTTATACTGATCACAAGAGTTTGAAGTATATTTTCTCACAAAAAGAACTCAACATGAGGCAAAGGAGATGGCTTGAATTACTCAAGGATTATGATTGCACGATACACTACCACCCGGGGAAAGCAAACAAAGTAGCAGATGCTTTGAGCAGAAAAGACCATGGAGTTCTGAACATGATGAGAATTGAAAGGGATCCAATTTTCATGGATCTAGAGAAGATGGACATGGGAATAACCAGGGAAGGTGAAACATAAATGCTTTTTCAAATGGTTGCCAAACCATCTTTACTAGAAAGGATTAAGAGTTCCCAGACCGATGATGACGAATTTCAGAAGAAGATTAAAGCTGTGAATGATGGGAGATTGAGAGACTTTGTGTATGAAGATGGACTTTTGAAATTCGGGAAGAGACTTTGTGTTCCCAATATACCTGATCTAAAAAGGGAATTGCTGGATGATGCTCATAGTTCCAATTTCTCTATACACCCTGGGAGCACCAAAATGTATAGAGATTTGAAGGAACATTTTTGGTGGGACAACATGAAGAGGGAGATTGCTGATTTTGTGTCAAGATGTATGGTTTGTCAACAAGTGAAAGCTGGAAGGCAACAGCCTGGAGGAGTCATGCAACCACTTCCCATACTGTAGTGGAAATGGGACAATATTACGATGGACTTTGTCATGGGGCTACCAAAGACTCCTAGAAGGAACGATGCAATATGGGTTATTGTTGATCGTCTTACCAAGTCAGCACATTTTCTTGCTATAAGAGAAGATCTACCCCTGGAACGTCTAGCAAGACTATACATTAATGAAGTTGTGAGACTTCATGGAGTACCCCTATCGATTGTTTCTGATCGTGATCCCCGTTTTACTTCAAGATTCTGGAAAAATCTTCAGAAATCCCTGGATACTGAACTTCATTTGAGCACTGCTTACCACCCTCAGACAGACGGACAATCAGAACAGACTATTCAATCCTTAGAAGACATGTTGAGATCTTTCTCACTTGATTTTCAGGGTATGTGGGATCAATATTTACCACTGGTAGAATTTTCCTATAACAATAGCTTCCATTCAAGTATTCAGATGGCACCATATGAAGCATTATACGGAAAGAGATGTCGTACACCAACCTGTTGGGATGACGTTGGTGAAAGAAAACTTGTAGGCCCAGAACTGGTGGAGGAAATGGTGGAAAAGGTGAAAGTAATCCAAAATCACATCAAAGCAGCTCAAAGTAGGCAGAAGAGCTATGCCGATAATCGAAGGAAGGATTTGGAATTTCAAGTTGGTGATCATGTTTTTCTGAAGGTATCTCCGTGGAAGGGAGTCATACGTTTTGGTAAGAAAGGTAAATTGAGTCCCAGGTACATCGGACCTTTCGAAATTCTAGAACGAATTGGGGTTGTAGCTTACCGATTGGCAATGCCGCCAAGTCTCTCCAAAGTTCACGATGTGTTCCACGTATCTCTATTGAGGAAATACATGCCTGATCCGACGCATGTACTCACCTATGAAGAATTAGAACTGGAACCTGATCTGTCTTATTGCGAAGAGCCCGTCAAGATTCTTGATACAAGAGAACAAGTACTGAGAAACCGGACGACGTGTCTGGTAAAAGTTTTGTGGAGAAACCATAAGATGGAAGAGGCAACGTGGGAACCCGAGGTACTTATGATGAAGAACCACCCGACTCTTTTTATGCAGTAATACCCTAGAAATTGCGAGGACGCAATTATTTGAAGGAGGGGAGAATGTAACACCCCAAGCTTCCACGGTACGTTTCCCTTCGAATAATGCGATAGGGTGTGTTGTACGCAACCTCGAGTTCTAACACACACCACAACTAATTAAACTAGCCGTTGTAAATAGTAATACCTACTTTTTGAAATCATATATATTTTATATTTCAAAATGGACTTCATTTTTGGATTCGGAATATCGAAATTAGTCTAGGGTGAAATTTTGGTACTTTTCGGATAACTTTCATATTTTGATGAATAGTGAAAATTACTAAATTTTAATTGAAAACAACTTTTTTAATCAAAATAATTAATAGTGATAAATTATGAATTTGAGTGGTTTTAAAGTATATTTAGAATATATTTTTACCATTTAATATAATGTTGGTCATTGGACATAATTTTACAATTAAACCAAACATAAACAAGTGTCAATCTTTTGATAGTTATTATCTCTTAAAAACACGCTTTTTGTTTTGACAGCGGGAATTAATTTTAAATTAATTTCTGCCACTTCTGTGTTTTGAATTTAGGAAAATGGATTCCATATTTGGAATCAGGATGTTCAAATTGTGTAAATAGGTAACTTTTATTTTTAGACATTTTGAATAGTTACTGTGGTAAATATTTTATTTACCATGGTTAAAGGGTAAATCCGGTAAATAAGGGTTAAAAAATAATATTATAATCATACAAAATTACCATAAAACGTGTCCTAACCTTATTGGTGGACACATACCCGACCATGAGCATCCTTGGGTCAATTTGGGGACCCCTTGGAGCCACTTGTATGTGGTAGGGACACATTATATTAAAAAAGTTAAAATAAAAATAAAAATGGCATAAGCTTACATCTTTTAGAAGAACAATTTTTACATAGGGTTATACATGTTGGATTTTCGATTATAAATATTCATTAGAAAGATAAAAAGATTTCTTACATAATGATATTTTATTTATAATTTTTAGAAATTAAATAAGTTATTTTATTTATGACACAATGATGATGCAGTAATTACTATAATAGTGAAAAATTAAAATAATTGATATTATAAATACCCAAATAAATATAATATGAAACTTTTCATGAATTAAACTAATTTTCTAGGATAATATGATATATTAGGATTGATGTAATTGACTTTTTTCTAAGTAATCAATCTGTTATGAGTTTCACAAAAATCAACTATTGAATAGTGTCAAAATTGACATAAAAGAGTTCTTAAAACAAATATTATATTATTAATTGATATTAAATTCCTAAAAATCTATGGTTCGGCCAAGAAACTTATATTATGATAGGTTAATCATTAATGGACCACTTGGGGGTCGCTTGGATGTATATAGTAAGTTTATTAACCATATTATATAAAAATACAAAGAGACATTGTAAAAGTGAAACTAATTAACTTAGAGTTAATACTTAAAGATAAGGTTAATATAAGTACCCAAAACTGTCTAAATTCTATTGGATGAGTTGTTTTCGACCTATCCCCACCTCATCCTTTGAATAGTCAACTTTGGAGCCTTTTTAAACCGAATATGAATTTATTATAAATTAATATTTCTAGCTTTTCCAAAAGTGCCCCTCACCCCTCTTATAAAAGGGCACTCCTCCTTCTCTTTTCCTCACACCTCTCAAGCCACTTGGCTTGTCCAAACTCTGCCAAACTAAGCTCCCCAAATCCCTCTCCTCCTCCTTGAAGCTTCCCCTTAGGAATAAAGCATTTCAAGAAGTCCTTTGGTTCCAACCAAAGTGAGTTACCTAGATTAAAGGTAACGATTTCTCTAAAATTATTTTCATTTATTTTGCTTCTCCAACCCCCAAACTATTTTTATTTCCTTTCTTTTGTAACAACACCAGTATACAAAATATACTAGGATGTTGTTATAAGAAGGATTCAAACTACACATACACACAACTCCATATAATGGATGGTGAACATAATGTTTCTGTGGATGGCAAACTAACGCCTCACGAAACGATGATTGTTCAAATACATCTTACCGCCTCTCATGGTGGCCATTATGATGGCACTGTAATTAAATATGAGATTAATGATATATATTTTATATATAATCTTCTGTAATTCCATTTTATTTCATACCATTATTCGTTTCATGTTGTATATACATACGATAATTTCATTTGAGGAAGTGCGAACTACCGCCCCCTTAAAATGATATGACTCGTTCATACCACACATGGAACGTATAAAGGATGGTGTTAATGAACTTAAGTAACATATATAAAATATTATATTATACTGGAATAGTAATATACCTATGTATCATTTGGATTTGATTCTTTTAAAATAAAAATTAAATGGAAGTAGCGTTCGTGCGTACGTACGGACTACCGTCTCCACGAACGCGATAAGATTCGTTCTCCATCATATCCATTCAAGTATTATTCTCATTTTAGGGTTAAAAATAATGTTAATATCATTCTGATTATGAATAAGATATAATCTATCCATTAAAAACATGTCTTACGTAACCAAACATTTAAGAAGAACGAATCGATTATCACCCGAAACGACGATAATACTAAGATATTATTAATAAAGCAATGTTAAAAGATCATATATGATATCATATTAATGTATATGATTCTTGTACAATTTAATAACAATTATTTCACCATTATACAGGAGGTTAACCTACCCCAACCAAGGAAAAGTTCAAGGTAAGGGTTATTTCACAATCTCTTCATTATCCGAGGTTGTTTATACGTAATAATCTACTGGGATCTCTTTATCATCCACATCCATGTTTCTTAAAAATACATTTCAAAAAATTTTACTATTTACTAGAATATGAGTTAAAGTCATTTATACCCTTTTTGACTTTTATAAGTGGTTTATAAAGGAATCTTTTGGTCATTTTCAAAACAAGGTCCTTTTTAACCTTTTCGACAGAATTAAGGTAAGAATGTTTTTTTTAACTTATACGGCGGGTGCGGCTATTTTCCGCCATTATAAAATATTCAAAGCTTCCCTTACAAGCTTATAAGAATATTTTCAAAGAAAATGTTTTATTTTATATGGATCTTAAATGATTTCAAAATAAAAGGAGATATTTCTTTAAAAAGAATTTTGATTTCATCTATGTCAACATCCTTTGATGAATTTTAAGATTATTTGAAGTTGATTTATTATGATACAAAACTTCTATATTGTATTGAAGGTTTTGTGATATGTTTGACTGTGGATGTTCTATTTTTATACCATTCATAGTTTATGGTGAAATTATTGACATTTCGTATGCTAGTTTTAATACGAATGTTTATGTTATGTTTAAACCTTTTCATATGGGAATGCATTGGACTTAATAAGTGACGGGTGGAGCCCGCTATAGCTCCTCGATGCATCGGTAGGTCCCATGAGACAAACTAGTGTCTTGGCACAAGGCCTTGACAAAATCTTATTTGTAGTCTTGGCACGAGGACTTGGCTATGTGGTTATGATAGTCTGGCATTATGCATTCCAACATTATGAAAGTGGTTAGTGATTTTTGCATGTGATTATTCGATTAGTAGAATATCCATGTGAATGAGTAAATGGAATTATTTCATTTTACTTTTGCCATATTATGTTGATGTTCAAGTTTAAAAGGCTTTTGTTTTAGTTATACATTGCCTTAAATGTTTATTCTTATTTATGAAAGTTTCTGCTATATTGTTATCCTTACTGGGCATTTGAGCTCACCCCTTTTCTATGTTTTATCTTTCCTAGGAAGTGAAGAAGTAAATTATGAATGACCTGCAGGGATTTTATGAGGGGATAATAGTGTGGTCTATTGAGACATTATGTTGTTGTAGTAGTTTTTCATTTTATAATGTAATGTAAAACTTATGAATATATCTGGCATTTTACAAGGCTACTAAACCAATCGGTCTTTCGAGATTTGATCTTTCTTATGATCATGCCAATGTTATGTAATAATGCACCGACTCTAGGCAACTAGGGTCGGGGCGTTACACTATAGACACGTAAATTCTATGGACTGTTTTCGGCTATGAAGTGGCCAACTTGGGTTGATTTTATATGGGTTTAATGGATAACTAACAGGTTTAAGTGAATTCAATTTAAAAGAATTAGTGGATCCTAGGTTATCGCTCAGGGTGGATTGGATGAATTACTTTTTTAATGATTTCAATTTCTTATAATTGAGATGGATTCATTTAAGAAGATCAAACTAAATGATCACTAACTGGTTTAATGACTACACACCATAATACAAATCAATTATACACTTGAAGGATCAATGTTTTGAGCACTCCAATGTAGAGGTTCATATTAGCACTTGAAATGTGTGACCTTAAATTCAATAAGGATGATGATGTTTTAAAATCATCAAATAAAAATTTCATTAAAAAGAAGTGATTAGAAATTAATAGAGTGATAAATAAGATCCAATCCAGCCCCTTTCTACTCCCTTGGATCAACCCATAATAGAGTTAGACCTCCATTGATGACATGTCCTCAAGGGAAGCGAGAAGTAGACTAACAAGGGTGGAATTGAAGAAGTAAAAACAACAACAAAAAAGATCACTCCTCCGTTGTGTGATAAATATCACAAAGTATGGTGTGAATAAATCCACACCTTGAACCAACGGTATCAACGTGATAAGTATAAGAACATAATAATAGTAAATGAAGAACATTTATTAAGAAACTAAGGTGAATTAAACAACTTACATGAGAAAGAAATGCAATTACAAACACAAAACGACATCATAACACTACAATGAAACCAAACACCAAATATCGCTAAATCTTCCAACACCACTTCCATAAATATGGATTTGTAATCCCTTGGGTCGATCCTCCAACAGTAAAAACCATCTCAATTAATTTTGGTAGGCCATAGGTGGTGGAAAGCTTGTGGAATTTGGACTTTTCCAAATTTGACCCGAGGTGGAAGCTAGCATTCATCCACCGAACAGACACATTTGGATGACCTTCTAGATTGCCGAAGTAGAGTGGGCCATAGAAGAATAAAATGGATCTACCGATGTCGTCTAATCGGCTGTAAAATTTGGGCCCATTTGAAGTTGTGAATTCAGAGATATGATCAAATTAATGGGCTGTGTTTCTGGGCCGCAGAATCTGGCCGAGAATTGTATCTCTAACTTGGGTCACCTTAATGACCACAATAGAGGCCGAATTAGTGTTATCTCCTAAAAAGTAATTTGTTTCCCAACAGTTCTTGTATTATCTCACAAAATTTGGGATTCATTGGGATTGTATGATGATCCCCACAGTCTCATAAGTGGGCTGGTTTCCAATCTGCCTTCTCTAGAATTGCTTCCATTAATCTCCAAATATCTCCATCATTGTTTATGAATAATCCATTGATCCTTGAATGAAAATTTTTCAAATTTATGTGTAGATATAGTTCGAAAAATATAAAATTAAAATATTGATAATTACATTCCTTAGAATCAGATGACTCATTGGGAATAAATTGGTGTATATTAGGCATGAAGTGCACAAATGATGAGAATGGATGTTCATAATGAAAATGCACTAACTCAGGCCCATAAGATAAAAAATGAACATTTAATACCATTAAAATGTAATTAAAATATATGTTTTTATTGGATAATCACACCCCCCAACTTGAGATTTGTTAGTCCCAAGCAAATATTTCAATGATTTTATTTGAATTCCTTTCTTCAAACACATTATAACAAACAGTGCTCACAATGTAAACTGCACACAAATATATTTTTATAAAATATCAAGATAATTTATAACAAGATGAATTTAAATGTAGATCCAAATCCCAATCCCATTCCTTTGATCAAATCCATCATCATACTTCATCCAACTCAATTAGGTGTAATGATGTGTTGTGTATCACAATAGATATGAGGGGTCATTTTCATTCAAGGGGGGAATCATGGAAGCGCTAGGTGGAATCACATTTAATCCTAATATGAGTATTCTTCATTCTTTTTTTTTGAAATATTTCCATCGTAATTGAGATTGCAGTTAATCAAATTAACCCATGTAGCAAGACTTTGCCGATGACTCCCAAACTCAAAGTCCTTTGGGAAAAAAGTGACCCCCACATACTCAGGAATCGTCTCGAGTTAACTTAATCAAAAACAAAGTCATATTACCATAAATAGATATAGATTAAAAAAATCAGGGCTAGACAACTCTGGAGTCATGATCCTCAAGTGCCGAAAGCCTCGTATTTTATCAATCCATTGCTCTACAAGAATTTTTTTTTTTTTTTGAATACTCATATTATTCATAAAAAATAAACCAGACTATGATATTTATTATGGGACCCCAAAAATTCAAATTATTACCCCACAGTCTAGAGAACCTGCATTGTGGCATTTTTATTTAATGGATGAAAATAAAAATGATGAAAATTTTCATTGGACAACTAAACTTCTAAAATCAATGCTTTTAAACTTAATCGTGAATTAAATTAAGAGTCAAGGAAATAAAAGTTATTTTCTATGTAGTTTTAATGTGATAAAAGATGTTATTATATGAATGATAATGTAATTTTACTTCTTTTTTTCATTGTTTTTTTTAAAACAAACATTTTGTTTCCACACCCCCCAACTAAGAATGAAACTGTCCCTAGTTTCGTAAAATTAAAATTTAGAATGGGGTAGAGGAATAAAAAGGGGGAGTTCAATAAGGAAATTGAAATATGAGGATCATGGAATGAAGTCACCTGGTGGTTGAAGTTTGAATTTCTTGCCGCTCAAATTTATTCCTTTCATATCCATGTCGCTTGCAAAGTTCTCTAGTGGAAAAAGGAAAAACAAAACAAACAAAACAAACAAAAAAAACAATATATATATATATATATATTGATTTATATAATAAAGGAAGTAAAATATAAGTATATATATAAAAATTATAGAATAATGAAGCCCAAGAAGCCGTAGGTCAGTGGTAAACACGCGCCCCTATCTCCCTTCGGTCCCGGGTTCGAGTCCCAGCGGCTTCGCCGGTTGTGACGGGGTTTCCCCACGGCCTATGGTGTGGAATTTTTTATTATTATTTATTTATTTATTTATTTTTTGTTTTTTAAATTTTTATCCTAAAAACACATTAAAAAAAACTGATGATACATTGTCTTCCTTTTAAATTTCTGGGTAAGGTATTACTCAAGGATCACACCACGTGACACAGATGAATATGGTGCTCCCCATTCGTACTCATCCATACTCATTATAGATGAATAGGTCAACAATTGTTTTTCGAAATATCAAAATGTCTCATTAACCCTATTTAAAATATAAAGTTGATTAAAACAACGAAATTATTGGAAACTTGAAAACCATGGGTTGCCTCTCATTCAGTGCTTTGTTTAACGTCGTTAGCCTGACATGGACCCTAAATCTATTAATTTTTTCCTGGTTCATAGGTTGGCTCAGTTAACTCAACCTCTATTTCCTGTTTATTGAATGATTCAATGAATGATTTTAAATTTTTACCATTGACCTTGATTATGTAACCAGTTGTGGGATCTTGAATCTCTACTGCCCCATGGGGGTACACATAATGCACTATAAAAGGTCCTGACCATGTAGACCTTAGCTTTCCCAGGTGTAAATGAAGTTTTGAACTATACAAGATCACAAGTTTTCCCAGTTCAAAATGTTTGACCATGATATTCCTAGATTGGTAGGCTTGAAATATAGCTTTATTGATCCTTGTATTTTCATAATCCTCCATCCATAATTCCTCCAGTTCATTGAGATCTAATTTCCTTTTTGTTCCTACCAATGAGAGGTCATAATCCATTATCTTAATTGCCCAAAAGGCCTTTTTCTCAATTTCAATAGGTAAATGTCATGCTTTTCCATAAACCAACCTATATGGTGACATTCCTAGGATGGTTTTTAATGTTGTACGATTTGCCGAAAGAGCATCCAAGAGTTTCTCGGACCAATCTTTCCTATAAGGATTGAAAGTTTTCTCAAGAATTTGTTTGATTTCATGATTGGCTATCTCAGCTTGACCATTGGTCTATGGGTGGTAAGAAGTGGACACTTTGTGAGAAATTCGATATTTTTCCAATGAGTGATGAGAATGGACGATTTCAAAAATGAGTTCCACGATCACTTATGATAGCCCAAGGAATTCCAAATCTTGAAAATATGTTATCTTTCAGAAATCAAATCACAACTTGATGATCATTGGACTTAGTGGGATTGGCCTTAACCCATTTGAGACATAATTAGCAGCTAATAGTATGTATAGGTATCCTCAAGAGTTTGGGAAGGGACCCATGAAGTCAATTCCCCAACAGTCAAATATTACAGCCACTAAGATGGGAGTGAGTGGCATTTGATTCCTTTTTGTGATGGACCCTACTTGTTGACACCTTGGATATCTTTGACAAAATGTGTAGGAGTCCCTTGAGAGGGTGGGCCCGAAGATACCACATTGAAGAATCTTAGAAGATGTTTTCTTAGAGGAAAAGTGACCTCCACATGCCTCACTATGACAGAATTTGAGGATGGACTCTTGTTCACATTCTGGAACACACCTCCTAATGACTTGGTCAGGGCAGAACTTATAGAGATATGGATCATCAAACACATAGTGTCTAACATCAGAAATGAATTTCCTTCGAGCTTGAGTCCCTAAGAATTTTGGAATGACTCCTGTCACTAAGAAATTTGCTATGTCATCATACCAAGGGCAGTCACTCACAGAGTATAGGTGTTCATCAGGAAAAGAATCAGACATAGAAAGGCGATTTGAGTTGTATTTGAATTCAATCCCAGAGAGGTGATCAACTACAACATTTTCAACTCCCTTTTTATCCTTGATTGTGAGGTCAAATTCTTTTAAGACAAGGACCCACCTATTCAGTATAGCCTTAGCATCTTTTTTTGGAAGAGGTATTTTAGTGAAGAATGGTCAGTGAACACAGTGATGGGGGATCCTAAGAGGTAGGACCTAAACTTCTCTAAGGCAAACACAATAGAAAGTAACTCCTTTTCAGTAGTGGTGTCGTTTATTTGGGCATAATTTAAGGATTTGATTGCATAAGCAATGACATAAGGAGTTTTATCACAAAGTTGTCCTAAAACAGCTCCAACAGCAAAGTCACTAGCATCACACATGAGTTCGAAAGGAAGGTTCCAAATTGGAGATTTCCTAATGGGAGGAGAGGTGAGAGAGGATTTGAGGGTTGAGAATGAACCCTCACAGATTTCTGTCCAAAAAAATGGAGCATCCTTTACTAGGAGAGCACAAAGGGGACGCGATATTGAACTAATGTCCTTGATGAATCTTCTATAGAAAACAGCATGTCCTAAGAAAGACCTCACTTCCTTGACAGTTTTGGGTGATGGAAGGTGATGAATGATGTTATCCTTTTCTTTATTAACTTCAAGCCCCGAACTCGAGACAAGATGGCCTAGAACAAGTCCCTTTTTAACCATGAAATGGCATTTTTCCCAGTTTAGGACCAGATTCTTTTCTTCACATCTTGACAAGACTCTCTCCACATTCTGTAGACATCCCTCAAATGTATCCCCAAACACAGAGAAGTCATCCATGAAGACCTATAGAAAATTCCCTACCATGTATGACAAGATTCCCATCATGCACTGCTGGAAGGATCCAGGGGCATTGCATAACCATAAGGGCATGAGTTTGAAGGAAAAGGTTCCAAAATGGACATGTGAATGTAGTCTTCCATTGATCCTCTAGGGAGATCTCAATTTGATTATACCCTGAGTACCCATCTATGAAATAGTAGAAGGCATGACCTGCAACTCTCTCAAGGACTTGATCAATGAACGGTAAGGGAAAATGGTCCTTCTTAGTGAATGAGTTTAACTTCCTATAGTCAATGCAGACCCTCCATCCACTACTCACCCTTGTTGGAAGAATCTCTCCATCCTCATTGGTTATCACTGTGATTACAGTGTTTTTTGGAACCACTTAGATTGGGCTCACCCACTCACTCTCAGCTATGGGATAGATGATACCATCTTTTAACAATTTCAGAATTTATTTCCTTACTACCTCCATGAGTTTAGGATTGAGTCGCCATTGAGGTTGATGACATGGCTTTGAATCAGATTCCAGAACAATCCTATGAGTCCCGATAAGTGGGATAATCCCTAGAATATCAGAAAGTGTCCAACCAATGGATTTATTATGTTTCCTAAGGACATCTAGAAGCATCCTTTCATGATTGGATTCAAGAGAAGAATAAATGACAATAGGATGTGTTTTATTGTCCCCCAGGAAAGCATACTTGAGTGTAGTAGGATGTTCCTTCAATTCGAGATCAGGTTGGTCTGGAATTTCAAAAGAAGATTGGGACATTGGATCAAGTTCAATTTATTTTTTAGAGTTTCAGATAGGATTGATTCCCCACATGTAGAAGTTTCAGCTACTAGATTGGATTGATTAGATTTAGGGAAGGAATTTGGAGTGGTCTCCATGAAATTGGTTTCCTGAAAGGTTTCACTGATTGTTAGACATAAGACTTCATCATAAGAGAAATTTGAAAATGATTCAAGCCAAGGAGATAAACATCCTTCATATGAACAATGGAAATCAATCTCATCCTTACTTAAACATTCATCAAATATTCCTTGATGTTCCATGGATTCATTATCAATTATTCCTATCATGTAAACTTCATGAATGTCCTCGTCATCCTCTATTTGTGATCTTGCATTATAGACATTCAAGTCTAGACTCATGTTCCCAAAGGTGATGGTCATGTTCCCATTTCGGACTCAGATAACAGAGTTGATTTTTGCAAGAAAATGATGGCCGAGGATGATTGGGGTTTGTTCCTTATTTACTAAGTTTGGATGGTTGTCTAGGACAAATAAGTCAGCAAGGTAGATGAAGTTTTCAACCTTTACCAGAACGTCCTTTAAAATCCATTTTAGAACCCTAATGCTACGATCAGCAAGTTGAAGTGTGACAGATGTGGGTTGGAGTTCTTCTAGGCCTAAATGACAGTACACAACATATGGTATGAGATTGACACTAGCACCTAGGTCACACAAGGCCTTGACAACTTTGCTTTCTCCTAGTTCAACATTGATGTAAGGGCAACCTGGGTCTTTCAACTTAGGAGGAAGGGTCCCTTGAATGGTGGTACTCACATTAGCATCCAAAAGGACTTTGTTTTTATGTGAAAATTTTCTTTTAAAAGTGCACAAGTCCTTATGGTACTTTTAGTAGGCAGGTATGGTTTGGATGGCATCGAGAAGGGGAATGTTCAGCTTGACTTGTGAGAATATTTCCCTCGATGTTTCATTAAGTTCAGGCTTGGGTTTCCCCCTCATGCGTTGAGGAAATGTTGCAGGTTGTGGGGTTGTTTGTTGAAGAGTTGTTTCTTTCACATTGTTATCAGTTTCCTCAGTTTGATCTTGGGGTTCATTTGAATTTTCATCCAAGTTTGAATCTTCAGGTGGGTTCTGAATTAGTTTTTCCGGTTTCTCAATTGATTTCCCACTTCTTAAAATAGTCACAACCTTTAGTTGTTCATGAGTTGTTTGAGCACAACTTGACTCTCCCCTTGAAGTTGAGGATTGCACCGCTTGAGTAGGCATGGGTGACTTTCTAGTTTTGATGGTTTGAAGTTCTTATTTTAGGGAAGAGACATCTGAGTTCATCCTCTCCATTTGTTTGTATATTTTTTCTAGTACGCTTTGTGGAATAGTTTGGGTGGGTGCTTGAGTAGGTTGGTTTATCCCAGGGGGATATTTTGGAGGTGGGATGGTTTGTTGAAAATGGACCGGTGGCTGTTGGTATTGGATAGGTTGGGTTTGGAACTGGTTATGGGATCGGTAGTACTGATGGGGGTAAGGATTTTGTCCCAGTGGTTGGCTAGGTTGTTGGTTATCTTTCCAGCAGAAGCATGGGTGGTCATTATACCTTGGATTGAAGTTGTTTTAGTATTGAGGTTTTTGAACGTTCAGGGCATTTAATTCTACTGGGGATCCTCCTAAAATAACATCTTTGATGGATGGAATGGTTTGGCAGTTGTCTGTCTTATGGTCATGTTTGTCACAAATTGTGCAAATAGTGTCAACGGTTTGGATTTCATTGACTTTCCTAAGGTCTATCTCATTAAACTTCCTAGAGAGTGCTGCGAGTTTAGCCCTACGGCATTCCTCTTCTCTAAGTGTATGAATTCCAGTAGTTCTTTGTGGCTTTTCAGAATAAGGTGATGTTCCCCATGTTTGGTTTTGTTCAGAAAGGCTTTCTAGATACTCGTAAGCATCATTTGGGGCTTTGTTTTTAAAGGTATCATTACACATCATGTCAATGAATTGTTTATTCCCTGGACCCAAACCTTCATAGGGAATTCTCACTTATTCAGGAATAGAGAAACCATGGTGTGGAACCATGTTTAGAGTGTCTTTGAACCTCTCCCATATTTCATAGAATGACTCTCCCTCTTTTTCAAAAAAGTTTTGGATACACTTTTTAAGTGCAATTGTTTTATGGTGGGGAAAGTATTTTTTATAGAATTCTCTTTATAGTTGGTCCCAAGAATTTATGGATGATGTTATAAAATTGTTTAGACAATTTTTAGATCGATATTTAAAGAAAAAGGAAATAGCCTCATCTTAGCTGATTCTAGTTGATGTGGGGGACACATGGTTTCTACAATGTCATTGAACTCCTTAATGCGAAGGTAGGTCATCTCGGACTCCATTCCATGGAATGTGGGAAGATGGTTTAGGAAATGGGGTTTAAAGATGTATTTAGAATATCATAGGGAATTGTGTCTAATGCATGAGGGGGAAATTGTCTAGGAAGGTGTGAGGTAGTCATTCATGGTTTGATCAATTGCATTCCCCATGTTTGGGGCTGCCTCATTTGGGTTTCCATTTTGGTTCCCACCTGGTTTTATGAGTTGGTTTCTTTGAAGACCTTCCATTGAAATTGGATCAATTGTGGAATCTAGAGTATTAGGAAGATTAGGATATAATGGAATGAGTTCCCTTGATGTAATTGACTCCCCAACCCCAGGACTATCCACCCTAACTAGACGGTTTGATTGATCGCGGGTGTAGGCCGACATGCGCCAAAATAAAAAAAATGAGAAAGGGGAAAGATAAGAGAATTTGGATGAGAAAAGAAGAAATGGGGGAGAATAGAATGGGTGTTTAGATGAATTACTTGGCTCCCCGTCAACAATGCCAAAATTTGATTCTCGCTGAAATTTACCAAAGAGAAGAAGCTAAGATGGTCCTTGTAGTTTAGCTTGGGTTATCTAATCCACAGAGACCTAAGAAGAAACATATAGACACGTACATTCTATGGACTATTTTCAGCTATAAATTGGCCAACATGGGTTGATTTTATATGGGTTTAAAGGATAAATAACAGATTTATGCGAAATCAATTTAAGAGAATGAGTTGATCCCAGGTTATCACTCGGGGTGGATTGGATGAATTACTTTTTTAATGATTTCAATTTCTTATAATTGGGATGGATTCATTTAAGAAGATCAAACGAAATCATAACTTACACATTTAATTCCTACACACCCTAATACTAATCACCTATACACTTGAAGGATCAATGTTTTGAGGACTCCAAGGTAGAGGTTCCTATTATCACTTGAAATGTGTGACCATAAATTCAATAAGGATGAAGATGTTTTAAAATCATCAAATAAAAATCTCATTTAAAAGAAGTGATTATCCATTAATGGAGTGATAAATAAAATCCAATCCAGCCCCTTGCTACTCCCTTGTATCAACCCATAAAATATTTATCCCTCCATTTATGACATGTCTTCAATGGAAGCGGGAAGTAGACTTACAAGGGTGGAATTGAAGAAGTAAAAACAACAACAACAAAAGATCACTCCTCCGTTGTGTGATAAATATCACAAATTATGGTGTGAATAAATCCACACCTTGAACCAACGGTATCAATGAGATATGTATAAGAAAAGAATAAGAGTAAATGAAGAACTTTTATTAAGAAACTAAGGTGAATTAAACAACTTACATGACAAAGAAATGCGATTACAAACACAAAACGGCAACATAACACTATAATGAAACCAAGCACCAAAGATCCCTAAATCCTTCAACACCACTACCTTAAATAGGAATTTTTAATCCCTTGGGTCGATCCTCCAACAGTAAAAAGCATCTCAATTAATTTTGGTAGGCCACAGGTGGTGGAAATATTGTGGAATTTGGACTTTTCCACATTTTACCCGAGGTGGAAGCTAGCTTTCATCCACCGAACAGATGCATTTGGATGACCTTATAGAGGGCCAAATAAGAGTGGGACATAGAAGACGAAAATGGATCTACGGATGTCTTCTAACCTCCTGTAAAATATGGGCCCATTTGGAGTTGTGAATTCAGAGATATGATCAAATTAGTGGGCTGTGTTTATGGGCCGCAAAATCTGGCCCAGAATTGTATCTCTAACTTGGGGCACCTTAATGACCCCCATAGAGGCCGAATTAGCATTATCTCCTAAAGCGTTATTTGTTTCCCAACAGTTCTTCTATCATATAAAAATTTTTTGGGATTCATTGGGCATGTATGTTGAGCCCCACAGTCTCATAAGTGGGCTGGTGTCCAATCTGCCTTCTCTAAAAGTTCTTCCATTAATCTCCAAATATCTCCATCATCGTTTATGAATCATCCATTGATCCCTGAATGAAAAATGTTCACATTTAAGTGTAGATATAGTTACAAAAATATAAAATTAAAATATTGATAATTACATTCCTTACAATCATATGACTCATTGGGCCTAAATTGCTGTATATTAGGCATGAAGTGAAAAAATGATGAGAATGGATGTTCATAATGAAAATGCACTAACTCAGGCCCATAAGATCAAAAATGAACATTTAATACCATTATAATGTAATTAAAATATATGTTTTATTAGATAATCACAACCCTAACTTGATATTTTCTAGTCCCGAGCAAATAATTCAATGATTTTATTTGAAATCCTTTCTTCAAACACATTATAACAAACAGTGTTCACAATGTAAACTACACACAAATATATTTTTATAAACTATCAAGATAATTTATAACAAGATGAATTTAAAAGCATATCCCATTCCCAAGCCCATTCCTTTGATAAAATCCATCATCATACTTCATCTAACTCAATTAGGTGTAAGGATGTGTTGTGTATCACAATAGATATGAGGGGTCATTTTCATTCAAGGGGGAAGTCATGGAAGCTCTAGGTGGAATCGCATTTAATTCTAATATGAGTATTCTTCATTCTTTTTTTTTGATTTTTTTCAATATTTCCATAGTAATTGAGATTGCAGTTATTCAAATTAACCCATGTAGCAAGACATTGCCGATGACTCCCAGACTCAAAGGCCTTAGAATCAGATGACTCATTGGGCCTAAATTGGTGTATATTAGGCATGAAGTGCACAAATGATGATAATGGATGTTCATAATGAAAATGCACTAACTCAGGCCCATAAGATCAAAAATGAACATTTAATACCATTAAAATGTAATTAAAATATATGTTTTTATTGGATAATCAGGATGTTCTGTAGAATTTCAGTGAGTTCCTGGACTTCTTCCCTGAAGATGTTGTGTCTACACCCCGTCGATGTGATGCTGAGTTCGGGATATAATTACAACCTGGTTCCTGTCCGATTTCAATGGATCTCTAATGGATGACACCATCTATGTTATGGGAGTTGTAGATTCTGGTTGATGGCCAGATGAAAAAGGGTTTTATCTTACAGATCAGGTCACTATATAATGCTTTAGTCTTGTTCACGAAGAATGAAGAAGAAGGTATTAGGATGTTCATAGACTACCGAAGGTCGAATCAGGTGACGGTCATGAACCTTTACCCCCTCCCGAGGATCGACGAACTTTTTGACCCGTTGAAGGGGGGGTAGTTCTCTATGACCGACCTTCGGTCTGGATGTCACTAGTCGAGGGTGAAGGAGGATGACATCTCGAATACTGCTTTCAGGTGAAGATAAAGTCACTTTTAGTTCGTGGTCATGCCATTCAGCATCAATAATTCACAAACTATGTTTAGGGGGATCAGGAAATCTATTTTCCATGATTATATAGTCCAATTCCTAGTCATTTTTATCAATTATATCCTGATCATCTCATGTATAGAGGAGGATCAAGCCAATCATCTGATGAGAGTTTTGGAGGTACTCCAACACCACAAGATCTACGGAAAGTTGTCGAAGTTCAATTTCTAGAAATAAGAGGTACAATTCCTTAGACACGTGGTGTCCCAACAAGAAATAGAAGTGGACCTTTTGAAGGTTGAAGAAGTTGTTTCTTTGGTATAACCCAAGAACATGGTATAATTTCATAGTTACCAAGGACTAGGAGGTTACGACCTAACGTTCGTGCCTGACTTCTCTCAAGTTTCAACACCTTTAATGGCCTTTACCAGAAAAGACAAGGCTTTCATGTTGGGTGACTAGTTCCAGGAAACTTTTAGTTATCTATAGGGGAGTGTGGTCTGTGACACAGTGCTAAGGTCACAAGAGGAAGGGTAACATTTGGAGTGTTCTGTTATGCTTCTGGTCTAGTCTTGGGGTGTGTGATGATGCAGTAGCTGGGAGTGATTTCTTATGGGTCTTGGAAGTTATGTCCTCACAAATGTAACTATTCCACCCAAGACATAGAACATGAAGAGGTTGTGTATGCGCCTAAACTATGGCAGCATTTCCTTATCAGGGAACAAATTGTGGTCTTTACAAATCAAAAGAGATTAATGTATGTCATATCCCATAGAGACCTAAACTTTCTGTATCGGAGGTGGGAAGAGTTCATCTAGGACTATGAGTTTGAAATACCCTACACTTCAAGAAAAGGGAAATTGGAGGCCGATACCTTGATGAGGAAGTCTTGAATGGTTGTTGTTCGAGAGTTAGCAGATGATTGGAAAGAAATTGAGAAGTTGGATACTTTGTTGGAGTACGTCTAGAATATGAAGCTTTTCTACTAGAATTTTTTTGTCCCAAAGGCGATGCACACAATATTTCTCGATGAGTTTCATAAATCACCCCTAGCGGTACAACCATGAGTTTCCATGTTTTATCAGGGTTTGAGAGGTCATTTTTTGTGGCCTAGAGAGATGCAAGAAGTGGAAGAGTTTGTGGAAACGTTCCTAGTGTGTCTGTAGTTGAAGGCTAAAAATCTTGTTCTAGGTAGTCTGTTATAGCCCATAAAATTTCCTGAGTGGAAGTGGGAAATTTCTCTATGTATTTTAATCACAGGACTAGCCAACACTGAGGTAGGTTATGGTTCCATTTGGGTAGTGGTGGAATGGTTGATCAAACTTGATCACATTTTATTGATTAAGGAGTCCAGCATAGTAGATGCCGTTGCAGAGAAGTATGTGGGTGAAGTTTTGAAACTTCATGGAGTTCCTAGAACAATTGTTTCGGATTGGGATTCATACTTTACTTAACGAGTCTTAAAGGGAATATAGCATGCTTTTGGCACCCAACTTTTCCTTACCACTGATTTCCACTCTCAGATATATGGGAAGAAATAGATAACCATCAAGACATTAGAGGATATGTTGCACGCATGTATTCTAGACTATAGAGGATCGTGGGTACAACACATACCTCTGGTAGAGTTTGCTACAACAATAGATATCACTTGCTTTGTATGGAAGACCATTTAATTCAAACATGTGCTAGATAGAGGTTTATGCGGTATGTGTTCTTGGCCTAGAGGTAGTGTAGGGAATGATAGAGAAGGTTATGCTTGTGCGTGGGAGGATGAAGGCGGCTCAGGTTTGGTAGAATTTGTATGCCGATCATAGGAGGAGAACCTCAAATTTCGAGGTTGGGGACCACATGTTTTTAAAGGTATACCCTTGTCATGGACAGTGGAGGTTCGGTAGGGGGTAAACCTTCTCCCAGGTTCATCAGACCCTTTAAGGTGCGGAGACAAGTTGGAGAGGTGACATATCAACTAGCATTAACACTACCGCTGGAGAGGATCCACAACTTCTTCCATGTTTTTCAGCCCCGTCAGTATCTACATGAGGAATCCAACATCCTCAACTATGGAGAGTTGGATATCGAGTATGATTAAATGTTTGTGGAATGGAAGGTGAGGATCCAAGATCGTAAAGAGAATGTGCTCCGTGGATGGAAAATTCCTTTGGTTTGTGTGTTGCGGAGGCATGGTGGCATCAATGAATGTATAGGTGAATGAGAGGCACAAATTCATGCCTAGTACCCATAGATGTTTTTAATTTTTATCTTGTGTTTTTTTGTGCTTTGCTGTGATGTAATTATAGACCTTGTTTTTTATAAGATGGGTTGTTTCCCTTGTAATCTGAATGAGTGTGAGAAGTCCCCAATGTAGGGAGGGGAGGACCTGGTCCCAAGTCACGATGCATTATTGTGGAAGAGATTAAGACCGTGTGGGAAAGTCAGTGCCACCCAAAAAAGATAGTATATTGAAATGGGAAATGGGACACCCTAATCAATATGTTTGGATGGTGTGAACTTTATTTGTTTTTATGGGTTATTAGGGGAGAGTAGTGGTAGTGTTTCTGTAGTTGTTTATGATATAATTGTTAGAGAGCTGTTTTTGGATGTTGGGGTTTTATTTTGACTTTCCATTAACCCCAAGCAGTTTTTCTGGGAGAGTTGTCTTATGAGGTGGTTGTTCGTACCAGTCTCTTTTATTTGGGTTTACTCTAAAAATCACAAGGGCGAGAATAGTTTGAGAGGTATCTTATGTAATCACTCTACCCTTATGGTTCATTAATTTTCCAAATTATGGTGGTTGGGGTATCCTAGGGTCCATCAGTGACTCATTAAAAAGTTTTCCAAATTTCAGGTCGAACGAACGGTGGCGCCGATCGGCCATCAACGACATCAATGGGCATCAATGGCCCTGATGGGACATTAGTGGCACCGATCGACATCAGTTCCCGAGAGAAGGTTATAATGAGATGGTTCTAGGGTGATGATTCTAGGGAAACTATGGTAGCATGATGGTTCGAGGGAGACAGTTCTTGGGTGAGGGTTCTAGGGAAACGGTGCCAGGGTGAGGTTGACTCACCCATCCGTTAGAAATTTCTAGTTTCTCTAGGACCTTTCAGTTTCTCTCTAGTAACATATTTTTTCGTGTAAAAGTGTTTTAATACCCCTTTCAAGGGGATTTAATGCAGATAAAATATTCTTTAAATCCCCCACGAGTCCGGCGAACCTTGAGATACCAAAACATGTGGCCTTCTCCCTCGGTGTCCCACCCTTTGCTGTGTTTTCTAGTTTCTCCCATGTCACATGTTCTTCTTCTCAATTTAATGGAAATTTATTAACTAAAAGCCAATATCATTACCATATCTGAAGATAATTATTAAACCTCAATTAATCCGAACAGATGAAACTGCCAAGACACGTGGTTGAGCAACAATTTGACTTGTAAGTAAATCCACATTGTCTCTCGGATTTTAGGATCTACTCTCTTCTTAATACAGGATCATCTCTTCATTATTCCATTTAATTTCTCTAAGTGCACCTCGAGACTTCCTCCCAACATGAATCGTGCACCCATACTATAGCCCTTCTCACTATTCCATAGAGTTCTTCCTCTATAAGTCATGTACCCCCTGTTCTTGGTGTGAGGAGAAAACTTCGATCCTTGATCATCCATATTGGGGTATTTCCATAATCTATCTTTACTGTGCATCATGTGGGGTGGGCATGATGGTGTTCCCTTAGCACGTAAATGAAACCATCATTAAGAAATATAATAAAAGGAATATTAAAGAATGAAGGGGGGGGGGGGGGGTAGTTGATGAAGTTTCTATGTTATACCTTAGTTTTTATGTTGTGAATCATCTGGGCTTATGTCCACTAAAAATCATCGATTTTGGTGGTCCTTTCTTTCTCACTAACGAAGCTCTATTTTTATGGATAATCTATTGATTGAATGGATGTAGCTTGTAAACTGCTTAATCACATAAACTAGTTTCATTTAATGGATTACTGATGAATAAGAACCCTTGTGTGATCACCACAGTTAACCAAATGGAATAAAGGAATTTAATGAATAGTTTTGGATAAATCTGAAAATATCTTGTTCCGTTCTATAGATATGTATGTTTTCACTATTTGATTTTTTATGTGGTGACATCGAGGATAATGGAACCTCTGGTTGAGGGGTTGTTAGTTTATGAATCTATGGTTTTGTGGAGGCAATATGTTGTGGCTTAGTTTGGTTCTAGTACATCGAGTAGTCTCACAAAACCCATTTGATGTTGTTACTTTACTAGATAATTGGGTGTGAATGCTTGAAAGCCTGTTTAGCCATTTTTTTCCTTTATTTTTGGTTTTGGCTTTTGGATATTCCTATTAGTTTCCTAGAAGTGGAGTAATGATTTAAATGAAATCACATGACCATGAAAATGAGAAAGAGTTCAATAGGGGGAATTGTTTTCTAGAAATAGGTTGTGTTCTGGTTGTGGGTGTAATGTATTTTTGCATGAAGGGATAACCACAAGAGTGGAAATGTATGTGATGGTTGTCGGTTTTGGAACCCTTCGATTGGGATGAGTTCTTGATCACCTATGTGAATAATATTTTTTTCTTCTATTTCAAATATGAACCCACCAATATTCAGAATGTTGTGCCAAACTCCCCCATTTCATGGGGGAGGGTGTTTTACCAACATTCATAAGAGTTGTTGGTTAGTATCTAATGTATGATCACTCTCCCGAGTATCCAATGACTCTTCTATTAGGATGTGACTCCCTATAGTTCATTATGTCCAAATACTCTTTGGGAAGGGTGTGTTGTGGTGGTTGGCCCAGGTGTGTGTGGGATGTTTGTTTCATAAGTGTCTTCGGGATGAGGCCAAAGTGTCTTCTGGCATAATAGTGGTTGTTTTGACCTAGGTGTCATCGGTCATGGAAGTTTCGGTTCTAGCCCTAGTGTCTTCTGGTGTGGTAGTGGTTTTTGTGGTCCAGGTGTCTGAGGGCATGCTTATATGTGGTTGGGGTGGCCTAAGTGATTGCAGGTGGAATGTAGGGTTTTGATGGACAATAAGGTTGTTGTTGGGGTGGAAGTAGGGTTGCAGTGGAACTTATGGGGGTGGTATGATGCAAAGGATGTCCTAAATAACTAGTGGTAAAGTTGTGCGGGGTACCAAAATATTAACATGCTTTTACTATTACTTTACCTGGCTTACATTATTTGGGGATTGTACCTTGGTGAGGCTAGGTGGATATTTTCCTTGCTATGTGTTCTGGTTTCATCTACTTTATCACAAGGCATTAGAATGCCTCCCCACATGTGCACAAGAGCGTATGGTTCTCCCTATATCGTATACCTGTATACTCACCCTACATATGAAAAAAATAATTCCTGATTTCCAGGAGGACATTGAGGACCGTCCCAGACCTTACTAGCTTGGACGTTATGATAGTTGTCGTTGCTGCATTTCCCTTTCTTTTGGTACTTTCATTCAGAGTTTCTTGTACTACGTATCATTTTATTTTGACATGCATATGGTAATGGATTTTTGGCTTTAATTTTTTTCTTTTAGTTTTTTGAGTTGTTTGGGTTTTAAAAATACTATCTCTTGATCTTGTTCTATATAAGGGTAATGCCTTCTATATTACATGTGATTCAATACCCTTGGTGATAGAATCCACTCTAAGGCCTATTGAAGGAGGGACTCAAGGGTAATTATCTATCCATCAACTTGAATATGGAATGGTCTGAAAGTTTTATATCCCTTCCCTCATCTTGAAGAAGGTGGGTCGTGACATTCCTTATGTGGTATTTGGGATTATTTGTGTGATTATTTTTTTATATTATGTTTTCTTATGTGTATTTACAATATATACACATATCCTTCTCTTTATGTTAATCATAAATCCAATTTTACTTGGAAGGTACTTTCCTATTAAAATCCTTTTAAAAGTATCTTTAAATAAATTTAAAAATATTGTTTTTTAAATATATGGATTGGTTTATTTCTCATGTTTTCATGATGCTTTATTACCAGGATATGTTCCTTGGATATAGTTATGTTGGGTTGAGCTCATTATAGCTCATGATATGTTGGGATGATCCAATTATAGCTCCAGATATTATGAGGGATCCCTATTATAGATCTCTAATTCATTGGGTACTATGGAGATGAAAGTTGACCGAATGGTTTTTCCATGTTTAAGGGTGATTGTAAGAGTGAAGTTTTAAATATGTCTCAAGACAAATATGTGATGTTTCTACGCATGATAATGAGTTTAATATCAAATGGGGTTTATTGGGTTTTATGTTTTCATTTGACTATCAATTTATTTTTTTATGGACATTAATAAGATATTTTTCTCATCCCACATTTTTAAATTGTTTTTCCTAGTTCAAAATACAAGTTAATATTTTAATACAGATGAATCTAGTTATTTATATTAGCTCATAATTTTTGTAAAATAAAATTCAATATATGTAAGTTGATATCCAATTCTCTATAAGATCAACCAGAAAAGGTGCTGATTTGTTTTATGTACAGTGTATTTTTTAGTTATCAATTTTACAAAAAATACAGAACATGTTTTAGTAGTAAATCTAAATGTTTTGCTTCAGGGCTTTACAATTTACCCTTAACCATGTTAATAAAAATAATTACAACAATTATTATTAATAGTGACCCAAAATACTGGAGAACTAATTAATAACTTTGGACCCTATGTTCTCAATTATATAATACATTTTTCAAAATTAAATTGTAATTCATATAAATTATGTTATAGTTAATCCCATTGACATGTTGGAAAAACTAGTTATTTTAAGTAAAAATGTTCAAAAGTTAACAAAGTTTTTATATCCTATTTTAATGTGAAATTTCTTAAAATGACTTAAATTTTATTAAATAATAAAAAATTTATTTATATATACTTTAAAACAATTCAAAAAAAAATTTACTACTAAAAATAAATTTGAAAAAAATGTATTTCGAAATAATATTTGTTTTATTCACTATTTATTAAAATATAAACGTTCTTAGAAGGATACCAAATATTCAAATGAATTAAATATTGATACTAATATTCTAAACTAGTGGTTTATTTTTTTAAATATAATTTTTAGGCGTGATTTTTTTTGAAAAAAGGGTTCTCTTTCAAAAGGTGGTAAAAATTCATTTTTTATAAAATACTTTTTTTTATATATAAAATTAAATTTGTTCTTATATCATGTTTAGAAAACACATAAGAGGAATTTTAAACATTATATTGAATATATATATATATATATACATATATCATTAATATAATTCAATAATAGTGTTATTATTATTTATTTGTAATAAAACGCACTTTTTCACATTTAAGTAGTTTTAAAAAAAATTAAATGGGTTTTATTTTATTTTATAATTAATTGGTCACCAAATAATTAATTATATATTGATGTTTAAACCATATTTTAAAAAGTTATTTGATCATATTCATTCAAACCATTTAATAAGTCAGTTTAATGTGAACATTTAAATAAAAAAATTTTTTGTTTAAGATTGATGTGGGGTATCATATATTCTATTGAATACAGTTTTTAGAAAAAAATCCGGATGTTACATTCTACCCATATTTTTAAAAATTACTTACTCAAAATTTTATTCTCAGGGTAAAAAACAAGGTGTTTGAATTTACATTATACATTTATTAAAATACCACATCAGAAAAAAAATAATAATTAAATAACCATTATAAAGGAAATAAAGGTAAGTATGAAGGTCACATGAGATTAAAAATACCTACTTCTATTTAGGAAAACATGGACAGGGATGATAAATATAAAATTCAAATACGAATAGACAATGATATGGATGATAATGTGAAATTCTATCATCACAAAACCATAAATATGTGATGAGTAAAAAGTAAATTGGTAAAAATAATTGGATTAAATGTTAATTTCAAGAACCTATTCATAGAGTTGAAGAATTATTTTAAAATAAAAATTAATAAATTAAGGAAAATACTTACTTAAAAAGTATAATTTCATCTGTTATTCATTTTCCACAAAAAAATCGTCTTTTTTCCTAATGATGTGTATTTTTGATGAATGCTTCTTAGTTGAACCATTATAAACAACTTATAGAGAATCACATATTCCATAAAATAATAAATATTTATTTCTCTTGTCTTTCGAAATTAACCAAAACCAAAAATATTAGGATAAGATAAAATAACTCTCAAAATATAGCAAACCATTTTATTATGAAAAACAACTTTTAATCCCAGAAATTCAATAGCAATACTCAAAGTGAAACATAAAACATTCAGAAAATAAAATTATATAAAATTCCATAAAATAATTAAAACTAAGATTGGAATAAAAATTTTAGAAAAAATTTATAACATAGTGTTCCAAGATAAAATTTATGAAATATCACCAAATAACATCAATGGATTTGATGTCTTATACGAAAAAGTAATCACACAACTAATCCTCAAGATTATGCTAACGATTTTCATAAATAACCAAATTCACCACAAGCCCAAAATATAACCATAATGTATTATAAATTATAACTCAACCACTACTTAAGAAAATAAAATACCATATTATTTTATTTACATTGATCATATATGGTTCCAGAAATAGTGAATGTATTCTAAAACAGAATTAATCACTTAATCCCCAAAATCAATTTCTTATATGAAAACAATTATTCAAAAAATAAAAATATTCTTATTCCATCAAAATCTATCACTAAAAATTAAAATTCATAGTAATCTTGGTCTTCACATTGTCCATTGGTAGACGATGGAACCTTATCACACTTTGGTTGTGGGTTCGATTCCCCATAGCCTTGCTGGGCACGACGGGTTATCACCTATCCCATGAGTTGTACTTTTAAAAAAAATAAATAATAATATGATCCCTATAAATATCAGGAAATTTATGTAACATCCTTAAAGTTTTCAATAACATGTTTTAACCTCATATGTCATCCAATACCTTTCATTTTTCATCCCAAAAAAGTAATAACCCTTAATCACCATGAAAAATAATTCTCTCTAAAAATACTGTTAATCACCTGAAATTTCATAACGTAATGCCTAAAAGAGGTTTCTAAAAAATTACACTTTTGATAAATCCAAAATTCAAAACCCATGATGATATATATAACTATTTATAAAAAAATCCCATTCTCCTATGATTTTTAAACCATCATTTGATGCAATCTATAAGGAATCGACATTAAAAAGTTCAAATTATTGCATTCTTGAAGTATAATTATCATTTGAGGATATTTTATTTTTATGGTTTTAAAGAACTAATAAAAAATATTATAAATTGAACACATAAATTTCAAGTGGAAAATTTTACATAGTATCTATTTTTCACAAAAGAAAACAATCAAAAATAAAACACAGTTTTTTTCTATAACAATTAAATTCTCATCTATTCCTCATCGATGTCCCTACTCATCCTTTAACCCTGTTATTTTATTAAAAACTATTGTGAGAACGAAATTCACTATAATACACATAAAATGAAATAAAACCATTAGTCCAATGAAATTCATGAAAACCAATTTTACTATATTTGAGTTAACTAAAAAAACATTTTCAGATGAATAACAGACATACATTTTACTCAACTAAATTCATTAAAGAAAATAAAATGTAAATAAAAATCTATTAGGTTACATAGGGAATAATATATATAAAATACATTCAAAACCATTTTATTGGATTAACTGTATGATTGACTTTCATTATTATTATTATATAATGAATTATAGATCTATAATGGTGATATCCCTTTGTATAAGTTATATCAGGCTCAAATGTGAGATAAAATGGCACTCATCCATTTGTATTAGCTATATCGGGATCACCCGTGAGCTAAAATGAGGATCCAACCTTCATATATAATGTATCGGGATAACCTATTTCATATAATTCTCAACTACCATATCATTAATAAAACACATTCATCATAATACCTTTTGAATTTTTTTTAATCCCATATGAAAACACTTCCATATAAAAAATATCCTTTTCCTTGATGAACCCATTTTAAATACCAAAATAACTAAAAATATAAACATGGGTTTTAATTTAATAAATGATGATACCTTTGAATAAAAGGAAAAAATAAAATAATAGTCACAATGGTGTAAATGTCATTATTACCGTATAAGTTAAGAATAAAACATTCTTTTTGATGTTTGGAAACAAATTCCATATAAAAGTACATAAAAAGATTATTTTTTGAAATAAAATTTAATTAAAAAAATTATACAAAAAATTTATTTTTTTAATCTCTTCTGTCCATATAAATAAATATGTCAAATAATATCAAGAATATTGTCATGGAGAAAAAGATTCGATAGTTAAATCATTTAACAATCTAAGTGTCCCACACAACATGGGAAATTTAAATCATAATAACCATGAAATAATAAATTTACTAAAACATTAAATATCAGGATTATCGATTAAATATTGATATTAAATGTCACAGTAGATTAATATACACCTTATAAAAGTTAATTGTGCATATTATCAAGAAATTCCTCTATGAAAGGAGATTGAAACGGAATCACTTACATTGAGTCTGATTCATCAGTTATGTTCACTACACTCTTATAAAATAAACTTAGGTCAATTATTATATTTCTTTATATCCTTTTCAGGTTTATTATTAATTTTATATCAGCTAATATAATGTTATAACATTTACTTAATTATTATATTTTATGTCTGGCATTTTGTTGGTATTTGATATTTGAGTCCAAAATGTAATTGTTAACTCAAATTTTCTCAAAAATGCCATTATTCAATAATATATAGAATAACATTCATTAAAAAATAATAAATTCTTTAAATAATTTATTATATTAAATCCATTCATTAAATATTGATATTAAAAATGAACAGTGATATTATCATGGAGATGGTAAGTTTTCCATACACATCAGTAAAATTTACATTTTTCAATGATCCTTATGGAAATAAGGTAATTAATATTTTGACTTCATAGATTAATAATAGTTTCGTTAGTATCATTTTAATAATTTAAATATACTTATATATATCATGTATGTGATGTGGTGATAAAAAATGAATCACATCATTTCTTGTATGTGATAGTTGGCATGAATGCATGAAGGTCGTTATTATTTTCATGGGAATGGAAAGTAAGAACATAATTGACAAATTGTTCTCTTATAATGATAAATACGTAATGAATATAATATATAAATATTAATACTATTAGTATAACTATTCATGATATATTGTAATGAAAAACAAATTATATCTGTTCATGGAGGTGATAGTTCACACATAAGCTGGAACGATTAATTATTCTCCTATTTGATGGAATTGAAGGTGGTTATGTGTCAGGAATATTATATAATAAAATCATATTATATTTAATATATTGGAGTTATTATTTTATAATGGTTCAATGATATTTTATGGAAGTGGAATAAGTAATAAAACAGGGACACTTAATTAAAAACGATACATTTTCTTCAGATGACCTCATTTAGTTAACACATCACATCCATAAGATAAGTGTTATGACTATATTAATGCATATATAATGTGATAAAGATTTATAGTAATATATTTATATAGATATTAGCCAAAAATTATATTTTAATTGTGATGAAATTTTAACATGTAGTGCCTATTTATAAGACTGGGGATGTGCACTCTTGGAATTCATCCAAATATTAAAATAATATAAAGTATTTTTATATTCCAAATGGTCCCAAACAAAATTATTTAAAATATAATATGGTTTTGGGGGAAATAAATTCATCCAATAAAAATCATACTTATTATTATTATTATTATTATTTTTAAACACTTATTTTTTCTTTTAGCCCATATATTACCACTTTTAATTATTAGCATGATATCATCAAATTTAAAAATTAAGGGTTAATATTTTTACAATAAAATTACAAATGAAAAATTAATGAGTAATTCATGAAATTATATGTCATATAACAATCATTTGTTTGAATTATGTATTTTTATGAATTTTTTTTCATTTAATAAAATAATTGTTTTTTTAAAATATCAAAAGTGTCCACATTGACAATATTCATTAGTTGAGTTTTTAAAAATAACATAACATCATGATTAATTCAAATAAATTCTTTTAAAACATCTATACCATGTCAAGAAATCTATAAAAATCTTGGATTAAATTAATTCTCTCAAATTACATTTATTTTATGATTTTTAATAATATTTATTTGATTCTTTCCTTAAATTAAACAATAATTTCATCATCATTATGTCACCATTAAATTTAAATATTTATTTTTAAAAAATTTAAATAAATAACCATAATGTAAGAAAAAATTTTATTTTAATAAAATTCCTTTTTATTTAAGGATATTTTCTAAATAAATATATATTAAAAGTTTTATACTTATTAATACGTAAGTATGAAATCTTTGTTATTTCTTTAAAATAAAATACTATAAAGAAGAATAATCATCTATGTGGCCCGAGGTGGACATAAAATTGTCACAATGATGATTTTCGCCGAAAATAACATATCTAATAAAATTTTGATAAATTTTATGGTAATTATACAATATTTATAATATTAATTTTACCATTAATTACGAGATTTAACCTTGAATGTGGTAATAAAAATAATGTTTAATATAACTATTCATAATGGTAAAAATAGAAGGGAGTGAATTAAAAAAATATTAACATCTAATTCAAAATATATAATCCATTTTTTAAAATTCAAAACATATAATTTGAAAAAATTAATTTAAAATTAATCTCAATGGTAGTTTTAGAAAACCAGCTTTTAAAGTAACAATGTTCAAAAGATCAAATTTTTTATATATCTAATTTTAATGTGAAATTGATTACTATTATATACATTTGATTTAATGATAAAAATGATTTAATTATAAATTAAAAACATTAAAAATATTTTAAACCCATAAATAAATTAAATAAAAAAGGTTTTTTGAACTAATATTTGTACTATTCACAATTCATCAAAATATGAATGATCTCCAAAAATACCAAAAATTCAACCAGTATAAAGTTTGGCAATATGATTCTAAATAAGATGTTTATTTTATCAAATATAATATATAAAAGTAAAAAAATAATATTTAAAATGGTTTCCCCTTCAAAAGGTGGTAAATATACTTTTTTTTGAAAAATACTCCTATGAATAAAATTGAATTTGTTCTAATATTATTTTTAGAAAACACATAAGATGAATTTTAAACATTATATTGCATATATTATATATATTTTATTAATATAATCAAATAATAATGATTTTATTATTTATTAGTAATAAAACACACCATTGAAAATTTAAATACATTTTTAGAAAAAACATTTCTTTAAAATGGGTTTATTTTCATTTACAATTAATTGGTCACCAAATAATTAATTATATATAAATCTATAAAACATATTTTTTTAACCAAGTTAATCTGGTTCATTCCAACCATTTTAATGGCTTGTTTAATGGAAACATTTAAGTACTAATATTTTATTTGTTTACGTTTGATGTAGTGTATCTTGCACACTATGAAAAACATTATTTTTAGAAAACATTGGATGGTATATGGTCCCTCTATATTCTAAATAGACATTCTAAAACCGAGGTAAAAAATCCTAAATCTTTTCTTTGAGGGAGCTCCATCCCCACTAAAAATTCAAATTTATCCATTTAGAATGTGTTATGCCACTCTTAGGTTAAAACTTCCCCACAGAAATACAAGGTCCATTACATTGATCTAGTAGTATCATTTAGAGAATCATAATTATATCCAAAATATTATTTAATTATTTTAAAATTATTTTTTATAACATAAGAAACATAAAATTATATATTTAAATGTATTGTAAAATTGGTTTTATTGATAATTTTTTGTTATAGTTTTATAATTTTATGATTTAGACTATTTTAATTCATTTTATTATGAGGGTCATAATAATAAAGGAATTGTTATTAAAATTTATAGTATAATGAATTATGGCCTCACTTTTATTATTTACACACAATAATAGGTTAGCCTCACTAATGAATGATTTTTTTGACATTGTGTTATTTCCCTCCCAATAAAATTTTATTATTGGAATTGTATAATTATTAAATCAACATGAGTTTTTACGATGAAATTAATAATGTATAAGGTTTTTATAATGAAAACATAATAAAAAAATATTTATATAAGGAAAAAATAAATTCAAAATAATGTCTATATAAATGGGTTTTAAATCTAGACATAAATAATCATAATGCTACTATAAATTTAATTATATTTTATCTTTAACTATTATCTCTATACATAAGTATAATAGTTTTGTTATTAATTATAAAATAACTAGAATTATAACCTCATAATGTAAGATAATTTAATCAGTTTTACTTATATCATACCCATAGAACTAATCAAGTAAAACATAAGAAAATAAAAGAATAAAAATATATTAACACTTAATATATAATTCACAAACTAAGTATAGAAATACATATAAAATATAATATATATGGTATAATAATTTTATGGAAAACATAAACAACCTATCATCAATCAATTAGAAAGTGTATTTATTAAATTGAATGGATCTATATAAATATTCTTAATTAAAATATGAATCTTGAGGTAAATTTATTATTCTATAAAATGTTTATATATTCGAAATAAAAAAACTAAGAGTAATGATTGAATTAATATTTAATATATATATATAAATGAAAAAAATTATTATAGAGATATAATGGAAAATAAAAACTACAAAATATAAAAATAATGAAATAAAAGAATAACATTAGAGTGGTCGTATCATTCAATATTTTTCTAAATCACTATTAAAATTATGTTTTTTCTGACTACTAATAGATGTAAACCATTATACTAACAAAAACTGTAGGCATAGACTAGACACCCCTTAACTACAATAACCAATTCAATTTTTTATTTTTTTATTAATAAATTATATTTTTGTTTATAATTCCTCGCTAACTAAAATTTTTTAAAACTACCAAAATATATTTGGATAAACCTATTTATTGGGTTTCAAAAGAATTTTTCACTCATACATGATTTTTCAAATTGATTTTAACCACCAATATTTTTCCTCTAAATAATAATGGAACATTTAATCTTCATTAAATAGTTATATTATCCATTATCAAATCCAATCTAAATATTTATAAAATATGAAAATAAAATTCAAAAAAATTAGTATATTGGGAAAATATTTCCAATTTTATTAATAAATCTATGGAATTTTAGTAATAAGGGTGGGTGATGTCTTAAATAATTGTTATATAACCATCTTATAAAAGAGGTATGTCCTTGATAATTTCATCCCTTCTATTTTTTATGTTTTTATGTTTTTTTATTTCCTTTTTATTTACAAAAAAATATTAAAATGTTTTTAACTTTTTATATATTTATTATTAATTTAAGTGAATTATTCTAAAAATATTTTGTAAAACCCCGCCCATACTCCTTTTTTATATGGGTATAATATTTGAAAACTATAAATACCATGACCCTAGTAACCTAGAGTTAGTAGATACATTATTACATCAGAACTAGATATATGGAGTCATATCTTGAAAGAAAAAATTGTTTATTAGTAATGGTAAAATATATACATACATGAACCTCAAATTAAAACTGAAAACATAAAATAATAAATTGTATTTTATTTGAGTACACCATTTTCCTTTATCATATCCCTATATCTCAATCATAATAAACCTTCCAGAATCAAAGCAAAATGAAACTTATGATATGGGTTAGGTCTAATGTTCTGTAAGGGTATTCATATAGAGATATCTATCATGAATAATTATGGGACAATAAATATAGAGATGTAAAAATCAAGAAACAGATGAAATTTAATTAATTACTTGAAAATGAATAAAAATATGGAAGGAATAAATGATTATAAAATAATGTCATATAAATAATAAAATGAGATTAAATATTATCCTTATATATTCTATATAATTGAATAATCACAAGGAAATTTATTATTAATATCAAAATTAAGGAATGAATAATGTTTCACCTCATAATCATATTATCATGTCCTTAAGCAAAGTCATCTTACATAAATGGGGAAGTACACCTCCAAATACCATACATAGTTAGACATACTGATTCATCATGGGTCTATAGAAGGCCCCTATAATCCCATAATAAGTCCAATTCATATCTCGTATGAAATGGGTGTAACATGATTAATGTAAACAATCATATTTTAAAAATAGAATATTAAATGTTAACACTTTCCCCAATCTATAATCACAATCATAAATTATCAAGAGTAATATAGAGAATTATATCAAAATAATATATTCCTTGCCAAATGAAACATAAACAATATGGATATGTAATTTAGATAGTGTCATTACAACATTTAACTAGTGTATTTTATGTAAAATAATGTACATCATCATTGGTGAATAAAAATCCTATAAAAATTGCATTAAAAACATTACTGAAATAAATACATTTTTAAATTCCAAAATAACATAAAAAACTAATAATTTCAATAATATTTGAAAAAACATCATCATTGAAATGTATAATGGGAAAATGTATAGAAATATTCAATGAAATGATTATTCATGGGGTCTCAAAAATTTTATCATCTTGTAGTGGTTAAAAATCAATCATTTCACACTTCTGTAAAAAAAGTTCCTCATTTGGAAAATGAAAAAGTAAATTCATTTAAAATAATTTTTTATAATGTCATAAATGGAAAATAATTTCTTTAATAAACCAATTTTATAATTTTAAAAAAATCCAAAAAAATATTGTTAGAAAATAATGACATGAATGCGAATTGATATTCCACCGAAGAGAGAAATAAATTCATCTTTTTATAAGAAAATATTTCTTAATATTAATATATAAAAAAATATGAATAGGTACTATTATGTGAAATGTTCATGAATAATTATAAGTTACGAAAATATATTGCTTTTAAGATATAAATATCAAATAATTATCTAATGGGATACTTAAATATTAACAATTCGGAATAATGATGAGATTGTAAAATAAACCTTTCCTACTTTGGTAACTTTTGAATCATAATCCCCATAAATGAAATAAACTCAAATTAAACATTAGAATTCCCTAAATTAATAGGGATTTTTTATATATCTTATAAAAGCATAAAAATATATATCACACAAAAAATTAAGTGGTGGATATGACATATGTCCCACAAGAGTAAAAGTGTGATGAGAAACCCTTACGTTAGTTTATTCTTCCTTTGTAAGTGTTCAAAACTCCTATATATAAAATATTGATTTATTATAAATAAATTCCATAAAAATATTCATATATATCATACCATATATTATTTAACTAAGACCTTTTACCACCCATTTATTAATAATTCTCCACTAAAATCATTATTTATAGTGATAACTGCTTCATTTTTCAAGTATGTTTTTGTTCGGTATTTTTTATCCTCGTACATTAATTGAGATAATATAATCTTTATGATGCTAAAAATGGTTTAAATATAATATGAATTAATTATAAAAATATTTATATTTATTCATAAATGTATATACAGAAAATGAATAACACCATTCACAGAGAAAGTATGCCATTTGTACGTATGATTATTGTTATAATTTTTTGAAGGATTGGACAAAAAGGTTAGAAAATATTCCACTTATACTTTAATAATTTTTATATTATATATATATATTACATTTATTAAATAAATCCAAATTATAAACCATTTATACAAGAAATGTAAAATGAATCAAATCACTTCGTGGATGTGGTTTTCCACAGGTTTGAATGTGGGATGATATCATTTTCAAACGGATTGGAATATATGAAAGTATATATGATATTTTAATTATATATTAATATTTATATCATAAATATCATTTAAATTTATCATTTCTGAATTTATAACCATCCATGTGAAATGGAGGTGAAATACGAATTATAATAGTATGAGGAGAGGGTAAGTTATACATACACATGAGTGATGTTTTCTCTTTTCATAGGACGAAACAGAAGTAAAATATAATTTTAACATAATAATTATAATAAAATATCAATATATTTATAATCATTTATAAATAATATTAGGTTGGTTTTCAAACATTAATAAGAATTTTAATAATAAATTAACTTGAAGGACTTGGAAAATACAATTACCTATTCTTTGATAGACTTCCTTTAGATATATTTGAAATAGACTTATAGTTGAATATTGGAAATTATAAAACCTAAAAAACATGATTAATTATGTATAAAAGTGTAATATTTATGTTTTGGTCAATATATAAGATTCCAATTTTTGTAAATATTTGAGAGAAGAGGTGTCCTTTTATATGTGAAGGGAGGGGAATTATTGGGATTTTGCAAAGGATTAAATTAAGTTACATTCTATTTCATGTCCAAATGGATCAAAATTGATATAATTTTAATCAATCAATTATATAAGTTGAAATCCTATCATAAAATAAAATTTTCACATATATTGGGTAATTTTTCATAGTTATCTTTATATTTTAACCCGCAATTACTCATTTTGACAATTAACTTATTATTAAAATTTTCTACCATTTCAGGGTTAATAATAATAGTATAAAATGTGAAGCAATCCACAAATGAACCATTATTATTGTTTATAACAATATATTATTTTTACCCAAATATATAATTTTTATTATTTTTAAATAAATCAATAAAATTTTATTTGTTATTAATTATCATTAATTTCATTTTTACCACTGTTACATTTATTTGATATTAAATACATCAAGGAAAATTGTGAACTTGAAAATAATAATTTTAAACGACCATATAATTTCATATATATATATATTTAAAATTCATTTGACATATTATCCCATTTAAAATATGTCCCTGTTAATATTTATTAAAATAATTTAATTTATTATTTTGTTAATTGAATAAATACTATATTAGTGTTATGTAGTAATTTAGGGAAATTATTTAATACCCAAAAATTCTAAATAAATTTATCATATAAAATAAATTATTTAAAATCATAATATAGAGTCGTATTCATTCAAATCATTTACATTTCCCTTTATGGACTCATAAGAGATATTTAGAACAAGTAGAGTGACATTTTGTAACTTTCCTTGATTTGTTTATAATATTGGTCATCTTCATGGACATGTGCGCATTTTAAAAATAAATTATTTTACTATGGTTATAAGGATTGAACTAAATTTATCAAATAATAATTAATTTGAAATATAATTAACTCGTCATTTAGTTTTAACTAAGATTACACAGATTTACCATTTATCGTTATGATAAATGTTAAAAAGATTTTAATTCATTATTACCAAAAGGGGGATATTTACCAAAATTTAAACTCATGATTCAAAACCTAGAATCCATTTTATCGAACTGAAATACTATAAGAGGTAGAAAATAATTTTAAAATTAGTGTGAAAAAATGATGAAAAATATTTTCTCATAAAAATTCCTTTTATATAAAGAAATCTATTTATACAAAATTATATCAAGACATTTATTCTAATGAACTTAATTGGATTATTCATAATATAACCGAAATAATTTTATATTTATCTTATTTCAAAACAAATTAACCTTTGTGAATTCTTGAAATAAAAATACTATTTTCTATAAAAATATGAATTTTTCACTATTAACTAGGATATCCTCCTTTTCATAAAAATAATAAAAATTCACCATATGGTAATTTTAATTTGATTGTTTGAAAAATGATATAATATTTATAAGATATAATTTATATAATTTCAAAAAATTAAATATTATAGTTTCTAAAAAAATAAAAAACATAATTTTGAAGAATAAAATAACATTACTAAAAAATGAGTACTTACTTCCTATGTAATAATCAAGGGATTTTTATTAAGTATATCTTATATATATAAATATATATATTAATTTAGTCAATATAATCAACATCCACCAATTAAAAATTGAGTTTATAATATACATATTTAATTAGTAATATTTATGGATCATTTAAGATCAACGTTTCATGTTTTATATGCTACCAATGATAGTGTTATTTTTAAAAAACAGAGCTGTTAGATTCTCCACCATAAATAAATTTAGTATTCATAATTTATCTTTTTATTGAAAATAAATGCTTTAGGGTTTTAAAATTTCTTTTTGAAATACCCACTCACCAAAAATGGGTTTATAAAACATATTTTTAAAAAATAGGGAAATTGATGTAAGAAGGTCACCACAAAAGTAGGATTCAAAATAGGAGAAACTTAGTGGGAAGATCTAAATTTGGAAATAGAAGAGAAAACCCGTTGCAAATTATTAGTGAGTGATAGGGAAAGTGTTCATGAAAAAATTAACCCTCACAAACTTATAAATATTTGACGAGTTAAATAACCATTGATTTATTAGTATGAAAAGTAAAAGAATAACATTTATATTCAAGGAAATTTTTTTAATTTAGAGGGGTATTTTACTATTTAGATATTGTACACAAAAAAATAATAAAATCATTTATTTCTATATCATAAGAACAATCTCATACTTTTTTTCATTGATCAATTTATATATCTTTTCTTATACTGGGAGATGATTTTTTAAGCCAAATGTGCTTTTAAATTATCATAATGTCCATAAGTCATTCCATTGGCCTCTAAATAATTACAAAAGAAAATGGTTATAAGATGTTATCTAATATAATAAATCAAAATATAAAAGTCAAAAAATAATATCCAAGACTCATTATAATCTATCTTATATGTATTTTGTCTTAAGGTACATCTAAATAATTAATTACCGTTTCCAAAATATTTGATAATGTTTTTACCCCTAGAAAAGAAAATTCATTTCATATTTTTTTATTTAAAATACTTTAATACCTTATTCAAATGTAGTAATAACTTTAATCACTATTAACTTTATCTTTATTCCATATATCCTGTAATCCAAAAAATCAATAAACTAAATCATAAATTGATTTTTCATCAAATCACTAACCATTTTTGAGGTCACCAATACTACCCCATACCTTTTTCAATTTAAATCTTCTACTTATCCCATATAAAAAATTATAAAATAATCATAATGAACAAATTAATGGTTATCTATCCCTTATTCATTAATTCCACAAAAAATACCACCTTATCTCAAATCAATTTTCTGGGTTATCGATACCATTTAACTTAAGCTTTTGAATCATTGATGAAAAATTAATATTGTAAAATAGTTCCCCATTTCATGATTCTTATAACCATAATACCATTAAAATGATACCTTTAAAGCATAATTTTTTAATCCAATGACACAACAACTTTAATCCTTCCAATTCAGTTGTTGTTTTAGAATAATATTTACTTTGACTCTATACCTTTTTCTAATGTAAATTCAATTTACACTTAGGGAATTCATTTTAATAGTTCCCCATCTCATTACCATTGGAACAGTAATAAATATATATTACATTCTAACCCTTCAATTACTGGGCAAGATTTCCTTCCCCTCTACACTATAAGAAAACTCCATTTAAATTCAACCATGTACATGTGTAATTATTTCGATAATTACTATATCTTGGAAAATCTTTCATACATTTATTCACCATCATAATTTTTTATTTTTTCATTATTTTTATTTATAAAATTCCATTTAAGCTATATGACTTAGAAAATTATTTTTATATCTTAATGGCACATGATATTATATACTCATATGAAAATAATGTGTTGGAGATTTGTTTGATTTGAAATATTTATTTTAATCCATTAATGGAAAATTAAATCTTAATCTTTGGATTATGTACATAGTTACCAATATTACATGATAACCTTGTAAATATTTACTCACAATTAAAAATAATTTCATTTTATTGTTTTCTGAGACTCAATAAATTCATTTACACAACTTCTCTTTAACAAGGAAGATATTTTTACATTAAAAATTCTTCAGAAATAATTCCATTCCATTCTTGTTAATTTATCCACATGCATTGTGTTTTGAATCAAGGACCACCATTGATATGCATTCCATGAGAACTGATAAAATTTCATTACAAACATATACCTTTCATTAATTCAAAATGTGATAAATGTTTTCATTATGTAACATATCCATAGGACAGTTAAAAATGGATTTACAGTCCAATTATGATATGTAATCTTCTAATTAGATCAAAATAGTATGATCCACAATGTAAAATTTGAAAACATGTCAGAAACATAAAATAAATTGAGAACTTTTGAATAACTAATCTAAAAATCATAACAATAGTTTCATTGGAAATATTATAAAGGACAATAATAGGGTTAGGTTCGCTATTATATGTTTTTATAAATTTATTTCATAATTATTCTAATAAAATTCTATCAATACTGAATATAAATACCACAAACCTAGTACCCTAGAGTTGATGATTAGTTTATTACAATATAACTAGATTCAATGAATAACATATTGATCATAAAAATGATTTACTAGTCATGGTAAACTGGATACATACCTGAATCACACATTAAAAATGAAAAAATAGAATAAAACATTGTAATATTTTTGAGTAAAACATTATTTCTTCTTGAATAACTCTACTCATTAATCATAACACACTTCCTAGAATCATAAGAAATGAAAACATAATAAATAGGTCAGACGTAATTCACAGTAAGGGTATGCGTGCATGAAAAGCTATCATGAATATATAAGTAATAATCATTATGAAAGGTAAATAACTAAAAACACATTAAATTTAATCAACAACCAAAATATATAAAACAATATGGTACGAATAAATGATGATCAAATAATTCCATATAAGTAATAAAATGATCATGAAAAATATAAATGGTCATTATTTCTAATAAAATTTTCACATGTATATCAATAACTGATCCCATAATGTTAAAATTCATAATCATTGATATCATAAATATACGTTCATGGTCTCATGGAAAAACATTCTACATAAATAGGGAATGCCTAGAAAAAAATAACATGTCTTGTTTGTCTCAAAAGACCTACAGATGAATCGACAGGCTATAGTGGGACCGGACTATCACTTACTTAGTCTAATGAATTCCTCAAATTAAATTGGTGAAACATAACCAATATAAAAATTCATAATGAAAAACAATTGTTTGTAACGTTAAAAATTTCCCCAATCAATAAACATAATAATAATAAACCATCTAGAGTAATATGGAGAATGTTATCAAAATATTACATCCCTAGTCAAACTGACCATAAACAATTTAGTGACATAATAAGAACAATATATCAATATAATCTCCAAATAGAGAATAATTGAAATAAGATTTTTTTAATTGATGAATAAAAATACCATAAAATGTCTTTGAAAACA
Source organism: Viscum album (assembly GCA_963277665.1). Lineage (NCBI taxonomy): Eukaryota > Viridiplantae > Streptophyta > Magnoliopsida > Santalales > Viscaceae > Viscum > Viscum album. Next base: position 1,391,814,865 of record OY728150.1, on the reverse strand, counting down.
TTCTTGAGGAAAACAAACATTTCATATTAAACTCATTTTTTATATAAAAATTTAAAAAATATTAGGGAGAAATTTTATTTGAAAATAATGATTGAAAATTGTAAGTTAAATTTCTAATAAAATTTTAGTCATTATCTCTAAAAACACTTTTTTCAATCTATGTTATGAATCCTTCCTTTCAAACTGTTGTAAAAAATTTCAAATAATACCTCATTCATAAAATGAAAATAATATTCCATTAAAATAATTTCTTATAAATTAAAACATGAAAATATGTCTTCAATAAGTCATTTTTAGAATTTTGAAAACATTATTTTTTTTAAATAATAGACATGGAAGAGAAATGATATTCGACTGAAGAGAGAAATAATGTATGATTTTCATAATGAAAATTTCTTAATTGCTCTAAGAAACAAAGAGAAGAAATTTTTATATTACAGAAAAATTTTGCAAATAAATATAGTTCAAAAAATATATTTTTATTATGATATAAATATAAAAATATTCTCCTCATGGGAGGTATAATCATAATCAATCCTGAATAATGATGCGAGTGTAAAAATAATTGATTACCACTTTTGTATCTTATGAATCATAATCCCAATTAAATAAATAAATTTACATTAACCTTTAAAATACCAATAATATGAATATATCTATGATAAAAAATATAATCTTCGTATAATATATACCACACAAAAGAAACCAGTTTTGGATATGGCATATGTTCAAAGAATATAAAATTGAGATGAAAAACCCTTCCTCAAGTATGAATTCCATTTTTTGTGTTTAAAAATAATTTATAATAATTATAAATGGATTAAAAATATATTATGAAACTATATTAATAAATATCAAACAATATATTACATGCGTATTAAATTTTATCACCCATTTATTAATAATTCTTAATTTAAATCTCTATTCTAGGAGAAAAATACTTTATTTTTCATATATCTTTTGGTTCTATAGTTTTAGGGATTATCAATTATTAATGGTTTTATCATTTTCAGAATTATAAAAATTATATGGAAATTTATAGTCATAAAAGAATTTATATATTGAAAAATGAATTACATTGCTCATGGAGATAGTAGACCATTTGTATGCATTACTGTTGTTTTTAGTTTTTGAAAGATAGACTGGAAAATGTAAAAAATAAGTAAAAATTATAGAATTTTTATTATACTACACACACACATAAGTTATATTCATTAAATCTATCATTTTTTCCATAAAATTAATGTGGATATAAAAAATGAATCACATCTCTTATTGGAGGTGTTAGTCCAAACATATGAATAAGAGATGTTATTATTTTCCAATGGACCAGAAGGTAAGAAGGTATATATAATAATTTATTTCCCTAAGAATATTTATTTCATAAATATCATACATATTTATTAAATAAACATTTTTAAACATTCAAGTGAAATGGTGGTGAAAAATGAATAACTTCTCTATGTGGAGAGGGTACACTGTATGTACACACGAGTGATGTTATCACTTTTCATATGATGGAAAATAGATGGAATATGTTTCTGCAAAAATAATAACAAAATATAGGTATATTTATGACATTGTATATATTATTTTAGGATGAGTAAAATAATTTATAAGGGATTAGAAGAAGTAAACATCAATGAATCAATAAATATGATTACTCTTCTTTAGTAGGCTTCCATTAGGTATATTCTCAAGGGACATAGAGTATAAATTTTGGAATGACTTGATCCTCTATAACATGTAAAATAATATTTATAAGATAAATTGGTAGGTATTGGTTGATCTAGATGTGTTAATGTCATTTAATGAATTAAGATAAGGGGTTTCCTTTTATAAGTGAAGTGAGGGACATTCATGGAATTTAAAAAATTATTAAATTAATATAAATTAAATTTGATGTCCAAATTTATAAAAAAATATATAATTCAAATATAAAATGAGGATATGTTTTAATACTATACTAAAATAAAATTTATACATGTATTTTGTATTTTTTACCATTATATTTTAATTTTAACAATCATTATACCATTTGAAATTTTCTATATTATTAATGTTTTCTACCAAGTAAGGGTTAATAATTTTACTATAAAACGAAAAAAACCAATAAATGGTACATGGTTTATTTTTTAAACAAAATTGCATTAAAATGGAATAATAAAAGAAATTATTAATTTTAAATTATTTATTAAAATACTAATTATTATAAATTATCACTAATGTCATATTAAAACTACTCACTTAATTTGAAATTAAGTACACTAATACAAAATTAAAATGAAAATATAATGATTTTAATCCAACCCTAAATTTTATAAATATCTTGAAAATTTGTGGGACCCATTTTCTCATTAAAATTATATCATTTTAATATTATTTAAATAATTTGTTTCATTTTTCTATTAATTGAAAAAATAAAGTATCCAAATTGTGTAATCAATTAGGTTAATTATTTAATTTCCAAAATTTATAAAAAAATTTTAAAAGTAAAAAAATAATATAATGTTGAAAAAATACATTTATATTCATTCAACACTTTTTTACCAATGTAAAAACGAACGTCATATTTAAAACTTAGTGAGTAACAGAGTGTAACATTATTTTGTTAATATATTATATTAGTTATTTTCATGGAAATGTGTCCATTAATAAATTAAATTTTGATTCTAAGGTGACGATGATCAAATTATAACCACTTATTAATAATTAAGTTGAAATATGATGGCCATATCACATAGTTTTAACCTAGTTAACATGATTTAGAGTTGTTTGAGTTGATAAATTTTACCACATTCACTATTCATAGTGACAAAAAATAATAGAGTCATATCCACAAAAAAATCATAACTCAAAATAATGAATTCATTTTAACAATTTTAGTTTAAAGAAGTGGTATAAATTAATTTAATAAAAATTATAAAAAATGAGATGACAAATAGTTTCTCAAAAAAATACCATTTATGTATACAAATGTTTTTATACAGAATTAAATCATTTAATTAATTCTAATTAATTTAATTGGATTATTAATAATATAAATGAACTATGTATACTTTGAAATTACTTTACAACAAAATATAATTTTCTATTTTCTTAAAACAAAAATATAGTTTTCAATAAAATGCTTCATTTTCACTATTAAATAAAAAATAAATGTTCTACGAAAAATATAATTATTTTACCCTAAGATGAATTTTATATTGTGATTTAAAAAATTAATTAATTTATAAAATAAATTAATAGTAATTGTATAAAATAATTATAATATTTTCCACCAAATACTATAGAAAAAATATTTCTAAAGTATAAAATATCATTATTGAAAATTGAGTACTTATATCATAATCACTAATTAATGATTTATTATTGAGTAGTAATTTATAAAAAAATTTCATAATTTGGTAAATAATATTCATACCCATCAATTCAATTAATTATTTATGATGGTCATATATATACATTATTCACGGTTTGTTTAAGATATATGTTGCATGTTGCGTACACTATCAAACAGGGTTTTAATTTAAAATGATGGTTTATTATAATAATATTTCTTAATTTTTGATGTGGGATTCAAGCACCATTTTTCATCACTTAATGAATACTAGATTAATTTTAATTACACATTAATGAATAAAAATGATTAATCATAACACATTTTTAATAATCAATTATTATTTATTATTGCAAAAAATAATCACAAATAAGCTATTAATAATGATAATAATAATGTTATTAATTTGATAAAACTATAATTCATTATAATAAAGGATTTTATATGATAAAATTAATGGTATTATTAATAATATCATGTAATTATAAATAATCTAAAATACATACAAATGACCATGGAGGGGGAATTAGAAATTCAGAAGGATTTCAAAAATTTAATACAAAAAATATAATTAATAATAGATATAATTTGATAGTTCCATTTAAATAGTAAACTTAATAATATAATTATTTGGAATTTTTATACGGAATTTTTTTCCGTAAAAATTCTTTTTGATTTTTATATTTACAAGTAATAATAATAATAATGATGATAATGATTTATATAATAGTATTATACATTATTCAAATTTAATAAAATAATTTTAATATAAAAACAATAATAATATAATTATTATAAATATAAAATATTATTTAATTATTTATTAAAATAATAAATATTATTTTTATTTTCAACCAATTTAAAATAATAATATCATTAAATAATTTTATGATTAAATAATAATTATGTTCGTAAAATCATTTTCAAAAATTGATTATTTTTATTTATTTATATTATTAAATAAATTATTATTCTATTTTATTATGTAAATTAGAAATTACATTCAATATAAAATTTACAGTAATTAATTATCAATTTATTAAAAAATATTAAATATATTAATTTTTTTTATAAGTGTTTTTAATTGAATAATACATTTTCAATAATGATATTATTATTAATAATTATAATTTCTATATTAATAATTTAATTAATATATAATATTGACTATATTATTAAGTACATAATTAGTTGCATTAATAATTAAACTATTTACATCATTATTCATAATTATTATTATAATTATTTTAAATATTTTAAAATATTTTTTTTAATTTTTAATTATTTAATAAATAATATTTAATAATAATAACATAATTATTAATACATCAATATATTTTATTTAATAATACAACACATAATTCAAATTTATACAATAAATTTTTTTAAAGTGTAACTGTACTATTTTTAAAAACTACATTTTTTATATACCTTTTTATTAAATTTATAAAATTATTTCTTACATGATTTTTCAATGTTTAAAATTTCATTTAGTACGTATTTATACTTAACATGCAATCTTTCAACATCAGCTACTTAAAATATAATATTTTTTTAAGTGTGTGAACTTAAAATCCTATAAATTATAAACTATAAATATAATTTATATGAAATTTGAAACATTTCATAAATATATAAAAAATAATTAAACAAAAATAATTTTTTTAAAATAATTAATTTATAATAATAAAATTTTATAAAGTATGGTTGTTTTAAAATATATAACTTATTCTTTTAATTTTTTTTTGTTTTATATAATTTATTTGTGTAAATGAAGATTGTTTGATTATTAAATTCCTTAAAGTTATTTTTTTTATTTAATTTTCTTGTTGACACTATTCTAAATTTCATTAAGATTTTATTTATTTTATATTTTATTCAATTAATTTTTTTAATGTGTATGTATTATGTTTTTAATCAATTAGTTTTGTGTCATGTAAAATAAGTTTGTATTATTATGTTAATAATTTATTTATTTTAAAATATTTTTATACGATCAATACTTAATTTATGATTTATTTATATTGTATTTAGAGTTTAATTTTTATACCCTGTTTATTTTCCTCTCAGAAATTTAAAATGTTTTTAATGTTTAATGTTGAATATTTTGAATGCATATAAGATATAAAGTATATGGGGAATCCAAGTGAAACAAAAAACAATGTATAAATATATAAGAAATAGTTTAAAATAAAATTAATCTTTTTAATAAACTAAATAAAAACTAATTTACATGAGAGAAAAATTGCTTACTAATAAAATAACATTTACACATTTATAAAATTATTATTTATCAATTATATATAATTGTATGTCATTCATTTGTTTTATCAAATTCGCATCGAAACTGCATAATTCGTTGTCTTCTCGACGTTGTGCATTACCTAGTGAGTATATGAAACTCTATGTCTCGAATAAAAATTGCAACATGACTTGGTAAAAATGACATCCCCCAACAGTCTTTCATTGTCAAGGAATTTAATCGCATGGATGTGTAATTACATCATTTGAAGCTAGATACCGGCGAGTGTTTCACACCATACGAAATGTTTCATTCCCCCAAACCATTAAACTATGCTACCCCATATGGGAAAACATGTTTTCAAAATATCCCAGTATACCCAACAATCCCTTAATTCCCATGGGTGGGACCAATAACCCATGTAGTTTGTATTCCCTAGATATCACTCTAAAATAGTGGTTGTTAAGGGGTCGATCAGTTCCTCCTATTGCGTGCACAGAAAAATTAGAGAAATATTTATTGTAATAAAAAATTTGGTTGAAAAGATTCCCTTTTGGCCCAAATAAACTATTACATCCCATGAGATATTTAATTATTCTTATTCGAATAAAAATTTAAAGTGTTAATTTTATCTTTTTAATGAATTATTTTTGTTTCATGTAAATTAATTTTGTTATTATATTTATGAAATAATTTTTTTATATTATTAGTCTATATTTTTTGTTCCACACAGATTTTTAATAATAGATTATATTTTATAGTATTTCAATGATACCTTCTGAAAACATAAAAATTACTGTTATGTTTTAAGTATGAGGCATAGGAATCATATAAATTTCAAACAATAAATTCAAACTAAATGAAATTTAAAACAAAATCAAAATGAATAAACAATATATAAAATATTTTAATCCAAATAATATATAGTCTGAAATATAGATGTTACAAAACATTTGAATTCCAAAATGTTACATTTAAACATTAAAAAAATATGTAACTTTAAATTAATAAATAAAAATTACATTATAAATTTAATGTAAGACATGACTTTAAGTGATAGAAAATAAATAAAAATAAATATACTAGAATAAAAATAATAAATTGAAATGATTAAGAATACAAAATAATATACAACATAATAATAAAGTATTATGATAAATTAATTGATAATAATTAATATTTTCTATTTATTGAAGAAACTATTAATAAATTATTAATTAAATTATTAATATTGTTAATTTAAAAATTATTTATATTATATTGTAATCGTGGTTGATCTTATGATAAAATAAACCCGTTAGACTGCATCACATTGTGGGTAAAATCCTATTGGCCTTTAATTCGAGGATTTATGGACCTTTTGTTAGATGGGATAACATCAAAAGATACTGTCCTGATAGGTGGACCTTTCCAACTGATGGGGACATATATTATTAGAGGAAGGATTCATGATGACAAAAAATCTTAGATGAATATGATGTTTTCACCCACTTTTTCAACTTAGAAAAAAGGGACCCTTCGTGATGATGAGTCAGTAGATAATATAGGAGCTTCTCCTTGCTTAACTAGGAATAGTAAGCCCCATGTAAACAATAATGGTTGGTGATAATTGGTTCCATGTGCTCACTCATCTTAGCAACAATGGTCCCCAAAAAATGTTGGGATTGAAGACAATTGTCGGGGTGTGTTTAGTAAAGCATGAAATAGGGATATGTGCCTCAATAGTAGGTGATGAGGAAGATGGGGGTGGGCACATGATTATGTGGCTCTACAATAGTTGATCCCTATAATGGTGGGACTAAAAATGATGATGGATTCATGTGTGATCGGTAACATGGAGTATTGACTTGATTGATGGTGATGATAACGATTGGGGTTACTGACTCAGCAACATGGGGTCCCACCTAATATTACAGATGAGAATGATGATAAGGTTCCATCAAGACTAACCAGTGATACTAATCCATATCTCAACTTTGGGAAGTCATCAGAAGGGGGCTTCATGTGTTGACTAGTGGTTGTGTTGGTCTATATTCTTTTATAATATATATATTTAAATAAAATAGTGTAATAAAAATATCCTATTTCAGCTGGGGGGGGGGGGGGTTATGAGAGGGTAATAACCTTTTGGTGTCAATGTGTTAGTGTGATTTGTTATAATTGTACCCCCAAATACTAATATAATTCTATATTTTTTTAACATTTTATAATAATAAACAATAATATAATTACTGACATCTTTATTAATAATCAAGATACATTACATCATTATTTGTAAAAATAATTATACATAAATAATAATAATACTAACAGTAGGAAGGTTATTTAGTGTACAATAGAAAGAAACACACACACACACACAGGCTGGAGGGATAGTTTATATCTCACCAAGGATAACCCAACAAACTAGAAATTTTATTAAAAATTGTAATTGAAGGACCAATAATTTTTTCATACCATTACATGGCCAAAATCAATACACCACATTTGTGTTGAAATAAGTAATCCCCCATTCATATGTTAACCAGCCTACTTCAGCTTAAATAATCCACACCCTTCAAGACTTCCTACTCCACATCCCATAATGTTATAGTTCAAAAAATAATTGAGGGTCATTCCATATTTTTTAAAATAAAATAAAAGGAGGGAGCAGACAGGGTTATAAAATCATTTACATTTATCATTATAGTATATGAAGTTCATTTCGTAATTTTTTACCATAGAACACCTAGGTTTATGATTGCCTCTTCCCTAAGGAGGGAGACCACATCCCCATAAACTTTTTTTTCGTGGTACTTGTTCTTTATCTAATGATGTGGTATTGCCTATTGGAGTTTGTTCTATTCTAGAACTCTAATATTTCTATAGAGATATTTTCAGTTTCATAGAGCATTTTTTATCACCTCAGGATAGAATCTACACATGATTCCTATAAAAAATGATTTTACAATGTAGAAATGTTTTCAGATTAATCATTGAAGATATTATTCATCCCAATTAATTTTTTTAATTAAAAAAATTAATTACAAATTATTATTTAATGATCCATTATTTGGTTTGGTAATTCCCATTCAAATTAATATTTTATATAATTACATTTTTCATACAGTTATTCATTGATAATATTCCCAGATAAATTATGGTGTATGAAAATGTTTTGGTGTGCTTTCACCACTGGTGCTTCTGCTATGAGGGAAGCCTTTACATTGTATAAGAGCGATCACATAATAATTTATATGTATTTAATGTAAATTGATATATTTACATATTTATCATTAGTTTTTAATTACATTTTAATAATTTATAAATCCAAACCACATGATATTATATTATTCCTATTTGTTATCACAAATAAAATAAAAAAATAATTATTAATGAAGAAAATTATAATAACACATACAGGGGTCTGTGAGGATTTTGGTTGTATAGAGATAGAGTACATAGTGTATATCTCATTTGTACTTGTCATGTAGCTAATATTAATACACTACGAAAGGAAAAAGATTAAATAAAATTAATTAGGATCATGAGAATTTATTATACACTATATTTATTTAATATACCACATGTTAACTAATCCCGTTTGGCCCACATTTAGCAAGAGTAAAAGAAATTTAACTTGCATACATGACTTGTAGTTCAGTATATAAATATGAGTTATGCATTTTATTACCAGAAATACAGGAATTGTATCTTTATAACTCAGAAACCACATGAAATGAATCCCATATACATTCCATGTACTCAAATAATTTCCTTGGAAGAACCACATGACTAGTCCTTAGGTGTGTGTTGTGGATAGACCCAAAGGATATATACATCACATATAACTATTTAGTACACACCATGTATGTAACCTATTTATGTAGAACATAAAACTAATTTAACAAAATATTTAATCCTTATAAATATTTATTTCATGTTTGATTAAGATGACTTGTATATTCAATGTTATTGTTCTTATATATATATATATATAATGATAAATTATTTTCTATATAATATTATGATATTGATATCAAGTATAAGTCATATAAATTATTTTACTATATGTGAATTAATACATAACACACTGTAAAAATAACATGCATCTCATGTATCATTCAATTGACTTATAAGACCCAAAAATTATGTTATATTATATCTATTATATATACCATATATTTTAATTGAACACAAATATAATACATTGTGGGTAGTTTTGATGGGTGCATGTGGTGTTGCCTCCTTGGTAAATGTATTTTACATAAACAGTCGTAAATAAATTTATATAATTTAACTAATATTTGGATTGATAAAAATTTTCTCAATGATTTTATAGGAATTAAGATAAAATAATTGTTGAAATAAACAATATAAATAATTACTTCATGTAATATTTTTCTAAATTTAATAACAAATATGAGTGAAAGCTTTTTGTTAATTGTATAATTCATTTCAGTTATGATAATTATCATAATAAATGACCCTAAATTTTATGTTTTATGTTTTTATTTTAATTTGTTATTAATTTAAATTCATGTTTTACACGTCACCCCACATCTCATTATATAAGGGATTGCTTTCCCATGGTTTCCTTTTGGTAAACTCCCATTCCAAATCCTCTGATTCTTATTAAAAAAGTGTGAGTAAAATATTATGTTATGGATAGGTCATCCAATGTGAGTTGATGTGGTTCATGTTTAACATCTAGTTGAAACCAATCTAAAAGATTTGAGGGATGATAGGTTGCAATACTCAAAATTGGTAATGCCTTTTTAAGGTGTTTCCCATATTTCTATGGTTATTTTATCATTTTCTAGATAATATTTTCATTAGAAATATATTTGGATCATACTACTCATATTATTTTATTTCTATCAAGTTGAATGATTATGTTCATTATGGATGTTCTGATGTGATAACATGAGTTAATAAATTAACAAGACTATAAGATAGAACAAAAATAATTTTATTATGACATAAATTTATCTTACACCTGATTAATTTCCTATGTAAATATAATTAATACTAACAAGCATGTAATAAAGATTAAAATGTTAAATTTATTCATAATGATATTAATCATTTAATTAAAAGTAGTAGGTCAATATATCCATCCACTATGTAAGGTAACATTGAACCATAGTTCAATGTTCATGAAAATCCATTATTGGGATGATTTTGATTATTGTGGACTAATTACATTAGTATTTGGTTGAAGTAAATTAGTTCACATAAAGGGTTGACTACCAAAGATATACTTGATGTATCTAGGATTCATAGGTAATGTAAATCTAAATTTATGGATTACAATATTGGGGAGTCTAATAAATAGGTCAAATAACTTTGAGTTAATGTATCTTTAAATATTATATCATTATAAAACCCATAAAATAACTTATTAGGGAAATATATGTGTTATGAGTCAAGGAGTATGGGAAATATCCACTAGAAAGACCAAGAAATGATATATTTTGAAACTAATAGTGATGGATATTGGGTTTTAAAAAAATATATAGAGATTAATAAATCAAATATTTATCATCTAACTTTATTAGATAATTTGGTAAAATTCTTGTCTTCTTAATTTTTTAAATATAATTTTTTGAGACCTAAAACATATCCCTTTGATTTATACACGAGAAGGATATCCTTCCACCTGGAACTAATTTTCATGAATGGAAAAAGCATTATGTGTTATTCAATGAAAATTGAAAAAATTATATATGATTGAAAACTAAATTACTGAAGCTCATGGACAATATTCTAGTGAGGTTGAGTTGTCTCTCTATGGAAATCATTTCGATGATTCCATATATATACATTATCTCACTCTCTCTTCCATTTCAAATGATCTTCTAAATCAAAATATGGATAAGTATGAATATAGAATAATTTCTAATCTTTGTGATATCTATCAATATAATTTTAGAAAAGATAATTATGTGATCTCCAATGCATTGTTCATGTGCATGCATAAGGATTCAAAAATATCTAGGCCTCATGTAGTCATGATTATTAGCTACAAATAGCACATTGACATATTGTGCATAAAATTACCTGATAATATATTATTAAATACCAATTTTTCATAATACCTAAATACTTCTTAAGTTTCATTATAAAGTACAACATAATCACTAGGGAGTGCTATATTTTAGATCTTCAAACTGCCATTATCCATGTTGACAAGTACACGAGGCATTAAAAAACAATAGTATTTATAGTGAATATTAAAATGAAGAATAATAAAAAGGGGAGAAATCGAACCAATTATAATGCTCTTCATCAACATCATTCAAAGGAAAAAATAAAAAAGGTAGGTAATGGTAAAAAATTTGTTTTTCGTGGATCCTTTTTGTGTACTGGAAGGGGAACAACATCAAGAAGAAAAAGGAAGATAAATATGCATTCATTATCAAGTATAATATTTCAATATCTACGCATGGGGTATTAAATATTAATTTTGGTGATCACATTTGAATACGAATATCAAAAAGATATTGATTAAGAAATATTTTCAGAGGAGAGGTTGATCATCCAATATAGAATGACATGCAAACATGGATATAGAGGACTAATACATTTTGTTTCCAACCATAATGATTTTCTAAAAATAAATTTAAATATTTTCCATGTGTTACTAGAGAAATCTTCTATATTAGTTTCCCTTAAATTGATGGATTTATTATCAAATTTATAAATAAATAATGCTTGTTTTATAAATAAATCAATTTTTATGGCATGGAAAAACTAAACAATAATAATTATGTATGGAATTAAAATAATCAAGTATTGTAAATAGATAAAAAATCTTGTTATCTTTACTCATGTAAACCCAAATTTGGCATCTCCACCTATGTCACATAAATTTAGATCGGTCTTATAAATATCTATCAAGATGGTTATTTAGAATCTTTTGATATAAAAAACATTAATGATGTAATTTTTATTTATAAGGACTAATTAAGAAACAATAATTAAGTGGAAATGGTGAATATTCCACATGTATTCTATTATTTTTAAACAGTTATGTGTGTTGAAATTTTCTAATAGAATCTATTGGTGGAAATTATTACTGCATCGCCTTTAATAATTACATAATTATAAATGTATTTGTATACATGTTGTGGAATTTATTTATGGCATTTGAAAAATTTCAAGAATTAAATAGTTAATTGGAGAAGAAATATTGTAAAATGATAAATAATAATTGATTTTATTGTGTTGGTGAATATCTTAAAAATGATTTTATTGACATTTTATGTGTGTCTTGGATTCTATATTAACTCACTCTAACTAGTACACCATAATAGAATGGTGTTAGTGGCTGGATTAATCATACCTTGTTTGACATGGTAATGTAAATAATGAGTCATGATGATCTTAAATTGTAATTTTGGTGATTTTAATTACAGACTACATACTACACACAAAACTGAGTAAAACTAATGAAGAAAATACTATGGACTTTGTGTAATGGAGTATAAAAAACCCACTATGACTCATAATAATGTATGAGGATGTGAGGTGTTCATTAAGGAGAACATTGAAAAAAATCTATCACCTCGGGGATGGAAGTTTATATTTTAATGTTATCCCAATGAAATAAACAAATAATATCTACATAACCAATGAGATAAAAAATGATTATCTTGAGAGAAGCCTTATTTATTGAGTTGGAGAATATACATGAAAATAATGGTTGGATAAATATTTACATCGTTGATGTTAATTATCCTGATACCTAATTGTTTGAAGTAGAAAACCTACATATATCCCCATGGAATATATTTTTCTTGAACCACAAGTAATCTATAGGAATGACAATGTTTTAATAGAACTAGAAGGATATTAATTTATAGTGACAGATGACGGTGAATAAAAATTGGTTAAAAATAACGAATCTATTTCCTTCAAAGAAGTTGTAGAGACCTAAGAATCTACAAAATGGAATTAATCCTGGAATTCGATGATGAATTAATGTACTAGAGCCATTTTTTTTGGTTCTGGTAAAACTCAGAGTTGGTATATAGCATGTTGGATGAATGCATTTTGATATAAGTAATGCATGTAAATATAAATAAGGGACAATAGCTGAAGTGTTTAAACAGAGTCAAGGATTTTTATATGATGAATCATTTTATTTAGATTCAATATTTAAATAATTCAAAATTTTACTTTTAATAAAATGATACCAGGAATTTGAAATATTGTTTTTGGACGTCATAAAAAACTAATCTAATAAAAAAATTTAGAAATAAGTCTATATGGAACAAATGGAAGGTTCATTGACTGTATCCAACTCTTAAAAGGTTTGCATGATTTTTAAATCGATTTACATATTGAAAAAAGCATCCAGGACATGGAAACTTTAGTTAGATGAAGTTGTAAAAGATTTTGTTTTCAATAAAAATGATTATGAGTCAGGTGTTTACAAGTGGTTCAATGGGAATGTGGTTTTTGAAAAATTATTATATGTTGATGAAATATTAATTATTAGAAATTACATTCCAATCACAAATTTAGTTTAGGTGTTTTTGGAGTAAAAAACTCCACATGGGGATGAATTGTGTATCTATAAAAATTTCTGTTAAAAATTTGTTATTTAAAATTTCCCCCCAATTTAAAATATAATCTATGTCAGTTTTTGGTGAATTTATAAGTTTCTAAAATGTCCAATTAATTTCTAAAAATATTTATTAGTTCTCATCTATACTAATCTAAAGATTAATATATCTTTTGAAACTAAATTACGAGTTAGAAATAGTTATGAACACTTACTATACTAACTATAAGATTTGGACTTTGTTTGAAGGAAATATGTTATAAAACATTATAAAAAAACAATAGGCAAAATGGAATTTAAAACAAGAGGTTCAGTATCAAGATGAGACTTAGTCCTCTTCACTTGGTTATCACCTGCCACCAAGAATTTTAAATTGATAAACAGTTTGATCGATAACCTGGATCGGGGTTCACAACAGCACACAAGGCTTTCCAGGTCACACATGGCCTCTAATGCAATTATTCATGAAAAAATGGTCACTCATGACCTCTTCTACAATTTAGCATGTGATACCAAATGATAAATAGAGTGTGTGATTTGAGGATATAATGTATCCTCCAGTTATGAATAAGAGTCGGTGTGTGTGTGATAGAAAGATATATAATCTTCTCTAAAATGTAAATAAATAAACGCAATAGAGATAAATATATATAGTTAGATATAGAAGTATTTGTGTGTTGTGAAATTAATCTCTATAATATTTTGATGTAGTGGAAATGAAGTTCAATTACTATTCTAAAAGTTGTCTCCAAATCAGAGTGTCATAGCCTCTGTGTTCTAGCTTCCAGGAGTATGAAATGAACAAATTCTCTTTTGAAAAATGATCAGGTTAGCTCACTAGGATTTTCTTGACTCTCTGATCTCCATTTTTGTTCATCCACTGAGTTATTGGGTTTTTTTATGTTTTCTTGAGTGCTGTAGGAGTTCACATGTTTTCCTTTCTTGCTACTTTTCTACATGTTCTCTCAATTTTTGAATGATATTGCATGTAATTATTTTATACCTTGAGGTACAACAGATATAATGATCTCCCCACATGCAAGTACCTCATACTTTCCACTGAATAACCAATTGAAGAAATTAAATAATGTCAAGAACATTAATATTTCTAAAGATGACTATTAAAAATAAATTTGAATTAATTAATTAAAAATAATTTTTTTGACTATTGACGAGTCACAAGTATCGGTGAATCAACATTGTTCTATCAGCATCGGTGAGACTCTGTATCAATGATTCCTTTCCATCAGTATCAGTAACTATGGGAATCAGTGAGTAACTCATATTATTAGTATGTCCAGGAATTAGTGTGTTTTCATCAATGACTCATGTTGAACTATCAGTGTGTTTCCCATCAGTGAATCATCTGTCGGTAAGCCCTTTTAACTATCGATGTGTCTCCCATCAGTGAATCTTCTATCAATAAGTCCTTTAAACTATTTATGTTTCATTTTTTCTATTAGTGAGTCATGAATCACTGTATTCTTCAATCGATGAGTCCTTATTGGTGAGTCAGCCATCAGTGACTCCTTAAACTAGTTGGTGTCAGGGACTTTGAAAAAGTGACAATGTTTATGACATATATAAAATAGTATCATAAGAAGTGAAATTCATAATTACATGAAAATATACAAATTTAAATATATTGAAACACAAATATCCATAATTTATTGATTTATTTAAATTTATTATACCATTAGATATAATATATTCATTTATAAAGAGTCATTGACATGATTATTATTACTCAAAACATTATATGTGAATTATTAGGATTTGTAAATTGGAATTATTTGTGATTATTAAAACAACAATCTCACAAAGGGTCCTACAATTTACCCCATTTTGATAATCCCATGTCTTTGCATAAACGATTTATACATGATGTTAATAAATATGAATTACTTGACTTAGCATACAAAATAGTGAGTATGAATTCTCAATATAAGTATAAAGTCATTCCTCTTAAGCTCCCCCTAAATTATTGTATCAGAGGATATATATACATAGAAGGTTTCTTTTAAGATTGTTATATGAAATATCTATCATGACCCCCCTTAGTATGTTGTATTAGAGCAATATTAGAGATTGATATCAGAGGTGGGATATATATAAATTCTGTTAATTACATGCCATGTTTTCTTATGCCACGTTGAGTCTCCACCTTAGGATTAGAGTATAAACCATCCATAGATTTATCCTAATTTTGGGATTAGAAAAAAAGAGAAAAGAACCATAAATAATAAGGATAAATAACACAAAGATCCTTGGAACCCAATGAAGTCAAATTAAGATTCATTAAAGTACAAAGAGTACAACCATCAAAAGAAAAGTACAAATACCTATCAAATAAACAATCCACATTAAAGTCTTAGGTTTTTGAAGATATTTCCCATTGTATGAAGGGTCTATATGTGGTGTAAGAGGTGGCGTTGTGGATGTAGGAAGGGCTGATTGAATGGAAACACCAAGTAAAGAAACACCTGTAGGAACATTAGTTGGAAGGCTTGGTCTCCTTTCTGATAGAAAATGACTTTAAGGATATTCTGGAATCACTAGCCTAACCTAAGATAAGGATTTGGATAAAGGCATTTTATTAGGAGGAAGGGAACCATGTTCAATAGAAGCATCTTTAGGGACCACAATAGCTTCATATTGTACAAGATGGTATGGCTTCAGATGCTTAATAAAATGATTTATGATTTCATCCCATATTGCATAACATTTTCAAAACCCTCCTTATTCTCCATGAAATTTTCCAAGGAGTGTGTAAACTCCTTCAATTGGCCCACTTTCCTTTGAAAATCCTCTTTCAATGGAGGAATCTAAAAGTTCATAGCCATTTACTTAATGTTGTTATTCAGGTCATGCGTGGTTTATATATTTGAGAAATAGTTTTCCATTTTTTCCTAGATTTCCTTTTGAGCAGTAGATGAATGATTTTTACACTATCTTACAATGTTATATACAAGATTAGTGTTCCAATGAACTTTGGTAAGAGTCTATTTATCAGAGTCATTATGAATATACCTCATCTCTTCTCTTGTCAAAGTCTGGAGGGACATCATATCAGTAGTAGTAGGCCTGGTACATTTAGAACTAGAGCCACTATAAATTACTTTTCTAAGATCCACCATTAAATTATTCAAATCTGCACTCAAGGGATGTGTAACCAGGTTTCTAAGAAGCCCCATAACACCACTATCTGTGGACTTGAATCATTTTTTAGAGATGTTAATTCATGTCTCATTATTTTTAATTATTTTCTCAACACTATGTTGTTTACAATAATGGTCTCAGTTGTAGTGATTAGGATGTGCTGTATCTCCTAAATTACAATTCTTGCAATCTTATTAGTATCTACATCTGAAATACTCCAAGATGTATAAGTTTCACTTTTGACTCCAATAGATGATATCATAGATTTAAATATATCATATTTGAATTGTTCAAGGTCATCCTTGGTGACATAGTCACTATGAAATGAAGGTATAATAGTTTCATTAATATTAGGAAAGACAGATGCAATATGTGCAATCATTTCTACATCAGCTTGGGGAGTAGTAGGAGCTACCATCTCTTCATCTGAGTCATAATCCATCCCAAACAAGATATATCCTGGATTCTATTTCCACTCACCAGAACAGTTCTAATATCTAGGCGTCATACTATCAATTTTTACTCTTCTTCCTTAAGGAATAGTCACTATCTAAGCTTCATCATCTTCTTCTTCTTGATATTTAGATAATATATCATTCTAAAACACTAATACATTCTAAACATGGAAATATTCTTAAACCCCAGCTACTCCAGCCACTTGAGGTTCCTTCTCATTCTGAGGCATAGGTACAATATGATCTTCAGCTTCTTCCCCTTAACAACAATCCATAATTTCATTAAGTTCCTAAATTGTTCCTTGAGAATCATTAGGTTGGACATTCCTTCCCTCATTTCTAGCATATCCATCGTCGTTATGATCAGCAGAATCCTATCCAACTTCATCGACATCTCTATGCATAGACTCCCAAAAAAACTAAAATATTCTTGTCCTTATTTCAGTGAGTCACTTATAATCCCATCTTCATCATCCTTGTTATCATCACCATCCTCATCATCACCATTATCCTTACTCACATATCTTTCAATTCCAAAGACATTAGTCCCTTCTTAATCTTCATCATTCAATAAAGGTTCTCGATAAGGCAATTCTAA
Source organism: Viscum album (assembly GCA_963277665.1). Taxonomy (NCBI): domain Eukaryota; kingdom Viridiplantae; phylum Streptophyta; class Magnoliopsida; order Santalales; family Viscaceae; genus Viscum; species Viscum album. The sequence continues at coordinate 1,391,796,520 of OY728150.1, read as the reverse complement.
TGGTGGACATGAACGTCCATATGACATGTTTCTTAGCCTTTAAACAATATAATTGTCACTCATATAATCAATATGGGACCACTATTCTCTTGGAAGCAAAGGGTCAGATTTCTATTCATATGAATATATAACTTTTTATCCAGGTTTATAAAATAGTTTAGTTTGATCCCTTGGTATGGTAGGATGATAAATGTTATTGTAATGCTCATAATGTTTCTCCTCATATTCTACCCACATCCCCTTCCATGGATTCTAAAAGATCTTAATCCTTTTGTATATATCTTTGGGCGGGCAGAATCCACTACAGGTAGTGATCACCTCACCTTCATCCTCCACACATCCGAACTTCTTTATCAATGTATAAATCATCATTGGGTAGTATAAATAGGTTTCATTCTTGTTTTTTTATCATAAAAAAATATGTACCATAATGTACCATCATAGATTCAATTTCACCCCATTATTCAATTAATAAATCAAGAAAACATCATGATACTTCAATGAAACAGAATTTACATTCCTTGGGTAGATTTTCTATTGAATAAACAGAAAAAGAAATCTGGCCTCTCCATCTATTTTTGTAGATGTTCATCTCCTTTATTCCACATTTCTAGTCAATTATTTTATTTCTTTTTTCATATGAAAACAATTATGAGGTCGGTGTAATATTACCATGGTAGTTATGATATATGCCCTTATGTGGCATCTCTACCCATTCAGATCACTCCTTTAAGGAAAATAATCGCTTTTCCCTTTACAATTGACATCATCTCAGCCACCTCAGATCCTTCCAAAAACACATTCATGTTGAGAAAAAGTTTATGTATCATATTGGGATAGAAGGGAATCTCATTATTTGCAAACCAACTAATCCCTCCTTGAGATTCCAACACTTTCATCAAGAGAGACATGCTTGACAACAACCCCTCGACAACCACTTCTTTCTCCAATGACACTATGAAGATTCCCAACCCCAGATTCAATGAACCTGTGGAAATACTATATTCTCTTTCCTGAAACTTAGCTAATAATGATTCACTCAATCATTCCATCATGCACTCCATCCATTCTATTTAGATAGTTTGGGTTTGAAGAATGTTGAAAGGGAGCAGGGTCAAAGGTAGAGTGGGTAGTGAGGCGTAGAATGGATGAAGTTTTTTAGAACAAATTAATTTTATCATTTAGGCATTGTAATCCATTAAAATATAAAATATAATAACTATAAAAAAAAGAACGAAATAGTGTCTTTTTACTTAAAAGACACAGTCAGACTAATTTACCAAAAAGTTCCTATCAGTATTAGTTTTAGTCTAACAGTATCGGTCTTACTCGATCAATATCACATGATCAGTTTCACAGATTGGTTTTATAGATTGGTTTCACTGATCAGTTTCACTAATCAATTTTAGTGATCAGTTTCACTAATACGTTTCACTGATTGGTTTCACTGATCAGTTTCATGTAATTTGTTTCACTGATCAGTTTCACTAATTAGTTTCACCTTATCGATTTCACTGATCAGTTTCACTTGATTAGTTACACTGATCGGTTTTAGCTGATCAGTTTCACAGATCGATTGTGATAGTGATCAGTGTCATAGTCAAATATATTTTTCTAAGGGGATATGCTCAGATAGTCTTTATATATTTATCATTCCCAGTTCATTTCTAATCTAGCTCATTATCTTAGAGTTTAATGGTTTAGTAAAAATTCCTACAAGTTTATGTTCAGTCCCAATAAACATAAGATTTATATCACCTATTTGATAGTGTTATCTCAAAAAGTTATTTATTACATCAATATGTTTTGTTCTAGAATGATAAATTGAATATATAGAAATGTTAATAGCTATTTTATTGCAATAGTTTATTGGGAAATGTTAGAATTGAAATACAAAGTCTAATAAAGTGTATTTCATACAAAAAATTTGTGCACAACAGCTACCGGAAGCAATGTACTCTGCTTCTGTAGTTGAAAATGCAACCAAAATTTTATTTTTACTATGGAATTATATTAGAGACATTACCAAAAAGTGCCATGTTCAGAGGTTCTATTTCTATCTAACATAAATCCTCCAAATTCAGCATCATAATAACTAACCATAACAAAAGGATGTCCCCTTGTGTAGAACAATCCCAAATTAGTTTATATATTTGAGGTTTTTAAAAACACTTTTAACAACATTTAAATATAACTCTTTTGGGTTTTCTTGAAATCATGGATAGATATACAAACTAAACATGATTTCTAGCCTACTAGCAGTTATTTGAAGCATACTCCCAATCATTCCTCTACTTGCAGTTTGATCAGATAATTTCCCATTTTCATCAAGATACATTTTACAAGTATAATTCATAGGTGTTTCACTAATATTTATGCTATAAAATCCATATCATTTAAAAGGATATTTAGTATATTTAATTTTATTTATAATAATATATTTTTTTTGTTTTGAAATATTTCAAATCCAAGAAAATATTTAAGTACACCCATCAAAATCATTTTTCATCATTTTTGAAAAATCATTGCATAATAAATTTTTATAATAACCAAACACAATGTCATCTGCATATATTTGAGCTATTAAAACATCTTTATTTTTTAAAATAAAGTAGGTTATGAAAATCCTTTTATAAAAACTTTAGAAATAAGAATGTTACTAAACCTATCATACCATGCTATTGGAGTATGTTTCAAACTATATAAATCATTAGTTTATTTGAAAACATGATTTGAAAAATTCACATTTCTAAAACATTGGTATTTTTCAACAAAAACATCCCCAATTATATAACCATTTAAGAATGAAATTTTCACATACATTTAATATTGGTTGAAATCAAAGTGTGCTTCATAAGAATGTATAATTGTAATGGATTAACGCCAAGATACTAGTGAAATGGTATCATCTGAACCAATTACCTCCTCTTGATTATATCCTTGTGCCAACAATCTAGCTTCATTTCTAAATATATTTTTAGCTTCATCTATTTTAATCCAAAACACCCATTTAGTCCTTATGGTGAAGGTATCTTCTGATCTATCAAAATCCTTATAGAATTTATTTCTCTCAAACTGATTACGATATTATCACATATCCATCACCCAAAAATCATCATTGATTACATCATTCATATTTTTAAGTTCAGGTTATGACGAAAATACTTGATGTATAACCTAATTTCTCAAGGATTCTCTAGTTTGTTTTCCTCTGAATAAACCTCCAACTCAGCATCTAAAAGGTGGTATCCAAGGGTTCTAGTTGGTCTAGTAAAAATTGGGCTAATAATTTCAAGTTCACCATATAGTTATAGTTCATTATGGTTAGAATCTGGGGAATTTCCCAAACTATATGTTTTAATAGATTCTTTTATAGGATGGTCAGACGGTTTTGCATTAATGTCCAGATTTCACATATCCTCATCAAGATTCCCTGGTGAGGACTTAGGCTGATGTGGATCAGTCTTATCAAACTTGAAATGTACAGATTCCACCACCCTTTTTGTTCTTTTATTAAATACAATATATGCTTTTCTAGATGTTGAATATCAAATGAATAATCCTTCATCACTTTTGGAGTAAATTTATCTAGAATATCTTAACTGTTAAGAATATAAACTTTAAATCCTAACACATTAGAATAATTTAACTTAAGTTTTCTATTATTCGACAACACATAAAGTGTTTTCTTAAGGATAATTCTGATTAAGACTCTATTTATTATATGAAAAGTTGTATTAACATCTTCATCCCAATAATTAATTGGTAGGTCATATTCATTGAGCATAGTTCAAGAAATTTCTTGTAGGGTTCTATTTATTCTTTTTATTACACCATTCAGTTGAGGTGTCCTTGGGGTAGAGACGTTATTCTTATATCCATTTTAAGAGAAAAAATATTCAAACTATTTATTTTAAAACTCAAGGCCATGGTCACTTCACAATGATATAATTTTATGTCTACTAAGATTGTCTATAGTCATAGTATACTTGATAAAATGAGAGTAAGCACCACTTTTTTGAGCTAAGAAAAATTTCAATGTATACCTAGAGAAGTAATCTCCAAGAACATAACCATATTGATTTCCATTGATACATGAAATTCTAGATGGTCCAAACTAGTCCATGTGAACCATCTCAAGAGGTTGAGATGTTGTAATGTATTTCTTTGGGTTGAAAGAGATCTTGTCTTACTTTCCTTTTCTAATAGTATTGCACACTCTATTATCTGGAAACTATAATTTTGGAAATCCATTAGGTAAACTTTTTCGGGTAAATAATTTAAGGGAACATACATTAAAATTTCATTGTCTTTTCTTCCATATCCAAGACTCTTTGTAATATTCACTTAAGTAGGGAACATTTATTGATGCTAGTGTGTCATAATTTACAACATATACATTATTATTTCTAAGAGTAGTAAATACTGTGTTATTATTGAAATCTAAAACATGGAATGATTTTTTTAATTTGATATTAAATACATCATGAAAAGGATGATATATGATAATAAAGTTATATTTTAAACCATCAACAAAAAGTACTTTTGAATTTGAAATAGAGTTAGGGTTACCAATATCTCCTAAGAAAAAGATTTTTTACTTCACCATTTTAACAAAATGTGACATGTACTCCATCAATCATGATGACATTATTGAAGCTTGATAAGTCTCCTATCTAGTGTCTTAAATAGCCACTATCAAAGTACCAAATATTTCTATAGGAACTCTTTATGATGTTTACTTAAAAGAACAATTCTTCCAATAAAATATTTTGGCACCCATATTTTTCTAGGTCCAGAAACATTAATAATAAAGGATTTAAGAACCCAAAACTGTCTTATGGGTTTCCTATGAGTTGAATTTAAAGTATATGAAAAATTAAAATTATTTGGTGAAGAAAAACATGATATAGTAATATATTTTTCGTAACTCAAACATGCAGTAAAATCACGATCTTTGGACATAGAAACAGATTTTCCAGAATTAGCGGTAAAATGTGTTTTAGATAAATTTCGTTATCCTGGATGATATCCAATAGCTGATGTATACCTAGGAGAAATATTTTTATCATGTAATTGAGTATGTCTATTTTTCCCATCTGTAAACATTTTTATATCCATCTTTAATTGATAAATAGATCACATTATGTGATTATTTTCCTTAGCAATTGTGAATTTTTCACTTTCTCAACAATAAGTTCAAATTTTATTTTTTAAGAGAGTGTAAATTGTTTCATTAATGATTTATACTTTTTCTTCAGTTCATTATAATTTTATTCTAGTATATTACAATACTAAAATAGTTCATCATTTGTCATATTTTCAGATTCATATTTATCTCTAGAATAAAAGTCATTATGTACATGAAATTTTAGGAGCACCTCAGAGGTATTTGTCATAATGTACATATTTTCCATATCTTATCTACCATTATGAGTATAAGAAAATTCATTGGAGATTTCCTCAAATGCACTTTAGGTGGCCTTCATTGCTTTCTTATATTTCTTATTTGTACTTTAATTTAAGACATTAAGATTTGACACTCCCTTTCTATTGATTACATTGGAAACTATTTCATCTGATTTATCAGGATTCTTCCAATCATTTTTTCAATTTCTTTTTTTTGTTATATTTTCCTTTAATGTTTGGTCTCTTGAATAAATTTTTCTTTCTGTAAAATTTTCTAAATCTCCTAGTCGGCTTGGACATTTCCACATCACTATCTAAAGCCAATTCGTCATTACTAGTGTTCTCAATAGAATTATGAACTTCACATTGTCCTTGATCTTGGAAGTGGTAGTCTTGAAGGATACAAATTTCTCCTTTTTCTTTTCATCCTCTTGATTCACTTTTAGTTATATTTCACACATATTTAATTTTTCAATTAGTTCCTTCACTCGTATTTTGTCAATGTTACATTATCTCTTATGGATACAAATTTCCCTCACCATCTATCTAGTATGAATCAAAGAATCTTCATGATATGTTCCATGGATGTGACAAATCTTCCTAAATAAATCATGGTATTCACAATTTCATTGAACCTCAGATACAAATAAGAAATGTATTCATCAAGAATTATTCTAAAATTTTAATATTTGACAGTATAGGTATTTAATATCATCTCTTTTAAGTTATTTGTTCCCTCATGGGAAACAATAAAAGTTTCCCATATCTCATGAGTAGTTTTACCTATAGAAATGTGATTAAATTATTCATCTCCTACTACAAAACATAAAGCATTCATTGCTATAAATATATTAATAATGGCAGTCTTGGGGTCTTTATTCCAAGTGTTTCTAGCTGTTTCATGGATTGCATATTTACATTCCATAACATTTCATATTTCAAATCCCATTATTTCTAAATGCATTATTATTATAAGCTTCCAATGATCATAATATGTTCCATTGTAAAAAAAGTTATCTATTTTTAGCAGCTCCATCAAATCTATTGTCCATTATATAAATTTAGAAAATATTTCATGGAGATAAAATTTTAGTAGAAACATAAAGTTTAAGATCATTGAAATATAACTACAATCTCTATTGAAAAATATTGAAAAATATTTGAAAATTGAAAAATTCAAAAAAAACTATGATACCGAATGATAGTTGAAGTATAGTACTCATGAGGCGGTGAATTGGGTATCCATAAAAAAATATGCTAAAAATTTTTTATTTAAAAATTTACCTTAATTAAAAATATAATCTAAGTCAATTTTTTTTGAATATATAAGAGTCTCAAATGTTCAATTAATATCTCAAAAGATTTATTAGTTCTCAAATATACTAATCTAAAGATTAATATAAATTTTGAAACTAACATACTAGTTCAAAACAGTTCTAAACACATTATAAAATAACTATCAGAGTTTGAATTTGTTTGATTTAAATTTTTTATAAAAAAATTAAAAGAAAATAACAACAGGCACAATGTAATTGAAAACAAGAGGTTAATTCCCAAGCCATAAATTAGTCCTCTCTAAATGGGGATCACCTCCTACCATGAAGTTTAAATCAATAAACTATTTTATCCACCCCATGGATTGCGGTCCAAAATAGAACAAAAGTCTATCCAGGTCACACTTATCCTTTACCATAGTATTTTTTGGAAAAAATAACAAACTGGTTACAATTGACCTCTTCCATAGTTCTATGTGGGATAAAATTGGATAAATTGAGTGTGAGATTTTATGATATAAAGTGTCCTCTAGTTATGAACAAGAGTCAGTGTGTGTGTAATCGACAGATATAAAAACTTATAAGAAATGAAAATAAATGAACACATCTGTGCTAAATAGGTTGAGTTAGGTTTAGAAGGCTCTGTGTGTTGTTCCGTGAAGCTATGGACTCGTTTGATGTAGTGGAACTGAAATTCGAGTCCTCTTCTAGAATTTCACTCCAAAACAGAGTGTTTTAGCCTCTTTGTTTTGACTTCCAGGGGTATGATATAAAAATGTTCTCTTTTGAAAGATGTTTAGGTCATCTCAGTAGGGTTTTCTTGACACCTTGATCTCTCCAAATTTTCTTCTTTTGAGTTATTGGATTTTTGAAAGTATTCTCGACAGTTACAAGATATGAATGGTTTTTCTTTTCTTTTTTACTTTTCTATGTGTTCTCTCAGTTTTTGAATGATCTAGCTTATAATTCTTTTATACATAGAGTTATATTTGACATAATGATATCACCACAAGAATGTACCTTATACCATCATCTAAATATCATATAGAAAACATTAATAATTGTCAGAAATATTAATTTGTGTAAATATAATCGTTAGATATAAATTTCAATTAATAAATTAAAAATAGTTTTTATGACTATCAGTGAGTTAACATTAGTCTGCCAGCGTCAGTCTGTCAGCATTAGTGTCTCTCTATATCAGTGAGTCCTTTCCATAGGTATCATTTACTATAGGCATTGGTGAGTCATTCATACTATTGGTCTTTTGGGGTATCATTGCATCGTCACTGATGACTCATTTTGAACTATTTGTCTGTCCCCCATCAGTGACTCATCCATCAATAAGTCCTTTTAACTATTATTGTGTCTCTCATCAATGAATCATCAATCAGTAAGTCCTTTGAACTATTGGTGTGTCACCCATCAGAGACTCATCTTTTGGTAAGTCATTTGAAATATCGGGGCATCGTTTGTTCTATAAGTGAGTCCTAAATCGTTTTCTTCTTTGATCAAGGATTCCTCATCGTTGAGTCAGCCATAAATGAATCCTTAAACCAATCAGTATTAGATACTTTGAAAAACATACATAGTTTCTTTCTTATAAAGAACAATATCAGATTATGTGAAATTCATAATTACAAGCCAATATAAACTTGTAAATATATTGAATGAAAAATATCCATAATTTATTGACTTATTTAAATTTATTATACCATGTGACATAATATATTAATTTATAAATAGTCATTGAAAATAATATTATTACTTAAAACATAATATGTGAATTATCAGGAATTTTAAATTGGCATGATTTGTGATTATTCAAACTACAATCTCCCAAAGGGTCCATCATAAGGAATATTTAAAAAACATCTTCTCTATGAAATTCATAGGTAAATAAGCCTACATTCTAGGGATAAATATCATTCATGATAGATCCAAGTGGATGTTAGGACTATGTCATGTAATATAAGTTGAACAATTGAAATAAATATTTAATTTGCAACAATCAAATAGAGGGATACTTCTACTTTCACATGGTCTAAATAATTCAAAAAAATACTTACCTAGACATAATATTAGAATGAAATAATGAGTATGTTGTAGTATTATTTTACAATTGGATCAATCACGTAGGACATTTCATATACTATGGTCTATGTTGCCTTTTCTTTAAGCACGGTTAGAAGAGATTAAGATGACCCAGGTGAATTACATTGGTCTAATGTTAATTTTATCTTTATGTATCTAAGAAGAACTAACGATTCCATTGTACTATATGGAAGATATTAACATCCATTCATTAGAGGTTATACCAATTATATTTTTGAAACTAATTAGATTGATTTGTAGTCACTATCTGGAAATGTATCCAGTTTCAAAGGAGAAATTGTGAGATTGAATATTTCAAAGCATCCAGTTTTCATCAATTATACAGTGTAGTATGAGTATATTGTCGGAATTAATACAGCTAAATAATCCATTTGGATAAAAATATTTTCATATAGTTTGATTTCAAAACTTGAGTTAAGGACCCTATTAAATTATATTGTGATTATATTACAGTGATGGCTCTTCCAAACAAGAAAAGGACACACGAATAGAAAAATAAAATTCTTCAAATTTATCAAATCTTGAGTGATTTTTATTATAGGGTTCATGTGGATGTTAGAATAATTTTCATGGATGAAAAATTGGTGGAAAACATAAATACTTACTTATATCATCAGAAGAATTAATATCTTCTGACGGTTGGTAGAAAGAAGTTGTTATTAATATAATCTAGTGAAATAGGGAGTATTTTGGAGTTCGATCCCCAAGAACCCACTTTTGATTACATTATGATTAAATATAATCAGAAAAATTATTCAATAAACTTATTATCATGTAATTATTATTTTTATGTGTGTCATAGTATGTGATAATGTCATAAATGTAACTATTTCTTAGAAACGTAATAACATTTACCCTCTCTAATGAGAACCTAGATGATCCATGATAGTGTTCTTAAATAGTTTTTATATCGAGATGATATCATTTTTTGGGACAAAAATGATATAGCATATAAGGGTAGGATAATCATAGGATATTGCAATAAATTCTCATTAAGTTCACCCTTTAAAATTTATAGTGAAAGAGAATATTAGAACTTGAACCGCCTATAGGAAATCCACTTTTATACATTTCATTGGATGTTCCAATTTATATATGTTTTTTTATATATAGAAATTAATATTACTATTTATGAATATTTTAAGACATGTACACTTATATATTGATGAAAACCTTGATTTTATATGATCAGGGTGAAGTAGGAAATGTTGGGTGCATCAAGAGTAATATTTAATTAATGAAAATTAGGATAATGTATTTGTAATTTTTGTTAGTTAAAAAAATATTATATATCAAACAAATTAATGGAAATGACCCAGTATAAATTAATATGCCGACATGGTGTTCTGTGGATATGTTTGTATCAATAATGTCAAAGGAATTGACAATAAGCACATAGGTTGAGGACACTAGTATGCAACTTTATTATTAGAGATAACATGATAAAGAGATTATATTACCAAATAAGAGTCCATATAATGTTTTATATTGTTGTAAGAATAAAATATTTTTCTATGGATGACATGTAGGTCTCCATGATACAAACCAATGTCATTGTGTGGTCCCACCTAGTTTTATTGTGAAAGGGACTGAGTGTTTCACGTAGTTTATATATATAGAACATCATTAAAAAAATAATTATTAATTAACATGTTAAATAAAAACTATACTTGTATATCACTTAATAATTAATTATTTCTTACTTGGTCACATATATTCTGTCACTGGTTCTTTAAGAGAGTATTTTGTGCGAAAAATATTTAATAAATATATATTTACTACTTAATTAATAAAATATTTACCTATTTTAGGGAGTTTTCAATGATATTTATTTATTAAATAAATAAAAATTATTCAAGTAAAGATAATTTCTTTTGAGGAATAACGAGTCTTGTTTATTGTATCAGTTAAAAATAATATATATATATAGATATAATTCATCAAATATAAAATATTTAATTAATTCACTGGTTTTTAATATTACATGAAATAATTATAATAGTATTAATATTATAGAGATGGGGTTTCATGGGGAGTAATTAAATAATAAAGGAATGTTTGCAATTAATATTTTCTATCCCTAACAATATTTACACCCAATTGTATTATTTCAATCCCAAGTTATTTCAATTTGTTTTGGTTGTGTGGGGAAACATTTAATGAATTCTATCAAACCCAAGATAGACCCTCTCCAAAAAATCTCTCTATAATGGAGAGTGATTCTCCTCCACCACCTCACATGATTCTAGAATGATCAAGGAGATTCATTATCTAAATCAGTTATAATAGAGATCAAAGTATAATGATTAAGTTGTTAGGATATTTCATACTAGCAAATAGATATTCGTATAAAGATATTAAAAGGTTATTAGAGAACTTGAAGATCACTAATGGTGTGATTATAAACTCTAATCCACTGGCATGATGATTATATGACATATAGAAGTTTTTAGATTCATCAAAATAAATAGAAATCATTATAATGTAACTATCTATCTGATTAAATTAATTTTAAGTCAATATGTGTTGGTCCTTCATTTTGTTTTGGTGTTATCTTTTTTTATTAATATTCAACTTAATTCCATCAATCACGATGCTATTGATCAATATAAATATTTTACGAATCACTAATTTTGAAAAAATATTTGTTTTCATTCCCCACCAACACTTCTAATACACCCAAAACCTTCAGTTTCATTCTTAATTTTTTGTATAGTATTTTATTTCTAGGAAAAATAAAAAATATAAATGTATATGGATTATATTATAGTAAATATTTAATATCAATATGGATTAAAATATATACAAAACGTATTCATTAAATCGAACATTTTCAGGATCTATTTATATAAGAAGGATTTCAACTTCTGAATTAGACCATCCTGATGTATCCTAATTTGGTCCCTAGGGTTACCTATCAATATCAAGATCCTATAAAGAGATGAATTGAGAGGTTTTTATTCTTACTTCTTCACATTCTACAATTTAGGAATTATTAAATAATTCATACACCTCATTCATTTTGTCAATGAAGTGAGGGGGTGGAAAGAAAAACCCTCCCATATCCTATCCACATGTGACCTCCTTTCTATTATCATCACCATAATTACTCAAATCGAGATAGATAAGGATCATGTTGTGTGAAGCATCTCAGGCACCCCATGCACAAGGTCTTTCCCCATATCTGATATCTTTTTCCTTTTTTCTATGTAAGGGATATAGATTCTTCTTCTTAGTTGATGATATCAATAATAGTATGCATACTATTTGTATCATTAGTTAAGGAATAAAGTAAACTAAAGGAGGTGTGATTACTATCCTAAAATGAATGGACCAAACATGCTTTCCTGGACATAGGATCCTTTCCTTCAATTTAAAAACTATCAATACTCTTCGATAGAAGAAAATTTCCTAAGGAATCTACATGAGGATGAGAATCATTTATATATATTATATAATTCTTGTATGAAATTTTATTCCAAGATTTACCACCCAAGATATACTCTATGTAATAGAATTTCAATAATCAACACATTAAATTGTTTTTAAAAGTATGTAGTTGTTGAGATCTTTTTGCAGATAGAAAATGTTATATGTGAACTCTTATTTGTCTTCAAAGGAGATACAACAATCAATATTTCTGTACCCTTTTGACACTTTAGAAGATCGTTTTATTGGAAATTGTTTTACCCACTAATGATTTGAGCATAAATATGACATGGTGATTGATCATAATCATAAAATAATTTATTTTTCTCATTTAAAATTTCAAAACAATAAATTCATATACTTCTTATGAACTAGATAGAAACAAAGATAGGACTATTGATGAATTAATGGGGACTTTAGCAGAAGCATTCTGATTAGTTTAATGTATAGTAGAGACTTTTGAAAGAAATATTTGACCATCCTATATTTAATCCCTTATATAAGGACTACAAAATCACTCATTAGTAAAAAACCCAATATTTTTAACCTTATTAGATGTAAATTTTATTTTTTACTCTTTAATGTAATGTCAACATTTCATTAAATTCATGAAAAATATGCTAACATGACAAATATTTGAAAAATTTAAAATAAAATTACACTTCTTATTGAAGGTATGATTTTTTAATATTCATTATTCCTCACCAACCAGGTTCTAGGGGAAATTAGAACACCATATCAATAAGAACATAATGAAGACCAGTTCCAATAAAGAATCTAGAAAAATCCCCATACTACAATATCTCTATTTCATAATCAATTTTCTCTGGAATCCCCCCCATCGAGACTTCATTGATAATAGTTTTATATTGAATGAAAAATAATCGAGACTGAAAATTGGAATCTATGTTTCAATTAAGTATTTTTCCCCAAAACTGGACTGAACAAAGGTTGTCTATCTTGGATTCAAAGGAACATTTTCTTATGGGGAATGAAATCCATACCACATGCCTTGGGATTGAATACATTTAAATAAAAAATAACATAGAAATAACCCTTCTCTATGGAGGTCATTCCCTATCCATAAAATCCCAAAACTGTAAGAAAATGCTTATATAGATCCACAAGAGACCCGAATTAACCTTCTGAAGGATGCTTCAGCTGGATAATGATGGAAGTCATGTATTCTTTCATCTTATCTATAGGAATATCATGATCAACTTCAATAATAGAAAGTTACCAATCCATGTAATCTTTTTTTAATGTGTTGATAAAATTTTTGATATCATTTAATAAATATGTGTCTTCACTGAGAACCATATTCACAACATTTAGATCCTCCTAGGATTTAATCACCGATATAATTTCAATTATTATCATGAAATTAAAAAAATATAATTATCATGAATTTATTATAGTGAATTTATTGTATTTTAATAAATATTTTGTCAATATTTTGCTTTATTTTGATATCCTTTGACATGTGGTTCATGAATTTATAATTAATAAAATTATAATCATGTCATTATCATCACTACTCTCTTATATAAATATTATTATAATGATTTTATTTTCAAGATTATTATTAAAATGTCTTTATTATCACAACATTATTATTCATATTGAAGTCACTATAAGCAAGCATTTTCATTGGTTTTTTGAGCGTGTATAATCATATTAAATTATGAATAATTATTTTATTAGTATTAGATTCAATAAATATAGTCGATAAAAATGAATTTTCATGACCTAAGTCATATGTGTTTAATAATAATATTTATTATTATTATTTTTATGTTTAATTTTTTTCCTTAAAAAATTAAATGATTATTAATTTTTAATTACTTTATTCTTACTAAAAAAATCAATTAATTTGTGGATTATTATTATTATTAATTATTATTAATTATTTTTGGATAAAAAAATAATTATATTATTAATAACTAGTACTTACATTATTAAATAAAAACTAATTATTTTTAATTTTTTTTATTATCTTTAATGGGTTATTATAAAATAGTATGTTATTAATTTAATTTATGAAAATATGTATTTCAAAACCATTAATGAAATTAGAAAAATATTTAATGATTTGCAGATTTATAAAAGTGTGGTGTTGGTGAAATTTTGTTTATTATTTTATAAATACATAAAATAAAGTAATATAGAATATAAAAAAATTAAATTCTATTTAATTATTATATATATATATATATATTTAATAAAATAATATTTTTTAAAAAAATAATAAACATTGTTGTCTCAGCCAAGGCCTTCTTTTAGAACAATTCATAGAAGATACTCTATTCGATAATGGCATACTAAAACTAAATATAAATAAGTTACTATGAAAAAAACTCCATCTCTTATACCCCACACTAAACAAAATCATTTTTAGATTGAGAAATAGTTTCCATTTTAATATTTTTCGGAATTTTTTTTTGTGTTATACGAGTAATAAATTTTGAGATATCTACTTTTCCTCAAAAATTTAAATTATTAGTTGGCCTCCTATATAAAAATATATTCTCAAATATCTTTTCATATTTAATGTCAAAAATTTCAGACCACAACCAATGTTTATTTAGAATAATGAAAATATCTCCTTCTATAAATGTCAAAAAATCATTCCTTTTAAAATGAATTAGACATCATGACTCCATAAAAAATTATAAATAAGGGAATATATCTATATAAAAAATTGGTTCAACCTTCTTCAATATATCTTTTTTCAAAAAACTTGTAAATTATTTTATTAAACTGTTTAAAATACTTGTAGACAATAATACATTTCATTACATATTTTTATGAAAATTTTAAATTAAAATTTAAAAGTTTCCTCTTTAAATTAATATAAAAATAAAAAAAATATTCATTGTGTTAGTTTATAAAAAATTATATTTATGGATATATTACTTAAAAAAATGATATAAATTTATTTATTATATTATAAAAAAACCATATATAGTAAAAGTAATTGATTAATGCTCCAAAAAATATTTTTATTCACATAAGTAAAAAATGAAAAAATTTATTTACCTTAAAGGATGAAATAAGTAAAAAAGTAAAAAAAATTAATTTGAGAAGAAGAAAAGAATATAACATACCTATAGGGGTTCTGAATAAATTATTTAATTTCATGTAAACAATAAATAATATACAACTGGACACCAATTTATTTTCAAAAAACAGACAACATGTTTTTATTTTTTTCGCATAGACAATAAAAAATTAAAATGTTATTTATCTACTTATATGATATAGTTAAATGCTATTATTTTTTGAAAGGAAAAAACACAAAAATTAAAATATAATAAAATTGAAATTTTAATTCATCTGTGTTTCTAATAAAAAAATATAGAAAACATATTTTATATTATTAAATAATTTAGTCCTTATTAAATGAAATCAAAATACATATATTGAATAATATATATATATATATTAATTTTAATAAGTAATATTTATATTTTAATTCCCTAAAACTTATGGATGACCATTTCATCATAATAAAAATGGTAAAAAAGTATCATTAAATAAAATATAACGAGTACTTTCAATTTTTTTATAAAGTCCTCCTTTTTAATAATTAATTTTTTTCAATACACACTCATTAAAAATTTAAATTCCCTATGTAACACTACATTAATGTGCTTAAGTGATATTATCATTTTAATAATTAATATAAAATAATTTTAACATATACCCTCCTGAATATCACTCAATATACTCATCAGCTACATAGAAATTATTAATAAATAACTGTTATTTCCGCCATTTATTCATTAGGTAATTCCTAACATGAGATTTTGAAGACATGGAAATCATTAATAATTTGGAATTAGTAAAACCTCCAAGATGTCATTCTTTTCTTACTCTCTAAGGCATAAAATAAGTTGAAAATAAATGAAACAATATATGTGAATAACCATTCCTGAAAGAACTAAAATTATTGCCTCAATGAACAAAATTTGAGGTATAAAAATAATGTAAGAGAACAAGTGAAGATAGTGATATATGTGAATTTATTAAAGAATAATTATAAAAAATTAAGAAAAAATAGAAGAAAATAATGAACTGTTTTATAACATTATTCTGTTTATAGGGAATTATTTACTTTATGTATTGATTTAAATTATTTATAAAATTTTATATGTATATATTTTTAGCTTACTAATATTTTTGAAGCATAAATTTATAAAATGAAATATATTTTTTAAAATAAATAATATATTTTTTTAAGATGATAAAAAATAATATGAATAAATGTAAACTTATATAAAATAATCTAATAAAAATACTTTTAATAAAACAAATATTCATGAATAAAATGAAATGATATGAAAAAATGGTAAAAATATATTAATAATGAATCATGTATACTAAATATTTATGAAATTAATGAATTTATACATTAAAGTGATAACAAAAAATTAATTATATGAGGTAAAATTTCATATTTCACCAAATATAATCATCCCCTATTACTAATCTCATCATTTTTTGGAATAAATTAACCGTAAAAATGATAAACTAAATCTACAGTCTTGAATTTATTTTTGATGAAATAATAATTTTGTGAAAGGTTAGATTTGAATTTATTCCTAAAATCTAGAATAATATATAAAAATTTCATAGTCATAGCTCAATGGAAGCAAAAAATGATTCAAAGATTCATAATAGGATGTATTTTATGAATTTGAAAATATGTATTTTAAAAAAGAAGTAATTTATCAATTGGGGGAAATTTTTTCAATAAAATTTTGAATAAGAATTTAAAAAATTGTAAACTAAATATCAATGAAATAAATGTTTTTTTCATAACAAGGAAAATATATTCAAGTAAAACCTTTTATTTTATAAAAACATAGATATCATTGGTTAGACAAAAATATGATAAATTATTAATTCATGAAAATAACCAATAACTATGTTATTTCAATTAATACAATAAAATAGAAACATTTTATTATAAATACAATGAAAAAAATGATGATAGTTTAAATTTCATTTGAAACAAATTCTTTTTTTGTATATACAATTATGACAACTCTAAACCCACAATCCCTCTTCCATTGCCAAAAAAATCATTATATTTCTAGATTTGATAAAAAAAAGAACAAATTATATCCATCTAAAACATATAACCTCAAACTAGAATAATTCATCCCATACAAACCAAAGTAACTAATTAGTTTATAGTTTTAATGAAATTTGAAAAAAAAATTACATAGTGCCAAATTCATTATAGAATCTAATTTTTCCACAAAATATGCTTTTATAAAAACATTATTGCATCATTCATGATATCTACCATATCTAGAACTATGATTTTATTATAATCTATACACATCTGTAGTCCTTCTGTATTGTCTTTTGAAAAACATTATATGAGAGATTGTGAATTAGTAAGGAATATAAAATTTAGAAGTATTTTTTTCTACTGAAAAACATGATAACCATATTTTTTTACCTTTTAATTTTAATTATTTTATAATATATAATAAATCACACCCATATAAAAAATAATCATTTTATTCAAATCCAACCATTAAAACCATACAAATAAAAAAACCCTTTTTGGAAACTGGTAGAGTTATATTGATCACCGATATTCAATAATATCTGAAATAATTGGATCCTAGATTGATCCATTGGAGAAACCACCGTAGTTTAGTGTCTTTTTATTTTCATTCATGATTATGAATAATACCCCATGCATTGGAGATCTATATCCGGATCACATGTTGTATAAGCTATATCGAGAACAAATATTTTTATAAGTTGTATCAGGATCATCTGTGATACTATATAATTATCAAGTAACATATTATGAATAATGAAATATTATCCTTTATTCGTTTTATCATAAATCCATTAATACTATTTTAAACCCATATGTAAAACACTTTAAATAATTAAAATATCATTTTCTTTTTAGAACACAGTTTTAAAAATAGAACATTAAGAACAATAAGAATATCGGAGATTCTTTGATTAATACAAGGAATATTATAATGGAAAAATACAGGAAATATCAGTTTTTTAAGGATGATAAAGTAATTTACACTTTATATATTATAATTTTACATTTGTTTGGTATTTATAAAGTAAGTCAACACATTCCATATAAAATACATAAAAATATAGATTTAAAAAAATTGTAATAAATGAAAATAAAATATAAAATTCATTTTTATAATTAAGTGAGATTCATATAAATATATCTATAAAATAATTTTAGGAATATGGAAAAGGTAGAAATATATACATATAATTACCTATTAAAACATTTGAAATGAGGTTTATGTTATGATTTCCCTTACTTGGATTCTGACTTGACTCATACGTTCATCATATTCTTAAAAGATAAACATATATTAATTTTTTAATTTCTTAGGAACCATTTTCATGATTATAATTATTATTTTTTATTTTTTAACATGATATATTCAATTACATGATCAGTTCTGTCCATATTGGATGTTTTTATGATATTCCGATCATATATCAAAAAATGACTCGAGTTGGTTGACTATTTTCATGTTGGCAAGGGTTAAATGACATAAAATATTAAAAATTACATAATTATCATTTTTGAATGTTAAAATAATTGTGACCATCCATGGAAGGGATACACGAGAAATGACTCTCACCACATTTTAGAGGAGTTAATCCAAATATATGCATGAAAAATGTCAGGAATTTCATACAGATACAAAGTTAATAAATTATATGATATATTAACTTCAAATATTGGAAAAATTATAATTAATATATATATATATATATGTATTATATTTGTTAATATAAATATTCATGAGATATGGTTATAGAAAAAAATTACATCGGTACGTGAGGTTGTAGTCTACCATACACATGATTGATGGTTTTAATTTCCATTTATCAGAAGAATGTGGTATATTAGGGTTCAAACATTTAAATTTTTACATCATAGTATATGTCAGGTAATGATATTATTATATCACCATTTTTGGAATATTTATGAAGGATTTAGAAGAACAAATAAAATACAAAATGGGTTAAAACATATACCTCTCATTCTAACAACCTCCTTTACTTTACACCATAATACCTTTAAGTATGGTATTATACCAAAACTTAGTCCATTATTGTGTAGTTAGTGATGTTTGGAAGTTATTTTTTAACCAATTGGATAAATAATAGTGCTCATAAGGTGTGTGTAAGAGAGAAGAAGTGGTCTCCATTTATTAATAAGTGGAGGAGCACCAATATAATTTCATAAAGTATTAATTTTTTTATGAATTTATTTAGTTTCAAAATTGGTTCCCAATTAATATAATTTTAAGATAAAATATGATTTAGTCTTGATCCTATCATATAATAAGCTTTTGACTAGTTTAGATGATGTTTTAACCCTTCTCTCATTTTTATACCTCATTAACCCTTTTGAAGGTTACCATGGTGTTAACATATTTTTCACTATTAGATTCAATTATTTCACAAAAAGATAAAAAGTTCAATATAAGGAGAATTGATGATACTTTTAAATAATTTCCCTTCAATATGATCAATATATATATTTTTTATGAATTATAAATCAGTTAATAAAATTATTTTTATTATAAATTATTATTAATGTCTATTTATGATCTATTCTAATATATTTACTCTAAAACCATCAATAAATTTTTTTAATTGGAATATGAAATCATTAAAAATAAAATGAAACTTATTATTGAACAGAAAATTCATTTGAAATAGTTGGTCCTAAAATATTTGAAAAAAAAATATTGCGAGGTTTAGAAACATTTCGAAAATGATAGAAAGGAAATGAAAAAGAAGATTGAAGAAAATTTTCAAAAGGGGTACGAATTCGAAGCATAAATCCCACCATGGGCTACATCTCTATATGGCGTTCCATTGTTCCATAAAGCACCCAAAAATGGAAATAGTCAGATGAATGAGTGAAGGTAGTGGATCCCACAAACAACATATAGTCATTTGTGTGGAAGGGACATGTTTTTCCACCACAAAAAACCATCCCCATGAATTAAATCATTCTAGAGGGGAGGTGTTATCTTCATATCCCACAAAATAAATGAAGTTGGTTGCGGGTAAAGGCATAAATTTACAATCCTACAAAGGGAACCCACACCTGAATTGTTTTTTATGATCTCCGATAATAGATGATCTACAACCCACCATGGATGACAGGAGAAGATGGTATCTAGTTCCAATACTCATCTATTAATGGAATCTGAGGGGGAATGAAAAACTATGGATAAACAAAATGTATTAGAGAAAATTGACCAAGATAAGAAGTTATAAATCAAGTCACTACAAGAAACCGATTTATTATATGATTCCTAGAAGGTAAAACACACCACATAACATTAAGGGGGAAATAATAAAACATCATGTGGTCCGTAAACAATGTCCCCCATTACAAATAATCCCAAGAGTTGAATAATTATGGTTACATTGAGAATAGAAACACCAAAAAAAATTTATATCATGGAGGAACCCTAACCTATGTAGAAAAAGTATATGATAGAGGAATTGAAACACCCCTAAAAAACTCTATGTGGGTATAACTTGGACCTACGAAGTGAAATGATACACCAGAAGAACCGAGACCCACAAAGAGGAACACTACGTGCGAAGAACTGAGTCCCTCAAAGTGAAATTCTACATGGGGTAAACCTCAATAAGTATAGCACATCACTTTTTGGATAGTACCCTTACCCACATAACAACATGATACATGGAGGTATCCCAATAAATCTTATGAAAATACTTCACAAAATGACTCATAATAGGGAATTCTACTCTCTAGATCCCATCATCCTCTTCTATCATGTCATCATCCACCATGTTGTCTCCTTTCTGAACCATTCTGACAACATCATGATAAGGACACATCCAAATACACCTGGTATGTATGAAAAGATCATTGGTCACACTAGCACGCCCTTTATATTTTATATACCATAGTAAATGGAGTTACATGAGTAACCTATCCAATAAGGTGTACCATCATAATATTTTCATGTTTACATTCCCATGGTAAACTATGTAATGACCTTGTAGTGATCATGTTAAACCCACAATTCTAGGTATTTTGTTTAACTAATGGATAATCACTATTATAAGGGTGAGTAATAAACATTTCTCCCCCACCCAGAACCAATTTAAGGGCACTCCTCCTAAGGTAATCCCATTTTATTTTCTAATAGAGGCAACATTTTTTATCATATTTTCCTCAACCTAGGACATGTCTAGATAGATCATTGAATTTGACTATCTAGGATATGAATACAAAAGAGGAAACTAGAATACTCAAAATCCCCTTTCTCAATTCCTTTAGTCTTGAACACCATCCATAAACAAGTAGGTTGAGATCGTGTGATCATTGATATACTATTTCCTCTTCTTTCTCACACTGTGCAGGACTCACGTGGGCATAGAGGTTAGGGGAAATTATGACACCCACAAAATTTCAATTCTCAAATTGTCCTCTATTATGGTATAATACCTAGTAATAGATTATCAAATGTTCCTTCCTCATATATGTATGCCCCACATTCAAACCTCAAATGGTCCTTCTCTATAGATGTATTCCCCAACATCAATCCAAATGGTCCTTATCCATATATTTAATCCCAATATACAAACATCAAATGGGAATTATCCATGGATGTTAGTCCAAAGCATTAAAATTAATTTGGTCCTTCACTATGTATATAATCAACAACTTTAATCAACATGGGTGACTTCAATGAAAAAGGCCCAACCATGTCACCTTAAATGGGCCCCCTCTATGCTGTATATTTCAGGGATAATAAACAACTTGGGATTTGATTCCCAACTAATAGGGTTACATAGGAATCCACCCTGAGGTCTAAAACCACCACCCTAGTCTACTATAATGGTCTATGTTCCATATCCTTAATATAGTCCGGTTTACCTAGGATAATACATATCTTCTAGGCCACTTAGGCAAGCTCAACATATGTCCACACCATCGTTGTAGAGGAACCTCCCACATTGATTCTTGTGCCACATGACTTCAAAATGCATGGTCTTGTATGAATTATATGAATTTAAAAGGTTATGTGTCCCGTTAGGTAAAACTGAACAATATGGGTTCTGATTCCAAACATGATGATGTATAAGATGCCCATCCTATTGGTATGAACCCAACATCAAAACAACTCTCTTCCCCCTATATGATGGTAAACATAGATTATCCCATCACATGGAAAAAACCCAGTGTCACCCTTGTAAAATATCAAAGGTTCCCTGATCTATCCAAAAAATTGTAACATTGATGGTGAACTATAAATGAAACAAATCCCTCAATTGATAGAGGATCTTCGATACATACTAGTTATTCAGAACCAATGAATAGTCACAATTGGTCATTACCTCAGGGTATTCAGTAATACATTCATTTGGGAATTAATTAAGGTTTTATGAACATATATTAAATCTATAATAGTGTCATAGAACTTGAAATTGTTTCTCCTAATAGGGTGGGATGATCCCAACTTCCCATTATCTCAACCAATGCGAGTTTTAAGTGTTTTTTGAAACCTTACCCAATGAGAACCTTCCATTGGAAAGCCGATCAATTAATCATGGAAGTGAGAGCCGTTGGGTTTTTTTGGCTCTAAAAACAATACCTGTTGGATACTATTCAATGACCTTGTACCCAGTGTCCATGATTTCACACCATTCATCCCCATAAAATACAGTATTCTAGTCTTAATCTTGGGAAACGTCTTTAGTGGAAATAAAATGGTGACCTCAGCTTGAAATACATAACTACGACACCACATTCATGGGAAGAAAAGGATATACTACCCTACCCCCATAAGACCATTTTGATCCTAAAATAGGACCATTTAATCAGTGGAAAAAAATAGTGAACCCTACATGAATCCTTAACTAGGTGGTGGTGTTACCCCATTTTATTCCCCATTCACATCCAAAATTTATGGGTGTTAAGTTAGACTATGAATTATGCAAGTGTTTTTGAGATTCTACTTAAACAAGGTTGCGTTTTCTGTATTTATTACATATATTCCATGCAATTTTCAGAACAACCTCGAGTCCAATGGAATCTCAGACGTTCACACATATGCATGATCCATCCACTACACTTGCAATATCCTCCCTGAAAAAGTGAACTCCATCACCTACCATGAATTTTCAACCCTGGGTCTCCATTGAAAATGCTCGATAGTATCATTATAAGGGTACTATCCCCACCCTAGAGGTAGATAAATGGGCTCTCTAGGAAATGAATCCCCATCAGTCATCCACCCAGTGATAGTTGATGGCCTAGAACAAGATGGATCCACTATCCATATCTAACCATTTCAGAAGACTTTCCATTTTA
Source organism: Viscum album (assembly GCA_963277665.1). Classification (NCBI taxonomy): domain Eukaryota; kingdom Viridiplantae; phylum Streptophyta; class Magnoliopsida; order Santalales; family Viscaceae; genus Viscum; species Viscum album. Next base: position 1,391,772,904 of record OY728150.1, on the reverse strand, counting down.
TTTGATAATGAGTGGATTCCTTATATGTGGGGGATAGATGAATTCATCGTTGATGATTTATCCCCTTTAGAAAAGTGGTTCCAACTAAAGAACCATGCTATAATCCATCACTGAATATGCTGTGAGACACAACCTCATCATCATTTAGAGAATACTACCCATGAGTCCTCGCTGAAACCAAACGAACCCCTATCCCTAGGGTGGCCGGTAAATGGAAGTTACCAAATAATATGAAATAGGTTATCACCCTCATTAATACTAAATAATCTTGTAATGATAAAATGGTGGCACACTATGATAATTCATATATTAATTCTCCCTCCTATTAATACCATCAGTCAAATATAATGGAAAACTAAGTGCATGATCAATTTCAAATTACTGCTCACCAACCCCACCAACTAAATAGAGTACAAAACTATAGAAATATTTATATCCCAACTGATGGATATCAAGAACATTATTCAAATATGATTGAATCCAAGTGGATTTAAATTCGTACAGATTCATATCAATATTGTCATCCAAAATAGGTTGGGAAATAGGAAGAATCAAATCCATGCCTGAGAATATAAACCCCATCATCCAAATATGATGTAAATCAATGAAAAAAACTGGTGTATCCTAGCTATAAATTAGGTGAGGTCTCATATCAATGACCCACACAAGGGAACCTTCTATCACATCCTCATAGAAAATGGAGGACCAGAGTAGAATCATATTCCTGATCTAACATTGGAATGGGAATATATTCCCATTCTATCCAGGTATTTCTCTCACGACATTTTGGAAATAATGGAGGATTATTCAAAAATTCCTAACCAAATACTATTATCCTATAAAGATGAAATCACATTCTCGAAAATAGAAAGGATTCAATCCCATAACCTCGCCTCCCCATGTGGGGTTACACATCCACAAAATAATTGGGTCACTTTATAGTAGACATACATCTCGTATCCCTTCTATGAGGGTCATTGAAAGTACTTTTTGATAAATGTAATATTGGATCAAGTACAAATACTGATTCTAACTGTGGGAAACTAGACCCCCACTGTGGCCACCCAAGGTTAGGAATATATGCTTACTAGAACACAAGATGTTCATTGGCATTTCTTGATAGCACCTTTGGTGCCAATTTAATAGGGACCCATATGAGAAGGTCGTCACCTACAGTAATTGAACCTAGTCCCCAATGAGAGAGAGCCTAAAAATAAGTCCCGTAAAAGGAAATTGAAAATGGAAAAAAAATTCATGAAAGTGCACTTATGGAAGATAGAATTATTGTTACCGTAAATCACTTATAACTATTATCTTAGGATTTTTCTTATCGGTTACCAAATTTGGGAAGTGTTGACAGTAGTTGCGAAGGTCCTCATCCTATCATTGTCATCGGTAGCTCTAAAATGACTCCCTAAATAACATACCCTGAAGGTTTAATTTTATGAAAATTTAATATTGATCATGAGATCCTATCTCATGATGAGATTTATGGTATCCCTCTGCATGGCCAGAACATCAAGCACCGAAAAGTTCCTCCCCCTATTATTGTCCGCCTTAATATTACTCCCTATGTTATACACTACTTAAATACTCCCTATAGTCAGACATCAAGCTATGATGGTAGTCATCACCATTTTAGCACTAACTGCAAAGGTCCTCCCCATAATAATGTATTATTTCAAAAATTATTCCCCCCTTGATTCCACCACTATAAGGATCGACAATGGTATACTCTGTATAAAATCTCCATATAGTCAAACATCAAGCTATGATGGTATTCATCTTCATTGGGGAACAAACTATGATGGTCCTCCATGTATGGATATCTTATTTACAAATATTGTTTTACACTTACATCCTCCACCCAGAAGGTCCACCATAGGGTTTAAACTGCATTAATTATACATGCAGTCAGATATCAAGCTATGATGGTAGTCCTCACCATTGTGGCACCAACTCTGAATGTCGTCCATGTAGTGACATCTTATTGTAGTAAGATGGTCATCCCATTTCATTCAACCACCCATAAGGTCATCCCCATGGTATGTAATATATAAATTATCCCTAAAGTCTTACACAGTGCTATGATGGTAGTCCCCACCAATGTGGATCCAACAATAAGGGTTCTACCTAGAGTGATATATTATTTTATCAAGAATTTCCTCCCATAATAATCATCCACCCTGGTTGTCCTCCCCATAGTATACACTAGTAAAATTATCCCTTTATTCATAGAACATGCAATAATGGTATTACTCACCATTGTGGATCCAAATACAATGTTCCTCCCTATTGTCATGTTTTTTTAGCGAAAGGAAGGTCCTCCCCTTGACGAATGAAAGACACAAAACCCTCATAGGATAGGACGGTTGGAAGGATGCGGTAAGACACATTAGGTACCTTATCAATGAAGATACAATACATTCTCAACAAGGATATTTCCAAGAAAACAATAATCTTTTGAGCCACCCCCAAACCATTTAGATATCAACGTGACCCCTACTAGACCCACTACTTATAACAAAATCATCAAGATGTTTTCCGATTGGGTAAAATAAGTAGAAGAGCAACCAGTGTAAGTAAAAAAGGATTTTTTACTCATTAGAAGCTACCTAGTAAAGGATGATAGACCAATTATTTTTTCCCACAACCACATCTTGTTTCAACATACCAATGGATTTTCCAAAATTATTCATACATAAAAATCATCTCAAATCTCTAGAAAACTCTCCGCCAGTTGAATATAAATTATTTCCCTATAATGGGTATGCATAACATGTCAAAATATTTAGATATATTCATCATCCAATTGATTTGTAAGCCCTTATTTTTCCATGGGATCCACAATATGATAAGAGGTAGAAAAATCTCTAACTAACCTTCCTCAATTCACTGAATAAGAATTTTCATCTAACCCATGAAGCCCCACCCGGTGTTCATATATATTGGTGGGGGAATAAGGATATTTACATTTCGACCCATTCACCATCGAAAAGATCTAACTAGAAATTAATTCTTATAATTTCAATATCCCAAAGTAGCAGTCATGAAAATTACCTTCTTAAGAAAGATGATATTCTCAATATGAACTATAATTGAATATGTCACAAAATGTTCAGCCATGAACAGAACGAGCCATAAAAAATTCATGATCCATGAAAATGTGTGAATTTAGGAGGCTTCCTGCCCTAGGGATGACAATCATCAAGAACTCCAAATATTCTCAGAAGAAAATAGTTCTCATGATGACCCATCATCATATTTCGCTCATCCTAGAAAAAATATGCACAAGATCAATAGAGCGGTGACAACAATCAATGTTTCCATAGTATGGGTTCAACCATAGCCTATAGTTCTAGGATAATGTTTAACTCAAAATTCCCTCATAAGGCCCACAAACATGTGATTAGGAACATCAAAAAAAGAATAGGAGTGACCCTAACCTACATGGTAGGGGATTTTTACCTCAGACACCCCCTCAATGGGAATAAATATTTTATTGTATAGGGAGGATAATAAAAGTAATTGACTCCCAGATTACCCCATCTATCTATCTGGTCCCCTCATAGGGGAGGTGTATGACTAGGCAGAATAATGGTTCCCTTTGAGTTACCCATCACCAAGAAGCATAATGGTGATCCTAGTTGAGAATGATGAGGTCCCACAAAGGGTTTGGAAAATCATCCTATCATTCAATAGTCAGTACAATGACCACAATTAATTACACATCGGCGGAAATCATGGAAGTCAATACCACATACAAAAATGAAATTTCAGCAAATATATGAGAATAATAAGTGGGAAGTTCCATCCATAAACCTATCCACATTGAGAGTGAAGGAATCATTACCCAAAACCAAAGAGTAACCCTAAATTTGGTACCTCCCTCGACCAATCCAATACTAACTTTTAATCAAACCTCTAACCTAGAAAAGAATAAAAATGTGGTCACATACAACCCACCCAATACTCTCAGTTAGAACGATATTTCGATGCTTAAAGAAAGATTAACTCGGAATATGGAATAAATGAAAGATTTGAGGAGAATAAATTATGAATTTATATGATGTATAATTCTTATTGAATATGATCCTCAGGTAGATCATCAATGTAAACATCAAGAAAGTGTACCTTGACAACATGGGTTCATCCAAGAAAAATAAGAAATGCTAGGCTATCCACCCAACACTACACTTAGACCATCAATATATCTGGACCTGATCACGTATGGGTATCAATATTTTCCTCTATTAAGGTGAAAGCTGATACAGGTTTTGGAAAATAATCAAATGATCCCCCTTGTGGCATATCTACCTCAAGTACAAGTAGATCTAACACATCAAATCTCATCCCTCACTATGCTTGTCCAAGATTAGGGTCAATAGAGCATAAATAAAGTGCTTATAAATACCATCGAGTCATTGGTTCCTCGATTGGAAGATGTGGAGGAGCAGAGTGCATCAGTATATATAAAACAAAAATATTACCTCGATTATTTAACTGAAACCTCACCACCACTAAATTTTGAGAGCCCAACGATTCCAATATTCGATGGCTCTATCGACCTAGAACAACAGTTGATGTAGTATGCATCTTATTGGGATACCATGATTGGAACCCTAGATAACTAGAACGTGGTAAAACTAAAATTCTTCATTGAATCTCCAAAAGGGCCATCCTTCATATAGTATATCAGTTTTACATCTCACTCGATATCAATATGGGAGGATCTCCATCGATAGTTCCTCTTATAGTTCAGTTCAATGTTGCTAAAGAAAACAATCATCCAACACTCAAATGGAAAATAATGGGAGAACAAGAGAGTCTTAGAGTTCATTTACAAATATAAAGGGCCAACCTACTCTTTGAACTAGACACTTCCTTAGGATTAGATACAAGATTTTTTCATCAACAAAATATGTGAAGAGTTGTGAACACTACTCATCTAGGTTAAGTACACAAGTGGGTTATGAGATTTCTCCTCCAAAGCCCAAGGAATGGAATACTCCCAAAAGAAAACTAAGATAAATTATGCGGTAACTCTTATAGTCCCAGAAAAAAGAATGGGAAAATATGAATCATTATAAAAAATTCTTAGTCCAACCCCTACATAAACTCCAACTCCAAGGCCTCCACCGTATCATTCAGAAACCCTTGGTATCAATGGAAGCCTCTACATTAACAAGAAGAGTGTTGGGAAACAAAGTTAAATCAATTCCAAGGAAATAGGAATGAATGTTACTCATTATAATATGGTCAATTCATGGATATTTTTTAGTATCTATAAGATATAATTTACTATGGGTACTAAATCCAAAAAGGGCCCAAGGTGTAGGACTCAATTCCATTCCATATTAATTCATCATTCACCTGATATTTGGACATGATGTTTTATAATGATTCATCTTTAAATTCCTCATATAAAAAATTATTGACTTTTAGAATGTAAAATAGGGACCATCACATGAAAAAGTTGTATATGTCTACACTAATGAACCTGATGAAGGTGGTGAGTGGAAAGAATTTATTAGAAGGGGAGAAAAAAATTATATAGATGGATTACATGAAATACACTCAACCAAACTCATGGTTCTCTCAAAGAACAGTTTAAACAAATAACAATGAATCCAGATGCTCATGATACAATGTTGTCAATGCCCTCATCCCCACAACCCTCCATGAGCAGATCATAAAAAATGCAGCATGATAAGAACGGAAGGGGAAGGTGCAGGAAGACGAATCTGTATCAAGAAAAAAGTCATCATTGAAACTCACAGATTTTATGAAATAATATTTGAAAGAATGTTAACCACCCTGAAAAATGAAAAAACAAGATGCAGTAAGTCTTGTAGATTCATCAATAGAAAATGAGTTGGCCTTTGGATCCATTAATTTTATTCCCATAACATATCCCTTCTCCAATTATGAGGATTACTATGATCCCGAGTACCATGCACACATTCAGAGAACCATAGGAAGAGACTGAAAGAGATTATGATACCCTGCAAGGCAAAACCTTGATAGAAGTAAAATTTCTAGTCATTCCTACATCTAGACCATCAATATTTAAAAACAATCATAGAAGATCCCATCATTATGTCAAAAAAGGACTAGGAAATCCATCCACACCTTCATGAAGCCACTCTGTCCAAATCATTTTGGAACATCCCGTAAAAGAAGAAGATTTTTCTAATCTCCCTCATCATGTAGGAAAAACTTCATAACCCATCCCATCAAAAAATGGAGACACTTCTATGTACTATCTCGAGGGTCGATCCATCTTCATCTAATATTCAATCCCCTAAATCATATGTGAAAAAGAATCCCCACATTATGATGTTACAAACATTAGACTATATGTGTGATAAATTGAAAAAACATTCCTTGAAACCGGCCACACTATCAATCTTGGATTCCCTATGATTGTCACAAAACCTTAGGGAAGTGCTCATATATTGTTTTCCAAGACCCTGTGAGTTTAAATCTAAAGTGATCTCCATCAACACCTATTAGATAGAGATCGATCCTTCATAATTCCACGTGTTTATATCCTTCACAGATCATGTAGAATATACTATTATGCAGTGTCACGTCAACCCATTATATGTTTGCAACAAGAAAAATAATATTTATATATATAATGTTTTCATTGATAATGGATCTAGGTTTTTTCTCATTCCAAAAATGAAACTTCGTTATTTAGGTTATAATGAAAACAATCTACCACCTTCCTCCAACACACTGTAAGGATATGGGAAAAGTCAGTATAAGACATTGATCTAAATTAATATCAAGGATTAATTTGGAGATCTCATAGATGAATCATATTTTTTGGTTGTTTGATAAAACACATCCATCAATGTATTTATAGGATTTCCTTGGTTTCACTAACATTCACCAATTCCATCCCAATACCATCGATACATTAAATACTACATAAATGGGGAAATTGGGATGTAATAAATCAATAATTCTTTGTTAGAATCTATGAGTCACATTATATCAATGCATGATCCTATTATGGGAAAGGGAATAAACCCTTGGTTGATGGTGTTGAATGGATCACCAACCCTAAATGGCCTGGAAATTATTCTAGAGGACCCATTCTGGCATATTGCTGAAGAATAAATACAACTGATCCAAAAAATTCATCTCATACATCAAAATAATGATTCATGTTTAACAGTCCTCTTGATTTCAGTTATGGAAACTCAATCTAACGATGTGGAAAAATCTGTTGACCCCATAGATAATGTTGAATGGTCGAATGGAAATGTTCCTAGTCCATCCAAGATCTCAAAAAAAAATCTATCACTATAACTAAGGAGTAATAGGATATATCTTCACCATAATTAAAAAATACCCTCTTCTATCTCTCATTCCACCCTGTATAGAAAATCCCCCACTACAATCCATATCTGAAGAAGTCTCTTCATCTTCCAAAAAAAAAGATCTTGAATCTTCCCTAAAAATTCGATAACACACCCAATGAGTTATTTTCCCATCATAAGAAGAGAGGTAAGAGGAGGGGGAGGAGGAGGACCTCAGGGATTCTCCTCTAGTATTTGAGATGGTCATCTCTACCAACATTGAAAAACTCAGAGAAATAAATTTTGTCACATATTAATATACATAGACAACCTTGATTTGTTAAACCATTTCTTCTAAAGAGAAATATATATACACCCTATTTACTAGAAAAAATTGAGATATTTTCTATATGAACTAAATGGAAATTAAATTTCTCATCCCTGTAGGGGCTACTCACCACCTAGGTCTACTATATAATCATCAAGGCTATAAAAAAGCCACTAGAAGGGCACAGAGGAATAATTCTTCCATGATAGAGGATGAAGTCAAAAATCTCATTAAATCTAACATCATCTGGGATGTATTGTACCCTCACCTAGTAATCCAACATTGTCCCCATCTAATATATGAATGGAAAAATCATTGCCTATATAGATTTAAGAGATCCCAATTGGAACCGCCCAAATGATTATTTCCATGTCCCAATAACATAAAAGTTTATTGATGAACCTGATGGATATAAATATATCATCTTCATGGATGGTTATTCAGGATAAAATAATATGAATAGAGCAAGAAGATGAAGAATCCAATTCTTTATGACACCCATGAAGTATTTTACTGTTGATGAATGCCCTTCGTATTGAAGAATTTTGGAACCACATATCAATACACCATGTATCACATTATAACACCATTACTATGAATATTATTTGACTGCTATGTTGATGACCTTGTGGTAAATTTTCTATAATTCTCAGACCACCTGCCAGATCATGTAACCAACTATAACAAACTGTGACAACACTATCTGAAAATGAACCCCATAAAATGTGATTTCGACATTACCTTGGGGAAATTTAATTACTTCATCGAACTGTATAAAAGAATAAAAATTTACCTTGAGATGGAAATGGTTATCATTGTCATGTTATAGCCTCTAAATATCATATTATTAAGAGGAATTCAAGGACTCATAGACTACATCCAATTCTTCATAGCTATCCTTGCCTAAAAATGTGTTCTGTTCACCAAGTGTATGAAAAATGATGTAACATACTAGTGGTATTATGATTGTAAAAAATAATTTTTCAGTATTAAGATGTATATATTAAACATGTTATCTCTAATTCTTTTTTTTAATGCAAGTCCTTTTATCTTGTATATGAAAACTCTCTATCGATCAGTAGTATCTTTCCTTGTGAAAAAAATGACAGAGAAAACAAAAATCAAACCATATTATCTCATTCAAACCATTATAAATGATGAGAATCATTATTAAAGTATCGAGAAGAGATGTCTAGTGTTAATATTTTCAGTAGAAAAACTATGGAAATACCTGAAGCACCATGAGGTCTATTTAGTTTATCACAGCAACCCACTCAAACAATCACCATACATTTGATATTGAACAAGAATATGTCACGGTGGGAGTCATCCTACAATAGTTTTAAATCCATTAACTTCCTTAGTAATAAAATTTCAATCAGGTGCTAGCAGATTTTCTGGAAGACAACCCATCATCAGATATGTTTTTATTGGAAATCGAGTTACACAGTGATAATGTCTTCTCTATTTAGGATGACTCCCATATATGGGATACTCATTTTGTAAGTAAATCTATAATATAGACATGAAAAATTATGGAAGACCCCAATATCAAAAAAATGGGGCCATGATTCATGTTCATATCCCCAAAAAATGAAATACCTCATTAATCCTTCAAACTTTTAGAGAGGTGCATGGAAAATGATGAAGAATATCATGATATCAGTTTCGGGGAAAAGCTAACACATTATGTACAAGTAAAAAAATTAAGGCAAAAGGCAATTCAAAACTGGTCATAAAGCAGGTCAATGTAAATTATGATATCAAAAAGGAAGAGATAATCTCCCTTTTAGACCATTTCTGAGGAAAAATGGTGTAATTACCATCAAAGATGACATTAACACATGACCGCCGATCACAAAATACCCAGGATGATGCATTGAAAATTGAAGCCGCATCTCTAGAAGATCCAGATCAAGATGAAACAGTCATCAAGATTGGGTAACACCAGATAGTCTATACATTTGTTCATCCTAACACAAAAGAAATACATGAGATTATGCCCATATTAGATCCTTACAATCCCAAAACTAGATGGATGACCCCCATTGTAGACTACCTTCATAAAAGAGAGATCCCAACAAATTGATCCATAATGGAGAAAATATGAATATGGTATATTAACATTGTTCTATATAATGAAATAAATTGAAAATGGTCCTCTATAATAGGATCCATGATGGGGTTCTTCTCAGGTTCATTAATATAAAAAAGACTATCATTATCACGAAGGAAGTGCACAATAGAGCTTGTGGTTCCCACCAATTAGGATCCAGGAGCTCCCATCAATTTTGAAGGCTTCAATAATACTATCCCACTATGACACATGACTATACTATATTAAAAAAAGTGTCCTTACTATTAGTTTTATTCCATTTTCATCTAAAACCCCCATAGTTACTTCAAACAAAAAAGTACTCCTCGATATTCTCCATGTGAGGAATGGACATTGTGGGACCATATCCTCCTAATATGAACTTGAAATTCATGTATATTCACACACAAAATGACTTATTTTCCAAATGGGTTGAATTCATAACCCTCAAAGAGGTTGGGGAAAATAACATTACTAGTTTCATGAAAGACAACAACATCACTAGATTTGGTGTCCCCCATACAATAATAGTAGAAAATTTCACCAATTTCTACACTACTGAATTAGAGAAACTATATCGGGAGTATGTTACTAATCCCAATCATTCATCCCGCTACTCTGTTGTGGCTAATAGATAAATATTATCCTTGAAGAAGACCCTATCAAATATACTCCAGAAGATGGTAGATAAGTCTCAAAATTCATTGAAAGTCAAGCTCCTCAATTTTTTTTGTACTTATAGTACAACTACCAACACTTCTACCCAGGAAACTCCATACTCATTAGTATATTGTACATACTCGGTCTTACCCAGTGATGTTAAATTTACCTCACTTTTCATTTCCATTTGTAATCAATTATCCATATATTAGAAATACCATAAATGATTTGATGAATTGGAGAGACCCTGTTAAAAGAGATTGCACACATTGCACCATTTGGAGGTTCACCAAAGCTAGATAGCAAGATCCTCTAACTAAAAGCTTCACATATTGTCATTCACTAATTAGATAAGGTATTGGTTCTCTAGAATCCAATGATACTTATTAAAAATATAAAAAACTAGAACCATAAATGGGGGGACCTTATGTGATCCATATGGTTTTCTCAATTAGAGAATATTCCCTCATATAAATTGATGTGAATCTCACTGTAGCACCCACCAATGAAAGGTTCCTAAATAAATATTTCTTGTAATTATATGTCACTCATTATTTCCAAAAAATGATAATCTTTATGGAACCTCTTTTTCTAATCATCAGATTATAAATCGAATGGTACATCTTCCTAGTTTCATTAAATTAATCTTCTTAATAATTACCATACTTTCCATAAGATGTTTAACTATTCTACCTTCATCCTTACCACATGATGATAAACTACATGGGACAATCCTCCTTAATTCGTGATGATAATCTAATGGCACCTCCATCTAAATCACTTGATGTTGAACTACATTGTACATTATCCAAGTTACATAACATTAAACTACATAGCAATTATGGTCCTAGTCGTATAATGTTAATCTATTCTACATTCATCAATGCTTCATTGCGATAAAATTCATGACACCATCATCTATTCTATAAGACGATAAAAGGAATGGAACCATCTTCTGGATCATATGATTATAAACTACATAGGTATCATCATTTCAATCAAAAATTAACCATACATGAGATAGATATGTGCAAGAGAAAGATGAAATTTCCATGTTTTTGTAAGAGTGTTAGATACACGTTGGAGTCTCTCCCTCCAAAACTATGTGTGTTTTGATTCTTTTTTTTTTCAAGATACTTAGGGATTCATAGACCCCATTTCATAGAATTAACCATTAATAACAGAAAAAATCCATCTTTTGTGAATGGGTTATACCTATGAAAATAATTCTCATCTAGAACTATGTGTGTCTTGATTCATGTCATCATATGATATGTAGTGTCATTTAGACTTTATAGGTTTGGCCCAGTCTAAAATTTCCCAACATCATGGGATGATTTTCATACCAACCATTGGCCTCAGGTCCTCTCTTCATGTTAGTATTATGTATCTTGAATTTATAAAAAAAATTCCATTATCATGGTTTTAATAACCATTTCCATGGTTTGATGATGTTAAAATACACATAAACAATATTATTCCCTCATCGAGAGGGAATCACCATCGGTATCAGTCATATCCCATTCAGTGTCCAAGAACCATGTTTGTCTTGATTATTATTCCGTGGGATTTATAGTGATCCCTGGATGTCATATATCGGGTATGGCCTCACCCCAAAAAATATATACCCCCTCCCTACATATGGAAATAATTGATGTAGGTACTTTCCTTTCAATAACTACTTTTGGACTGATACCCATCTAATTGGGGCATGTAGTGACACCTAGACATTTTATATTTGGGCCCGATAATAAATTCATCTAAACCTCTAGAATCTTTTCCAGAGATTACATTGGGTGTGTGTGGTGTTGCAAGAGTCCTATTAGGTTCTCATTCACATCAGGTCATATAGAGTAATCCTTGAACATCCAATTGGATCCCTTCTTCTCCCTCCATATTCGTTAAACGATGTTATACTATGCTTCCAATATCCTTGTTGTACGATGATAAACCCAAAATCACTGGATGTACTAGAAATTCGATGATAAACTATGAAAAATACATCATCAACACTCCATGATGTTAGACATCACAACTGCATAACGATTCCATCACCTGGTAGGAAATCTCCCCCGACATCGATCATCCACAATGTCAACTTCAAGACCTACGTATGACTTGATTGATATTCACACATGATATATTGTGACTCCTGGATCTCCAATCCAATGTCCAAACATGATAAAGAAAAAAAATAAAAATTTCCTCCTACCAATGTATGATTCATATAAGAACAAGGACCCCTCCCTCAAGAAACACCTGGACATCTATTCGTAGGTGACAAGATATGTATGTTTTCCCAGGAATCATGTCTTAGTAGCACCCTTAGGTTAGAAAATGAGAAATGAAAATAAAAATTCCCTATATCTTTCCTAAAAATATATTTAGGAGATCTCAAATTTTGGTGTCTCATGCATATATCCATCATAAGAAACATAGATTACCCCTATGTAGGAGTCAAGTCTATGTAAGGATTTCCCAACTCTATAGACCATCGTGGCCTAAATGTTTCTTATGGGCCCTGAAATATCCATTTTATCTATCAAACACTATGCTATGAAAAATTTAGGATATTTATAAATTACCAATGAAATCATAATTAGAGGTCCAGTTTCCATATGAAGCCTTTTTTTGACAATGAATAATATTCCATAGTTGGATTTGGGTATGTTTCCCACAAAACATGCATTCCATAAAATGAAAAATTCATTTCTCCCAATCCAAGAATCCTCAAAACCATGGTATACACATTCCCCCTCCCCTTCACATCAAGGGAATTCTAGAACATCATTGACCAATTACCATCCAGTTACTCAAGGTTTCTTTGACATGTTTTCTTAGCCATATGATCTTAAACAACAAGACCCCTTGTCATCCCCACCAAAAAAAATTAAACTATATGTACCCCTTCCTAATCACATGACTTTGAAATTTCATGATATTATGAAATTTGTGAGGATTGATTCCTATAATTAAAGGATATTTAGAGACTACCAAACCTTATATATCAGATCCATTCATAAGATAAATATGTCGACACTTTTCTTGGGTATGATTTTGTCCAAGACTATAAATTTCCATACACCACAATAAATATTTATCTACAGGTATGTATTCAGTAAACTAATCCATATAGGAGATCCCAATATGAACCCCACCCAATGTCTGATCTCGTATTAAAAAAATTACCCTGGTCCAATGCGCGAGGTAGATCTTCAAGGGAGAATTTAATAGGAGCCTTACCGTATTGATGAACTCATATCCAAAGGGAACCAACACTTTCTATATACAAGTGTTTGATTAGCTTGTGGAGGACCCTTCCAAGAACTACCTATGGCTTGATTCCTACCATTTCATGAAACATTGCGATTCTTGGATCTTCAATAATGTTTTTGGATACAAAAAAGTATCTCCCTAGTGGATGGGATAATGCTTCAGGGGAAACCTTCTCATATCGATGATGGGGGAACAACTCTATATATTCCCAAAAAAATTGGCTTGACATTCTTCATTCATGTTCAGGCACTCTCTTTTCACAAAAAATACCTTATGTCTAGAAAGGTATGATTCCCCATTTCCATCCCTGGCCATCAAAAGCATAGGGAAGGTGTCGTCAGTACATCTTTATTTAACTATTTGTAATATACCCCATTTGGCTCTTCGTATGTTTCCTACAGAAAGGATTGTCAACTGAATCCAGTTTCTTCCTCATGAGAGGATTTTCCAACCCTCATATCCCCCTATAAAGTTGAAATCCCACATCACTCATTGGATTCAAACCCCAAAATTACAATTTAACTCATATTCCTCCTTCATTATACAAGATTATAGAACATTCCTAGTCCTACCATCATGAAAAGGGTGAATCCTTTACTACATGGTCAGAGTAATGTGATCTTAAATTTTAATTCACGAGTGTCCTAGTCGTAAGATATTAAATTACCCTCTCCATGTCCTAAATACATGATGTTAATAATCATCATGATTCAACCATCCTTTAGACTAGAATTTTATTTCAAGGAGTAGTTTCTCATTCATGGAAACTACCAATATAGTTTCCCTTCTATTTTTCCGATATCGTTCCCTCGATAGGCCACCCACTTTGGTCTTAAAAAAATATCCTAATATCCAAAAAATTACCCAAACATTGGAGATGGATGGTCATAGTACTAAGGAAACCATTTATTGATTATGAACATGATGACCATGTTGGTCCATCGTAAGTTTCCCACAAAAAATGCATATCGACCAAAGGAAAATTCATCCTCAAAATATGTTGTTCCTACCTCCATACACCCCAGAAAAATCAATTTTGAAACCAATATCAGTGTTACACCTCACATACATTTCTTATATAATAACTCAAATACCTAAATCATATAATTTTAATCATGAAAAATCCCTCAATCATACCTGAAAATATTAGGACACCCTAGGCCAATAATCCCTATAGAGTAACTTACCCCGTAATTCATGGTCAAAGATGTTCAACCTAAAACATTAGTGATATTAGACTATTGAATGAATCAAAACAACCCATGTAGATATACAAAAAACTCATTGGGGCTGAAAAACTATAATTTGAAACCAATGAAAAATTCAAGTATCACCCATGAAACTTATGCTTCACATGGATCATGAAGAATATCGAGCAATCAAAAAAATTAAAAATGAAAACTGATTGTTGGGTTAAAATATCATAATGGGATACATAAAAAAATGTCAAGTTATGCCCTCTAGTTCCACACCAAAATGGTTTTAGGATAAAAATTTCTTGACAAGAGAAAATGTGATAATTTGGAATGAATTTTCACGCAATCATAAAAATTTTAAAAAATACACTCTTTGAGTCCCTTGGATCAAGATAAAGTTTGACTTTTTCATGATTTGGTTAATTGAATTATCAGAGAGAATAGTTTATATTGTTATCAAGTGATCAAAAGTCCAATTTATCATAAGTTGTCTTTCCTTAGAAATAAATTAAAATTGTGATCGAATGGAATTTTAGGAAAAAAATAAAGGATAGCCGCAAGAGAGAATAAAATTTTTCATTCCATTAAATGGGAATGAAAGAGAAATAAAAGTACAGAGTCCACCCATATGTGTAGGGTGTGGTAATTAAAAAATGTCTCTCAGAAGATTCACAATGCAGTAACCCCACATGGTATGAGTCCTCTATGTATCAATGAATCCAAAACTGGTATGCAGTCTTAGTAGATGCACTGGCCCGCAACTCCTCTTCTATCTCATCCAAGTCAAATATGGAATTTACCTCCTCCTCCACTAGCCACATAACTTCATAAAACGTTTCCTTGGTGAAAAATAATTATTTTTTAAGGGATTAGAGTTCTTTTTGGACTATTGGACCTCTTGATGAAACTTCTCTGTTGAGATTGGTTTATCAAAAAATTCACCTTATCACCTCAGGAACCATATTTACATGCTGAACAGCTTCACATAGAATGATCTTTTTAGAAGTGGAAATCTGAGACATAGACCCCATAGAAGAAATTTGAGACTGGAGCATGATAGTTCTATTCTATGAAGAAATCTCCCTCTTTACGATTTCATAGATATAATGATATCCCAACCATCATACCATTGAAATGAAAATATGAAACATAATTTGGGAAGTTTTGTGGGCATGTTTTCAAGGTGTTTTGAGAAACCTACTTCCAGATATCCTTCCATTGCCTCTAACAGGTTGAGAAAAGGCCATTTAGGTATTCACGGTCTACCATAGAGTCACTCTCAGATGGTGGGATATATTTAAGAATGCAATCCACTAAAGAGGGTCCCCATTAAATAACCTCGACATGACTTGACACCTCAACAACCAATTCCATTGCAGTTTCTGTAGGAGGAAGGAATAAATCATCAAATTAAACCATAATAACTCATTATTTTAATTCTGAAATTAGAATATTGAAATAATTGGTAACTCAATATTAAAAGGAAAAGGAATAATTAGAAGGTTATATAATTAAACTCTCTTGACGTGACATTGATATAAATGGAAAGCATTTATCCATCATCACCCAACAATGTGGGGGTTACCTCCCCAGTCTTCTAATGGACCTCAGGCTTGTCCAGAAACACCCCTAGAATTGAACAATTCTCATATAGGTTAGTAGATTCCAAATTACCACTCATAGAAACTATACCCTTGACAATAATCATCAAGAAGATAGGGATGAAAAATGATTTTGGTTATATTTCATCCATAATCTTTCCCGCCTCAATAGTCATCCCCACAAAGGTGATATATTATTATGCTCAGTGGGAACATCAATTTGTGAAGAGACCCCCTCTTTAGTGATAATATTTATTTGATAAGGAGTAGTCAATCTCATGGGACTTGGGATCCCCTTCATATCTTCAGTTGATTGGGGCTATCTATTTAACTCTACTATAGCTAGTAAAGTTTTAACATTTAACCCTCTAAGAGTAAGATCAACATGCTCAGTAGATTCATCAACCCTTGACGATTGTCCCATTTCTAAGAATGTGGTCATATGATCTTGAAAAAAATTCCCCATAAAGCTTGAGATTCCCCAAAGGCCCCCAATAGCATAGAATCCATGTATTGTTCAGTTATAACCGCTAGAAATATCTCATATAACTCTAAAGAATAAAGAGGTGCTAACTCCCATGAAAATTCTACTTGATTTCCCATTGGACATGCACTATTTTATGTATATGATGAATAGTTATAAAATGAAGATGCTTAAACTAACCACTGAATAAGGAAATACATCATTCCCCTGTTATCCATAAATTTATATGTATCAACAGCCGATATGAATACTATTGGTCCATTGTTTTCCATTAGGATTATCCCATAGAAGGATCTAATAGTAGGGATGGTGTTGGAAAAGATCTGACATGATTTTTGTGGATGGCCTCTATATATTCTACCACACTCTAGGAGCCTTATCCAGTAAATCCCATATCTGGAGGGATATTCTCCCTCGTTGTGTTACCCATGGGATTATATTCTAGCATAGGAATAGTTTCTTAAATATCCCTAGTTTATAATAACCACAAGGAATAGGGTATTAAGTTCATGATTAATAGAATACAAATGGAAGAAATAAAAAACCATAGTATCCTCTTAATTAATATCATGTGACTTCTAATTTACAACAATGTATTCTACTCAATCAAACTGATAAGTTCTACCCTTGAAATAGTGGAGGCATGTATCCGTATCTTCCTGATATACAACCACCTAAAATGGACCCTCATCAACTAAAATACACATGAGAGAAATGATTGATCTGAATCCCGTATGCCAAACAAGATCAACCTAAATTGTCTCCTAGATATATTTTCCATAATTTATCACCCTAATAAAATCCCAAGACTTCTAGACCACTAGATATTGTGCAATAATAGGGATGGTTAATGATGGGTTTACACCTAGGGATGTGAGGAGGTTTCTAGTAGTCGCAAATGATTTCTTGGCACCTTAGTTTCCCTAGAACCTGTTGAGGATGAGTTCTTGAGAGACCCCGAATATAGATGAATAATATCCCCCAGTCTAGTTTTTATAGGAGGTTCAACGTCATTGTCACCCAATGAAGTGTGTCCCCTATTATCCTCATCCTCATTATCGTCTGACGTAAGTATGGTCATTATCTAACAAGAGTATCTATGATGATTGTGCAAGGATTGGAATGAGTGTTTATGATATCTAATGTATGATCTACCCTTTTAGGGACATTATCATAATAAATGACTACAGGTGCTGATAGGTATCTTTACATGGTAGGTGATACCTCCTTCTCCTATAATAATTTCCACAATGTGAAATTTGGATGTCCCCCCCCTATAGTCCCATTGCCTCCAACAAGATCGTAAAGAGGCATCAAAAAGGATAGATTCTTGATCCAAAAAAGTATCGATGGTATCCTGGTGGTGTGAACGCTATTCCCACAAAAATTTCATTATAGGTTCAAAAACACAAGAATTTCACTGTCTTTTTTTCAGTCCTGGAATGATAGAAAAATTTCATCTATATTACCATGGCCTTGGTTTTCATTTACGTCTTAACAATAGGAACAATTTTTTAATGTTGATCCATAGTATATAATCAGTTCTATGTCTCCACATAGTATACAGTAAGAGAGGTCTAGAAATACAAGGAAGGATGAGGTTTCATCCAACATCTGGTGTCCTCCAAATTAAATATCAGCCGATTCTTCCGAGCTATCATTAAATTCTTCTACGATCATTTGTTGTAGAGGGTTGAGGGACACTTCATCTAGACACAATTTAATTGAAGAGTAGATCAGCATGATGCATACCCCTCACTAATTAATTCCCCATTAATCCAAAAAATAACACCCTCTAATATGGAGAATAGATTGGCTCAGTCAAGAAACTACAAATATCCGTCATTAACCAAGGTACCAAAGGGGGTCACAATGATCATAAGTGAAATGGTCAGAGTGGTTGAGGTGTTCTTTAATTAAAAAATCACACTATTTTAATAGTATTACCCCACATATTATTTTGTAGTATAATCATATAGTATCCTCCAAGATCATTTGAGGGTTGATAAATGGGTAGCCACACATATAACCTACTACCCAGACCCATATAATCTCGAAGGTCCCTACCAGCTAGTGTGGTGGCGTCCCCTTACTAGTATATCTTGGTAAATGTTATATTTTCTCTAATACTAAGATGGAAAGATTAATACACCTTTCATTGGATAATTGATATGTTCTGATAAAATTGGTAGCTTGACCTAGATATCAGAATCCTGAACCAAAAAAAACTAGTCACTTAGAAACATGTCCAGGAAGGATTCTAATTAGAAAAAAATAGTCATCATTATAAATGATATTCCATCCCCATTCATTAAATTCATCCTCTTCCAGAATGGGACAATATGCACATGTACACCTTTATGTTTTACTGGTATGGCAGTCCTTGGTCTCCACATGCGTGGATCTATAAAACTTCCCTAAGAGAAGGTGTTAATTGAATTGAAAATGGGACATCATTATTTGGGGGAGGATCCCCTTTCAAAAAGGGACATTTCTTTGGAAATAATTTTCATGAAAAGATTATGAGTCCTCTCCTCATCATCGCTTGCTAAAGAGGGTTATATAAATTTATCGTAAATATCACCGACAATGCTAAACCCCAAAATAAGTTGGAAATATCAAAGGATATTGCAAACTACCCCATTAACCTGGTGTAATGTGTTGGTTTCTAGGCTCCCAATACTCAATAACTGTGGAATAATATTTAGATTTTTTGGGTGTACGTATGTCAAAACCAGACCAAATCCTATTTCCAAACAACTGACAACTCAAAATTGTATTCCTCTCACCTATAGTGGACCTAAAAGAGATACCCCTATTTAAAATTGAATGATCCCCTAGGAGGAAGGTCCCATTTTTATATCCACCCATGTGGCTCATTTTTCATGGCCCTCTACGTGATGCTATGCTAGTAATGAGTTTTTTCTTCTTCTATTCATCATGGGGTTTCCTCTAGTGATTGAGGATAATGATTAAAAATAGATATGGAAGCAAGGTACTGTTGGATAAATTCCTCCTTTGATCAAATTTTTTCCAAGATAATATTGTTTTATTCTAATATGCAGATAGTAGGTTGATTTTTTGTGTACGGTTCAGGGATTATTACGTCAGACGATATCCCAAATCCATAAAGACAGAATCTTCCTGATACCAGATGTGTTCTCTGGCCGATTATAATAATTATTATAAAAATATGGTGAATCATTTTTTTAGATTATTGTATTTTCAACATAATCGATCAGATTATTATCCATTCAACATTGATTAAGAGAGTAGTATCTAGAGTAGAATAAGAAATTGTAGTAGAAGAACCATGTGAGGGGTTTCTATTATTTTCTTCATCATGATTAAAAAATAAAATTAATTAATTTCTATAAAAAATAATGTAAAAGTATATAACCTATGAAATGATTCCTATAGACCATGAGTTTATGTAAGTATAGGTCCGTAAACAATCAGTTTTATAAAAACATCATCCTCCAAATATTAGTCCACCATGAAGCTGACCCCCAGAGAATTGGGAAACAAAGATATTGTCTACATAATGATATTATAGTGTGAATTCACCCCCTATGTGGAAAATTAAACGTTACCTTCTGTAGTTACATTTTTAGTTCATGAATGATGACTCAGTTCATGGAAACACTATCGTTAATGGAGGCAGTTCACAAAAGCTGTGTGAGGTCAAATATTTGAGAGGGTATTGAGTTAATTGAAAAAATTGTTAAATGAAAAATTAGTTAGACACCATATATATATGTTAGGTCCCAGTTGGAAGGTCCACCCATATACTACAAAACAGTTCAAAACTAAATTGATTTTGAGAATGAAATAGCCTCCTCTCCATCCTGATTAGAACTCATTTTAGTGGGGGGAGTTTCATGGGTCACAAAATTTTCAAAAAAAAGATTTAAATGTTTCAATAAATAGTGGAAATGGTAGAAAGGATATTTGATAGACGGATGAATATTTTTACAAGGGTGAGAAAAAAAATTGAAAATTCTCTCACAGACTGCCACTTTGCATACATTATTGCCTCTCCGCGAAGAACCCACAAATAGAAATAGTTTGTGGGAAGCGGTGGAGATGGTGGATCTCTAAAATGAATTAAATTCATTTATAGAGAGAGGAGGTGATTTACACCCCAAAAAATGAACCATCCAATGAAATAAATTAATTATGGGGAGAGGAGTTTTCATTTACTCCCACAAACAAAATTAAGTCATTTGTGGGGAAAGGCGGGGATATCTGCACCCACAAAGAACACCCCTACTGATTATGCCCTTTGAGTGATCCTACAAAAGACGCTATGTGGCCTATTATGGGGACTGGATAATCCATTTCCTGGTCCCCCAATCTTCTAAAAATCGATCGCATCGGGGCCTAAAAAAGGATGATAAAATATTCTTCTAAAACACTTCTACTTAAATATAAATTATTATTAATATTATAATGACCTAGTATGTTTTCCTAAGTGTTAAAATTTTTTCTGCCTTTAAAAATGATATTTTCTATATATTTGGATATATATAATTCAGAGTTAAAATTATACTATATAGATAACTTTTTTGATAACATAGATATTATATTTAAATTCATCACATTAAAATTATGTTTGGGTGAATTTTTTTATAATTGTATAAAATACGATATTTTTTTCTGGGTATTAAAAATACAGTTTCAGGTTTTTATTATGTTTGATGACTTCATATTTATGTATTAATGATGTAATAGTTAATTAAGCACAATACACAACCTAAATTTTTTTATTTTATTAACTAGTACTCCACCCGTGCGATGCATGACACTATAAAATAATTATTATTATTTACTACATATTACTATTTATAAAACATAATAGTTTATATTAATATTGAATATATTTGAAAAGAAAATGACATTCATTATGAGGAATAAAAATTACAAAAAATTAAGAACAAAATTTTGATACTGGGCAACCTTCTGTATAAAATTAACAATGAAGGAAAATACGGTGAAACAAAATGAAAATTAATAAATAATATATTGAAATTATAAATTTATTCATAGAAATAACGTACGAAAATATAATTTTTAGATACTTGAAATAGGTCAACATTGAAACATAATCATGATAAGTGAACATCAATACAGTTTCACCTTTGACATAGAACTATGGAATGTAATTTAACAATGATAAGATAACATCAATACTATTTTATTATAAGATACATGTTTGAAAACATAAACAGGAACCATGATTTTCAACAACAGCGGGTGTGCAGATCAGATTACAATTAATGTCATCAAAATGTGTAGTCGAAAGCCTCCTAGTACCACGATTCATCATTGATGTAGAGTAGCAGTTTTTCATGTTTGTTGACCATTATATTGATCCCTATAATCTATAATTTGATATGAATGTGAGTAAATGAGACATACTACTATGAAAAAATAATTGTTTAATCAAGTGAAGTGAAAAAATCATGTCATAATCAAATGGCTTATTTGTTTACAATATTCATCTATGAAAAAAATCTGTACAAAAATTCAATGAAAACAAATAAATAATATGAAAAAAAATCACTACTAATTGAAATAAATAATAGAAAATGGTAACCGGGTAGACTCTATCAGAAAACAATCATGACATATTTGAAAACATGAAAACTATTTAAGTGGAGACAAAATATAATCCACACCTGCTGCCTAGGGCATTACCTGTCCCCCGCTTAGCTTGCCATCACTGCCCTGCTCCTCCCGTGCCCTCCAGTCCAGCACACCCCCCGTCCAGCCCATCCCTGCATTGCGTCCATCACCTGTCAATTACCCCTCCTCTCCCCCCACTTTGCCCGTCATCACATGATTTCATTCAATTATATAAATGCATTGAGTGTCTCCAATAATAGGAATCCACTTATTTCATTCTATATACATGTATCCATGAGGGCGCTAATTTGAAATATATAATTTAAAAAATCTATATACAAATAAGTCCAAAAATAAATGTACTTTATTCACCAATATGAAACATTAAAATAAATAGAAAAACAATATAATGCATACAAAAATAAATTTATATGGAAAAAGTAAAAAATTGATTATATGTATATGCTTTTATAGAATAGTTAAAGAAATCAATGTGCTGGAATATGTAGATCAAACATTTAGAAAAGTACAAAGTGATAATAAATTTTTTTTTATACATCTGAAAAAGGATGCATTGAGCAGCACTTGAGTTGAGGGGTTGTCTCTATAACATACTTGATTGTGGTGTTTGGGAAGATATTTCCCATAGCAGCAGTCCATGATCAGTACTACACCAAAATGATGCACTACCATCAGTGACATGCTGGTATGGAGGATTTTCTACTACCTCAAAACATCAAAATGGTAGTCCTGCAGTAAAGATCAAATTCCTAATGTATCAGCACTTAAACAGAACAATATGTCAATCAGTTAAAATAAATCCAACCCAAATAACAGAAATAAAAAGAAGAGAGCGAAATAAATTATTAATGTAGCATACAGAGCTTGTTAAAACAGTTTTATTTAGTCTTTTCCTTTTCCTCCAAACTATAACTTCCATAGCATCCAGTATCAACATTTCACATATTGGGAAGTTCCCCATCTTGAAAACTTTGTGGTTACATATATTTATCATTAATTGGCTTTGATAATATGGGGGTGTGTGTGTTAACATAAGGTTCTGTTTGGTTTAATTTACCATGTTTGCACAGAAGTAAATCTACATAATAAAACAAAATTAAGTGTAATGGGGTTGGAAAATTTTCCTATATGATGTATAATGATAACAAAGACACCCATATAGGTAAAATGATCGTTCCAGATATGTGCATTGGTAAGATTAATTTTTTTAGGTTAGATTTGACATCCAATTCAGTCAATATTATCAAATAATAAAAACTAAGCCAATGTAAGTGCTGCAACTAATTTCTAATGATGCACAGCTCCAAAATGTGTCTCTATTTCCCTTTCCATGATGGATATTTCTCCAAATTGAATTCTAACTCCACCATGTGACCTGGTATGTTGGACCAAGACTTTCCCAACACTGGTAATGTTTACTGATGATTTATCACCCAATCTCATTATACAACAGTTGTAATGATCATATCATATGTGTGCATTCAAAATTTTCATCAAAAAAATAACCTATAAATGAATTAACACACTATTGAAATTATAACAAATAGTTTTATTGGTTTCTAAGACATCATCACAATAGTAGTAAACATAGATTTTATATAAAACAGAATACAAATTTATTTGTACCATTCAGAAATAATATATATGAAGTAACAGAAAATTCAAAGAAGAATTAATATTAATGAACATTGAAACAAGAACAATGTACATTTGAATTTGAACATATTGGATATATTCTTGAAACCAAAAAAATATTAAAAAATGTTTTCACACTAGCATTTAATTTTCAAACAAAAGGTGTTAGAGTTAAAATAAAATATAATTTTTAAATGATATTCGCATTATACCTTCCACGATGGTTTATTCCTCCAAATAAAGTGTTACTTCACCTTTTCCCCTTGTTGGAAGGATCAAAACCTAGCATTGAAATTCATTATAATGAATATATTGAATTCATAAGTTAGTGGTATAGAATATTACAATAAAATTAAATTAAATATAGAGACCATTAAAATGGTAAAAAATTGAATGGATAATCACATCGCACCTTTTTACTGAATCTTCATATTCAAGATCGTCCGACATAGTGAACAATATTTGTACATAAAGGAAGTGATACATGTAAACCTTATTCTTTAAGGATATCATTTCAAGATTGTAACATCCATGTATATATTGAAAACATGTATCAAGAGGAGTTAAAGTGAAAAAATCTACATGGAAAAAATCATCGATGAACTTCACAGACATGTTTATAGAACAATATAGATCGGTAAGTGGGGATGGAAACTTATCCAAGAGAGTAGGCTCCCCTAAAATAAATTCCTCAACAACAGATTTTTCTAGGAGATGTTTCATATTTTCCAGTACATTATAGTTGGAAACCCCACAATGCCTTAAAAAACCACCCTTTATAAAAGAGAAGCCAATTTCATAACAAAATGACAATTAAAAAACACCTAAAGAGAAAATACACTACAACAACATGAAAATATTAAAATAATCAAATTTCGTTGGTTACCAAAATTATGGGAAAATTCAATATTGTTTCAAATAATATTTTTCTGCATCATTCAAAAAAAATGTCATGTTGTTCTGCTCAATATAATGAAACATTTCATCCCACTCTTCTCAGAAGTAATTTTTGAAATAGTAAGCATAAATTATATATGAACAGGAATTAAAATTTATTCTCAATCAATTAAATAGTAAACATAATGTAACATAAATTTCATATAAGAAAAGAAAATGAAACAAGGAAAAAATGAAAGTTGAAATAGCCATTTTAACATAGTATATTTTGATTTGAAAACATTAAAATAGAATCTAATGTTCTCATATATGGGTAAATTTGAAATGCGTTTTTAAAATATGACAGTAAGTAAAGTTTTTAATAGCACTGATGTTACCTTCAGATTCAGACCGTCTGCATCATACTATGTTAATAATTTGATCTCAATAGTGGTTTTATTTGTTCTTGCATTGGACCGGCACTGATGGATGTTGTTTGAGAGTAAGATGGTTTCTTTCAACACTTAAGTAATGTTTAGAAAATAGTAAATGGAAAATTATTTCACGTTACATTTTATTCATAAAAAGAGTATTCATGAATAATTTAAAAAGGTTTATGGGGAGTTGAAAAGAACCTATGGCTATGTAGGCCTATTTCAGATCAATGCCCATTTATTCTCTCTCAATAGAGAATGTTATCAAAAAATGTTGGCCAAAAAAATGAGGTAGTTCCATAATTACTGTGTTAGGAAAGAAGATGGATTGGAAATGGATTGTAAACAAAATGGGAAATTAGTATGAATATAGTAAAATTAAAAGTTGCAAAGTGAAAGAAATTTTGACATAGTAGATAGGTAGAAGAAATTACTGTATACGTGATACATTTGGTAATGGGTTGATTATGTGCAACAGGTAAATACCAACATGTATTTGTGAGCTGCAAAGAAATAGAAATTTGTAGTTTCAAATAATATTGGAGGTCTCAACTACCTAAATCCATAAGTATTCATTGCTTGAATCTAAATCTATATATATCAGATCCCAACTCAAAAGGAATTGAAAAACAATACATACTAAACTCTATACTCTTGTAGTATCAAAATAGAATCAATTTTCAAAATCTACCACATCTCCTCCAATGATCTCTGAAACATGTCTTACCACTGTTCTTAGACTTCATCAATGTATTAGTAAGAATAAATTATATATGAATAGGAAATAAAATTTATTCTCAATAAATTAAAATAGTAAACAAGAAATAACAGACATTTCAAATAAAAAAAGGCAATAAAATCAATGAATCATGCAAGTTGAAATATGCATTGTAACATAGTAGATTAGGATATGGAAACATGGTAACAGAAATCATTGTTTAGACAAATGGGTATCAGGTAAAATAAAATAAATCAAAATATAAATAGTATAATAAAATATTACTATATAAATACATGTGGAAATTTAACCTAAAAGGCAGTCATTCAGAGGAAGAATTGATTAAAAGGTGTATAAGACACATAGCCACCAATAATCGTTTCATCTTTTTCATGGACCACAAAAAACATACAACAAAAATTTAAATCCCCTCTAAACAATAGACTCATTTAAATCATTATGAGATTATAAGAATTTCTCAAAGTTAGTGATATTAAATTCAAAAGATTCTTTATTTACATGCTTTTTAGTAATCAAAAAATTTGAACACATTGAATCCAATTTCATGTGCTATCAAGTAAAACTTTAGAAGCGCATGATTATCGCTACATCATTAACCCCTTGAGTTCTAGACAATATAAAATTGATGAGTCCTTAACCATATATAAAATACAAATGAATATTTTTTATTCAAAAAAACAATAGGATCAAACCTTATTGAGCCATAAATGATATGAATTTTATGTCTGTCCATCTCTAGGCATGTAAATTGAAGACATTCATTCCATAATTTGGAGGCGTGCTCAAAAAAGTTAATATTCACGGATAACATGGAATCGCTGGTGACAAGATAGAGGTCAAATAAATAGTATTAGTCTGAATCGATGACGATGGAATCGATTATCAAAGGGATACCCAACAATGGTGCTAGAGGGATGAGAAATGTGAAGGAGGTGCTGAAATATGCTTAGAAAACCAAATATGTGAATAGTTGAAGATGGAGAACTCTGACCGCCAGCACAATTGACTTCATTTCTGTATAACCTAGTAGGATGGTAGTGAATGAATCATAATTTACAAAATGGAGGGTAAGACATTGAACCACCAACTAAAATAGATAGCATGGGGTGGTTCGAAGTGATGGATTCATACTAGTTTGAAAGGGGAATGATGCAAAGGAGGGAAATTGCGAATAAGGGTTATCAGGAGCGGGAAATGATGAAGGGAAATTACGATCATGAAATAATGAGAGGGAGAGGGAGAGGGAGTAGTTCTGATGGAAATCACTAGAGAAGGGGAACAATGTTACTATGAAATCTTCAGTCGGAAATTACGAGCGTGAAATTTCATGCAGAGTGGCTCTTGAGTAAATCGCGAGCTGGAAGATTGTTACTGGAGTCGATGCAGCTTACGAATGCTCTGATATCAATGATGGAGGGAATAAAGGGACTATGAAGCGATTTTTGAGAATAAATTCGGGAATAAACTTGAATGTATGAGCAGTCGATAACAATCCATACTGAACCGCGGTTGATACCGTAGGCTTTGTCGAGTTACACTGGCTGCGCGAAGGAAACCGAAAGCTCATCGAGAGTCAGCATGCAGCGGAGGGAGGATACTAGAAGAAATTTGGTAGAGCGTCGTATAGAACAGATGCACAGAAGAAACCCTAAACAGGATAGCAGGATTGTGTAGTTGTGGGGGATTTACGAATCCGGTCGTGGGAGGAAAGGAATTGGGAAGGAGCTTTTTTGCAATTGGAGGCGACGTGGAGCTTTTGGAAGGTGACACATAGGCATGGAGGGATCCAGTTTTAGTATAGATAGTATATATTAAGTATTTATAAAAATTTTAATTAATTTATATACTAATTTTTGACTTTCCAAAGTCTCAGATGGGATATTTAGTTTTAGAAAATATATTTTGGGGAAATTTTTTTCCATGTCTAAAGAATTATTAAAAATAGTGTTTAGTTATAATGAATTAAAACATTATAATGTTTGAATAAAATTTCACAAACCATTTGAATAAACCATGTTCAAGAAAATGGTTTTTCATTTTCCTCAATGTAGATTTCCAAGACCTTTATTTGGAAATTATTAAAAAATACTACTCTTTTGTCGTAAATACTCACCCATTTACCCATTCAATATCACTCCCAATCCATCCTCCATGACATTATGGTAATTTTTTCGCTCAACAAGCTTTCAATCTATGCTTAATTCCAACTGTTTCTATCCCAAATATTTAGAAGAAACCCTTAAAGGCAATAGAATTTTCATCATCTTATTTACCATTCCAGTAAATATTTTGATTCATGGATTTGAAATGGTATGTTATAATATTTTAAAATTATTTTGGGCACACCCTTAATAATAAAATAATATTTTTTTCAATGGGGGTACTTTGTTATATCTCACATTACCCTTTTCTAAGTCGAGTTTTTATACTCATAATGCTCCCAAATATAAATCATAATTACATTAATTTTCATAAGAAATTATAATATTGTGAATAACCAAACCATTTAATTAAAAAGGGGTTTCAACTAGATATTTATACTATTTATCGATTCAGAGATTTAAATATATGAATCCCACATCTCCTTTCTATTGGTTAAAAATGATGTTATGGTCACGCCTTTAAGCCTTTACAAGATCATTGATTTTATATGAAACCTATTCATTATTCCCCTCAGGTTATTGAAAATATTATTTTTTATGATCAATGTTGTTCACAAGAAATTATTGGAAAATAAGGGTTTAGCTAGATAGTTCTCTAATTCATTAGGTAAATAATTTGTATCTACAGATGATATGTTTTATGATACCATTTTTAATAACATGGAGAATTTTATTATATGACTCCTTGGTGATTAAACATGGTGATATTCTTATAAATGTATCATTTAAAAGTTATAGCCACATTTAATTTTTATTATTTACATAAATTTTAATATGATATACCACAAGTCATCGTAATTATGTATTATTTCTACACCACATGTTCCTATTTATATGTGTCATGATCACGTGATAAATTTCACCATTTATTATCTCCTTATTGGTCTCATGGCCACCCCTTAACATGAATGTATATCCACATGATATGATAAGCACTAACAATTATATAGGGTGAAACCATGAATACTCCTCTCACATGGATGAGAAGAATGTTATAAGTTTTGAAGCATTATATTCCAATTTTTTAAGAAAAAACATTTAAAATATATAGTGTTTTGTTTTATTCAAAGAAAATATTATATAATAAAAATTAGGGATACCATAATATTTATTGAATGGGTTCACTCCAAAAGTTATCATAGTACACAAGTTTCACTCCCCACACTATCATATTCAAAAATTACATTACTAAATAGGGTTCACTCCAAAATATTCTCTTATATATATCAAGAGATATCAATCATTAACCACTAAATTTGAGGAAGATAAGAATCCTAGACATCATGTAATGAAAATAATACATATGTGTGACATAAGATCATAAAAAAATCTTCATATAAAAAACCATGAAAATAAATTAATTTAATAAAAATATCGTTATATCATAACATGTAGAAAATAAAAAGGATTTATAATCATTAAATAATTTCATTACAACATAACCAACGTAAAAAAGAATAGTTTTCATAAAAATAAATTAATAATACATATAAACCATCTATATAAATTATATGGATGGTATCATCGAACCATATCCATAGTAATTATTACGCAATATAAAATGATGTCATATTAGATGGAAAATGATTTTGAAGTAGCACTAATAATAATTCTTGACAAAAATATCTATTCCAATTTGTAATCACTTAATTAAATAATTTAAATTACCCAAATATCACGGAATCCCATTTCATGAACATAACATTAAAAAATTGTAATGAATTGTTCAAATATTTGAGTGGTGATAATAGACGAAAACCTTATCCATATCAGGTATGAAAAAAATAATGATTCCATTAATTTATATTATATAATGTAAAATGTTCCTTTTAGAAAAATTATAATATGAATCCTTTTAATAATTGTTTAAAAATTAAAACAATGTTAAAATTTCAATTAAAAATTAAATAGAGAATTATATAAAAAATAAT
The DNA here is from genome assembly GCA_963277665.1 of Viscum album. Classification (NCBI taxonomy): domain Eukaryota; kingdom Viridiplantae; phylum Streptophyta; class Magnoliopsida; order Santalales; family Viscaceae; genus Viscum; species Viscum album. The sequence goes on along the minus strand of OY728150.1, from coordinate 1,391,742,525 downwards.
CATTTTTAAAAAACATAAAAATGGAAGAGAAAATATCTTCAACTAAAGTGAGAAATAAACATTTTTTTTTCATAAAATTATTATTTAAGAATAATTAGTACATAAAATGTGGTAAAATATATTATTTACTATTTATAAAAAATTCATAAAAAATAGTGATTGATAATGGGATTGTATGATAAACCATTTACCAGTTTTGAAACTTCTAAATAAAAATCACCATGAAAGTATAACATTAAATGAAACTATAAATATTATAATAATAAATAAGTTCACGATATAAGATTTCATAGGGGTGGTATACACTCCTCATAAAATTATATAGATGTATAGTATAACATATGTCCTAAAGAAGTAAATTTGAGAAAAATATCCCTTACATCTTGTCTCGAAATTCTTAAAACCCATTTAAACCCACTATATAACAAATGTCTGATTATTTACAGATATTAAAATACCGAAATCATATATATCATATCATATGTTATTTCCTTATGTCCTTTTATTAATATTTTATTAATAATTCTTTGTTAGGGTGATATATAATTTGTTTTTCATTTAGCTTTTGGTTCAGTAATTGTTGTAATATTATTTTGATCATGGTTCAATCATAACCATAAGGTTAACCATAATATAAATAAACTATATATTCATTTCATATCTATTTATATTAATCAATTTATCTTAATCATAGAAAATAAATTATACCATTTATTGTAACGGTTGTCCTTACATATGCACGAACACTGTTTCCATTTAATTGATGAATGGAATGAAAGAACGGTAAACATTAAAACACCTAAAAATAATCATTTATATTCCATCTAAACTTTATATATTCATAATATATGTTCTTATTACTGTCCACGTGAAATTAAAATGAAAAATATGTCACATCACTTTGTGGAGGTGGTAGCTCACACGTATGCACAAGTAACATCAATATTTTCAAAATGATTAGAGTTTATGAAGGTATAAGTGATTTAATAACACAAAAATTATAATTATTTAATTAATATCATATATATACTTTAGATATATCATTATATCAATCCATGGGGGGTAGTTATGGAAAATAAAATACTTTTGTACACAAGGCAGCTGTCTTCCAAACACATGATCGACGATTTCATTTCCCATTTTATGTAAGAAGAGATGGACATAGGTTATTACATTAAAATAATGGAAAATAATTATATGGTATAGTTTTATGTTTTTATATCGTAATATTATAATAATATTTGATGTATGTGGAAGAAGAAAAAATAAGAATGTCCAGTTAACAATGATATCATTTCTCCAAAAAACGTTATTTAGTTAGTACTCAAATCCTTGAAAGGAGGATTTACAAATAAAAATAATTCTATTTGGATTATATTAGTGAAGTAAATAGTATATTTTTCTGGTTATTTTTTTAATAAAAAACATCATTGGACGTGTGAAGAGGGGAGGATAGTGGGTGACCTGCTATAAGTAGCGGAGAGGACACACATGAAATTTTTGAAAAGAAAAAGGTATACAAAAATTTTAAACATTATAAAAGAATCTATAATGGAAATTATAGAACCTTAGGTGACATATGATCGAAATATTTAAAGACTGTATAAATTAGATAATCATTTATAATATTTTAACCCAAATCTTTTTAGTTTTCACATACGGTAAACCCATTTCATCCTTAAAAATGGTTATTATAATTTGTTGTTTATACTATGTATAATGAACAAAAAATTAAGTTGAAATTATTATATAATATTAACTATAATGATTAAAATTTTGGAATTCATTTTTATGTATTCAATTCACAAATGAGTCCAGGTTTAATTTAAAATTATACACACTAATATGATAAAAATGAGGTTTTCAAAAGAGAAGGTTTTCAAAAGTATAAAATGTTTTAGTATAAAATAAATCAATATGAAATTTATTATTATGAAATAAATTGTATTATTTATAATATAATTGGACTAATTTTACTTATAATCGAATTTAAGATAAGGTAAAACTACTTAATGTCTTGAAACAAAAAGGTAATTTTTAAAATAATCAGTATTTTCACCATTAATTGAAACATTAATCAAATCATAAAATTTTAAAAAATCAACCATTATCTAATTTAAAAGTTTATTATCTAAAATGAATTTATTTTTTAATTTAAATATTATAATTTTGGAAAAATAAATTTTATTATTTATTCAAAAAGACGTCATAAATAATTTGTTTTTGGGAATTTGTTTTTTGAAGAATGTAAATAATTTACTAAATAATTATTACATCATTATAAATATAAAATAGTTATCTAAAAAATATAATTAATTTTAATAATAAGGTTATTCCTCATAATAAAATCCTTTTTAGTAACTTGGTTATAAATCTGATGTTTAAATAACACGATTAATAATTTATCATGGTTCGTTAAACCTTTATGTTTTGTATAAGGAACACTACAGAATAAATTTAATTTATTTTAAAAAACATTTCATAAAATAACAGGTTTTTAAATATATAATCATGATTTACAAGGAATATAAAGAATTCCATCTTTTGAGGATGTGACCAAACAAATTTAAGGTAAGATATCTCATGCAAACTTGTACTAGAATCCAATAACAGACATAGGTGAGCCTATCATGTAGAGACCCAAAGCTTGACGTACATGGACATTACATTACTTTTGTGGAATAATTAATAAATAACAAAAACAAACACACAAGGACCGTAATAGTTTAGTGTGTTTGGAAACATGGAATTTAATCTTCTAATCGTGTTGAAAGATCTTCAACTTATCCCATAAAGATATTCTCCCTTTTTATTACTTTAAACCATTATTTATATCCTGGGTAAAAGAAAACATAAAAAGGGTGAGCTCAAATGCACAGTAATGGTAAGCAAAGAGAACATAAAACAATCCATAAAAATTTGAATGCAAAAGCTTGAACATAAAATCTAAACATTAAAGTCTTGAGTAAAGACATAAATCTTGGAAGTACGTAAGGCATATATCATAAAGAAAAATAAATCTTTATAAAATAGAATGGGAATAAATCATTTAATTGTGGAAAACATTCCGCACTTGTTATGATTTCTATAGTAGCCAAGGCATTACTACCAAGACCATCTTAGTGGACAAAGTCCCTTTCTGAATCTAGTTCACTCCTCGTTCTAGTCCTGCATCACTGAACTAGATTAAATTATGGTTCTAGCCTTATATATCTCACGAGATATAAATCATTACATAATGCATTTGAGGGAGATATAGGTCTCACCATTCTCATAATGAAATCATTCTTACTTGTGCCACAAAATAAACATACATCATTCATAATAACCCATTAAATAAAATGGGTTTCATAAACATCATCTCATCATCACATAATCCATATAAAAGAAATGGTTATCATTTCATAATAATAATAGTGAAACCATGTAAGTCATTGAGACATTATACTTGAATCATACACATACTAAATAATGTCGTCTTATATGAAAAATGGTTTTGATAAAACAAATAAAATGAATTCTTGAGGAAAATATCCTTTCTTCTTCAAAATAATTTACTTTTCACAAAATGTCATGAAATTTTAAAACAATAGGATTTTGTTGAAAATAGTCATGAAATATTTTGGAGGAAGCTTCATGAATATAAGGCCTTATAAAATTGTAAAAATCCTTTCATGCTGTATAAGTTAAAAAAACAATCTTCTCGTACTTTTGCCGAAAAAGTCAAAAAGTACCTCATAACGCAAACAAAAGAAATATTCCTTATATACCATGTAGTAAAAGACAAAAATGGGTAAAAAGGACTTTAAAAATACATGAAACCATTTTTTGAAAATAGGGACATGGATGATAAATATAACCCTAGTGAATACTTACGAATAAACAATCGCGGATAAAAACGAGATTGGAAAAGTTATCCCTTACCTTAGGTCTGATATGGTTTGTACATATCCAAATTTCCTGTATAATGATTTAAATAAAGTCATTGAATTATTACAGAATCATATTCATTGTTATGATATCATATATGGTTCACATTATGACTTTATATTACCCGTTCTTTTGTAAAGTCCATGTTAAAGCACCGTTTTGGGTAAAATCGTTTCATTTATCGTACGTGTTTCGATTTTTCATTATTTATATTATTACTCATATACTTATTTACTTAATTCCAGAATGTAAAACATGATTTATATATAATATATACTCAGTATATAAATATATATGATGGATCGATAAATGGAATGAAATACACCGTTCATGGAGATGGTAGGCCGTACGTACGCATGAACGCTGTTTTTGTTTCCTTATTGAATTGAATGGAATTAAGTAGATGACATACATATATATATATACATAAATACAGTATTATTATTATGTCATATTTTCATTATTATTCATTATATATACTTTATAATCATTAATGAATGGTTAACATAGAGAATGAATCTCATCGCGTTGTGGAGACGGTAGTCCGTACGTACGCACGAGCGATGATATCATTCCCAGGATGGTGGAATTGTTTTGAAGTGTATGTATAATATTTCAGAATAAATTTAACTTTACAATAATCATATACAATTATTTATTTACACCATTATGCTCATCCAAGTAAGGTGGTGGTGGAAAATAGATTACACCATGACATGGAGACGGTATTCCGTACGTACGCACGCGCGGTGATTTTGTTTTCCATAGGATATATAGATTGTGAAATAGGGTTGTTTCATACTTATAATAACATATAAGTATATGAGTGATACTGATGTCATTACTTAATAACTAAACAACTAAATAAGAATAAGTAGAATAATAAATAAAGTTGAAGGAATTGATAATGGACATTACCTCTTCTTTGAAGTGCCTCTTCTTAATCTCCTCTTAGGGCACTAAAAATGGTCTTTGAAGAAGACCAGGACCTCTATTATGTTTCTAGGGAAGTGGAGAAAAGAAATTTTCAGGTTTTGGTCGGCCCTGAAAGCTCAATGTGGTGTGCGGAGAAGAGGTAGGAGCTTCCCTTTTATAAGGGAGGAGAGAGGCACCTTTGGAAAAACTAAAAATATTATTTTATTATAAAGTAATACTGAATTTTTAATAGCTCCAAATTGATTTCATTAGAAGCTAAGGTGGGGATGGGTCGAAATACTATCATCCTATAGAATTTAGGCAAGTTTATGTTTCTATTTTAACCTTATCATTTAGATTTCACTTTAAGTTAAATAATTTTACTTTTACCGTGTCTTCTTGTTTTCTTACAATATAAGGTTAATAAATATACTATAACAAGAAAAACGAACCCCAAGTTGTTTATTATAAATATATAAAACATAAAAGTCATTTGGTCAAACATTATATTTTTAGGAATAAAATAACAATTAATAATATAATATTTGTTTTATAAACTATTTTATGTAAAATTTGACACTATTTGGTAAGTGATTTTTGTGAAAATCATAACAGAATTATTAGTTTGAAAAAAATTAATTAAATAAATACTAACATGTCATAGTAACCTATAAAATTAGTGGAATTCATAAAAAGTCTCTAATTACATTTATTTGGGTATTTATAACATCAATTATGTCAACATTTCATTAATGAGACAATTACTGCATCATCATTGTGGCATAAATAAATTAAATTATTTAATGTCTAAAAATTATAAATAAAATACCATTATGTAGGAAATCATTTTATCTTTCTAATTAATATTTATAGTCTAATTTATCTTATGTATAACCTTATATTAAATATGTTTTAGCTATTAAACATTGATTTTAACTATTTTAACTATTGTTTAAATAAAATAATATAAAATGTCCTAATCTAATCCAAGTGGGCCTAAATAGTCATATTTTATTACAAAGGTTGTTTTTGGTCGAATTACACCTACCCAATATAATTATAACAAGTGTTAGGGTAATAATAATATCATTTTTAACCTTAATTACCCTATTTACTTTTAACCGTGGTAAAAAAGAAAAAAGTTACTATTTGCCAAAAATTATTTTAATCTCATTGAAACACATTTTAGTCCATGATATTAACCGTGTCATTCATATTATCAAAATTCCACTCACAAAAGAGGTAAAATTACATTTTATGAGAATTTCCAAATTCTCCTAGTAGGTGGGTAAAAGACGCTGAAAAGTTCAATAAAATTTTTATATGTCTAAAATTATTATAAAATGTCTCTAATTAATTTCATTGAACATATATAGGTATTATGTATCAATTTAGACCTAAAATAAATTTAAATAAAATAAATAATTATTTAAATAAAAAGTTGGTTTTTAAATAGTAACCTAGTGTTTTCACTATTCATCCAAAATTGAAAGTTTTCAGAAAAATACCAAAAAATCACCCTAGGCTAATTTCGATATTTCGAATCCAAAAATTAAGGCCATTTTGAAAGATAAAATTTATAAAATGCCAAAAGGGGGTATTACTATTCATAATGGCTAGTTCATAGTAATATTATAATAATATCTCGTTTAGTGAAAGTTGGTATTGCGTACTGCACATGCTATCGAAGAAGGTCTTGATTGCGTGTAATGAAAGCCAAGTCAGGGCTGCGTGTAGTGAATTCTCTGTTTGGTGTTTCATATACCATAATCAAAACTTATTTCATTTATGCATTAAACAAAATCTATACTTAATGTTGCATGGAATAATTTCTACAAAACAAACTTGAAATTGTGTGTAACACTTTCCAAGAATAGTGTTTCGTATACTGCAAGCTAATATGGTATTGTGTATAGTAAAAACTAATCTTTTTGTGTAATAGAAGGAATCAATGAAATTAAAAAGAATATATCTCATAAAATCTCTGGGTGTTACATTCTACCCCCTTAAAATGAAATTCGCCCTCGAAATTCGTCGGGGTTATAAAGTGTTTACTACTTGAATGTTTCTTTCATAGAAACCCACATCATAAAAAGGGATACTAAAACCACTCTTTAAAAACTACAGTATGAAACGTAATGGTTAACCAAATTAACTAATCACTGGGTTTCCACATAGGAGAACATAAGTGAAAATATGGATATGAAGGAGAAATCTAACCATCATGTTCTGATGGGGAGTGGTAGAGAACATGGCTATGAAAAATCCAACAATAAAAAATCCATAGATTTGTGATGATCTAGAGTACCATTTGATTCATCGGATATAAGGGCACACAAACATCATTTTTGGTTTTCAAGATCATTTCCCTAAATACGAAGAATTTGAATTAGAAGAAATACTTACTTTATTTTGTTAAAATCTCACCATTGTTTATTCCTTGAACAATTTCCACTTCATCTCTTTAATAAATGAAGTTGAATTTTTCTTTTGTAATGTTTTAGAAGATCATGTGATAGAATTATAGGTCATTCCATCTTTATACATAAGATAGAAATAGTTATATACATAAGTCCATCTATGGTGAGATTCAACATATATGGTTCCAAAATGGACTTATACTTCATCTATCATCCTGCATAATAAAATGAAACTAGTTTCTACTAACTAGTGACTTCTTGTAGGAAAGTGGTAGGAAATAAAGGCCTGTCGCATTTCAGTTGTGGGTTTGATTCCCACAGCCTTGTCCGACATGACAGGTTATCTTCCGTCCTCCAGGTTGTCCTTTTTCTAAAATTACATCATTATGACATTCCATCAATACAATCAAAAACAGTTCTAGCCTCAATCTAACTTATGTTCAACATAATCAATTTCAAATCATTAGGCTTATCCAAAATACTTTTGTCCGATCTTATAGTATAAAGAATACTATTACTAGAAATTTCATCTACTGAGCATGTGAATACCATCATTTATCCCTGATATATCTTGTTGATCACATTCTAATCATGTGAATACCTTAATCATGCATTCTCTTGAAAAATGAATACCCATTTAACCTTAGTGAAAACATGAATGCTATCAAAAGTTAACTCTTTCCACATACCAAAATCCCAAAATTTCTATATACTCAAACCAAGATATCACTTTGTCCTTATTTTAGTCATGAGATCATGATTACTGTCATATTATTTTCTCCTTATCCCTTAATTATGCACATTTCATCTGCTTTCCAAAAATATTTCAATCACTTTTTCATGGTTACCAGTACAATATAATTATTGAAAACCAATATATCGATATTCCAAAATTCCACAATACCATAAATTAGATTCCATGACACTATTTTGAAATCCCATTATATAAACACTTAATCATTAAACAACATCATTTTCATACTCAACATCACAAATAGTGATCACATGAGACATCCGTTTATCCATTACCTTAAGAGGTTTCTCACATTGGTCATCATTAACCCGTGGAATAGGTAATTTATTAGCATAATGCCCCCATTTCCTTGTACTTGAAGAATTAAAGTGTTGGTGGAGAGTTCTCTGTAGTCTTTTCTCTATTAACATCATTAGCAACCTTTTTCCCATTACTTCGACAATCAACTGCTCTATGACCTTCTTTTCCACAATTAAAACATTTTCTAGTACCTTTTAGGCAATCTCCACCACGCTTCTTTCCACACTATGAGCATAAACAAACATTCATATTCTTTTCACCATTGTTCTGAGATTTATCGTTGAACTATATATTTCTTTTCTTTTCAAAACCATGATATGGATATGTTACACCATCTTCCAGTTCTACCTTGATAGGATAATGCACAATTTCTTTATATCTACTAAAGTCTCTTATAGCTAATTCAGTTTGAAGACTTGGTTTTAAGCCACTGAAAAATAGATCAACTTTACTTTCTGGTTGGATGATAAAGCCAGATTCATACCTTGCAAGTCTTGTAAAATTCTCTTCATATATACCAAAAGATTCATCGTATTTCTGATTAAGCTCAAGAAACTCTGTTTCCATCTTTTTTCGAAGAATACGAGGGATGTAAATACTGAAAAACAAGTTCTTGAACTCATCCCATTCCATGGACTCAATTTCATCTCTTTGCCTTGTATTCTTGATAAGATTCCACCATTGATCAGTATCTCCTTCCAAAAAATATACAACTAAGATGACTTTATCATTCTCAAAACATTGTAGAACTGAAAATATCCTCTCTGTAGTACTAATCCATTGTTCAGCATCTAAGGGATCAGAAGACCCGCTAACTGAAGGTGGATGCTGCCTCATGAATGATTCAACAAAATGTTTGTCCTTTCTTTGCTCATTTTGAAGTCCAGAATGATTCATAGCGTGTTTAAGTATAGAAATAAGATTTTTCAATCCATCTCCCATGAAATTGGTTTGGTCTGGAGGAAAATCATTGCATTGTCCATTACATTTATCAACACGGTTCCTTCGGGTTCCATCCATCATCAAAAAGCCATAAATAATAGTGTGAGAGGCAAATACCATGCTAGGGAAAACAACATAATAAAGGGGGAGTACCTTAAATATCTAACATATTAGGGTTAATTCTAGGATCGTTAGCACAATTCTAGGACTATATCCTATACGTACACTTAACCTTAGGGACATCCCTAGACATACCTTAGAAATATCTATATGGATTTCACTAATGTTTTCGAATCCCAGTTTCCAAAGGTTGACTAAACCTTTCCCCTGATACCAACTGTAGAGACCCAACTCTTGACTTACATGGACATTACATTATTTTTTTGTAATACTTAATACATAACAAACACATACACAGAAGGACCATAATAGTTTAGTGTCTTTGGAAACTCAGAATTTAATCTTCTAATCATGGTGAAAGATCTTCAACTTCTCCCACAAAGATCTTCCCCTTTTCTTACCTATAACTTTTCATTATATCCTATGGAAATGAAAATATAAAAAGTGTGAGCTCAAATGCTCAGTAAGGGTAACTATAGAGAACATAAAAAAATTCATAAACATTTGAATTCAAAAGCACGAACATAAAATCTAAACATTAAAGTCTTGAGCAAAGACATAAATCTTGGAAGTACGTAAGGAATATATCATAAAGGAACATAAATCTTGATAAAATATCATGGGAATAAATCATATAATTGTGGAAACCATTCATCACTTGTTATGATTTCCATAGTAGCCATGGAATTGCTGCTAAGAACATCTTAGTGGACAAAGTCCATTTCTAAATCGAGTTCACTCCTCATTCCAGTCCTGTATCACTGAACCAGATTAACTTACCATTCCATCCATTTCTATCTCATGAGATATAAATCATTACCCAATGAATTGGTGGGAGATGTAGGTCCCACCCATCTCACAATGAAATCATTATTACTTGTGCCACAAAATAAACATACATCATTCATAATAACCCAATAAATAAAATGGGTTTCATAAACATCATCCCATCATCAAACAATCCATATCAAAGAAATGGATATAATTTCATAATATGAAAAGTGAAACCATGTAAATCGTAGATACATTATACTTGAAACAAACACATATGAAATAATGCCATCTTAGATGAAAAATGGTTTTGAAAAAACACTTGAAATAAATTCTTGAGGAAAATATTCTTTTTTCTTCAAAATCATTTTCTTTTCACAAAATGTCATGAAATTTTAAAATAAAATTATTTTGTTGAAAATAGTCATGAAAGATTTTTGAGGAAGCTTCATGAAAATAAGGCTTTATAAAACCGTAAAAATCCTTTGATGTCGTATAAGTTAAAAAAAATTCTTCTCGTACTATTGCCAGAAAAGTCAAAAAGTACCTCATAACATAAACAAAAGAAAAATTCATTACATACCATGTATTAAAAGTAAAAAATGGGTAAAAAGGACTTTAAAAATACATGAAACCATGTTTAGAAAATAGGGACATGAATGATAAATATAACCCCAATGAATACTTACGAATAAACAATCTCAGATAAAAACGAGATTGGAAAAGTTATCCGTTAACTTAGGTACGATATGCTTTGTACGTATCCGAACCTCCTGTATAATCATTTAAATAATGTCATTGACTTATTACAGAATCATATTCATTGTTATGATATCATATATGGTTCACTTATGACTTTATATTACCTGTTCTTTTGTAATGTCCATGTTAAAGAGGCGTTTTGGGTAATATCATTTCATTTGTCGTACGTGTTTCGATTTGTCATTATTGATATTATTAATCATATCCTTATTTACATAATTAAATAATGTAAATCATGATTTATATATAATATATACTCAGCATAAAAATATATATGATAGATCGATAAATGGAATGAAATACACTGTTCATGGTGACGGTAGGCCGTACGTACGCATGAACGCTGTTTTCGTTTCCTTATTGAATTGAATGGAATTAAGTAGATGACATACATATATATATACATAAATAAAGTATTATTATTATGTCATATGTTTCATTATTATTCATTATATATACTTTATAATCATTCATGACTGGTTAACATAGAGAATGAATCTCATCACGTCGTGGAGACGGTAGTCCATACGTACGCACGAGCGATGATATCATTCCCATGATCATGGTATTATATTGAAGTGTATGTATAATATTTCAGAATCAATATAACTTTACAATAATCTTATAAATTTATTTATTTACACCAATATACCCATCCAAGTAAGGTGGTGGTGGAAAATAGATTACACCATGGTGTCGAGATGGTATTCTGTACGATCGCATGCGCGGTGATTTCATTTTCCATAAGATGAATAGATTGTGAAATAGGGGTGTTTCATACTTATTATAAAATATTAGTATATGAGTGATACTTATGTTATTACTTCATAATGAAACAACCAATGAAGAAGAAGTAGAAGAAGATATAAAGTTGAAAGAATCGGTAACGGACATTACCTCTTCTTTGAAGCGCCTCTTCTTAACCTCATATTAGGGAACTAAATATGGTCTTTGTAGAAGACCCAGACCTATAGGATGTTTCTAGGGAAGTGGAGAAGAGAAATTGGTAGGGTTTTTCCGAGCATGAAGGCTCAAAGTGGTGTGAGGAGAAGAGGGAGGGGGTTCCCTTTTATAAGGGAGTATACGGGCACCTTTGGAAAAACTAAAAATATTATTTTATTATAAAGTCATATTCGGTTATTAATAGCTCCAAATTAATTTATTTCGAAGATAATTTTGGTATGGGAAGAAAGACTCATAAAATAGAATTTATTCAAGTTTATGTTTCTATATTAAACTTATCATTTAGATTTAACTTTAAGTTAAATAATTTTACTTTTACAGTGTCTTCTTGTTTTCTTACACTATAAGGTAAATAAACATTCTATGACAAGCCCAACGAACCCCAAGTTGTTTATTATTAATATATACAACCTTATCTAAGTCATTTGGACGAAAATTAGATTTTTATGAATAAAATAACAATTAATAATATAATATTTGTTTTAAAAACTATTTTATGTCAATTTTGACACTATTTGGTAATTGATTTTTGTGAAACTCATAACAGAATTATTAGTTCGAACAAAGTTAATTTAATCAATAATAACATGTCATATTAACCTAGAAAATTAGTTTAATTCATAAAAAGTCTCGTAATTCAATTATTTTATTATTTATAACATCAATTATCTCAACATTTCATTAATGATATAATTACTGCATCATCATTGTGTTATAAATAAAATAAATTATTTGATGTTTAAAAATTACAAATAAAATACCATTATGTAGAAAATATTTTTATCTTTATAATTAATATTTATAGTCGAATTTATCTTATGTATAAACCTATATTAAAAATGTTTTGTTTATTAAACTTTGATTTTAACTATTTTAACTATTCTTTAAATAAAATAATATTAAATGTCCTAATCTAATCCAAGTGGGCATAAATGGTCATATATTATTCATAAGGTTGTTTTTGGTTTAATTTCACTTATAAAATAGAATTAGGACATGTGTTAGTGTAATAATAATACCATTTTTACCCTTAATAACCCTATTTACTTTTAACCATGGTAATACAAGTAAAAAGTTACTATTCAGAAAAATTATTTTAATCCCATTGAACCACATTTTAGTCCTTGATATTAACCGTGTCTCTTGAATTTTCAAAAAATCCACTCACAGAAGTGGTAAAATTATGTTTTATATGAATTTCCAAATTCTCCTAGGAGGTGGGTAAAAGACGGTTAAAAGTTCAATAAAATTTTTATATATCTAAAATTATTATAAAATTACTCAAATGAATATCATTTAACTTATATAAGTATTATGTATCAATTTTGACCTAAAATAAATTTAAATATAATAAATAATTATTTAAATAAAAAGTCAGTTTTTAAATAGTAACCCATTATTTTCAAAACTCATCAAAAATTGAAATTTTTTAGAAAAATACCAAAAATTCACCCTAGGATAATTTTGATATTAATAATCCAAAAATTAAGTCCATTTTGAAAGATAAAATTTATAAAATTCCAAAAAGTGGGTATTACTATTCATAACTGCTAGTTCATAGTAATATTATAATAACATCTCGTTTAGTGAAACTCAGTATTGCGTACTGCACACACTATTGAAGAAGGTCTTGATTGCATGTAATACAAGCCAAGTCAGGGCTGCGTGTAGTGAAAGCTCAGTTTGGTGTTACATATAACATAATCAAAACTTATTTCATTTATGCATTAAACAAAATCTATACTTAATGTTGCATGGAATAATTTCTACAAAATAAACTTGAAATTGTGTGTAACACTTGCCAAGAATAGTGTTTCGTATACTGCATGATAATACGGTTTTGTATATAGTACGAACTAATCTTGGTGTACAATAGAATACATCAATGAAATTAAAAAGAATACATCTCATAAAATCTTAGGGTTTTACATATCATATCTGACTACTATACCTACATCTACCTGACTCTATTAACTACCAAATGCACAACTATAAATCCATTACTCTATCATGTACATGGAAACCTGAATGAATTACAAGGATGGGTTATATGCACCAGTGAAACTATAAATAAATTTATATCATGGAGGGGTGGATGCAACACCTCCCACACCCATCCTTGGAAACACTACTTTTTTTATCTTCAATGGAAGTAGGGAACAAAATAAAAACATATAACATATAATGTTTCACAAAGTGGTCCCATGATGGTAATAATAATCCAGTAAAAAGAAATAAAGGTTATGGAATTTCAATTTCCTTAATAGGGGATATAATTTTTCTATTATAGAAACCTCCCATTCGGGTCTATTACATGTTTTAGTGATCTATATTTCATATTTCTTTATCAATCCATTTGAAATATAAAAATGAAAATGATCCTAAATCTCTCAATATGAAAAAAATCCAAGAATTATAGTATGTAGCATTTCATCACCAGATGGAATGTTTTAATATAATTATCAATCATGCATATCTCACATGAGTAGTTATTGTATATATTTATTGAACATACAATGGATTAAATGAAAAAAAATTGATCACACAAAACCCCCCGATAGATTTTTAGAGTTTATAGAACAATTTTAAAGTATGGATGGCGAAATACAATGATCAACAAATAAACCCTTGACAATTCAAAAATATCTACAAAAGAGGGATGAGAAATATTAATTGACAAAGGTTATATAAATTAAAGCTATAATGGTATCCCTAAAATCAAAAAACACATAATATCTTTTGGTACCTCCCCCTGAATAAAAATAGTAGTAGAAAAATCACTGAATGATGGGAGTGATGGAGTAGTTGAATCCAAAATTTTATGATATGATTAATATATTGAATTATTTATAGAAATATAATCCCCTGGATAGCATCATTAAATCCATAAAAAACATGATTATTTTTTCTGTGGCAGGGAAACTAAATTAGCATAGTCTCTATGCCCCCTTGTTTATTTTCCCAATGATAAAATACTGGGGAATGATTCCAATAATGTTTTCTCATTAATGATATCCTATATAATACATATTATTCTAGAAAAGTAAAATTGAGGAAATAATTCACATAGGAAAATTGTTTCTATTCACTCACCCAAAAAATAGGAAAAAGTAGAAGGGTTTTCTAATAAACGACACAAAATAAATTGATGTCTGGAAGACCCAAAAATCAGTCAACTAACCAGATTTCATACTTAGGATGCAACTAGATCATCCAATTTTGACCATAAATCCTTATTGAAATATTGATTTGGATTCTTTAACCAGACATTTTTTCAAAATAAAGTCTTCTAGGAGAATTTTTAATTAACAGAATAATATTAAGGAATCTAAATATAAAAATCTACTAAAACCTAATAAATGTTTGAATCATTAGGACTTACTTACTCCACAAATAAGAAGACAAGTACCACCACACGAAACAGTATCTTTATCAAATGAATAATCAAAATATGTTTTAGCCAATGTTATCCACTTTATAGATCACTTCAATGATAAAGAAATTATATATAAATCTAATATCCCCACCCAAAATCAAGGATTGGGTGGAATTGGTCATTGATGATAAAGATGTTAATTAAGATGATGATTAAATAGAACCTATAATTTAAGAAAATTACATTCTAAATCTAAACATAAATTAGAATAATAGAGAATGGAACATCAACATTATCAAAATAAGGCTTCTCTAAAATTATCTCGATACTAGTCATACCTAACCATATTGGAGAAAAAGCATGAAATTTTTTACTTATCATGCCAATATTATAATACGGGGCATTGGGGGGGGGTAGATCAACCAAAATAACATAACCCAAATTTACATTAAAATATATGCTAATATGATAATTTATCATCACATGATTACTCAACCTCTAAACCTCATATGAAAGATGATAATCATAGGGGACCACATTGGCATCCGTTCCAAAAATAAAATATCTTGAAATAACATTCTGTTATTTTATCTAATTCTATATTCAATATTTTCTTAGAATTAAATGGATCATAAAGAATCCATCATTGAGGCATCTTTGTTATTTTATAAATTCAAGACCATGGTTGTAGCGATTAAAGTGTGTTGTGTATAGTATAACCCTACAAAATTCTATATGGTCATCTCCTATAAAAAACATGACCATTAAGTTTTTATAGATGGAATAATTATACATTTTTATATATCATGTAATATAAATGATATTGAAACCCACTAGGTCTCATTGATAATGACACCCAAACCATTCTCATATTGGTTTGGAATTTTGTCGTCTATTCTACCATGAAGCTAACGTGTCTCCCACCAAAATGAAAAAAGGATATTAAATGAATGAAAAAAATCCTCCCAACTTAATTAAGCTCCCAACCTAGATTGTAGGCCCCATTTATAACTCTATGATCATGGTTACTCAATAAGAAAAAACATTCAATGCTCTAATGGGAATTATATAGATACATTTTTAGATGGTACTAATATTATCATGCCACCAATTCCTCATGTATTCTTGAAATGGTAATGTATATGTATTTTTTGATGAAAATTATAATATTGACTTACAAAAATAATAGTATGTAGAAGGAAAATTCTGTAACACTGAGGGGATGAAACTAGTGGAAGACAACATTATACAAATCATGACCCACAATGTCCTATAAATGGATTTGATCAACCCTTTCCATGAACTCAGTGGATAATATATACATATTGTTAACAATATTGAAGAAATCAATCCACAATGAGTAGGCCAACATGTTGTGATGATAATATTTTAACGGTAAAAAATAGGACTATATTACTTTCATATAATGTTTAGGATAATTTCCCACTTATTAGTTTGTATTTTTAAAGGAAATGAGAGTTAAAACATCCATGAAATTCAATATCACACCTCAGATCATTAACATGAGGTATAATTTGACTGATGTCTAAGGTAAACAATTGTAGCCCTTTGAAAAAATCGACCTCATATTTAGAATATGAATATGATCATGAGACCTATGAATATTTTTTCATGTAATTATGATATTAAATGTTCCAGATAAAACTTTTCATACATATTATTGTTAGGATAATAGTAAATATAACAATTCACATTCTAAAAATATCTCCCAGTTTCTATAGGATAGAAATATTCCCCTTAATCTTCATTTTGAAAAAAAACACATATCCTCACCATCAAAATGATAAAATAATATAACCACACCAACTTATAAAACATGTTAATAACAAACATAGTCTCTAGTAATAAAATAAATCATCTCTATCACTATTGATGAATTCAGATAGGTGAATACCCATTTTGAGTAGTTCAACATTTATTCTCAAATATAAAGAGACACATATCCCAATGTTGATAAAAAAATATGTTTCTATTGAAAGATAAATATATTCATTGTTTTATTGCTATTGTATCTACCCATTATCTAGGACTATTAGATTATCATTGTGGTTATAAGTTGTCATCTAGGATAATGTATCCTACCCAAGATAACAATATGGAATTATAATTTGATATTCCTATCAAACCCATCATAACCCTTGATGTAAAATACAAAAAGTTTCTATCTAATTTAATCCATCTTAAATATAAGTCTATGAAAATTTGGTTCTACATTGACATTGTGTATCTAAATCGACAGTGTTAAAAATTTTATTCCCCATTCCTGATCATGGTGATTTTTTTTGATGAAACCATTGAATTGATTTAACATTATCATTTTTACTGATTTTTTCAAATAGTAACTCCAAGAGATACATCATGGAGGCCTAATATAATGGAATACCAAAGCATCATTAACCACAAAATTGACTCCCTCACGGATAAAGGAAACCATGATTTATTATAATACCACTTCTTCATGTATATATACTGGTTCTATAACCATATTTCAATAGATCATTTTGTAGATGAATCCTATTCATTCAGATCACTCTCAGGGGTATACTTATTTATTTTATTTCCTTTGGGATTGATTTTTTTATAATACAAACATTCCACACATCATATATTAAATCCTTTATTCTGGAAAACCATTCAATATAAGTATGATGATTCAGTTATATAGTCTTAATGGAATTTTGATAAAAATGAAACCTTGGATTTTTTTTCATCAAACCACCAACAACAACATAAATATGAACTCCATGTTATATTCATTTGGTTTAACATCAATGAAATTATTCAATTTGGTGGTGTTATATTACATAATAGAAGTTGACCCAAACAATACAAAGAAGATCCAAGACATTCCTCATCCTCAAAATCTAAATGTTATGAGAGGGATTTAGGGATCCCTTGCCTACACGATTCGTTTCATTACTAACAGAGAGATAATGTGTTATCCAACAAAAAATATGATGAATAAGGATCCAAAAAATCGGTGGGATGAATTATTTCATTGAACCTTAGTAGATCTCTAGAAATAACACTTCGAACCACTATAATTTATTCCACCAATAGAAGGGAATACATAATAATTTTTATGTAAACATCGAGTGATCACATACAAATCTCATACTCAGATGAAGGATGCGTGAAAAGGAAACTACCTCTAATATCATAATTTGAAAATATTCGATACTAAATAAAAATATTATTATATCATGAATAAATTTCTTGAATTAATATTTATGGTACAAATTTTGAGGGACTACTCACAACAAAAATTGGTCTAGTTGGTCACTCACATTGATATTCTCAAATAACTCCTTATTTTTATAATTTGAATTGGACTTATTGAATTGGGTTAATTATTTATAAAATGGTTTTACAACTTTTTTCCCTTATAATGATGTTAAGGGTACGTATTGTCATATTTTATAGCATTAGACACCAACAATGAATGTACAAATTTGAATTTGGAGCTCCTGAATGATTGGATTTTATCTATATATGACACTCCCAAATATGAGAGATTTATGTTGATGATGCTACAATATCATGTATTTATGAATAGTAGAAAATCCAAATCTAAAAATTATTTTTGTGGTAATTTTCTCATCTCTATAAAAAAGGATGATATATAACACACATTCCTTGTATTGAAAGGTTTTTCCAAGAATGAGGTATAATGGATAGTCTTTCATATTGTATATGATTTGGATATTCATATTATAGTACCTCATTTGAATATCAAGGGAGAAATTAGTTTATAAAGAAAATTAGTGTTGAATAATCAATTAATTAAGAACAATTGATCCCTATACCTGAATACACGGAAAGGGTGAAGAATAAATTCCCCAATGATCCAAAGTTATCTCAGGTATCAAATTCATAGAGTACCCAATCGAGTGAATTACATAATGTTACTACAACCATAGAAGTTATATACTAGAAAAAATTACCATTTTTTATCATGAACCATAGTGATATCCCACTATTCATCCATAAAAATATGGGAAAAATGAAATCAACACCACCATGATTATGGTGATCCAAATCCCCTATAGATAATAAATCTATTGGATGGATACTACCTATATTGGACTATAGTTGATGGTGATTTCTTACATTAAAATGATATAATATGGAAACTATTCTACATCATGTAGTAAATTTCATCATCTATAATAAACAAAATTCCCAAAAAGTCATCAACATATAAGCATTTGATGGAATCCTCTGATAATTAATTAGAGGATGGATCCTTGTTGTTATACATGATATACATTTGGGAACCTACAACACTCACTAGTTATGAGTCGAAATGTGTCTTCAAATCAACTATATGGGGGTACATCATGTCATTAGTAACACAATACATCCTACGGTTTAATTGGAAATTACATCATTATAGATAATTATGAATTTTATCCATAAACCCCATGATCTATTGCATATGAAAAAATATTATTGGTTAAATTTCAATTAATAAATAGTTATTATGGGCATATATCATTCATCTTCATCTATGTAGTTCATGTATATATTTAATTACATCAAATTATTCTCCACATTGACCAAGGTTTCATCCTTCATGGATGTCTTAGAAAAAACACATCTTCAATTTTATTAATTAAATAAGTATTACAAATTTGGTTTCTCTTGGATAATGTTAATGGGAAAATAGAAAATTCATTTCTAGAATATTGAAAAGGATGCATTAGTAGTATAAAAACTATGCTCATCATTCATCTTATAAAATTCTAGTAAAAAACTATTACATTGAGGATTTTAATATGACTACATCTAATAATATTAAAATGATAGTGGAAAGAGACAATAAATACAATTTATAAAAACTCATGAATTATTTGTGATATGATCACAACACTACCCAAACATTCACAAAAGAAACCATATATTTAATTTTAAAAAGGATAGAGGTAATCCTACCCATTGAAGTCCAAGTACGGTCGCTTCCCATAATTATCTATAACCAGATTCCAAAAGGTGAATGTTCCCCAAAATGACTAGCTATGTTCTAATAGCTTATTGAAAAAAAGATTCCCACATTGCACAGCCTATAAATCCATCAGAATTTTATTATGTAAGTATTCAATAATAGATTCCTCAACAACTCATCCCTCTATATAGAACTACTGATAGTAATCTGACTTATGATAATTTTCATTAATAAGTCACCAAATATTGAGTCGAAATAAAGAGGGCCATATTACATAAATAAGGGTTAATCTAATATATATTATCCCCTAATCAAAATTGATAGAGCATGTATCACTCCAGCCACAAATGTAAGGTTCCTTATGAAATAATTTTCATCATTTCAGGGAGTGTTAAAAAAAATTCCAAGTTGTATAACTATAAACTGCATGGAATTAACATCTGCACTACAGGACCTTAAACTAGATTGTTAGGGTCAATGTATCAAGAATTTAAACTATACAACATTCATGTCCAGGGAGTATAATGTTAAAATTCATATCATAGATTCAAATTCAAAGAACATCAATATAACTTTTTTTCACATGTAATAAAACAATATAAGAACATCCATAATAGATACTTTAAAACTGAGAAAAAAAATCCATGTTACATTACACTAAACAACATGATTTCATTTAGAAAACTACCCCTGATTTTTCCCCTCATGAAATATGGGTAGTAATATAATTACCTATTATTTATCACAGTAATAATGACCTATATGTGATTATATGTTTTGGATGATTTCCCAAATTAGAAATAATGATATTCATCATGATTAAATGTTGTGAGTTTTTTCTTGGTTGTATGAAATATAAATGAATCATATTAGTCTTGAAATACACAACCTCTTTTATAGTTTGTGAGGATATGTAATACATATTATTGTTACATGTGATCTAGATACATACTAGAGTTATCATTATGTGTTACCGTCATTTATATTTTGGCCTATATTAAGTTGAAATTCCCTTATCATATAAATATCATGTGGATTTATTCCTATTTTTAGAGGATTCATAATAAAGTATGATGTAATATAAAAGTCTGTAATATCAATCCCAATTATTCCCCCACCTTTTCAAGACCAAATAACCATAAAATTATTCTTCATAGGTTCATTTTTTTTATTTGACAGTAATTGAAGGTTATTATATGATACATAACATATAATAACTATTTGTGGATTGATTCCTATTATTGTAGGTTATTTCTTGATTCTATGATCTATTATCCTAGGATTCACTATAGATGCAGTGGTGAGACTCATACTATTCATGTTGGGTTGTATCTATCGTTATCTCAATTGGAAACATACACATTTTATTCGTCTTCTCATATACATGAGTCATTCTTTCTCAAAGAGTCCTATAATATATTAACTACATATGGATTGATTTATATATTCAAAGGATACATAGTGAAACATTTATCCACAACCTAAAGAACTCCAAAAATTACAACAAAACCCATTTATTATTTTATTGATTAGGCCTCTTCACTCATATTAGTTATTACACCATGAATCTAGCATAATAGTGACGATATACTATATTTCAACAAGATTAGGATCAGTATAAAACTCATACCATGGTTCATCTTATCGGACCCGAAACTGATTAAATTTACTCATATAATGATACCCATCTCTCTTAAATAAGATCAAAATATGGGAGAGAGGCCCCCTTATGCATATGGTTTTTAAATCATACTATTTGGAAATACGTCCCTCAATTTTGTTATAGTGTTTGGGGCTACTCGTTTCTATCAGATACACTAGTCGAAAAAAATTTGGATGGGAAAACATGTATTTTCAAGAAATATGAGTTTAAAATATATAAAAAATTATAAATTTAATTATTATTTTAAACATTAGGACATATATTTCATCCTATAATTTCTAAATCTGGTTATAGAAGTGTACATTGAATGTCATGATCTCGTGACAGGAGAGATAGATCCAATTAAAATAAAAATTAGTTAAAGAATTCAAAATAATAATCCCATAGAAGTGTATGAAATTAGTTTTATTTCTAAAATTGTACATCAATGATTGGATCCTTCCTAGTCCTGTAGGATTTCCACCCTTCATGGATTGATATTAGCATACAACTATTTTTATCCCTCTTAGGTAAGATCATGATCTATGTTTAACGACTCTAATATAATATTTTATATCTATGAACCTATATTAAGGAAACAATTCCCCTTATATGACATTATGATCCACTTAAAAGTATTTCAATTATAACTATGTATTGATTGATTTCTATTATCACATGTAATATATTGATACATGAATCCTTTAGGACATTACTATTCATGAATCATAGTTAAATCCTCACCCCCGAGTACCACTACATGAGAGTTAGTTTTTCCAATGTGTAGAGTACATAGTCAAGGATATTTGATAAAATTAAACACGTACATCTAATTTGGAGACTTGAACGATTTACATGAAAATTGTCTCCTACCTTATGATATATGTTACATAAAATTAACCTTTTCATGATAAATTTGTATGTGATCATGGTAAAAATAATGATTCTGTCATTAAAATTACCCTCTAAATTTATTTAGTAACTAATGATTATTTTTCATCATTACATTCTGGATATAAAGAAACTTCTTTATAATAAATGAGATAAAATTATTCCCCCAAAATAATCTTGTGAATCTCAAGATATGTGAACAATTTATTCCCCCGTGATATTGAAGAGGAATGAGAAAAAATATAGAAAAAACTAAAAAATGATGCCACTGCATGGCTACACATTGGATCTAAAGACATATATTAGTCATTTAAAAGAGATAAAAATGTCTACTTGTTGTCACCTAGGTCTACAAATTCCACTTCTTCTCCCAATTCTGACGATATTTTTGTATAATAATTAGAGGAATTTTTTTAATAGATTCCCATCTAGAGTTTGCGGAAGGAAAATTTATCTCAATTGATGAGGTCATATTAGTTAATCTACGTTTACATGATTATCCATGAACCATTTTTATTAGTTACATTATTACCCAAAAATATAATGAGACACAAATATCCTTATTGAAAAAGTAATGAAATGATTTTTCATGAAAATACAATGAAATTATTTTTCAATATCTTTATGCATCTTCCCATATTTTTTGGACAAATATATGACTATCTTGCCTATAAAATGATAGAGAAGTGAATGGATCATACTCATAATGACTAATTTTATGAAATACATTATATCTACATCAAAATTAACATCATTCATACTGAAAAAGAAATAACAATTCTATCAAATAAAAACATTTCCAAATAATGAATATGAAAAATTGGGTGTCTAATGAGATTTAATATCTTAACTAGAACTATCCAAAAGATTATTTTTCCATTATAATCACAATTTTTTAATGAATGTTGTTTCTTGTTTCTAGGTTATCTAAATTATATATGAATACTCTATCTATGATAAATCGGGATATCCCCATATGGAAAAAATTCTATTAATTCAAGGAACCATAATTCGTGTACGGATATAAAGTTATTCCATTTGGATTAAAAATTACTAGTTCCATAGATCAATATGCCACACCTAATTTATTAAATCCAATTATATGGGAAACCATTGAGTGCTACAATGTTTATTTACTGGTAAAGCCATAATGAAATTATTATCATATTTCCAATAATAAGAAAAATTTTGACAGCTATTACATAACAATCTAATGATAAACCCATTTAATTGTTAATTCAGGGTGACCTCGAGGAAAATCTATATCTTGGTGGTGTACAATCACATAATCTAAGTCAACACATAGAATACCAAGGTTATTTTTAACATGCCACCTACTAAAGGTTTCAACGAGTTTAAATGGACCTAAGGATGCCTCAACTTTATTAGAAACATAATAGCTATGATTTTTATAATGTATTACACATTGATGTGTTGAGGTAGAAGATATCCTCCTATTAGTGGGATAAATATTGTTATATATCCTTTGATTATATGAAGAAAAACCTATTGATACAATAGTTATTGATACCATAGGTTCAATTAAATCCAAACAATTTGTATATGGAGATCTCATATGTATCACTTGGTTCCCTTATTTCTTAAAACAATGATGCATGAATTGAAAATAATATCTACTAATATAGAATTTAGTTGTTTTATATTGAAACCTTTTATTCTGAAATCATGAATAATTTACTTATTTTAATACTCAAATTATATTATCTAAGAAACTTAATGAACCATCATGTTGTTTAAAAGGTCAATCACATTGATCAACTAAAAAATATTATTAGTTTTTTAATAACAACTAAACATCAATAATAGTGAGAGACCATTGTAATATAAATTTTTTTTCTGATTTGTCCCAAGAAGGTTGTAATAGGGTAGAGGTTAAAAGTTTTGTGGGTTGTACACACCACTATAAAAAGTAAACAGGTGAATATGCATCTTCTTCATGAGTGTATTTTCTATATCTTTATTAGTCCCCATACATGGGAAATGTACGTTGATGGGCCTATTGAAGTTTTAATGGATGAAAAATGGAAAATTTGACACTCATAATATTTGTCTCTATAATTTTCCTCATCTCTTAGGGAAAGGTATTTATACACTATTAATTTATATTTTATTGAAGGAATCACCGATATTGAGGTGTAATACCAAGCCCTCATTGCATTTGTATTGAATTATATATAGATACTAATATATTATTTTAAATATCATGGGTCAAATATTTTATTCAAGAATATTAATGGTCAATTTTGAATTAAGAAAGTCAAATTGATAAACTAATATATTACATTTGTGGGATGATGATAGAATTCCCCTATGATCTAATTTTGTCTCACATCCCATGTTTTCATAATGTAATTGGGAATTCAGTAACTGATATAGATAGAAAAAAAGAGGATCTTGACTAGGAAAAAATGATCATCTTCCTCACACACCATAGAGTGATCAATCCATTAATAGGTAGTCTTATAGAGGAAAAACATTTGATCAATACTAACCACAATAATTGTGAGATAATATCCTCAATGAGTATAACCTACATTAGATGAAAACCTATCATATAGACATTCTTTGAATTACAATTCTTCAACCAAAATGTTTATGTAAGAAATTGTCATGCACGAGGTAATCAACTTCTCCCACTATGTAGGAATGAATTCTTAGAAATTATTCAACAAAATGTGGATGTTATGGAATACTACTTTAATTCATCTAATGTAGAGAGGTCCTTGTTTTCATGCATGATGTACATGAGGGTAGCCACGGTTCTCCTTATTCGGTAATAAAACTATATCAGGAAATTAAGAAGAATGGGTAATTATAATCATTAGACATGAAAAAAATTATAGAATCTACTTGGAAATGTCATGGTTTCCAGATACATGCTAATTTCATCCTTTTATAATCAAATATTTTTAATTTCAACTAGTATTCTAGGCCATTTCCCCTATGGGGAAGAGATATTATGGGGATATATCCCTTAGTTACAAATAATAAATTCATGTACTTCTATATTCACACTGGGGTTTTCTCAAAATAGGCCTAGGATGTATCCCTAAAGGATGTTAGGAAAAAAATATCATTAGTTTTATGAATTTTTACGTAATTATAATATTTTATTTCCCTCACACTATATCATTAAAAATGACACAATTTATTCTCTAAAAAATAAAAAATTCTATATCAAATATAAAATATCTCTCTTAACCATTCATCATGCTACCATCCAATAAAAAATGAAATGATAGACGATATTGATAAGACCCTATGTCATATCCATCATATAATGGGGGATATAGATAACTTGTTATATATTCCAAAACTGATGAATGAACTATGGTATTATTACATAAAAAAATTATTTTCACACAACAAACCCATTATTATTATATAAACAAGATTTTTTAATCCTACCCACTGAGGTACTACAACCCATTTTCATACATTACGATATGAAACCAACTTCCTGAATATAAAAATTCCCAAAAGTTACAATATGAGATTTAGAGGGCGGTGGAGAAACTTCTCTGTCACACTAATATTCATAAGAATCATTTATTAATATATATTGTGAATATTAAAAAATGAATCCCCCTTCGGTCATTACTATATGGACAATAGATGATAGTTATAAAAAATAAGATGATACAAGGGAAGAAGCATGAAATTCTAGAACAAGAATAATGGGTTCATTATTCTATATTGAAGGTATACTCAAAGAGATCATATTTCATAATCAAAATGGATGGAGTATGTTTCATTCCAATATCAAATGAAATATTCCTTATAAAATAATATTTCATATTTTAATTTTGTGTTCACAAAATTATTATTTGTACATGTATAACCCATAAAGAACAAATGACTTTAATACTTGACCATAAACTACAATTTCAAATTCCTACCACTATGAAATTAAACAAAAAAACTTCAAATTTAGATAGGGATAATGTTAAAATACAAATCCTAAAACCCATTATGAAGGAATTTCATATCACATATTCCATTATATCATGATGTAAAACTACATGAAAAAGTCCATAATGCATGATTTAAAAGTGTGAAACAACATCCTTCCCACATTATGTCGAACTATGTGATGTGTGTTTGAAATCCATAAATGGCCTGTACTCTCATGAAATATGAGAATTATTATGTTCCACTTGATTCTCACACTACACAATACCCATGTGGGATTAGATTATTTTATTGATTATCCAAATTAAAATGATTGAAATTCATTATTATTAATGAAATGGATCCCTATCCTTATTGCATGATGTAAAATTGAATGATATAAGTTCGCCCATAACGAACCTCATACACTCTTTAGTAGGAAATGTTATAAACATTTTCCATAAATGATATCTTGATCTATGTAAGGGTTATCTATATGTGTTTCTTTTGTCTATACATTGGATTATATTGAGATGAAATACCCTTATCATATAAACTATGTGCGGCTTCATTCATATTTTTACTGGATGCATAGTGATGTTAGATATACCAGAACTATCTAAAAGAAAAATTAAAATTATTCTCAAATTATATCATGGTTTTAAAACTATAATATTATTTATGTCTAGATCCATTTCATTACTCATACCTAATATAAGAAGATTAAATACCCTCGACATATATTAACTACATGTTTCCTGATACCAAGTAATATAGTACACATATTAATGTTAGGGTATATTTTCCAAGGCCTAGTAACAACTTATATATGCACTGATTATTCACCTGATGGTGAGACACAAATCATTCACACTGGGTTGTATCCTTCTTTCGCTCTATAGTGAACCCAATCATTTAACTCCTCATATCTGATATATGAGTCATATCTATATGGAATTATTTTTATCATAACAACTATTTTTGATTCTTTATTCATGTATAAATTTAATATGTAGTGACACATGTATTCCAACCCTCGAAACCATCATAAAATTGAAACCAAATCCTCTTACTTCATGTTGATAATTGGACCTCTCCACTAATATGTAGTTTTACTTCAAGAATATTGCACAAAATGGATGATGTATAATTTATTATATGAAATATTGATATAAAATAAACTTTCATAGTATAAAATCTATGAACTCAAGCTCTTTTGAGTTTCTCATATAATGATACCTATATCTCATACACATGAGATTTATCTATTAACGAATCCTTCCTCGGAATATTTTTCATTATTTTTGAACTAATGATATGTTAATATTTATATCTTATATATTATACAATTTTTGGACATCTTATATTCATCAGATTCTCTACATGACCAATATTTCAATTCAAAAACATATATGTTAATAAATGATGACTATAAAAAATAAAACACTTATGTCCTTTTCACTTTAAGTTAAATTTAATGATGTATTATCTACCATGGAAGAATATAAAATTCTAGTGTGGCATACTTTTTATGGCCTGATCTCCTTACAAAGGTGATAGATCCAAGTAAAATCCTTTTAAACATGTATAATCTTCCCTATAATCTTATAATAGGATACAAATCAAAATTAATTTTAGAAATTATGTCTTAATATTTGGATAATTTCATGGTATAATGGATTTATTTCAGTTATTAGTCAATATTAGAATACAAAAATTTCACCATCTATTAGGTATGATCCAAATCATTTTAGGACCACTATTTTATATGATTATCTATCCATGAATTAATAACGAGTGGAAAAAATTCCCTTATGTACCAACATGATCTATATATGGGTATTTGAATAAGAAATATGTGTGGGATGATTCCCATTTTTATAGGGTATGTAGTAACATTGGGATCTTACATGCTTTTCTAAAATATGAATCTCAGTCAAATCCTCAATACATCCTAACACAAATATTAACTATACTAATGGGACCTATTATGAGATGAGGAATCATATTCTTCACATGACACAAATTGTTACAAGATCAATACTATATGGTTTTATATAGATAATAATATTACTAGGTCAAAATGTCCCATATATTTTTTGTTTATTGTCATATGGACATAAATGTCAGGATATTCAATTCCTAACTACAGAAAAGTAAATTGCATAGCACCCAATCCATGTCATATGTCATTAATCATATTGAAATTAAATACCTAGCTATAGGACTATGAACTGCATATATCATAATACACGTTGATTGTTGAAATAAAATACATAGTTTATGGTCTATTCAATAAGATCTTAAAACAACATATAGTAGACTTTCCATTGTGTCCTAACCACATTGAATGATGGATAGACATGTGTGAAATATAAACAAGCACTGAGATCCATATTTCTAATTAAATAATTAAATAAAAAAATCTCTCTCATACATAAAAATAATAAATATAAAAAATAATTAAACATAAACATAATTGTCTATGAACCTATGATAAAAATACACCAACCTATTAACCCTGTATTTTTATAGATTTTTTTAACACAGTCAGATTTAGCTTTAATTTTTTTTGGCTTCACCTAAACACTAAACTAAACATGGAGGACATTTTTCAAGAACTATGCAGGACATTATTCCAATTATTTTAGGATATTTAGTGATGTTTGAACTATATATTATAGTCCCAGTCACAAGTCATCATACATCTTCATTTTTCTTCCAGAAGCCTTAGATAACCTAATCACCATTATTACATGAATATGGTAGTTTGGAAACCACCTAGATATTCCATTAAATATATATCTACATATCTAAATTAATTATTAACATGATTAATCAACATATAATTTATATGTATATCAGTATTGGGTATAGATGGATCCAGGGGATACCACTATTTGGTAATGATCATTCATGCCAACATTGTTAGCCTATCCAACTAGAGCAGTCTTCATCCTAATGATAAGATCCTCTAATATATATAATCAACTAACAAATTTTTTATGGAAACCATCATTCTAATGTTGTTTGGTGGCCATACATGGAATAATTTTCCCATTTCAAAATCAGGAATCAATTATATCAAATCCTAGATACATCTTTTTAAATAAATATTCTATAGTTCTAGAAATATATATGCACTTGAGCCCCAAGTGGGTAATCATATCATAATAAATATTAATTTTATAATCACAAAAAATGTAAAATATTTTATTCTCTTTCCAAGATGATCTATACTAATATTGGGCTCTTAATTAATAAAGGGTTAATTTCATTTATTTTTAGTTAGAATATATAACTATTTTGGTCAAATATTTATGACCATAAACTGTAGAAAAATACGGTCAAAATAGTGTTAATATAAAATATAACCTTAACAAACCAAATTTCATGACCCTTACCCAATAAATGAAAAGATCTATGAGACTTCTCAAATTAAAAACTCATAAAGTGAGGACATATAAAAATTCCAGTATCCACTCTCTTTGTAATCCATTTTTAGGAAATTGAAAAGAAATATAATCCAATATAACCAAATATAATGGATCAATTATTGTATGAATGACCATATGGACCATGAAAAATTTAATCTATTATCATTGGATCCATTATTTTAGGAACAGATTAGAGAGGATATCTGAATATATTCTCTTTGTATGTGGTCCCAAAATTTTATTTAATGTTCAGTCAACCATAAAATATGTTTAATATAAGATAGTGTAAAATTTAGGTTTCTCCAACAAAACATGATAGTAAATTTTTCTATTGGTTGACATTATTTATCAAGGTATTAAAATACCCTAAAAAATCATGGAAATCAGTAACTAGTGTATCTAGCTACAGGGAATTCTCTTTGGTAATGATCATTAGTTGTCTAATATTCATCCATTTGAACCAATGAAATATTTTAATTAAGGATTAGGTATCCTAGTATATGCATTCCATGATAGAATTTTGGATGATCCCATCATTCAAATATTGTTATTTTTATCCTAGAAATATAATTTTTAACCCATTGTCCTTTTTAAAAAAATTTAATGTGATGATTTTCACTGTACAACACCATCTTATTGAAGAGGAATTCCAATAGACTCTCTATTACATCCTTCATGCATCATTACTATTTTTTTATAAATAAAACAACTTTTCATTGTTCATCCTATTTAGTTCATCATCATATGACCTTAAACATAAGGGTTAAATGGTCTAATCATCATGGCCCCAAACTAAATTTATCCTTAAATAATGTTGTTTCTGTTAGTTGATCTACATTGTTCATTCATTTTCTGTTTTTCATTACCCATTCTATTAAATAAAATACATAAACCTTTAATTAATGTTATAGAAATTTAAACTTTACCCACCAATGGAATCAGCATAAAGAACATAAAAAAAGATCACTGGTCATTTTGGTCTTCCTCATTTTCAATGTTGGGCTCACAATTCTCATATGAATTTCATCACAGATATTATAATGAAAACTGATGCACTTTTTAAGTAAAATATAATATTCCTTAAACAAAATCAATTTTATTCATAAAATCAAGGCTACAAAATTCCCTTAAATGGGAAATAACTCTCAATAGGTTTAAAATCCTCAATCTTAATCCTAGTCCAAAGTTGATTCCTTACTTTTTGTACATGAACCTCAGATGATGTAAGAAAATTTGAGTGCATGAACAAGGAAATGGAAAAAATGTTCTGGTAAAAAAAACCTAAAGGTAAACTTGAGAGAAAGAGAATTTCAAGAAAAAAATGTCTCTATCAGATGAGATATAATAATAAATTTGTGCCCTATAATAATAAATGATAGAGGAATATATGTCTTGAGGTCCATAAAAACTACTTCATATATTTTTAAAATATTTTCCCAAGTGAGATTTCATGTTGTTTGAGACCTTTTGAATATTAAAATTCTAATAAAAAATCCACTTTAAGAATTTCATCATGTTGAGTCAACCATCTCTCATACTCAAATAGAAAAAATCAAGTGTACGGCGATGTCATATATAAATATACACATCAACAAGTTCAAAACCATGATGAATCTATTTTCCATATGTAAATGATCCAAATTCAGTCCATATTGATGTTAAATCTTTAAATATCCATCTATAAGAAAATTACCAGGATGAAATTAAATCATACAATATATAAACCTATAGGATTGAACATAATGTATGATTATTGTATATATACGAATACATATTTGAATTCACAAGTATGAAAGATGATTTATTTCTCAATATTTTATTTTTGGGCAATAAATTAATGAACATGATATAATCTTTTCAATTAATAATCATTGTTTTGATATACTCAATAATAATGTTATTATTTTTATAAAAATTCATATATTATCTCAAATTTATTTTAAAAATGAGATAAGGGAACAAAGAATTTAAAAGGACTAGAAAATTTTTTATCATTCATTTCTCAATGTAATAAATTAAAATACAAATTATATGTTTTATATCATGTATACACAAAAAATTATCGAATAATAATGAAATGTCATGGTGATATCAATTGGAAGTAAATGATTGATAAAAATTTCTCTAATTCATTCATTTTTGGTAGAAATTCAACAAACATGGTGGATTCTTCTTCTATATTATGATGTAATTCATTCCACCATACAAAAGTATCGATCCTAGTTTTGTTAGTCACATTCAAAATTTGTTTCCACTCCATTATTTTCTTATCATCAAGAGTTAGTTCTATGTTTAGTCATTCCATCTCATTGTGGATTCAATCAATCACTTGGTGGATCTTATACACTCGAGTAATCTATTACATTTCACAATATTACCACTTAGATCATACCAATCTTTTTTGTGACATTTCATTGTGAACTATTGTTCCTTGTTCAATGAATTCGACCATTTATCCTATAGTGGATACAATTTTTAAGGGTATTTTTTTTCACATTAGCTAAAATCATTTCCTTCCCCTTCCAATAGATCACATTATAGTTATATCCATCATAAATTAGGTTAATGAACATGGTTTATAGGAGAAAAAATTATTCACTATGATAAAAAAGTGTTATATCATACACAATCCATGAGAATATCATTTATATTTTCATCCATGAACCCCAATTAAATGAATCATAATTTAGGTCGAAATCATGATCGTTTTCTAGTGGGAACACATTATTTATGACCAAAATAGTTCATAAAGGATCAATTTAATTTCCCCCAAAGTGATATAAAAACCAAATTAATATGTGACTCCACAATTATTAGAAACT
The DNA here is from genome assembly GCA_963277665.1 of Viscum album. Lineage (NCBI taxonomy): Eukaryota > Viridiplantae > Streptophyta > Magnoliopsida > Santalales > Viscaceae > Viscum > Viscum album. The sequence continues at coordinate 1,391,709,602 of OY728150.1, read as the reverse complement.
GAGATAGTGGGACAATAAAACTCTTTATTTTCAAGGTCATCATAGGGTTTCTATAAAAAAACAATATATATGAAATAAATCAACCTTTCCGGATTTTATTTTTAGAAATTATTTAGGCAAATTTAGAGACCAGGTGCTATGACGACGTGAGATTCAAGGGCCTAGTGTGCATGATTAAATTCATAATAAAAGGTTATATTTTAAATATCCTGTGCACAGAATGTTTCTGAAAAAGTGTATTATCTTTTAAATGGGTTCCCAGATCAGAAATTTGAGGGCACCATGAGCTCATAATGGCGGGTTTACCCTATGTGCAACCTAATTTTGGCCAACACAAGTCATCTGAAGAAAATGTCACAAAGGAATTAACCACAACTAATATAATTTAATAAATTGAATTTATTTTAAAATCCTAATAACTAATGAATAGTGACTTGAATTTGAAATTCATGAACAACATTGAGTTTGTAACGAGGTTTTTTCCATTGGTATGGACTAACATTCACCAGCGCGGGTCGGATACGAAAAGTAATTTATGGAAATTTTAAATAATAAAATAAATTATGTTTTATTTTATTTAATATTACATGAATATGTAGCGATGTTTTTTTATTTAATAATACATTGTTAGAGAATTCAATTTTATCACCATAACACTAGAATTACTTTGAATTAAGGTGAAAGACCCCTCTCTAATGAATGATGACCGATCAGTTATCAGATAGAGGATCATCGCACCAGCAGAGTTGGAGGATATAATCATTGATGAAAATGAAACCGCTACTCATCAATGACTGGTCAAAACTTGATGTAGAGAATTTATTTTTATTTTTGGTTTCCATGTTCTTAAAATATACAATGAACGTGGACCAACCCATGAATAGGTTGATCCATGGTTTGATTGTTGGCATGATGGATATTAATTGAGGGGTTTTAACTGGAGATTGATATTTGTGATAATTAGGGCTATTAATTTTTATTTCTATCAATAATGAATTGACATTGATATAAAATAAGGTCAAGGTTCATTCATTGGGTGTTATTGGGGATTTATTCATCCCCCATTCTAGGAATTCATTTCAGTTTGACACTTGTGGTCGTGTCTCAATTTGTTGGGAGGCAGCAAACACAATAGAACCCTAGGGTTGGTGTTAATATAAAGTGAAGATCATATTAGTTGAGGTGAAGACACAATGATCACAATAGTGGAATCTTTTTTGAAATAGGACCACCAAAAGTGGTGTGGTGGCCACTGGGGGAGGCCACTACTCCGCAGGCACCAGGGACCAGTGCCAGTGGCTGCACATGGCGGCAAGCCGCATGGGATCCCATGGAGGCAGGTCATGTGGGAGATGTATTTGGGAGGCTTCATGAGGGAATGTGGTAACCGACCATGGGACATGATAGGTGGATGTATGTGGTGGCTGCCAGACTGGACAATCACTACAGAGGGGAGCGCGTCCGTTGGTTGCAAAAGAGACACAAAGGTTAACCCTGCCTAGTAGGCCAGGCCTCTGTGAGACTGATCGGGCCCAGATGGATCAGTGTGGGTCCGACCAAAGTGGGCTGGTCCCAGTGGGCCGAGTCGACCTTGAGAACTGACTCAGACCAGGGTGGTCAGACCGGGCCACAGTCAACCCAGCTACCGCACGACTGCAAATGATGGGTCATTGTCAACTACCATGCTAGCTTGAGAAATCTCAACACGTTCGAAAATGAGGTGGTTCGACCAGAAAGTCGACCGCCATGATCGGTTGACCAACTTCCAGTTATTCCACGATCTAGTAGACCCCCTTCAAAATTTTCAAATGTATGTAATATTCAAAACATCTGTCTATTTGATGAAAAATATATGATGTTGGTACCCTTGTGAAGAGCCGATCATTTTATGATATCCTATGTGGGTTTTTGTAGAATTTTTCTTATGAAATATTTTCTTAAGTAGTAGGTTATCTTGAAATGAACATTATTTGAGCAGTATCTTGTGGATGGTTGTGACATAGAGACTAGGTGTCTCATGGAGATAGTGTAACTCCCAATGACTATGTTTTTAATAGATATTGGGTGTCTCATGGAAACTTTTTGGATCCCAAAGATAATGTGTCTTATAGAGACTTTGTGTCTCATATAGACTCTGTCTCTCCCATATACCTTTGTGTCTTATAGAGACTATGTGTCTCATGGAGATAGAGTGACTCTCAATGAATTTGTGTCTTGTAGAGATTATGTTTCACATAAAGGCTATGTGTCTCATGGAGACAACGTGACTCATAGGAGAGAGTACATCTAGATATTGTTCATATATGCCCCTTGGGAATATATATTTAAATATCTGACTATTATAATCCTTCATGGCATTCCTTCATGGTATTTTCATTGTGGTATTTCATGGGTGGTATTTTATGTGTGGTGTTTTCTTTTGTGTTATTCCTTTTGGGTTTTGCGGTTCCTTACTATGTATTTCATTACTCACCCATGAATGGGATTTTATCGCATGTGCCATGTCTTGTTTAGATGAGCCACATTTTTACAGATTTTAGGGTGGACCATTACCAGACAGATCATTGTGTGTTTAGGTAGGCTGAGGTATTCCTACTGCTTCAAGTAGATGTCCTAATACCATTTTCTATCGGATGGAAAATATGGTTTACATATTTTTATTTTTCTGGGATTCTATTCCACCCTAAATTACATTAAAACACATTATCTTCTTTTCATACTCTATTGCTTTGGAAATAGTGTAGACATGCATTATTTTACTAAGTGTTTTTACATTTCAGTCATTGTGGGTTAGAGACACGTGTGTGTGCATAGGTACATAGAAAATGCCACCCGTTTATGAGAAATGAATTCTCAGTGGTAGTCACTAGCCCCTGGCATATTAGAGGTGTCCTTAGGTTAGTTATAAAATGGGACCCTGTAAGATGGGTCAAGATAGAGTGGTATCAAAGGAGTTAGGTTCTACCTTAAGAACAATAGTCTGTGAGTTTGGTTTGGGTCAACAGTGTTAAGTCTTTCAAGTTTGGAATTCACTCCAGGGAATCCAGTGTTTGTGTCATGGATGATGTATCCATAGACCATGACATTGATTTCTAATTTTTTAATCTATACATGTAAACACTAGTTGATGTTAAAAAATAGTACAAGCATCATATTGGAATTGGTTGTGTTTTGCATGTCCTACATGATTCAGCTCTTCAGACATACATTATTAACCATAGTACATCTTGTTTTATTATAGGATTCCTTCACATAGATAGCTAGAAAGAATTCCATTGAATGATCATGAGTTTGAATCACCTAGAGGTGAGGTTTTTTTTATAGGGGAATGTTCTAGAGATAACACCTCTTGGTGGGTTTCTAGTGATACCACTGCCCATCGAGAAGCCGTAACTACCAACATCACTTACTTAGAATGCATGCATACTATGTGTGTTTCATAAGATTCAGTGGTAGAAACTTCTTAGGTTTTAGGGTGAACCAGACCACCAGGCAGCCAAGGATTGGATGTATGTAGTTACATGTGTCTTCTGCTATATTAGGAATACTTCAAAACAAGAGGAAATCTTTATCGTGAGTCATTTCCAATGATCGGTAGGGTGATGGTGGAGCTTAGAAACACATACACAAGATGAGATAAATCTCTCTTGGGAAGACATCGGGTTTATATTCTATGAGGATTTCATTATGGATATATTTTTATTAGTGCGCATATAGGATATTTAGTATCTGAAGTTTGTTAGTCTGAAAATGACAGAGTAATGGATGAGGTTAACTAGTACTTTTCATTAATCCAAGGATATGGTAAAAGAATAGTTCTTTAGGTATCAAAACTTCAAGAATTTTATACTCTAGGAGATCAGGGAATTCATGATATCCCTTTAGAATTTCTACTTAGGATGGGGTACATGAGTGACCTCTACTGGTAGAGTGTTTTCTATAAGAGCAGACATCGGCAGTGGGATCTACTAGGATATACTACGTAGTAGAGACCTCAGTAGAAAGTAGTCGAAGGCAGTTGTAGGGACCCCTGCAGGTCATGTACATTGTGGGATGATCCTTGGGAATAGGATTGATGTTACGGGGTCCCATGGTAGCTCAAATCAGCTGAGGGATATGTTTTGTCAGACATACGGTGGTTAGGGATATCTAGAATGAGACTCCTCGACCCATCATATGGATGATCAGGAAATAGTCAAGGGACCACTATGGTAGATACATAGCGTGGAACAAGGTGGTCTGTACAGAGATTGACATGGTATACGGGTATGTAGGGTATCAGGAGGTGGGAAGAGGTTCGATGTAATACCACATCCACCACTAGGTGGTCCACGATATTCTTAGGGATTTTGTGGAAAGATATGAGGAAAGTAGCAGGAAATATAGGATTAGGACTTGGGGCTCTAGGGATGAATAGAAATATAATTTTTTTTTCATTTACACATCACCTGTAGTTTTGATAGAAACATGTGTCTGTCATTTTTTTCTTTCCACAAACCTTTATCAGTATGTAGAGATTCTGGTTGAACTATTGACTCAACCCTTACACTTAGAGAGTCCTATGGGAGAGGATTCGATGATCATGTACTGGATTTAATAGTGTTACATTACTCTTGGCGGTGGGAGTTTTGGTTTGGATCTAATTTTAGTGGCATCAAGGCCATACAACATCATTCTCTGTAGGTATTGGTTATCCACATTCCATGCTCAGATTGACTATTTTAGGCAGATAATGTGGTGTGTCCATATTGATGAGACTAGGACTTCTTTAGTTGGTGAAAAGGAATTGCATCCAACACAAAATGGACTCATACATAGAATGGTGTATATGATCACTCATCTATTGGATAGCTTGACCCTCTGGGTAACAGATGATATGAGTCCTCAGTTTCTTACAATGGTGGAGGATTATGGGGACTTATTTCCTAAAGATTTTCTAGGATTACCTCACCATAGGGAGGTAGACTTATGTTTTGTTTTATACTCTGATACAACAATGATATCTACCCCTTCATATTATATGGCTCTCACAAACCTTCATGAGATGACAACACAATTGGAGGACTTGTAGAGGAAGGGTTTCGTGAGACCCAATGTTTCTTCTTGGGTTGCCCAAAATTCTTCCAATAAGGAAGGTAAGAGCATGAAGTTATGTGTGGACTTTCAGAGCATGAAAAAGGTGACTGTGAAGAATAAGTATCCACTACCAAGGATTTATGACCTCTTCTATTAGTTTAATGGCACGTAGTGGATATAAATGATTAACATCATATTTGGATATCCCCATGTATGATTAGGATATGAAAATATACTGAAGAAGACCTTAAGATGTCATTATGGACACTATGAGTACATAGTCATGTCTTTGGACTTAATGAATTCCCCAGAGGTGTTCATGGGACCCATGAACAAGATTATTCATCCTTACAAATACCGATTTGTGGTGGTCTTCATTGATGACATCCTAGTGCAGTTAGCATCCAAGTGGGAGCACAGAAGACCCTTAATGATGGTCCTAGACACACATTGAGAGAACTAGCATTACATGAATCTCTAAAAGTTATAGTTATATATTTGAACGGTCAATTGTCTCATAAATATCATTTCAAAGGTTGGATTTGCAGTGTGTTTAGTGAATATTTAGGTGGTTCTTTCTAGGGATCCACCCATGAGTGTTATCGAGGTATGGAGTTTCATTGGATTGGCTAGTACTATCAGAGTGTTGTACTCTATATTATCAAAGTGGAAGCATCATTGATATACTTTACCAGAAAATGATATCCTTTATCTTGGATGAATAATTTCCTATAGAGTTTTTAGTAGTTGAGGAAGCGATTAATGAGCACTCCCATCTTTAGATTTCCATAAGAATGTACTGAGTATATAGTGTTCTGCAATGCATTTGGAACCAAGCATGGTCCTGTCCTGATGTAGGGGAAAGTGGTGATTTCCTATGGTTCATTCTATTTGAGACCACATGAGAACAACTATAAGACCAATGATCTTGAATTAGTAGAGGTTGTATTTTCTTTGAATATATGGTGACACAGCCTGATGGGTGAGAAGTTTGTTTTCTACTCTGACCCCAAGAGTATATATTATATCTTCTCTTATATGGATCTAGACATGAGATAGAGGTGACGACTAGAGTTCCTCCATGACTATGACATTGATATTTTGTATACTATTGGGAAGGGAAACTTGGTGGGAGATATTCCAAGAAGGATATCCGGTTCACATTTTCTGAATTAGTCATTATAAGAGTTTGTTCCTTACAAATATCCTTTGTGGATGGGGATGGATCATCTTACCTCCAGTCGATTGTTGTTATACCTCCATCATAAATCATGTCATAGAGGCACATCTTGGTGATACTATTTGGGAGATATTATGTTCTTAGATATCATCATGGGATGCCCCTGATGGATATTCGAAATTTGGGGGGAACATAATTCTTTTCAGAGAGTGCATAATAGTACAAGCGGCAATGCATGAGGATTTTTTGAGAGAGACACACATGGTCCCTTTGGTGATAAATTTGGGGGTAGTGAATATGTACCTAGACCAATGACAATTGTTTTGGTGTCTAGGGATGAATAAGGGATTTTTAGAGTTTGTTTCTCGATTTACCACTTATCAGTAGGTGAAGTATGATCTCCAAGTTCCAGCTTTTTTGAGCCATCCCCTTGAGGTTCTGGAATGGATGTGGGATGTGATATCAATGGACATCATGAAAAGTTTACCACATATATCTAGGTTACATGATACCATTTGGGTGATCACTGACTGACTGACCATGTGAGACCACTACCTAGATATTTGAGAGAAGAGTTCAGTATTGAGATTAGGAAGCCTCTACATTCCAGAGATAGTTCCACAAGATGGTGTTCCCTTGATTATAGTTTCTGGTAGCGATTATCTTTTTACATCCTGAGTTTTTAATGGATTATAGGAGGAATTTTGGACTTGGTTATGCTTGATAATAGCATTTTACCCATAGATGGACGACCAGACAGAACTGGATATTTAGGTTCTGGAGGACATGTTGTGACCTTGCAAGTTGGATTTTTTTCCAGAGATGGGAGGATACATTATAAGAGGTCGATTCCTTCAGTGTGCATTGGGTAGAAGCACATGAATCTCCTAGAGAGAAAAATTTAATGGTAGGATCATATGTGTGCATAGTGTCCTCCTTTTTTTGAGTAGCCATTTGGTTTTGGATTTCAAGGGCATAAATACCAAAGGTGGAGAGAATGTAATGTCTAATAATTTCGTGATTTTATTTTTATAAATTATTAAAGAAAATTTTGATTCAAGGCGCTGGACTAGCATGTTATTCTAAGACCCAATGTTCCTGAAACTATTTGGTAAAAATTGATATGTTTTTCATATCACGTGCACATGGATTTCTTAAAAAAGTGGAGTATCTTTTAAATAGGAGACCTGATCTGAAATTTGAGGACCTTTTGACCGCATAATATAAACTTCACACTAGGCATAAACTAAATTTTTTTGGTGCAGTACATTTGATGAAAAATTTAGCAAGGATGTAATCATAAATAAAATTATCATATTTTAAAATCATAATAAATCATGAACAGTTACATAGAATAGAAATTTGAGACAACCATTATGTTCGTAACATGGTTTTTTCCCTACTAATGGCTTAACATCGACCAGTGCAGGTCAACATTCTAAATTAATTTCTAGACATTGTAAAGAATAAAATTAACAGAGACTTATTTTATTTATGTTATATGATGACGCAATGACGTTTCTTTTTTTGTTTATAATCCCTTTTCAAAGAATTAATTTTTATTACTATAACCCTATAAATTCTCTGAATCATGGAGAAAAAACCCACTCCAATGAACAATGATAGATCAAATATCGAATTGACATTCATCATGCTGATAGAGTTGGAAGATCTAGTCAATGGGGGGAATGAAGACGCCTGTCATCAATGACTGATCCACACTCAAGGTAGGATGTTTATTTTCATTCATCAATTACCCATTCTAAAATTATATATTGAATTTAGACTAGTCAAAAATAGTATGATCTGTGGTTTGATCATTTTTAGGATAGATATTTTTTGTGGGGTTTTAATGGGATATTGATCATTGTGATAATTATGGATCTTCAATTATCATTATAATGAGAACAAATCAAGGTCGATGTGAACATAGGATGAGGTAAATTTATCATATATTCTTGGTGATTTTTTATTAATCTATTCTTTGTGATTTTTGTTGTTGGACCCTTGTTGTCATGACTCAAATTTGTGGGAGGCTCTTATTGAATTCGAACCCTTGGAGTGGTGGAAATACAAATCAAAGGATGAATTTGTGTTACTATAGACCCAAGGATTGGAGAAGTGGCCGTAAATTAGAAATAGGGCCACCAATGTAGGAATGGTGACCCACTAATGGGGAAACCGGAACACTAAACCTGGCAACGGTGATGGCACGTAGCGGCCTGGCCACATGGGAGCCCATGACCGCCAGCTGTAGGATGAGGCAACATGCCATGTGGGGTGGATGCCCGATGCGCAGGTCACCACAATGGGTAGAGCATTTATGGGGTGTGGATGTGGAAACAGGGTCATACCATATATGTGGTCTAGGCCTTGGTGAGGTGAGTCAACCCTAGTGGGTAGGGTAGGACTAGAGTGCGAGGTCAGATCCTGCAGGTCCTGTTGGACCCTAGGGGCCATACCGAACCATGGTCGACCATGGAAGTGGACTATTAGCAATGGTCAAAAAATATGTCTGGAGGATACATCAGATCATGATACCATGAAATGGTTAACCATGGGTGTAGTCAAACTAGGTGGACAATCACCATGGTTGGTTGACTGACTGTTTGGTCGGTCGACATGCTATTGAACCCCCATTAGAATTATCAAACGCCTGTAAAATTCAAACAATGTGTTCGTCTGACAAATTTTATGTTGTGTTGGGACCCTTGTGAAGGCAAATAACTTTTGAGATATCCTATTTTCTTTTCTATGGATGTATGAATAAAACCTAATATATTTAGCGATAGGATCTCCCGAAATGAGTGTTCTTTGAACATAATCCTATTGATGGTTTTGACAATGAGACTAGGGGTATCATGCAGACTTTGTAACTACCAAATACTATCTGTCTTATATAGAGTGGTTTTATAATAGAAAATATGTGGATACCAATGTCTATGTGTCTTATATAGAATTTGTGTCTCATGGATACTATGTGTCCCCCAATGAAAATGTTTCTTATATAGATCATGTGTCTAATGGAGATAGTGTGACTACAAATTACTGTGTGTCTCAGGGAGACTGGTTGTCTAATAGATATTATCATCCTCATTAGAGATTGTATATTTAAAAATTCTTGATATATGGTTCATGTGTGTTTATATTTAAGGAACATAATCTTTTATTTCATCATGTTATTTCTTTTGTGGTATTCCTTTTGTGGTATTTACATCATGGTATTTCTTTTGTGGAACTTTTAACTACCATGATATTAATTTCAAAGATAGAAATAATTTCATACAAAAAATATTCACTTGATACCACATTAGAGATCTAGAGGTCTAGTGTATTTTGGTCTCAGGAAAATTACATAACAACTTAAAACATGAAATACACATCTTTATTAAAAACTTTATTTACATGACCACACACATTTTTTCATACATAGCATTGCATGGGATAACATGAGGACATGAAATAAATGGTGATCTATAATGCCCATTATTGGAGTAAAAAATGGATAACATGAATAATATTGTACATGTTATGAAATAAGTATATTAAAGGAGCACAAGAGAAACATGAACACAATGTCAGGATATAACATGATTATCATAACATGTAAATGTGGCAACAACATTTAACAAGATATTATCGGGATCCAATGTTCATTGAACACAGTGCATGTGTAAACCATCATTACTAATAAATTATAATGAGTGAACCCTCATTGCACTTGATATATAATTATACTAATAATAACCCAATGTATTGGAGAACTATCAGGGAACACCTTTCTTAATCATTTCATTTCATGTATAAGTGTGCCACTTTGATCAAATAACAGGGAATCATTCAACATCATCATTTATTCCACGATAAAGTAATGTGGAATATATACATGAAAATATATAATGGTTAAATAAATGTGCATAAATGTGAATACTCTTGATAGAGATATGGGAATGGTATTCACTACACAATGACTTTGGCTTGGAAAATCATGGTGCAAATTCGACAGCATAACAGCGTGACATAAGAATTCATAAAAACGTTTACGAGAGAGAAAAGGGTATCCCATATTGTGTAATTGAAATGGACAATAAGGTGTTCATATAGATACATATCACAAAAAATGAAATGGACTTTAGATGTGTAATATAAAAGAATTTATTGAATGTAAATGAGGAGAGGGAAATACCTTATGAAATTTTGGCATGGAAACAAGTGTACAAGGGAAGAATTAATTATCAATAAAGGGGTCTGGAATCATTCAAAAATAGAGGGAAGAGTATTTGGGTGGTGTGGAATCATATCCTAAATTTTTTAATTGAATATAAAAGGGAATAGAAAAATATATAATTTTGGTCAAATTGAGAATGGAAGAAATCCCATACTTGGAAGTATGATCCCAAAGGCATGGGAAAGGCTTGAGATAGTCTTACTGGGATCCTAGGGTTCCTTAGGAGGATTAAATAGAGCAGAAAGAGGATGGTATATCTCTATATTCTTTGAGTGAAGAGGAAGTGGGTGTTTTTTTGGGATTATATAGGAAAACAGAGGGAATTCTTTATTATTTAGGATTTGGACAGTACACCTTACACTTATAAAAACCACAAAAATTCCCATCGTTTTTATGTAAGGGAAGTGGAAAAAAATATTTTATAAGTAAAATGGCTAATTTTATTAAAATATTATGCTTTCTTATATGGAAGTTAGTTACACCTTTAACGAAATCAATTTAAAAAGTAAAAATGTTTTATAAGTCATGGAGGGTCTACTAAGGCGTCATAAAATTAATAAAAAAACATAAAATCCCATTATTTTAAAGGTAATCATATATTGTCCAAACAACTATTTTATAGTATCTTATTACATCACTATTGGGTAATTTTGATATCATGAAACACATTATATATTTAAACTGTATTTAATTTTTACACAAAAATTATACTATCTCAAAAAATTATGAAAACATCACCATTGGATAATTTCAATGTCTGAATTGCAAAAATAATATTCATTTTATCTAAATAAATATCTAAATATGTGAATTTTCTCTTATTAAAAAAACAAACATTTATTGAAAATTCATGGGTTTTGACAAAAAACAGTTTTCAAACATTAATAAAAATAACAATTGTTTTCAAAAAAATATATTTTCATTTATATATAATAAAAATTCATTTATTAATAATATATTTGTAAAACAATTTTTAGTTAAAAATTCCATTAATTCAACAAGATAGATTTCTTAATTGAATATTTAACTAAAAATACAATTTGTGCTTTATAAACCATTTACGAAGTGACAATAATGAAATGAATGTATATTAATTATTATATAAAAAAATAATCCACATAATAGTAGTGCTAATTTCTTTTTACATAACCCCTTATAACACCCACATAAAACCTAGGGGTAAGGTGCGTGATGGGGACAAACTCTTGGGGTGGATCAGATAACATCGCTTGAGTGACAAACCCTATCAACTTCCACATCTCCCATAGGCGGTTCTATTCAATATTAACATGTTGAAGCTCTGTTTGAGCTTGATCAATAGCAAATCCTAGTGACGCTACCTCCTTTATAAGCTCCAAAAAATGGGCATCATATAGGGAAATTCTACTAGATGAGGCTATCACATCCTTTATCTGAGTAAATTGGATTTTTTAAATCCGTATTTTCATAATTATCATGTGATCACTATTCAATGACTATATTAACAATGGTAATAATTCTCAAAGATATTTTAAAATAAAAAAATATAAAACCAAGGAAGTGCATATGTCTTATATAACCATTTTAGATAACAAGACATTTATTATATCAAGATGAATTTTCATTGATAAAATTTTGGGTCATTACAATATCCCCCCCTGAAAAAACTTATCCCTAGAAATTTTCCTTTCCCACACTAAAAAAGATGAGGGTGACTTTGCTTCATCACTTCCTCTGATTCCCGCATTGCCTCTTCTAACTTGTGGTTTCACCACAACACATTGATGAGGGGCATTGTCTTATTTCATTGATCTTTTTCCCTACAATATAAGGTCTCCAATGTATTCTATTCATAGGAGAGGTAATTCTCAAATGGTACCAAATCTAGTTTGAGTACATGCGATGGGTCAGGTATGTAATTCCTTAAGAGTGATACATGGAATAAATCATGTAATTTAGATAGGATCGGTGGGAGTGCTAGTCGATAGTCCACTTCTCCAATGTGGTCAAGGATATAAAAAGGGTCAATGTATATTGGATGAAGCTTTACCTTCTTCCCAAATCTCATAACTCTCTTCCATAGTGCTATGTAGACGAATACCATGTCTCCAACAACAAACTTTTGGTCTTGTTGATGATTGTCAACATATCTGTTTTGTTGACCCTATGTAGAATTAATTTGTTGTTGTATGGTCTTAATCTTCACCACCATTTCTTCGACCATCTCTGGACCAAGGAATTTTTTATCGCCAAATTAATCCCAACATGCCAGTCTTCTATACCTATTCCCATAATGGGCTTCGTAAGGAGCCCTTTGGATTCATGAGTGGAAACTATTATTGTAAAAAAAACACAACCAAAAGAAGATTTTGATCCCATACTCTTTTGAAGTCCATTGATCATGATATCAACATGTCCTCAAGTGTTTGGATAGTCTGCATAGATTGGACATCAATTTGAGGATGACTAGCCATACTAAAGTTTAGCTTAGTATTTAGATCATATTGAAGACTCTTCAAGAACATAGAGGTTAATCTTGGATCTCAATCAGATAAAATAGATAGTGGTACTCCTCGCATCCTTACCACTTCTCTGATATATATTCATGCCATATGATCCCATGATAAATCCTCTCAAAGTACAATGAAGTGTGAAGTCTTTATAAGATTATCCACAATATCCCAAATAGCATTGTTTCCTTTGGATGTATTCAGAATTCTGGTGACAAAGTCCAAGGTGATGTTATCCCATTTCCATGCTGGTATAGGTAATGGTTACATCATCCTCTTAGACTTATTCCTATGAACCTTTAATTACTGACATACTAGGCACATTGATGTATACTCAGTGATCTCTTTCTTCATGGTATCCAACCAATAAATTTCTTAGAGATCTCGATACACCCTTGTGTTTCCTGGGTGAATGGAGAAATTCAAACTTTTTTCATTATCAAAATGTTATTTCTAGATCCCCGATTTATATGGAACACATAGTCTTGACCCATATATCGCTATTACATCTTCATTAACATTGAACTCCGAGGATTTCCCTTTTCTGATAGTTTCAAATTTGTTCTGAACTCCCGCATCATCATTTTTAGAGTTTATTAACCTTTCCAAAAGATACGATTGAGAAATTAATTGTGAAAGTATTGATGATGTTCCCTTCTATTTGATTCCCATGTACATATTCATCAAATATTATAATAATGGATCTGTTTAAATTTTCTTCAATGATAGAATTTCTAGGTCCTTTCTACTTAGAGCATCTACCACCTTGATCGCTTTCCAATGGTGGTAATGGATTAAGATGTCATAGTAATTGACCAACTCTAAGCATATTCGTTGGTGCATATTCAAATCTTTATGTGTGAATATATACTAGAGGGTTTTCTATTTTGTATAAGATTCACACTTTTCTATAAAGAGGTAATGCCACCAAATTTTAAAAGTGAATATTACTGTATCCAACTGCAGATCATGCGTTGGATATTTTTTCTCATGAAATTTCAATTTCCTTGAATCATAGGCAAGGAATTTGTCATTTTTCATCAACACACAACCCATGACCTTCTTCAAAGAGTCACTAAATTCCACAAAAATCTCTCCACTTGTGGGTAATGTGAGTACGTGCACATCGATAAGCCTTCTTTTCAACTCCTTGATGATCTATTTTCATTCATCACTCCATGAAAAATTAACTCCCTTCTGATTTAGCATGGTAAAAGGGTTTGACAATCCAGATAAATTTCTCACAAATTGGGGATAATATCTAACTAACCCTAGGATGATATAGATATCCATTACCAATTTTTACCTCAACCATCCCTCTATAAAATCCGTTTTGGAGGGATTGACAGATAACCCATTTCTTATGATGATATGACCCAAGAATGATACCTTCTTCAACTATAACTCAAAATTTCCATACTTTGTATAGAGAAACTATTTTCGTAACGTCTCTAGTATAATTCTTAGATGCTCACCATGATACTCCATGCTTTTTGAGTATATTAGAATATCATATATAAATACATCCACAAAATTGTCGAAGTAATATAAAAAAACTCTATTCATCATGTCCATGAAGATTGTTAGAGCATTAGTGAGTCTGAAAGGAATTATTATGAATTCATAGTGCACTCAACTTCAACGAAAAGATGTTTTCGGGACATCCTATTTATTTACCCTTACTTGTTAATATCCTGACTGCAAAATCACCTTGGAGATGTATTGTGGAACATAGAGTTGATTAAACAATTCATCAATTCATGGTAGTGGATACTTGTTTTTTATCGTGCTATTGTTGAGCTCACGATAATCAATGAAAAGGCACATTGACCCACCCTTATTCTTGATAAAGAGGACTGGTGCACCCCATGGTAAAGCACTTGGGAATATTAACCATTTATCTAGATTCTATAGTAGTTATTTTCTTCAGCTCCTCAAGCACCACAATAGGCATTTAATACAGAGTCTTGGATATTAGAAACTCTCCGGGAATAAGATCAATTGAGAATTCAACATGTCTTCTAGGAGTAAGACCAAAAAATTCCATGAGAAACACTTCAGCGAATTAACTCACAATAGTCATGTCTCCAAGGATGGTTTCTTCCTTAGAAAAAATCATCTAAGAAAGATATACATGATCATAGGGTAGGAATATCAACACTTGAGATTATGGTGCTAAAGAATCTCACCACCCTCATTGCACTTGTATATAATTGGGGGTAAATTCACCATATGGAGAGTGATTTCCCTCCCATAGAAATTTATGTAGGCTTTATCTAAGGAAAGCCAATCAATTCTATGAATTGCACTATATTCCACTCGAGGGAGTATGACAAGGTATTTTGGGAAGTTCCATCCTCAAATTATGATAGGGGAGGAGTTATATTCCTGGAATGGAATGATTCCCCATTTTCCATTCTCACTGAAATCATTACCTAAATGATTTGGGGCAGTGTTGGGATTGTTCTACTAAACTTTTGGGATATAAAAGTTTGCATAAAACCTGAATCAAAAAGTACATTCTCTATTCATGAATTAGTAACTATCATACATGTGACCACTACATTTTCATGGTTCACATTGGAAGTAGTGATGGAAAAATCTCACCCTTGCAGCCTTGGAGGTTGTAGTTCCATTTTAAAACCCTTGTCTTAGGGAACTAGTTAGTTTTCAAAGTGCCTCGGTTCATTTCAGTTGAACCAATTAATAATGCATTAAGGGTCAAACTGAGTATTCTTCTCCTCTATCATAGTAGTGGGGTTTTCTTGTCAGTAATTAATGGCTAGGTTCCCTTATCTTCCAAACCAAAATAATTTCCTCATACCCTTTAGGCAATTTTCAGGGTGTTTCTCTCAGAAACTTTTGCAAGTGGGGTGCAAGATTTTCCAAGAATCGTTGGATTTATCAATCAGACCACCAGAATTAAATTCCATAGTATGGTTCTTATCCCCATGATACCCTAAATATTCTTCAATCACCATTTCAACTTTCGGGGAATATCATAAAAGTTCCTAAATGCTCTCGAAGTCACGGATCACTAGGGATTTTTTAGGCTAGATTTTATCCCACCTAATAAGCGGTAAACCTTTAATTCGGGGGTAACGACAAAGCTGGACACATATTGTGCAAGCTTATTGAATTTTTCCTTATACAGTCTAATGGATTTATTATCATTTTGGATGAGGGAAAGGAAGTGCCTCTCCATATTAAGTTTGAGGGTTCAAGGTAAACATTCATCGAACAAAATTTTTTAAAAATCATTCCATTACATTTCCTCAATATCCTCCTCAGGCATCATATTTTTTATCAATGTTTACCATTGATGAGCTTCAGCCTCCATATGATAAGAATCAAGAAGTTCATTCTATATTTCAAAACATTCAAGGATGGAGAATATCTTTACAATGGAGTTTATCCATTGTTCGACGATTGTGGGATGATATGATCCATTAAAAGTAGGATGCCTTTGTCTCATGAAGCTCTCAATTATTAAAGTATTTCATGGGGGGGGGGGGGGTTTAATGTTATATTAACCCATTTATCAATTCAAAACATGAGTTAACAAAGATATTATCATGAAAAAGTTCACGATTCCTTCTCCTATCGAATTGGTCATCTCATTAGAATAGTCATCACATTGATCTTTCATAAGTTTTTAGCCTATGTTCTCCTAGTACTAGCCATTGGAAAATCATATATCCTGAGAGTGTCATAAAAAAGAGTGTATAAAGGCCGGTAGTCATGCACTAGTCCCCATTCGAGTCTAGCTCAAAGTGATGTTTTTGGGTTTTACCTCTAGATACATCTTTACCAGAGACATCTCTACCTGCTCGTATCTAGACTGAGATTTATTTTCTTGATAAACCAATTACAAAATAGTCACCATAATTTCAGGATTTTTTATTATACTTAGTCTGATCTCTATGTCTTTCACTATGGTTTACTAATCCTAACCCAAAAATAAATAAATCTATACTCTAATACAAACTATAAAATACCAACTCTTTATTTCACACATAAACATAATTTATTACATAAAAATTCACATGACACAACATATAAAATAAAGATTTCAAGTGTCTGTGGGGCTTAGAAACATTACATAACAACTTAAAACATTAAATACACTTCTTTATTGAAAACTTCTTTTACATGACCACACACATTCCTTCATACTTAGCATTGCATGGGATATCCTGAGGACATGCACAAGAAACGAGTGAGCTATAAAGCCTAGAAAAGGAGTAAACAAAGAAAAACATGAAAAATATAGTACATGTTAGGAAATAGGTATATCAATGGAGCAGTAGAGAAACATAAACATAAAGGCATGATAATTCATTATTATCATAACCTGGAAATGTGGCAATAACATTAAACATGATATTAACATGAGCCATGTCTCATTGCACATGGTGAATGATTAAACACTCATTGAACATGAATTATAATGTGTAAAAACTCATTTCACTTAACATATCATGATACTAATCTTTACCCAACCCATTGGAGTGCTATTAGGGCGCACTATTCTTAGTCATTTCATTTCATGCATAAGTGGGACACATGGATCATACAACATGGAATCATTAAAAATCACCATTTATTCTAAGATAAAAGAATGTGGTGTACCTAAATGAATATATATTATTTATATATAAATGTGCATAACTGTGAATAAACATGATAGAGAAATGGGCATGGTATTCCCTAAACAATGTTTTGGCTTGGAAAATCACAGTGGAAATTCGGCAGCATAATGTCGTGAAATAAGAATTCATAAAAATAGTTGATAAGAGAGAAAGGGGTATCTCATGTTATGTACATGCAATTTAAGGTATGTGGGTTATATAGATACATTTTCCAACGTAATTAATGGAATTTATATGTATAATATAAAACAATTTCTTGAATGTAAATGAGTAGAGAGAAATCCCTTATAAAATTCCAGCATGGTAAAAGGTGTACATGGGAGGCATTAATGAGAGATAAAGGGGATTATAATTATTAATAAAATATGGAGGAAATTTTAGTTTAGGTGTGAAATCATACCCTAATATTTGTAATTGATATTAAAAGGGTAGAAAAACATTAAAAAATTCGGTAAAAATGAAAAAGGAAGAAATTTTTTACGTGAATGTGAGATCCCAAAGTCTTGGGAGAGGCATCTTAGGAGCATGGGGATCCTTGGGAGGATTCTAGAGATATAAGGACATATTTTGGTCGTGATCCAAATTCTTTTAATGAAGCGGAAGTGGGATCTTGGGTGAGTTTATATAGGAAAAGAGAAAAAAAATTTCTTTATTTTGGATTTGGAGACTACATATAAAACTAATCAAACCCAAAAAACATAGCCTCGTTTTGCCCATTTTTTCCAAATGGGAGTAAAAAACATTATTTTACAAATAAAATGGAAGAACATATAAAAATTTTGGGCTTTATTATGTGGAGGTTATTCACACCCTCTTGAAAATCAATTTGAAAAGTTAAAATGTTGTATAAGTCATTGAGGGTCAACTAAGGCACCATAAAATTAATCAAAAAGTTTTAATTCACATTATTTTAAAGGTAAAACATATATTGGCTGAAAATAAATTTTATGGGGACATTATGTTTTCATAAAACACGTTATATATTTAAACCGTATTTAATTATTACCCAAAAATTCCACTGTCTCGGAAATTTATGAAAAATTTTCAATTGGATAATTGCAACAACCTAATTCAAAAAATAATATTCATTTTATCAATTTAATTTTTTAAATATATAAATTTACACTTTTAATATAGAAACATGCTTTTATATAAATTTCATGGGTTTCGACAAAAACAATTTTCAAACCTTAACAAAAACTACAATTCTTTTCATAAAATTATATGATCAATTATACTTAATAAAAATTAATTTAGTAATAATAATTTATTTTATATTTTCTAACATAAAATAAAACATTAATTCATCAAAATAGATTTCTTAATATAATATTTAACTAAAAATACTATTTGTGCTTTAAAAATCATTTACAAAATTACAATAATAAAATGAATGTAAATTATTTATTTTATAAATAAAATAATGCACATAATCATATTTATAAGGCCTTGTTACATAACCCCTTATAGCACTTGCATAATTACCAAGGATAAGGTTTTAGATGGTGACATACTCTTGGGGTGGATCAGATAACATTACTCGGTTGATAATCTCTATCAAATTTCACTTCACCTGTAGGCAGCTCGGTTCAAGCATAATGAGTTGAAGACCGACTTAGTCTCTCTCTAGAGCGAATTCTAGTAATGGTAGCTCCTTTCTGAGCACTGAAAAAAGAGCTTCATTTGGATCAATTCAACTGGATAAGGCCATCACATCCTTTTTATGAGTAAATTGGATTTCTTAAAGCCCTATATTTGTAATAATCATGTGAAGGTAGTTCAACGACTATATTTGCAACGGTAACAATTATCAATGGCATTTTAAAATCCAAAAACATAAAACCAAGGAAGGCCATATGTCTTATATAACCATTTTACATAATAATACGTTAAATTAGTTTAAGATGGATATTCATTGATAATATTTTGGGTCGTTACAGTATTCCCTTGGCAGTCATCCTTTGTGGATTTTTGGTTCCTTACTGGGTATAGTTTTACTCTCCCTTGCATGGGATTTTCCCGGAAATTTCATGTATTGTGCAGAATAACAACCTTTTAATAGAATCTAGGTTGTAATAGGACCAAATAGAGCCTTTTGAGTTTAAGAAGGCTGAGGAATTCCTACAGCTCCGATCAGTTTTCACAATAAAAGTTTCTACAGGTTGGACTTTCTTGCTTACCTAATTTTTTGTGGGCTTGTATTGTAGCCCATTTTAAAATACTTCACTTTACATTCCTATAATACCTTATTAGTTGGGATATATTGTATGCATGAATTTATTTACATAGTGTTTTAACATTTCATCTTTTGTGGCTTAGAGATGTGTGCATGTGTACAAGTACAAAAGAAAATGACTCCCATTTGTGGGATTTTCCGTTTTTTTGCTAGCCAACCACCCCTGGCCTATTGGAGACATGCTGTGTGTAATCCCAGCATGGGCCCCTCTAGGATAAATTATGAAAATATAAGTCAATCAATAGTTATAATAAGAAATAATTTGATGAATAGTGTTAATATTAATCGTATTTCACTAATGAATTATCACACCAAACATTTTTGGGATTATTAGAATGCAACACATATGGGTGTGAATATGGTAGATCATTTCATGGGGTTTGGTATGTTGTACACACCCATAAAGGTACTACATCCACCACAGGAGACAAGGTCCCAAATTCCATTGTTGACCCATGAATAACTGGATTACCATGAAATAAATATGCACGTAAGGACCAAAATTTGTTAACATTATAATTAGGGATGGTAAAAATTATAGGATAACATACATTCCTTCAAGGATTATCCAATAACTCTTAGATCAATTGTGGTGTAACCGGTGATTCCTAGAAGACCAAAGAGGATATGTTATGTGATTGGATCAACTTGGATGATAGCTAGTGTTAAATCACCTGATACATAATAATTACATGTGTCCATAAGGGTTGATCAAGAGACCTAAAGTGCACCTCCCCATATGCCCGAGGATACTAACTAGCTACAGGGGTGTGAAATGTATAGTGGATAGAGTATACCACATGGTATCAAGTGTCATAGCTATATAAAAAATCATAATAAATAGAATGAATCAAATTAAAAAAATTGTGGAAGAAAACCATAATATCCTAATAAATGATCCAATAAATAATAGAGGAGTAATTTAATTACATCCTAGAATGTTAGTTAATTAAATTCTAGAAAAATACAAGAAAAACAATACAATAATCGAAGTAAATACTCAAATGTTTTTAATGTCGAACCCTATGATCATCCAATCTCCACACTCCAGAAAATAAAAAAAAACTAATTCCAAAGTCCTCTTCCATTTTTTAAACATGCATCCATGTAATCTTATGGGGTATGAAATGATGTTCTAAATAGAGTCTTAGTACAACTCAATTGGTTAAAACCACTCTGTCTAAACAAACAAGTCAAATAAGAAGTGTATGCAAAAAAGTGATCAATAAGTTTATTAATTAATTCAATAATTAATTAAATACAACAACCACCTACTCTGACGTCATGCTAGAATATCTGTGAGCATGTATCAGGACCATGAAAAAAACCTATAATAATGGTAAAATAACATTCTTCGACTGCATGCAAGAATATCTATGATAAATTATTACGACCTCGCTATCCGAAACTAGATAACCATGGTAAATTCACATATATATGTGTCAAATCCCGATAATCATTACAAAATCTAGGTCAAATACCTCTAATAATAACATAATGGGACTCATAATAACCCACTCTATTTACACATTTGAGAATCGGACTTGGCTGAGGCTGCTAAATATCAGAATTATAGCACATAAGTGTGAGATTACAAGGGTTGATCCAGATTTATAATCATTACACCATGGAACAAAATTCCTCTTATAATACAATGATATCACAATATCCCATCATAATTCCTAATTATTAATTATCTGAATTAAAATTTTTACGTCATATAACACATTAACTTATATTACAATTGATTAATAGTTATATAAAAAAGCAATAATCCACAATTTATTGTTTCTATGTTAAGAAATAACATAAAATCTCATGTCATGCCAAACACACATTAATCCATTAGACTAATCCATTAGATTTATGGTTATTGATCCAAAGGGTATCTATAAATCAGGTTAAAATCCAATTGAAACAAAAATAAATTAAGTAATAATACCTCTCATTGATTTATATTATTTGGTCACACACTATATCAGCAAAAATAACAATATTTCATAATCTTTAGAAATTATCCAACACTAGGTATAACATTTTCACCCGCTAGCATTAACTGATACTCCTAAAATTCTCTTAGTAGAGAACCCTCATTAAGAAGAAGGTGAATATTATTAAAATGTTTTTAATAGATAAAAAACTAATCAAGATAAAATCCAACAATGCAAACAGCCATGCAATTTCACCGCAGCTATTGGAGAAGAAGGAAGATAAGGGAGAAACCTGAGTAGAAAGACTTTATAGGGATTGAAGGAAAATATAGGATGTCTATAGTGGAGTTTTTAATCCCATGATCACTTGTAAAAATCCCCAGGGTCAAGCGGAAAAGTTTTTAGCATAAGATATTGAAAATTAACTTGCACAACTTGTTTAAAATATTGAGTTAGGGAATTACATGTCATGTAATTTTTTATATGTCATGTATGAAATATTAATGGAATAATAAAAAACAATTACCACCTCATATTTATTTTATTAATCCCTAAAATATAAAATGACATGTAATCCATTTACACAATTTCTAAATTTCAAAAAGATAGTTTCTCTGCCAATTTTCTTTTTTAACAACCTTAACACACTTTAAAGCTTGTCAACATATTATGAATCCCTGAAACACTTTAACCCACTCATACCTAAATACCATTAACTCAAATGATAATACAACCCCATATTTTATGTCATTTTCTCCAACAAAGGCTCTCCATATCCTAATAATACATGACTTCAAGGCTAAAAAAACACATAGAGAGACATACATAGTGATATAGTACCTTAAAACCTACCCACCATATAAAAGATCATCTCTGAGATCCCCCAGGTGTCATTGTGAGGTATCTGTGAAAATTTAATTGGCACAATGTTCACTTATCATACAACCTTCTATATACATCCTCTTGGACTCTCCCATACTACTACCACACACTATCCAATGGTACAGTCCAACCTCAAAGATATTTATAACTATGATCCACAACCTATATTAGAAGATCCTAAAAGTAAACCTCACCATATAGGTCGACATCTACTATGTCTATAAAATGGGAAGTGTATAAAAGATATAGCTAAAACATGTGGAACATGTCATGCATGGAGTTCAAACATTGTGGTAGGTATAAATGGTATACCACTGGACTATCCCTTGGTACTATTTTAAATGGTATGAAAACTGGGTTCTAGCTATCCATTTTTCTTGATACTAGATTTCCCTAATATTTGAGACAACTTTTTTCCTCGGAACTTGTGTTCTGGTATGGTGTCACTATTCCTAAAAAGTTCCCAATATATTTGTTTATGGAACAAAAAAACCCAACAATTTAGTATCCAAATGGACTTACATTCCAAAGGAAGGCACTCATTAATGATTTTGACCCATGATGCTTAAGAACTCACATTGGTTGAGAGGATGGGAGGTCGGGCACATCACACCCTTTTGAGGGAAATTATTACCTACTCCACGACTCTCTTATAGATTTATGATATGGTCATGAATCCTTATTAATTTATTAAGCATACTGTTTGTTTCCATTCAAATGTTCAATCAGTTATTAGTATGGATGGAATTCAAAATTATCCATATGTATTGAAGGTTCTTCATCAGTGGTGATATTAATGTGTATCTGAGGATCTCCATTGATCATATCCTCTTATATACTATTTAGAAATTCTTTGGTCATTATCACGATGATTCCTTTTTAAGCCCCTTATTGGGGAACTCTGATATTTTATAGTTATCCATGTAGATGAATGTGACTCTGGAATTTTTTTTATCCAAGGAGATTGAAATTTAAACTAGTGTTTGTTTTCATCTACTAAATAGAGGTTAATCAGGATTTTATCATCATCTTGGGTGACAAAAGTTTTTTTGATGTTGGGATAGAACCCATAGTAGGGGAGGACATCTTATGTATCTTTGGGATGGGAATCATAACCCATGTAGTTCAGTTTCACTAGATGGGAAACACGATACATTTTAATATTATTTGACAAGGACCCAAGCATATTGTTTAATTTCATGTGGTACATACATCAAGGGGGAAGGATCTTAGTCAATGCATGGTGTTGTATTTATGCCTATGTAGCCCATAGAATATGGAAGGAATATTATATCCCATGTTTAAATAGACCCAGCTGGTGATATGACATGATGATGACATGGATGATTTGGAATGTTGGGTTAGATCCCAAAGGAACCTTCTAATTTATCCAATTTTGAGGGGGATCAAATGTCATTTAGTTTGGTATGTCTCATAGGGGAGTTCAACAGTTTGAGAGAAATAGGTTGCGACATACTCTAAAAGAGGATTCCCTTATAACAGGGTCTGCAAGAGATGCCTTAACTCATAGAGATTTAGGGGGTTTATTTTCGATATTTTTCATTAGGAGTATGAAATGATAAAAGGAATTAGGGTTTTACTCTTAAAGTTGATAGACTATGAGCTTTATCTCGAGGTGAATGTTTCGTACATATTTTAGTTATGGTGGGAACCATAGTTCTTTTAGTTCATTCCTTCAAGAATATTATGTAGATTTTATGATAATTAAAAACCTCCAAGACAACATGAGTTATGATTTGTGTGAGAAACAATGGGATGTGAATTATTCAAAAAACATTGCACACTATTCAACCTTCACTGGTGGAAGAGGTCATGCCTATTGTCAAAGGGTCCCAAAATAAGACATTTCTCCATGTTCTGTTTATATTGAATTAGGTTCCTATGTAATCAAGTAGTAATGGTGGAGTACATAGAGAGGATCAAGACTAAACCCTCCTATAATAATGTATAAGGTCTTACACCTGTATGGATACACTAAAATTTTCCCCCTTGTGATAAGGGAGACTACTCCTATTTCAAAAAGGAATGGGAAGTGTGATCCTTACTCTCCCTACAAGGAAATAGATACTCTGAGTCAAAGAGATTATAAGGGTATTATAGTTTCATATCCCAAAAATTCAATACTGGGAACTCCTCAAAAATATCTCAAGGGTAAGGGACCACATGATTGTATATATAAAAATCAACAGACGTCCTAAGGATCCTGACCCCTTGGTAGGACAAGTGTGGGAAACCTATCACTATATAAATTGAAATCCAAATGCAAGACATGCTGGTGTGAATTTCTGTATGATTTTTAAAATAAAGAGGTATTTGTGGAGGTTTCAACATGGTCTCTTTCAGAAAAAGGGATCCATAGAAGAAAAGGCCTTTCCAGGAGAAACATTCAGAGAGGCCTAATGGATGGATCATGCGAGCTGAAATGTATGGTAAACATCAAAGAAGGGAGATCAAGTATGTGGTTTGTTGGTATGTGGAACTAAATTTGTCTTGGGGGAACTAATGTCACCTTATGTGATGATAACATGGATTACTTTACTTGGAAAAGACATAGCTCAATCCTTTATGAGTATTCACATGTATTCCCCGAAGTTGGGGGCATAAGTTGTTTTTTTAGGAATGGAGTGCATGATTTTCTTCCCATGTTATTGGGGTTGGGTGATTAAATCAATAAAGTGTTTTTTAATTTTATCACTTGCAGAACCTCAGTCTTAGTACCGCATTAATTCCCTTGTTTTATGTGTTATAGAACTACCTTGGAGGTTTTGGAGGACTTGGGCGATGTACTAGGGATACCAAATTAGAAATCAGGTTTAAAAAAACTCTTAATTACAAATGAAAGACCCAAAGGTCCAGTTATAGGTAAATATGAGACACTAGGTTTGATGATTAGTCACATGAGTGTTGGTTGGTGTGAAAGTTGGTGGAACACATGTATTTCTCACGATGGTATATTGTGCACCAGTGTTTTTGGGACATAGTTAGAAAGCATGGTCAATACCATGGGTACTGTGCGCCTGCACCCCTACACCGGATCACTGATGGGATATGGTCTCAATCCTTCAGGCTAGTTCCTTCGATACCTTCACTAACCCCCATGAAAAATGATGAGTCGTACAGTGAAGTCTTCGATCTAGGTCGATGATATTTTTTTCTCAGTGAATAGAAACACGATCTTATACATCTTATGGAATAAATATATATTTCAACATAAACTCAACATTTGATGTCTAAGTGAGGTCCACAATTTCAATTCTTTATAAAAGTTCATAGAACACATTTCAGGGTGTCTATACACTAGATGGAATACATGATGACCAAAAATGAAATCTGGAGGTTGTGACTGATGTTAAACATAACATCTTTGCAAAATAATCATGGTAACTAATAGTTTTATGATTAAATAAACCTATTTAGATGTCACCAACATGAGACAGGGACCAAAAAGTGCTAAATCCCCTACCTCCATCCAAAAAAGAGTCAAACAGAATAGAATTACATTAAAATCCTAAAACGGTTAAATTTGTATCAATCCTTAAAAGTTATTATTATATATAAACTCCATGAGTGCCATTTTTTGCTACCATGAACCAACAAAAACCCAAACATAGGTTTGTAAAAAAATCTTCCAAAACATGAATAGTCTAATCAGATTGACCATCAATATGTGGATGATAGGTTTTACTAAAAAAACTCACTATCTGAGAGTCTTCTCATGATAGAAAATGAAATGTGATGTGAAATAAGGATCTCTATATAAAACAATACTCCTAAAAACTCCATGAAACCAAACCAATTTTGTGTATGTAATGAATTCTCAGATCAACAACTATGAAGGTTTCACCAATAGGTAATAAGTATGATACCATAGAAATTAGATCTACAATTACCTTGAGATAATCATTCTTATGGATTTTTTTATAGGTAATCGTGTCGCAAAATACACTGTTACATCATCCCATTTTCATTGAATATTGGTAAAGGCTACATAATCTCAATTGGTGCTGATTCTTGCCTATCACCTGTGGATATGTGAAGCATCTATCAAAGATGATTTCCTTCCCTCTTCATTCTCGGTCACCAGTAGTTATTATAGAGATCATGATAATTTATATTCATACCAGGATGTACCACCCAACTAGAAGCATGAAATTCCCTCATTAGTTCCTCATGAATGTTCATAATAATCCATAATCAACCATGTAAAATAAGAGAATTTTAAATTCTGAGGGACGGTCTAGATGGGGTATGCCCACCATATAATTATTCTCTCAAAAACTGAGCCCTCTTTATTAGATAAATTATCTATCTTATTTCGGTCCGAAATCATTGGTATAATAGATGTAAAATTCAGATTCATTGGTCTCTAAGACTCTAAAACAACTAGATTCAAGTATTTAAAAAGGTCTATTATACTCCACTCAACAAAAACCGACCATATTTTCATTTTCTGTTTCTTTCAGCTAAAATATTCAGTAATGAAATTTCCTTTTCCTGTTGAAATAGATAATTCAATGTCTAAATACTGAAAATATATGACCCACCTCAATTGTCGAAGGTTTTGGT
The DNA here is from genome assembly GCA_963277665.1 of Viscum album. NCBI lineage: Eukaryota > Viridiplantae > Streptophyta > Magnoliopsida > Santalales > Viscaceae > Viscum > Viscum album. The sequence continues at coordinate 1,391,682,341 of OY728150.1, read as the reverse complement.
CCCACTATGAAAAGATTCACTAGATGCTATTAAGATATATTTATACCAAAAACCTATCACCCGTGAGATTTTGTCTCCAACATCTCTTGGAATATACCATGGCTCATAACTCTAGATCATGTGTAGGGTAACTCTTCTCATGTGGTTCCCCTTCATAGAGAAATACACAACAACATGATCTTACAGTATTAAAACTTCTATTAGTCCATCCCTATATACAGCATAGTGTATATTATATGATTTATCTATAATAGGTAATGTGAGGATAGTTTTTAAGGTCTTCCTTAAAATCACTTTCACAAGCACTAAAACATAAAACATCACCCCTTTATTATTCATCCCAGACATTGGTGCTGCCAAACTAGAGAAATATTGAATAAAAAGATACTAATAAAATTCTAAGCCAATAAAGTTCCAAATTTCATAGAATTTATTAGATTTATCATAATATATCATCATTGTAACCTTATATCAGTCCACTAACACTCCTACCTCTGAGATGACATGGCCCAACATGTGCAGATTATTTATCCACAAAATATATTTCGTTAGCTAGGAATAATGCTTATGCTCTCTCAATTTACTCTAGAATATTTCATTATTTTTTTCATTATATTATACAGAATATTATTATAATAATATATCACTGACAAAAAACATCACAAAGTGGTCAAGAAAAAGACGAAATATCATATTTATCAAGGCCATGTATAACTTTGGTGCATTGGTCAACCAAAACAACATCACATTAAATTCATGCAATCCATACCTACTTATAAAAGTATTATGAGTTATGTCTAATAGTATCACCCTTAATTGATGGTATCCTAATATCAAATTAATTTGGGAGAAATTCGTAGAACCCTTTACCTAATCAAAAACATCACCAATTCACAGAAGAGGATAACTGTTATTGACTGTCATATGGTTCAACCTCAGAGAATAAAAAATTAATTTCAAATAACCCTTATTATTTTTGTGTAGATAACTGAAGAATCTCAGGAGATATAATATTACATATTAATTCATTAGATTTTATATCTTCTAACTAAACATTCATATCCGGAATATCTACTCATTCTATTATTTAAGAAGATATAAAAACTGGCTATGCGCATTGCACCAACTCGATCATGAACTAGATCTCTGCATTGGAAGTTAATCTAGAGAAATTCTCAAGAAAGAAATATAATAATTTTCTACCAATAAAGGAAAAAAATTCTTGTACACTCTACTATCTTATAGTGAAAAAACGGCTTTATTATCCTTGATACAGTCTAATCTGCACTGAATTAGTTATGTACAACTAGCTTGGAGATCCCACTAACCTTGGTGAAAATAGATTCCTCCTTCTAGAGATAATAAGGTAACTTCATTCATAAAATAGTTTATACTATCCTAGTATATAAATAACAAATACATACTAAGAATCAAGTCGAATCCTATCATTTCTAGCATGAATGGTTCCCTAAAAAATGGTAAACACCAATCTCTAGAGAAAATGCCGTGAAAATTTTGATATTTTGTGACCACATGCTCAGTAGTGTTTCAATGGTTAAAAAACCATCTATTATTTCCACATAAAAGACAAACAATTTGAAAAAAATATTAAAAACAATTTGATGCACCTATATCGAACAAAACACAAGCGAAGGTAGATTTTACAAGAATTGTACCTCTTACGGTTAAAAATTAAACATCCATGTTAGTTGGTCTATTCTTCATAAAGTGAAATAGAACTATTCAAATTCCTTAAGATCTGGTTTGAATGACCAAATATATTTCTTTTTCTAGGTACTTCTTCTCATCCCTTGGAGTACCACGCCCACTACCTCATCATGAATGGCCTTTGTAACTCCAACACCCGACCTACTGATGAGTAGTTGAGCCCCTTTCCGACATCGATTCCTATCCTAACTCCTTTCTAATTGTCCAAAATGTAATTTTTTATAGAATGTTCTAATATGAACCAATATTCCATATATATGAAACTCAGATATGGGTTGAGGACACTGTAGAAATATGTGAACAAATATTCCCCACTGATAGAATTGGATGGTAAAATGTTCATGAGATTGTTATTTTCCATCCAAAATACTATCTATACAACATACATGGATGAAAACTATCTTAATAGTTGTTTTACCACTCAAAGAAGAACTCCCTGATCACCCTTAGTAAATATTATGTCTGCTACTCAATGCATCACTCATATTCCGTTCTATGATTTTTTCTTGGTTCATCTCATCCATAGATCTATTTAAACTGAGCACATTTACCTGTGAACTAATATCATGGATAAGTACATTCCCAAAAATTTCTCTCCCTAGAGATATCATCATCTGTACATTATAATAGAAATATTTTTTTTGGTAAAAAATTCACCATAGTCTAGCATAAAAAATCCCCCCTAAATCTGATGCATGAAATCGTGATCTTTTTTATCTCATAAGTTCTCATGAGAGAATTTTTTTTGAATATATTCTATAATTCCTTCCATGATTGATCATACTTTTACCATGTTTTATCCAAAAATATCCCACAAATTAGTGGATGTTCCATGAAGCATATGCACTTCAAGCATCACGATTCTGTCTGAGGGTGTCTTGAAATGTTTGATGATTTCAATGGGATAACTCAATTTAGAACTCTACTGCATGGGGTCCTACTTCATTAGAAAAAATTTATGGTTGATTAAGAAGAAAATAATTTTTTCACTCATACATCAATGTAATGGTATGAAAAATATCCCTTTCAATAGATCAAATGATCCTTAAGAAGCTTTCATTAATATGATCATTCATATGATCCTCAGTAACTATGGGTAGCTCTTTTTTAACTAAGTTATGAGCATTTTGATTCCTGATATCATTACAATCAAGTTGAATAACTCATGGAGGAATGTTTTCAACAAAAAAATTCACAAATTAGAGAACTATAAAAAAAGGTCAACCCCAATAGGTGACTACATGAGAGAAACACTAACTCCTGGACTCTCAAGGCATTTTATAGAAGTGTTTTTGCATGAAATGAAAAATCATTTCATTTTACATCTGAAACATATAACTCATTTCATATTTCAATATCCAATTATATATCACATGAAAAAATAGATATTTCCCAATCATGAACAAATCATCTCAATATATTCCAATGTTCCTATTATGAAGTATGTATTCTCATCTCATGCCATACTAGACCACGAGTATGAATATGAAGAAATAGAAACATAAAAAATAGATAACCTCAAAAAACATGTGAATCAACCAATGTGAAATTACATCATCAGTAACACAGAAAAAAGACAAACATAAATTCCCATCCCCATGCACCCAGATTTCCCCAATAAATTGGTTATCTACTCCTATTCACAAGATCATTACAATGTCCCAAAACATCCTAGTATCATTTTAACCTTTCCAGTATAGTAAATAAGAATAAAATAAAACACGACCATTAGATACCCATTGGTGGCGTACCCTAATCTGGAAATACCTCTCATCTCCATAAATGGTTGATCATGAGACCCCAACAATGCCTCCCTGTATGTTAGAGGCTTCCAACTAAGAGTGGGAATATGAAATGTATAATAGGTAGACTATACCCCATGGTATGATGTGTCATAGAATTATAAATGAACCATAATAAATGGAAATAATCAAAGTAAAAACATATCATAAGACAAAAATAAAATCCAACTAAATAAGATAGTACATAATAATGTAATAATTTAATGACATGCCAGAATGTATCAAAATATCATCTTAGAAAAATACAAGAAAAAGACTTCCAGACTCAAAGGAAATAATCATATGTCCCCAGTCCTAAACCACATGTAAATCCCATCTCCAAACTCCATACCATAAGCAAACAAAAAATCAACTACAAGGTCCTTTGACCTTGTCCAAACCTTATCCCACATAATATTATATGATACGAAACGGATGCCCTAACAGGGCTTGATTATAAATCATTAGGTCAACATAACTACTTCTAGACCAAAAAATCTGGTAATATGTGTATGTAATAAATCAATATAAAGGTGTATTAACTAATTAAACATTAATAAAATAAAACAAAAAATAGATTTAGCTATGTTGAATAATATATTTTAGCATGTCTTATTACCATGAAAATAACACCCATATAACCAATGTAAAATAAACATCTTCATCACCCTGCCCAAATATAATTGAGAATTATTTATGACCATGCCAACCACAATCATTTAACACTGGTATAGTCACAACAATCAGGGTCAATGACCTATAATAATTACAACATCCATGTCAATTTCTTATAAACATTATTGAATGGGATTGTGAATAACTCATTCTCTATAAAAATTACAGCATGGGACATTGATGGGAGTGCTCAATATTAGTATTACAACATATAAATGGGAATGTTATTGGGTCAATACCGATATATATTCATTAAAGGATGAACAAAATTCCTATCATACCACATGGAAATCACAATATCACATCATAATTCCAAATTTATAATTATGCAATGTAAAATTTTTCATTCATATTCCACATTCAATTTTATCAACATTTATTAATAGCTATATTAATAAGAAATAAGTCAAAATTTACGGATTCTATATCAACAAAAACTTATGGTCCCCTATCATTAAAAAGGAACTTTAAGACATTAGCTAATTATATTATATTTATTGTTCGTTTATCCAATGAGTAGCCATAAATATAGTCAGATGCCAATCAAAACCAAATAAATTCACAAAATAATACATTTAATTGATTTTGGCACACACTAGGTTGGAATAAATGACAATATAGCCTATGATTTGTAAATTATCAAACTAGAAGGTGAATCATTAGTCCACATACCATGAACTGAGGATCCATAAAACACATCAAACTAAAAATTCTCACGAGGAAGATGGTGTGGATGATTTGAAGGAGGTTCGAAGATCAATATTGATCAAGATCAAAACCAATAATAAAAATTGGAAATGTATTTCCATGATAAGGATTGAAAAGAAAGAATATAAGAGAGATACATTACCATAATTCCATAAAAAAATATAAAGGATTAAGCACAACATTTGGAAGGGAGGATGCCACCCAAAAATCACCTAGAGAAATATCATGGGTTGAGAGGGAAATGATGTAGCAGAATCGAATAAAAATTCCACCACACACCTTATTTAATGTAGTATGTCGGGGAATTACACATTCTGTGATTTAGTTACATATAGTGTATGTCCTTTTAATGGAATACGGTGAAAATTGCATTCCCTCATAATTTTACTACTAAACCCTACACAATTCCATTACATATAATCCCTTAACATGTTATTTAAATTTTTTACAGATGGTTTCTCATGCCATTTTACATTTTATCAACACGAACACCATTTAAAGATTCTTGACATAGTAAGAACCTATAAAACATTTTAACCCATTTATAATAAGACACCATTAACTCAATAAAGAATACATCCCCAATATTTAGTTCATTTTCTTGAACAAATTCACTCTGTCTCAAAAAAATACTGGGCCACCAAGGCTATAATGAAAAAACCAAAGAGAGATGTGCACAGAAAAGTTGAGATGTTACTTTAATTGCTTCCATGATGGGAAATAGTTATAACATCTATTGGTCTTTTTATGTGACTCATGACGTAGATAGCCCTTCAAAATATAAAGGGACTAGATTCCCCATAAATGCTAGATTCTCTGAACACTTAATTATCGGAGCAACATATGATCAAATTGATGAAGTTTATGAATGTAACTATAAATATAACTGAAAAAATTTAATACTAACTCTTAAATTTTAATTACATGTATACCATCAATGTTATAACATGATTATTACTATTGATATATTTTAGAGACAAATATTTTGATTGAATACCAAAATATGGAGATAATATTAATTTAGGGGTATTAGAGAATAAAAATATCATATGTTACATTAAGTAATGAAATCCTTTTCCCAAAAATTTATTCTAAATAAGAACCTACATCCATCAATGTCCCGCCAGAAAACTATTCATGAGGAAATTCATGCAATTAATCCCATGTGGCTTCATATAAAATTAGAAATGAATTTAATAATTTTAATACAATTGAAATGTATATAAAATGATAATTTATATTATTTTTCCTTGAGAATGTATTTTCCAAGAAACTCATTAATTACTTATTTGGTTTTTACCATTTTAGTCCTCATCATTTCATGCATCTAATCAGTATTTAATAATTTTCCTTCAAATGAATGGAAATAATACTGAAGGTCCTAAAAGTTTTATATGGACCCAGTATTTTCATACATGAATATCAAAAAAAATTGACTAGGATTCAATATATTTTATTAACGTATCCCTAATGACCATAATAATGTAATATCATTGGGGAATAGAAGAAAAATATTATTATTTCATGAATGATATTAAATATCTCCCAAAGAGATCTTCCAAAATTTTATTCCTTGTAGGCATAACCAAATGAAAAAATTCTCTATAACCTGGTGAAGGAAACACAACAACGAGTGGGGTGAAATGCATAGAAAGGGAAAACATAGAAGATATACATCAATTATCACAAGAAAATATAAGATAATAATAATGTTATGTGATTATGTACATAACTTATGATGTTCATACCCAACCATTCGTAGATCATAAATAACATTTGTGGCATTAAACATTATCATGTCATGATACCTATACCATAAGAGTGAAAAATTATCATAAATCAATCATTAACCACAATCTTAGGCCATAAAAGTGTGGAACCATCATAAATATACAAACAAATTTCATATATCTTTCTTAAAAACTAGAACCATAAACATTATGGATTATGACTTATCACATATTTCTCATTGTATATCAATAATTATCACCTATTTCATAATATGGATCAGGATGCACACTTTCCTATAGTGGATCATGACTCACCTATTTCCTATATTTAATCAAGAACATTTTTTTTGTTTCCCATTATTCTCTCATGAGATATAAAGATTTATCCACTTCATTGGAGGGAGCTATAGGTCCCACCTATTTTATAATTAAATCATTCTTATGTGTTCCACAATATTATAAAACATTAACCATTTCAACACATTATAATGCCTGTAAAGAAATAATGTTTCATAAATATTTATTTAATTCACAATAGCATGACCCATGAAAAAATGTGTTTCATAAAAATTTTCTCAACATAAATATTAACCATCTAGAGATATAATAAGGATTTTATCATTCATTCTTATCCATATTTATGAATAAGTATCATTAATTTATTTTCAATTAGATATAGAAGTTATTTGAAAGATCAAATGGAGCATTTCCAGGGAAAAGTAGCCTTCCCACAACGAATAATTTTTTTTTATAAAATACCACATTTTAAAAATTATTTTCCTTGAAAATAGATTTAGAAAAATATAATTAAATATTAAAAAATCATTTAGATATTTTCTTGAAAACAATTAAATTATCTTTTTTTAAAATTACTAAAATTCATAAATTATTTTTTAAAAATTTTTTTTTGGAAATAAAAAATATTTATTATAAAATAATATTTTAAAATTTTTGTGGTCATGTTGTCAAAAAGAACCATTCATGTCATACATGTTAAGACAAAGGGTTCTTTCTTATTTTTGTTAATATTCAAATGATTATTGTTTGTAAACCCACATAATGATTCCTTTTTAAAAACAACATAAAAATTACATCAGTGGTATGAATGTATTTTATAAACTATTTTGGAATGTTAAAAAATTTATGAAAACACTTTTAGAAAACATTTATATGGAATAAAAATTGGTATTCGACTGAAGAGAGAAATAAAGTTGATTTTTATTAATAATATTCTTTTGATGTCTTGGTTATATAAAATACAAAAATCCAGGGAAATATTGTATTATAAGAAAATAACCAAATGAGAATAAATTTCATGTTTTTCTGGATTTATTTATCATTATATTTCATATCTATAAGCATAAACCTAATCAATCATGGTAAATGATGTGATTGTATCATCAAAACCATAAAACATTGGTAATTTTGAATTATAAGCCCCAACAAATAATAACATTATATGAAACATAAAATATCAGTAAAAGAAAATTTTTCATGATATTTCATCTCTAAGGGGATGTATATACACCTGCTAAAATATGATAGCTTCATAACACATCATATATCACAAAGAAGGAAAAATGTGAAAAGGGCCACTTACTGCTTTGGTAAAATTTAAACCGTACAACCTGTGAAAAAGAGAAACAAAAATATATATGTAAATAATAAAAAATATTAGTATAATCCTAATAAAATAAATCAATTGAAAATATATAATACACCTATAAGAAAAACCTGGTGAATATGGTATTTGTCTACTAGAAAATAAAAGTTAGATTGAAATCCCTTACCTTAAGTATCAAATTCCTTCATACATGTTAGAACCTCATATATAATATATATTGGTTTATTATAAATATATTATAATATATATTTATATTTATTTATTTATAATACCATATATTATTTACTCATGACATTTTATTACCCCATTTATTGACAATTCTATGTTTAAATCATATATCGGCTAATAACTACTTTGTTTTTCTTGTATGTTTTTATTTTTATTTTTAGTCCCAATAATTTGACCATAGAAACAAAATATCAATAATGTTAGACAAAATATAAATATAATATATATTCAATATATATTTATTTTGATTTATCCATAAAATTTAGAGATATAAAATGAAATATACTATTCATTGAGACGATATGCCGTATGTATTCATGAAAACTACTTCCATTTTCATGAAAAATAGAATAAAAGGATGTTAAATAAAATTAATTATTATATATGAATTTTTATTTCACACACACACACATATATATATATCACATATATTGATTAAATTTATCCTTATAACCTTCCATGCAGAACATTAGTGACCAATAAATCACATCGTTTTGCGTAGTGGTAATTTATCGTACACACGAATGATGTTATCATATCCTGAACATAATAGATATTAATAATTTTCAGTAATAATATAATTAAATAAGGATATTTATGTTAAAAATATCACACATATATAAATAAATTAATATATATATATATATTATATCCATATTCATTTTCAGCCTTGAGAGGGGTTGATGGAAAATGTGTCGCGACAGTTCTTGAGGTGACAGTCTCATATACACACAAGTGATGTTATAATTTCCCATTTTAGGGAAGAGGAGATGGATACAAGTCATTCTAATAATATAATTGGATCATTGTATATTTAATATACTATGGTTATTATATTAACATGTTTAATAAAAATTTTAGTAGGTGGAGGAAGAAATAAAATAAAAACGCTCATTGAAGAATGATACCTATTCTACGGGTAACCTCATTGTTTTTGCAAAAAATGAATACTTCTCATAATGGATTTTTATTCAAAATAATGAATTTTTTTAGAGATTAGGGAATTCATGAAGGGTTTTGGGATGGTATATTCTAAAACAATTTTTTTGAAGTGCGAATAAGAGAGCAGAGTGAGTGTCCTTTTATAAGTTAGGTGAATGGCACAATTGTAATTTTTGAATATAAAAATGTGTACACACATTTTTTACAAGCTACAGTGCTCCAAAATGGACAATTTTTTAACCTTTTAGAAGATAGGGTTTATATATGGCTGTTTAATGTTTGTTTTATTGGTTTCATGTTTTCTTTAGCAATTATTGTTTTAGTTTAACCCTTGTTACATTCGTTTTAACCATAAGTACAATAATTAAATTTTTATGTTATTAATATTGATTTTGTTAAGAAATTTATATAAAATTTTATTTTAAATAAATTACCATAAATATAAATATATAATCCATTTTTTATATTCAATTTACAAAAGTGGACAAATTAGTTGAAAATTAATCCCACTAACGTGATGAAAGAGTTCTTTTCAAAAGAGAAAACATTCAAATGATTAAAAAGTCTTTATTTATTAAATAAATAAAAATTTGATTAAAATTATATAAATTTGATAATAAAATATATAATTTAGGTATTTTTTAAAAATAAATTAAATTTAATAGGTAAATTCATTGAGTTAAATTACAATTTTGCAATAAAAACAATGATTTTTTCACTATTCACTGAAAAATTTATCAGTTTAAAATATTCTCAATATTTTAAGTGAATAAAATTTTAAAATAGTTATTTAGAAAATTATTCTCATTTTTTCAAAAATAATTTATAAAAATTGATGTAATTAATTATAGAACAAAGTTGTAAATGAATCAAAATTTCACTTCTGAAAAATATATTTTTAGTGATAAATTAGATTTATTCATATAAATTATTTAGAAAACACATAAGAAATTTGAAAACATTTTATTGAGTAAAAAAATAATAATTTCATGAAAATAATTCACCAATATTGATTTAATGAATTTATTAACGTAAAAAATGTTTGTAAAAAGAAAATTGGTTTTCCATAAAATTATTTTATTTAAAAATGATTCAAATATTCATTTATAATTAATTGGATACAGAAATAATTAATTTTATATTCATTATTAAACCATATGTTTTAATTATTGAGTTAAAAATATTAATACACGCCATTACAACAACATTGTGTTAAATACAATATTAAAAAAAATAATTTTTAATATTATGTCACATTTTACTAAAACTAAATATTGAATGTACTGAAAGATATCAATGAAATTAAAATTATGTGAAAATAAATATTTCATATAATATAATTATGTTACAATATAACTCCCGTTGAATAAATTTTTTCCTCATTATTTTAACTTGATAGAAGAAAAAAGGGTATATCATTCAAAAAATCCCATTTTGAGAAACCCACATCATAGAATGGTTTAATAAAACAACCTCTAGAAATGTAAAAAATGGATATTTTAATATCATAGAGAATAAGACATTAATTTGTTTCCATAGAAGTGAACATTGGGGGGGGGGAGATTATAAAAATGGAAAAAAGAATAGAAATCTATCTCCAAAATACTGTTGGAGTGTGTTAGAGATCACGGTTATGAGAAATAGAATGAACAAAAATCCATAAATACGTGATAGGTGATAAAACCATTAATTATAGAGAAATGAATATTTGTGAAATAAAATTTACTTCAATAAAAATTTCTTAAAACTGATTAATTTTGATGAGAAGATATAATTTCATGATATCATTACGTTTCACATGTATAATATCATTTGTTGGTTATGCTTCTTGAAATGTCCAATTCATCATTCACTTTATGAACTAAATATGAATTTTTAAAAATTCATCAAATACCATTGGATTATAATATATATAAAAATAATTTTAACTTAATCCTAATTTTTTAGGGATTATAAAACATAAAATTTTTATCATATGTTGTCTAATAACATAAAAAGTTCAAATTAATCTATTTCATATATAGATATCCTTAACGATCCACATAGTCTGGAAAAAAATTCAAATCCATAATTTTAAAAATATGGTCACTAAATTTCCCAAATCAACGTATCATTAATTCCTCAGACCACAGGATGTATCTTTTATCATCACATATTAAATTTGTGATTACATTGATCATATATTATCTTAAAAGATGATAATATTCTGAATTTTGAAAAGACAATAAATAAAACAATCATACATAAAATAATTAACTATATCCTTATTAAATAATAGATTATTTAATATTTTCCATAAATCCAAAAAATATTATAAACACCATAAATGATAACATATTTTTTTATAAAATCTTCAATCCATAATAGTGCACTGTAGTATTTCGAAGATGAATATTTTTATATTTATTATTTTATTTTGACATTTTGTAACAGTGTTCCTAACTTAATGTTCTACAACTTTAATTCAGGATACTAGAGCTAAAGAGTGCATTTGGATGCAGTAAATGGGCCGTTAAACGAATGGTGGGATGGACTCGGCAGAATGGACATGGGTTCTGTATTTGGGCCATATATTCTTAATCAGGGATTGGATTGAGCCCAAAGTTTGAAGCAATCTCGGGGAGATGATTTTGCCTAAATCATCTTTCTTGAAGGCCGGTTAATTCATGTGTTTTATAGGTCAAATGGGATATTCAAGTTGGAATAAAATATTTGTCCAAATTTTCAACATTCACACTTGAAACCACAGGTAACCTCTCCCCACTCCCGTCTATAATTTGGAGTTTTTCTCATTTGGAGGGGTTGGGACGTGAATTAGGATATTGGAGGTAGAGGAAAATTTGTTTCATCCAAATTCTCCAACCATTTTAAGATGGGTAGCTCTTAAAACAAGTATCCTCTCATCGAAGCCTTCTTCTTCTCCTTCATGTTGTAATGATTTTGTTTGTGTAATAATCTTCTTTGTTCTTCTTTTATTTATTCAATTTTCTTCTGTTTTGTTTAAATTTCTTCTTCTATTAATATTCCTCTTCGGGCTGTAATTCTTGAGTAGAATCGTTATTGGGTTATACCCATTATAAACGTTTGCACATGAAAAATGCTTCTACGTTGATTACACCACCCATGGAAGAGTAGTTATTTTTAGTAATAGATCAACCTCTATCCTTATTTATTCATTTATTTTGAATCAATGAGCTACTGTAATTCAAATATTATGATATATTAATTGATTTTTTAATTTAAATGAAACTTTGAGAGTAATTGAATAGTTAACACAAAACACACGAGGTCTGGAATTGTGTGAACTGTGAGAGCGCAACCTTAACCGGTAATTCAAAACCACACGGGCTCAAATTGTAGAGTTCAAATACAATCCCTAAACTCAATTAATCCTCATTTCTAGAGTGGTTATGTGCCTTAATTTACCAGTGACCATAAGATAATCTTAGAACATCAATCAAAGCAGGGTGTTGCGATTGCATGTTCCGAAATTAGACTATGGTTAAATTAACATCATCATCGTGGTAAAGTTAATTCTCGTAGGGTTTGGGATTTAAAAAATTAAGGGATGATAATAAAGTTAATATTAATTTAAATGATAATGATTAATAAATTATTGAATAGGTTGAGTTAGATCGATTACATCTTTTAAATATTGTCTATAAAAACATCTTTTTCTTTTGTCATTTTAATCGAACTTCATTTCAAAACTAAAAACAAAAAAAATACAATCTTTTTCCAACAAACCTCTTCTAGATTCATAAACTATAACCAACCCCCATCATTTCAAGTAGTGTTTTTATTATATTATATTTTATTTTTATAATACATTTAAAAAGTTGTTTTAAATCTACTTCCTCCTTTCAGAGAAGACCTTGGTCAGCCACTCTGCTGCACCTAAGTACCCCAAAATCGCATTAATTATTTGAGGGCGCCCACGATAGCGCTCTATCAAATTGACACTGTTTCCGTGGAGGCAAGTAATTATTTCATCCAATTAATGGTATTTATTTTATTTTACATTTTAATTATCTTCCTCTCTTCTTTCTTCCGTCTTTACCCAATCTGATTTTTTCCTTCTTCTTTTATTTCCTTCTAATTCTTTTTGGACCATCAACTCAAACTTCTAATTTTTATTTTACTATGGTCCACTTTATTTTTTTTCATTTTTATTTCATTTATGACACGAACTAATCCTGAAGAACTCTTAGATATTGAGTCTGAGATTGAACGCAGCCTTAGGGCACGAATCAAACACTCTCAGTCTACGGGAAGTTTCAATGTTCAACCAGTTGGTGAATTCCTCTCTTCTGGAAACATTGGAATTGTAAATTATTCAAATTTAAAAATAAAGGAAGAACCAATGGCTGTAAATAATTGAAATGAACTTAATCGAACCATTCGAGAATTGGATGCACCTGATATTAACTATCATCCAAATTGTATTGCATACCCAAATCTTGAATCGGACTTTGAACTGAAATATGGGTTAATTCACTTACTTCCAAAGTTTCATGGCCCCACTAGTGAGGATCCCAATAAAAATTTAAAAGAATTTAATGTGTTTTTCTCAACCTTGAAACCAAGAAATGTATCTGAAGACCAAATCAAATTAATAGCATTCCCATTCTCACTTGATGGAGATGCGAAAGATTGGATGTATTATTTACAACCCGAAGATGTAACTTGTTGGAACGACTTGAAACGTCTTTTCTTGAAGAGATTTTTTCCAGAATCAAGGACCACATACATTCGTAAAGAGATATCAGGGATCAAGAAAGCACAAGGTGAGTAAATGTATTAGTATTGGGAGAGATTCAAGAAGTTGTGTGCAAGCTGTCTGCATCACCAAATCAGTGAGAAACTCCTCATCTAATACTTCTACGAAGGACTCACACCCATGGAGAGGAGCATGGTGGATGCTGCAGCTGGAGGAGCATTGGTGGACAAGACACCAGTAGTCGCACGTGCATTGATCGACATGATGGCCCAAAACTCCCAACAATTTGGTGATCGAGGTACAACACATATCAGGGGAGTACATATGGTAAGTCCTTCTTCACTTGAGAGTCATTTTATTGATACCAAGTTAGTATAATTGACAACTATGGTGAGGAAAATTGATTTGTCACAAAATACATCTCTACCCCCTCCTTCAAGGCCTTGTGGCATTTTCACTAAGACAAGCCACACAACTGACTGTTTCCCACAACTACAAGAGAGAGAGGATTGCGCAACAGTATTCCCAGGGAGGCCATTTCAGCAGCAACAACAACCATATCCCCAAAAGAAGTTTGATTCATTTGATCCAACATACAACCAAGGGTGGAACGATCAACCGAACATGAGGTATGGCTCTGGACAATAACAAAGTCCCCCTTATCAACCAAACTTCCAGTAGCCTCCACCTTAACAACAGGGTTTCCAACGACCCCAAAGTATATTTGAAGCTCAATCATCTACAAGTCAGCAACAAGGGAATCCTCCACCAAAGGTAGATTCTAATACTGATGATCTTTTGAAGAAAATTGTTCTTAATCAACAGAATGAGCTGAAGAGTCAATGTTCAGAGCTGAGGGAGTTGATGACTCAAATGAGCTAGATTTCCACCACCCCCCATGAACTTGTGAGTAAGAATTCTGGAAATCTACCTTCCCAACCCACTCCAAATACAAAGGGGAATTTCAATTCCATCACATTGATAAGTGGGGAGAAAATGAACAATAAATCTATATCAACCATTCCAGTGGGATTCACCTCAACTCCGGAGAAGCCGTATTCCAAACCAACTGATGAGAAATACAAGGAGAAAGATAAAGGTAAGAAAACGATTGATGATGTTCCTTCTAAACCCCTTACTTTTCCCAAAAGGGTTGTTCAGACCAAGAAGATGGATGAAGAAGCAATGAAAAATGAGGTTTTGGATAAATTCATGTGTGTGGAGATCAACATTCCTCTACTTGAAGACATTAAGAAAATTCAAAAGTATGCAAAATTCTTAAAATAACTTTGTACCAATCGAAGAGGGATCAAGGGAAATGAGACGATCAACCTTGGAAGGAATTTCTCAGCACTCCTTACACCAACTCTAGCAATGCCAACAAAGTGAAAGGATCCCGGGACATTCACCATCCCGTGTACCATAAGGGAGTTTCACTTCTCTGATGTTCTTTGTGATTTAGGAGCTTCAATAAATGTGATGCCTCACTCTGTATTCTCTTCATTACAGGTTGGTGAGTTGAAGCCAACAAGAGTAGTTGTGTAGTTGGCAAATAGAGAAACAACATATCCAACCGGAGTTCTTTAGGATGTACTTGTCCGGGTAAGAGACATGATCTTTCCAGCAGATTTCTACGTCCTTAACATGGATGATGATCAGGTAAGTTCTCATGCCCCCATTATCTTAGGTATTCCCTTCGTCAAAACTACAAAACATATCATAAATGTCAATAAGGGTACACCTTCCATGGATTTTGGAGATGAAGTTGTGGTATTTAATGTCATGGAATCCATGAAGTACCCCTCAGAGGACCATTCTGCTTTTGTTATCTTCCATTTGAACCACCAAGTAAAAACACCATGGAATTGGATTGTCCTATGCTTAGGGAGATTATGAGTATTGGTTCTAGTTTGATGTCTAAGTTTACTTCCACACCCATTTCTAAGGAACAAGACTCTCTAATATTTGATTTTGAAATGGAATCATATTCTGATTTTGATCATGTGAACTCTAATTATGACATGGCTGTTGAGTATGCTGACGGATTTGATGCCTTATTTTTTAATTGTGAGGATTTTTATTCTGATACTGATGTTCATTGTGCATATATGTCCATTGCATCAATTTCTCCATCTATACATCACCCCCCCTACATTGGTACTCAAGCCATTGCCCCAAATCTTAAATATGCATATCTGCAGAGTGGTGATAGATTACCTATTATCATTGATAACAATCTCTCTTTTGAACACGAAGAAAAACTTTTGAATCTTTTGAGAGATAACATCAGGGAAATTGGTTGGACATTGGCAGACATATCAGGTATTAGCCCATCCATTTGCATGCATATGATTCTCTTGGAGGATGGGGCCAAACCGGTGAGGCAACCACAAAGGAGACTCAATCCAACCCTTATGGAGGTTGTTAAAAAAGAAGTTAAAAAATTCTTCGAGGCAGGTATAATTTACCCTATTTCTGACTCACAATGGGTTAGCCCTATCCAGGTTTTACCTAAGAAAACTGGTGTTACTGTTGTTAAAAATGAGAAAGATGAATTAGTTCTAATGAGGGTACAAAATAGTTGGCTTATGTGTATTGATTATAGGAAACTAAATCATTCCACTCGCAAAGACCATTTCCCCCTCCCATTTATTGATCAGATGCTTGAGAGACTAGCTGGTAAGACAAACTATTGTTTCTTGGATGGATTTTCTGGCTATTTTCAGGTTTCCATTGCAGCATAGGACCAGGAGAAGACGACATTAACCTGACCATTCAGTACCTTTTCTTACCGAAGGATGCCATTTGGACTTTGCAATGCCCCAGGTACCTTCCTGATATGCATGGTGAGTATTTTCTCAGATTTCATTGAGACCTACATGAGGGTATTTATGGATGATTTTACAGATTATGGGTCCTCATTGGATGAATGTCTCTCTAGTTTGGGTGATGTGTTGCATCGTTGTATTAAGAAGAATCTTGTCTTAAATTTTTAAAAATGTAATTTCATGGTCGAAAAGAGAATTGTATTAGGTCATATAGTTTCACAACATGGCATTAAAGTTGATAAATCTAAGGTAGACATTATTTCATCCCTCCCATATCCTTCATGTGCGCGTGATGTTCGATCATTCCTTGGACATGCTGGATTTTATCGACGCTTCATCAGATATTTTAGTAAGATTGCTCTACCATTATCTTGATTGCTTCATAAAGATATTGACTTTAATTTTGATGATTCATGCAGGGTATCATTTGATGAGCTGAAGAAGTGTCTGACCACTCCACCAATCATACATCCCCTGCGGTGAGACCTTCCATTTCAGCTTATGTGTGACGCCTCCAGCTTTGCGGATGGAGCTGTCTTATCTCAGAGGGTGGAAGGACGTTCACATGTGATCGCCTATGCATTAAGGACACTGGATGCAGCCCAATTAAACTACACAACCATAGAAAAAGAGTTTCTTGCTATTATATTTGCTTTAGATAAATTCCATTCATATTTATTGGGCTCTAAAGTAGTTGTTTTTTCTGACCATGCAGCACTGAGGTACCTCATGAAGAATCCAGATGAAAAGCCATGACTTATCCTTTGGATGATCCTTCTTTAAGAGTTTGACCTTGAGATAAAGGACAAGAAGGGGTCCGAGAATTTGGTGGCGGACCACATGAGTAGCCTTACTCACACACTAGAGGATGGCACCTTGGACTAGGTACCACTTCGGGACACTTTTCTCGATGAGCATCTTTATTCTGTCTCAGGTACGCATCCTTGGTATGCTGATTTAGTGAACTACATTGTTTACTCTGATATCCTTATAAATTTAAAGAAACATCAATTCCAATAATTAAAAAGTGAGTATAGGTTTTATGTGTGGGATGATCCTTACCTCTGGCGCATGTGTAGTGACCAAGTCATTAGGAGTGTGTTCTTGATCATGAGTTTGAGTCTGTTTTTCATTTCTGTCATACACTTGCTTGTGGTGGACACTTTGGACCCCAACGGATAGCTAAGAAGGTTTTGGACTCTGGATTATATTGGCCTAGATTATTCCTTGATGCCCATGTGTTTTGTAAGTCATGCTCTCGTTGTCAACACACTGGGAACATTTCTAAGAGACATGAGATGCCCCAACAACCCAAATTATTCTGTGAGATTTTTGATGTATGGGGAATTTATTTTATGGTTCCTTTTCCTAGTTCATTTGGATTTTTGTAAAAAAAATTTGTTGTTGATTATGTGAGTAAATGGGTGGAGGCCAAGTCCACCAGGACTGACGATTATCATGTTGTAGTGGATTTTGTCAAGGCTCAAATTTTCTGAAGGTTTGGAGTACCAAAGGCTATGATCAGTGACCAAGGGACACACTATTGGAATAGGAATTTTACTTCCCTCCTTCGAAAGTATGGGGTGAAACACAAAACATCAACACCATACCACCCCCAAACAAATGGCTAGACTGAGGTTTCAAATCGTGAGTTGAAACAAATCTTGGAGAAAACTGTGCAACCAAATAGGAAAGATTGGAGCAAGCGCTTGGATAATGCATTGTGGACTTATAGGACAACATACAAGACCCCCATTGTGGAGATCACAAAAGAGGACACTGGAATGAGATTTACACTCAATGGGAAACGTTTGAAGAGATACATTGAGGGACTTCCTACTGATGCAGTGGAATTTATAACACTGCATGACCCCATCATCACTTGAGCACATCAGGCTATTCCTAACCCTTTCACTTTTATATTATTTGTCCTATTTGAAAATTATGAATTTCTTGTTCATATATCATCTCGTGGGTTCACATTGAGGACAATTTAATATTTTATGTGTGGGGGAGGGAACCTTTTTGTTTAGTAATTTCAATTTTTTTCCTGTTCAAAAAAATCCAAAATAAATTGTGTGTTTTTCAAATTTTGTGTGTTTATTTTACAATTTTCCGTGTGTTTTTGAAACTTTTGAGCTGAAATGATTCTCATCACCTTTTTTAAATCCATATCAATAAGTGAAACAATTTACCCGTTGAAACTGATCTTAAATGAATGCTGAAATGACTTTGTTTCAAGTTCAAATATTTAGTAATTTCATGAAAAGTACACTGAATTTTGAATCCCATGCCACATCTCACTACCTTTATATCTGAAATCACTTTCATGTGAGGCTTCTAAATCGTTGTTTTAATATTCTTTATATTCACCTCACTTCTTGAGAGAACCAAACCATGATTGATTTAACCAGAATTTGATCTATTCCTGTCAAAACTTGAGGGTTTGAGGAACTTATGTTTAAATTATTGAGGCATTTTTTTGGTATTAAAGCCCTTATTTTAAAGAATCCTTTTTTATAATGGCCATCCTTGAATATTTAATACATTTAGCACTTAGAATCCATGAACAACCTATTAGTTTATCCACATTACAAGCCAATTTTCCCTATCCAACCAACTCTTGAAGTGAAATTGCATAATCTAGTTGAGCTAAAGTGTGGGGGAATATATCTTGTGGTGTACCACCACATTTTATAATACTTTGGGTGGAAAAAAAAATTCTGAAGATATGTGTTTGCTATTGAAGAAATTCATTATATTGAAAGCTGTGCCTTTTCTGGAGCTTTCATGACAAGTGAAGCTTTGCCTTTTCTGGAGCTTCTAATTGAGGTGGAAAGGTGTGACCATCTTGAGCTTTCAAGAAAATCATGTTTGAGAAGATTGAAATTTTGTATGCTGAAATGATGAATGGTGTAAACCTTTCATGACTTTTCATGATGATGGAACTGAATTGATACTATGGGGATTTAGGAGAAGACCATATTTATGTGAAAATTAGATTAATGCAATTTTCCTTCAAAAAGAGTCAAGCCCTCCACATTCAGCCTCATAATTTTTCACATCTAAATCCTACAAACCGAAAGCCACAGAACAACCCTGGAATGACCTCTTGATAAAAATATGTCCTTGACTCACATCGGGTGGTGATACAAGAATTTATCAAGCCTATGGTGACACTTGTATGAGTTTGGATGAGAAAGACATTGCAAAAAAAATGTCATTTGTGTGATAAGAGAAAATTCAAGTGAGGTAAGTGTTTTGTGTATGGGAGGATAAATAAAGTGGAAATATATTGAATGATATAAATTAAGAACTTGAAATAATTGTTTTCTATGTGTCATGATATCTTTTGTTTCTTGATGTGTAATTGTTTGATCTCAAAGATATGTGTTTTAAAATTGGTTTTGATTTGATATTGATGTTTACTTGATATGAGATTTTGCTCAGGAGTGAAAAAGGGTAAGTGTGGGGGAGTTGATAAAACACTATTATGTTAAATATATTATTTATAATAAATGAAATAATTTCCTCACATTGTGTTAAATATGTTTATATATAAAATATTTGGGATTTGATCATTCATTTGAAAACTTTGTGAAAATTCCAGTTTTACCCTAAATAGTGCACTGTTGTATTTCGAAGATGAATATTTTTATATTTATTATTTGAATTTGATATCTTTTAACAATTTTCCTAACATAATGTTCTACAACTTTCATTCCGGACACTAGAACTTAAGAGTGCATTTGAATGGAGAAAATGGTCCATTAATCCAATGGTGGGCTGGACTCGGCAGAATGGACATGGGTTCTGTATTTGGGACATATATTCTTCATCAAGGATTGTATTGAGCCCCAATGTTGAGGACAGCTCGGGGACATGATTGGGCACAAATAATCCTTCTAGAAGGCCAGTCAATTCACGAGTTTTATAGGTCAAATGGGTGGTTCAAGTTGGAATAAAATATTTGGTCGAATTTCCACATTCAGACTTGAATCCACTTGTAAGCTCTCCTCCCCTCCCCTCTATAAATTGGGTTTTTTATCATTTAGAGGGGTTGGGACGTGCATTAGGATATTGTATTCAGAGGATAATTTGTTTCACACAAATTCTCCAACCATTGTATGAGGTGTAGCTCTTGAAGCAAGGATCCCCTCATCGAAGCCTTCTTCTTCTCCTTCACGTTGTAATGATTTTGTTTGTGTAATAAACTTATTTGTTCTTCTTTTATTTCTTCTCTTTTCTTCTGTTTTGTTTAAATTTTTTCTTATATAAATATTTATCTTTGTTCTGGAATTATTTAGTAGAAGTGTTATTGGGTTATACACATTATAAACCTTTGCACATGCAAAACGCTTCTACGATGATTACGCCACCCATGGAAGAGTAGTTTTTTTAGTAATCGATCTACCTCTATCCTTATTCATTAATTTATTTTGAATAAATGAGCTAATTTAATTCAAATATTGTGATATATTAGTTGATTTTTTAATTTAAATGAAACTAATCAAGCAATTGAATAGTTACAACAAAACACACGAGGTCGGGAATTGTGTGAACTGTGGGAGCGCAACCTTAACCGGTAATTCAAAACCACACGTGATCAATTTATAGAGTTCAAATATAATACCTAAACTCAATTAATCCTAATTTCTAGAGTGGTTATGTGCCTTAATTTACCACTGAACATATGATAATCTTATAACATCAATCAAAGCAGGGTGTTACGATTGCATGTTCTGAAGTTAGCCTAAGGTCAAATTCACTTCATCTTCATGGTAAAGTTAATTCTCATAGGGTTTGGGATTTAAAAAATTAAGGGATCATAATTAAGTGAATATTAATTTAAATTATAATGATTAAAAAATTATTGAAGATGTAGAGTTATATTGATTACGCCTTACTAATATTGTCTAAAAAACATATTTTTGTTGTGTCATTTTATTCGAACTTCATTTGAAAACTAAAAACAAAAAAATAAAATCTTCTTCCGGCAAACTTCTTCTAGATTCATAAACTATAACAAACCCCCCTCCTTTCAAGTAGTGTTTTTATTCTCTTTTATTTTATTTTTAAAATACCTTTAAAAAGTTGTTTTAAATCTACTTCCTCTTTTGAGAGACAACCTTGGTCAGCCACTCTGATGCACCTAAGTACCCAAAAATCGCATTAATCATTTGAGGGCACCCACAACAGCGCTCTATCATCGATACTATCTAATTTAAATTATCCAAATAAATTGTCAATATATCTGATCTAATCACTATATTGTCATCATATGAAACAATTTATGTGTTATCTTCCCTTAATAATTGTTTCTATAAAATATCACCTATCGATTAAATAAAATTTCTACCTAATCGTTACCATTAAACGTATTAATTCACATCCTTTATGAAAAAAACATATAGAAAATTCCATATACATTTCATTATTCTTTAATTCCAATAAATCTACACTTAAATAATTTTACTTCATTATAAGGATTAATCATCCAATTCATTAATTCCTCAATCATTACATATTTTATTTCTAGTCACTACATTATCATAAAAACTATTACCTGTACTACATTGTTTATCCTATTATCGATCATTTCCCCAAGGATATAGGTAATTATAATGCATATACTTTCCTAATTTTTAATATTAATCCATTGATTATTACTTAATGAATCCATTATTCTTATACATTGAGTTGACTAAACATTTCATTTTTCCACAAGAATATCATAATCAGTTTTCTTATCCTCCTCACAAATAAAATATTCCCATTCCAATAAGATAGTCATCAGAGTGCATATTCCAAAATTCATGATATATATGAAATTGAATCTTCATTTTTTATGGTCTCCACTTCCTGAACACCCAAAAAATCCTATCTTTCCATTCATTGTTGAGTAAATGAGTTTGTTAATGTGTTTTTTATTAAAAATATACAATTATAACTAATTAAAAAATCATAATATCCTTCCGTGTAGTTATCATACTATTTTGTTTCCTATCAACACATTTTCTATAACATTTTATTCTAAAACAATTCCTTTTAGATCATTCAATTAATTAAAACAAAAAATCATAGTTTGGGAATCTGTAATCATAGTGGAAAAATCATATAGTAAAGTAAAATAATTTATAGGATGACAAAATCATGACACCATCTATTAAATTTATGACACCTTAAGCGCTGCCTTGGTCATTCATGGTCATTTTTAAATTCCATCATAAATTTTCATAAATATTTTATGAATTTAGAAAAATATACATGTGGAGTGTCACACTAGTTATTCAGTATAATCCATTTTCATTTACTAGGTGACATTGAAGTCAAGCATAACTTTCATTTTTTGGGATTATTACCTCTAAATACATCTATTCTCGATCTAATTTCACATTTATTATCCAAATAGGGATGTATTTCATAGAAACCACTCACTCTCTAATTCATTAATAATCTATAATATTTTAATATACTTATTATTTTCCATATACATATCATTAGACATATCCATAGTCATATCATTAGACACACCACTAGGTATTTTACTATTTTTTATCATCCATGTTTTAAATTTATAGCTAATCCATTCATTTGATACCAACTATATGGCCATGTTTTTCCATACATAGATATCACATCTTTTTATATGAATATTCAATACATTTCTTAAACACATGATAAAGGACTGTAGTAGTTTACTATCTCTAGATACTATAAACAAAATCTTCTTATTTCAAGAAAGAACCTAAAAATATGCCTCAATTATATTCTCACATAGTAATCCTCTCATGAAAATCTTATATAAACCTTTATTCATAACCTATTTAAGGAAACATAAAAAAGGTTGAGCTCAGATTCATAGTAAGTGGAAATATATGATATATCAATATATTATCGATAAAAGTCATTACATAATAATAATGTTATGTGATTGGGAACATAATATACTAATTTTATACCTTAGCTGTCATAGATCATTATCATGAGTTATGACATAAAATTATTAGTTTAGAAAAAATGGCCCATAAGAGTGAGAATTTATTATAAATAAACAATGAACCATAACATAAAAAACTAATTTGGTTGAACTATAATAAATATACTAATTCATTTCATATATAATGGATTAATAGAAATAAAATCAACACAGTGTATCTAGATATATCATATGTTTCCCATTATCGATCATGATTTATCCCCGATTTTCATATTATATACCAAAAGAAAACTATTTTCCCATAGTAGATCAGGACTCACACGTTTCATGTTATAGATCGAGTACAAGAAGTTTTTTCCCATTTTAATCTCATGATATATAAATCATACACAATTAATTATAGGTATATATATGTATTACCCATCACAAAATAAAAAAAACATGCATATATGTGACATAGTATCAGAAAACATTCATTATATCATCACATAAAAACCCATGTAAATAAAAATAGTTTCATTACAATTTTATAAATTAACCAAAGAATAGACCATGAAAACTGAATGGGTTTAATAAAAAATTCATCAGAAATTAATCATCTAGATAAATAATATGGATGGTATTATTCATTATTATCCCAAATAAATAAAAATTAACGCAATTGTGTTTCATCATTGATGAAAAATGGGTTTGGAAGATCTTTTAGAAAATTATTGGTGAAAAAGCCCCTAAACATTGAATTTTTTTAAACAAAAACATTTTCAAAATCCTTTTCTTTTAAAATAACGCTATAAACCTATAATCTAAGCTATAAAATAATTTAATTAAATAATTTTGATAAATAAATTAACAATTTAATATCCTTATAATTTCATAAAATATTTTTTATCTTCATTTCATTGAAAAAAAATTAATACATATAAATTAATATTTAAATAATTTAGTGTTAATGATGGTGTAAAATTCCATTCATGGCATAAATGTCAAAATAATTATTCCTTTTACATTTTTATTAAAATATAAATTATAATTTTTTTGGAAAACACAATGAAAATTGTTTTTAATGACATTTTATAAATTAAAACATGGGTAAAAATATATTTAGTATATAATTTCAATAATGTAAAAATATTTTCTAAGAAATATTTTGAAAACATCGATATGGACGAAAAAAGTGTTTTCGACTAAGGAGAGAAATAAAGAATATTTTTCTTAAAAACATTTTATTGAGCATTTGATTACATAGAGAGAATAATATAAATGTAAAACATGTGTTTTAATAACTAAATAGAGTATAAGTGAATTATTATATTTCTTGATAGATGGATAATTAAATTTCATCATCAAAATCATTGACATAAACAATGATGATAAATGATGAGATTGTATTATAAAACCCTTACCACTTTGGTAACTTAGAACTATAAGACCGATGAAAAAATAACATGAAATGAAAAATAAAATTCGATGAGAATAATTAATTTTCTAAAATTACATTCCAAATGGCTGTTTCATAGTTCCTTTAAATTTGGGTCCTAGTTTTAATAATCACTACTTCCAGGCTGTTTCCATTGAATTTATTCATGGAAATAGAAACTTCCAATAGTTATTTATCCAAAGGGGAACTTCTTTCAAAATGTAGGTGGTCATTAGGTATGAACGTTACAATAATAAGGAATGTACATTGGTCGAGAGGATGGAACTTCAGACTCATCAAACCCTTTTGAGTGGAATTAATATTTACTCTTGCACTCTCTTTATAAATACATGATATTTTCAGGAATCCTTATTAATTCACCAATCATAACAGAAGTTTCCCTTGGAATTTACAATCACTTATTAACATGTTTAAAATTTGAAATCATCAATATGCATTCAAATTTCATAATTAATTGAGATATTTATATGTAACCGAGGTTCTTCGTTAATGGTATCCTATAATAAACTATTATAAAATTTTTGTAATCATCATTATGATGATACTAGTTTTTAAGCCACTCAGCAGGGCACTCTGGAATTTATTTCCATCCAGGGCGCTCAAGGCTTGTTTGGATATTGAGGTCATACCCATAAAATGGTCATCCTATGTATCCTTGTGAAAGGAATCATAACCCTTATAGTTCGGTGCTGATTAATGGGACACATCATACCTTTTTATGCCATGTGATAAAGACCTAACCAAAAAATTTAATGTCATTTGGTAAGGACATAAATGAAAAAGGGGCTTAGTAATAGTTTAGTGTGAGATTTATACGGAAAATAACCCAATGTACATGGAAAGGATATGGGTTTCCATGTTAGATTAGACTATGATGGGAATATGGACCAAGAAGAACATGTTTGATATTGAAATGATGGGTTTGAACCTCAAGGAGGATTCCTACATATCCCATGTGAATGGGAATCAAAGCCCACGTAGTTCGATTAATCTCATAGGAGAATATAGTTCTTTGAGAGAAATGAGTTTGAGATTACTTCCTGTAAAGGATTCCAAGATGATTTATGGGTTTAATTTGGGGCTTATTTCTAAGGAGGATGCCCAGATTAAGGGAATTAGGGTTGGATTCCAGAAGATGATATCTAGTTATCATAGCCCCTGAAATGGATTCCAACTTATCCTAGTTTGAATAGAAATCAAAGTTCTCATAGTTCCTTCAAAAAGAGTGTTCGTACAGATGTTTTAATTATCATGAATCTATAAGGCCACTTGAGTCATGATCGGTGTGAGAAATAAGAGGATGTGATAGATTCAACATTGAAACATGCACATTTCCACCTCCATTGGTGGAAGAGGTCACACCTATGGATAGAGAGTGGTTGTGGCCTAAGTTTACCACATAAGAGGGTTAGATGACGATGCTAAGTTGACCTGATAAGAGGGAGAGGCGAGGGTCCTTCCTTCAATTCACTTTACATTATACAATTTCCCAATGAAAGGAAGAAGGGATGATGGTTTGGGGCTTACACCAAGATGGTTGTCTATGGTCACAAAGCACAACAGGGGAGAGAATGGGTAATGAAAGTCCCTGTTCACATATCCCCTCTGGTCATTGGCACAAAATAAGAGAGAAATAGCAATTATTTTATATCCTACAAGAAAATATAAGGGCATATGACTGGATGGTTTCACGAAAATTAATCCTGGTAGGGGAGGGAGACATCTCATTTTTTCAAAAGGACGAAGTAGGTTTGAACCGTACCATCCCTACCAAAATACTTGCGGTTCCGAGTCATATATTTAAGACGGGAGAGGCTAGGAGCCAACCATCCTCCAGACTGGGAACTTCCCATTGCTGTTTATAGGATAAAGGTCCAGGTGACGATGGATATACAAACCCATAAACATTCCATGAATCCAAACACCCTTATAAAAGAAATGTGGTAAACCTATGACTATAGATATACACAACCAAATAGGAGACATGATAATGTGTCTTTCCCAAATGTTGGATTAGTCAGGCTGTTTTTATTGAAGTATCCACATAATCTCTTTCATAAAAGGTAGACATGGAATAATAAGCCTTTACATGAATGGATTTTAGGAAGGCTTGATGTATTGTATACTGAAGAGATTATGTAAGTCAAAGAGGGGCACTCAAGTAGGTAAGGTCACAATAGTAGACTTGGGAAACCTAATATTCACTTATGTAACAAAAAACCTGTATGGTAATACTAGGGTGAGGCTTGCCTTATGCCTTCATGAGTATTCACTGTTGGCCCTAGAAGTGGGGTGCTCAAGTTCCAATTAAAGGAATATGTCGTTCTCAAGTATTTCTGATTTGGCGAGGTTGGGTGCTTTAAGAATGCAAGTGTTATGGTTTTCAAGCAATAAAAAGGAATTATGTCTAATGATCTTCCCTTAAATCCTCCACTCAAGGTGTTGAAGAACATCCTTGAATGTTTTAGAAAACTGGGGTGAATTACTATGGTGACCGGAGAAAAAATTCAGCTGTGGGGAAATTCGTCCGTACAAATGAGGACCCCAAGGGTCTATTTGTAAAAAAAATAGGGCCTTGGGAAAAATGAATATGGGAATGAAATTAGGATTCACAAAATATGGGGGCACACAAGTAGGTTGCGAAACATATAGGGGCACTCAAGTAGGCTATGCACCGATAGAGTTTTGGCTAGATAAGGGAAACACTTTGAGTACTTAGCAAAAATTATTACTTCAATTAGCTCTATCATGGTGGTGTGTAGGTGTTTGTGCATAGGTATTTTGGGCACAAATTTAGAGACTTATAAAAATTATTGCTTCACACTGTGGGGGATGGGACCCCACACCCATGTATGGGATCAGAGTCAGGTAGTGGTCCCAGCCCTTCAGGCCCGTGCCTTCGCTACTGGCACTGACCCCCTTAAGAAATGCAGAGTCTCAACTAACATTGTACATATTTAAACCACATATATCATAATTATATGTTTATTATAAATAAATTAAAAAATTATACATATATATATATATTTACATCATACCATAAGTTATTTAAATATGAAATTTAATTACCCATTTATTAATAATTCTATGTGAAATTACATTTAGGGTAATAACTGATTTGTTTTTCATGTATGTTTTGATCAATTATTTTTGTTCCCTTTTCCATGATTATTATTAAATAATATAATTTTTGTAACCATGATATAAATATAATATATATTATGTATATATTAAATTTTATTAATTCTTCATATTTAGAGATTGAAAATCATATACACTATTCATAGAGAATGTAGCTCATAGATACCAATGATCACTGATTCCATTTTCTCATCGAATGGAATGATAGGAAGGTAAATATTAATTTACCATTACAGATTAATTATGATTCTATATATATATTTATCTATTATATTCATTTACATTATCCTTATTACCTTCAATTCAAAGCTTTATTGAAGAAGGAATCACATCACTTTGTTAACTGATAGTCACCTGTACACATGAACGGCGTTATCATACCCCCATGTATTTTACGGTAATAAGGTATATGTGATATAATAATTGAAAAAGTGTATCTAAGTAAAAATATCATATATATATATATATATATTATATCATTATTCATTTAAAACACATATAAGTGTTTCATGAAACTTTGTTACGTCGATTTACGAGGCAGTAGTTCACTGTGCACACGAGAAACATTATTGATCCCCATCAGAGGGAAGATGAGATTATTGTAGGTAATTCCCATAATATAATAACAAATAGACATTTTGAGGATATTTTCGTTATTAAATTATCATATTTTAATAATATTTTACAGATTTTGAGGAAGAAATAAAATATAATCTATCTTTGAATAACGTTTCCTCTTCTTCGGTTGACCGCTTTGGGTTTTGACCAAAAGCCTTCCTAGGGAGTATTTATGATAAAAATATCTATTATAGTATTATATGTGGTAAAACATGAAGGTATTTGTTATTTTATATATCAAATTAATGGTTAATTATGATTAAAGTTGATGGGAGATGGGGTGTTCATTTACATCTGATGTGAGTGATACACTTATCGATTTTTGAAAGAAAAAGGTGTAACCATGTTTTTCATAGGACCCAAGGCTCCAAAATGGATCAATATAAAATATAATACGTTATAATGTACATATATTTCTATAAAAACGACTTTTCATAAGATTATATTAAATTTTACCCTTTAAATTTTTAGTTTAATAATAAGTAAACCAAATTTATCCTTAACTATTGAAATAAATTATACTATTTTTATGATTCATTAAGGAAAAAAATGAATTTGAAAATATAATATAATTTAAATTATTTTTATTCTAAACATGTAATCAATATTTCCAAATTCAATTCAAGTAAGTGTAAAAATATAATATTAAAAGAATATCAAAGATGTGATGAAAAAGCAATTTTTTAGTGAGAGATATTTCAAATGTATTAATAATTTGTATTTCCAAATAAAAAAAAATTAATTATAATGAACTAAATTCGATTAATAAATATATAATTTTAATAATTTATCATTAAATACCATATTAACTTATAATCCATATTTTAAATTATTTTACCATGAATTTATTTTTTATTAAAAATACAATTTGATAATATTCATTAAAATTTTTATCTTTTAATAAATTTCTCAAAAATCCCCCCCCCCAAGATAAAATTGAAACAAATATATGAAAATGGGTCTTAGATTTTTAATATAATTTTTTTAAAATTAGATAAATTTTTTTAAAAAATATTTTCAAAATGGTGAAAAATTTGATTTTCAGGGAAAAAAATACATTATTTAAGAGTGAAATTGGATTTTTATTATATAATTTCTAAAAAACATAAGTTGTATGATAATATTTAATTTAATATATAATATATATTTTTCATTTAAATCATTCAAACAAACTATTTTTTTAATTTATTAGTGTAAAACATGTTTCATTAATTATTTTATATGGAAAAATATTTTCTTTATTTTCAAATGGTTCTTATTTTTATTTTTAATTAATTATTCAAAAAATAATTATTTTTTATATACATGTGTAAACTAAATATTAAAATAAGTTTTGTTATCATATTTATACCCACTATTCTAATGTATTAGTTATAAATTCCATATTAAAAAATACCAATATAATAGTATGTCATGATTAGTTAAAACCCAATGTTTCATGTAGTGCAAGCTATTAATGAAAGTTATTTATATTTGAAAAAAAATTATTAATAAAATAATTGGGTGTCAGAAATGGGTTTCTAAATATTTTTTTTAAATCTCAAAAGATATATCCGCATGGTAGGACTTTTTTCCAAAAATAGTTAAGTCAATTTCCCTCAACTGGAGAAACAACCAATGTTTTGGGTGAAAATGGTGCTCCTAATAGAATTGTATTCTTTACAAGTCCCTTAAAGATAATATATAGTTTGAATATATAGATGAAGAGCCACCACACATGTTGGTGGTCTAACATATATATGTCTAATTTGTTTTACTATAACTTGGGTTATTAAAGTCCACCTATGTGTAACCCCTATACTAGATCTTGCAACCTCCAATAGTTTCTCTCCATCCTCTTCATCTCCGATCACTAGTGAAACTACTAATTGAGGTACCAAGTCAACCAGATGTTCAAAAATATTGGATTCTATCAAATTATATATATATGTAAGAATGATAACAATAAAATAGGTATGTGAAAAAAATTGATACATGTTTACCTCCCCATGAGCATCAATTAAAACTAATGTGTGACCTGTAGATAATTCTCTTCTCTTACACTTCTAGGGGGTTCCAAACTATTCATATTTAAGTATAGAAACATACTTATTAATATACTACATACATTCCACTTATATTTTAAATCTCTATCAACTGAATTAACCAGTATACCCACATGTAGAGATAAAACATATGATCTCTCCTCCTGATTACTGATGATTTTTTTTGTCAAGATGTTAGTTTTACTTGGGTATGGTATGAGAAAAAATTAGATATCATAGTTTTTCATTCTCTTCAAATCTCACACATTCAATGTTTGTATTAAAAATTTCAATATATATTGGACATAAGTTCATAAGTCCACATCCATGATTTCTTGGTCATTAATTAATTTGAATCCCATCTTATGGGTTATGATCTAACCCTAATGCAGTAGAATAGGAAAAACAATTCTAAATGTTTCCTTCCCCTAATGGATGTACCATAATAAGTGTAATAACAATACAATCATTATCACCTCATGGGTTATTCTCCCACTAGTCTCATGTTGATCCATTACAATAAAATTCCAAATCTAGACCCTAGTGTGTGACTTTCACACTAGGATAACATATCTACTATTCCTCATTAAAATGAAGCCTTACCCGAGGATTAGTAGAACATCTCAAGGGGGTCCTCTTTTCCCCATTCGATTTAACATCCCTCCACTTTAACCCAAAAATAAGAACAAGAAATACCGGTAGTAATATGGTTTGGGAATAACCTCAACTATCTAAACCGGTTGATCTTGACTATTAATCATAAAAAATAACCCATCCAAAGCACTCGCTGGTACAAAAAATGGGTTATAATTATTTAATTAGGTATATATAGAAAAATAATTTTTTTGGGATCTATGGAGGTAAATATATAAAAATATATTTTTTCCAATAGAACAAACATGAACAACATAGGAGTTACATAAACCACCAAAGTACTATAATAACTTAAAATGTATTATGTAATCACAACATGATACTCCAATGATCCACAGACTCACATTTAGAGTTTACCAATTCATCATTTATTGTTTTAGAAGACACATCCTTGATGTAGATCTCTTATATAAATAGGTATTGAGTTCGTAAGGTATGAATTCATTTGTGAAAATACACTAAGCTATTTATTATAAATGAAGCATTAAAAACAACATTATTTGGGGGTTTTACATCTTAGGGACAATATAGAGTTCATACAGGGTTCATTAATTCCAAAAAATTGATTTTTTCTTCAGTTAATTGAACCTAATATATAGGGGTGGATGTGATTCATTTATTGAGGCTAAAAATGATAATTACATTAGAAGAAACATAAATAAGGTCAATGAATAAAATAAATATCATCAGTAGATTTGGAAATCAAAAAGGGTTGTTTTTTCATGAATCATATCAATTACTTCACTTGAAACACCACATGATTAAATATTATATACATTATTTCATTTTGTACATCTTTTTTAATATGTTGTGATGCTTGTAAAACCAAAAAAAACTCAAAAATAATATACAACCATTAAAAGTTATCTTCTGAATTTATAGGTAAACATATATGTAACCAAATAATAATATAATATTACTTAAAAATAATGGCTATTGTAAATGATAAAAAATGGGAAAAATAAATTAGCATGGTAAAATAACTACGAAGACCAATTTTTGAATTAAAATGGAACCATTCTAAATATTTATTTTTGAGGTATTTAAGAAAACAATTTTTTATATGAATAAAATATTAAAATCAATTTTATTATAAATTTTTTGGTATAATAATAATAAGAGAATTTGTTTTTAAAAAAATTCTGTTTCCAATGAAAATAGTTTTTATGAATAAATTTATTATTAATTAAAAGTGAAATTCAAAAATATTAGATTGTCTATTTGAAAATATAATATTTTTTAATAATTGTTTTAATACAATGTTGTTATAAAATTCTATGATTTCTATGAAGTGGTGTATTTTTATGTGATTAGGGAAAAATATAGTTGTTACCCAAAATGTAACTTTTATGACCATATCATTATATAATCGATAAATAGATATGTATAAAAATATTTT
This sequence comes from Viscum album, assembly GCA_963277665.1. NCBI lineage: Eukaryota > Viridiplantae > Streptophyta > Magnoliopsida > Santalales > Viscaceae > Viscum > Viscum album. Next base: position 1,391,649,163 of record OY728150.1, on the reverse strand, counting down.
TATATAAAATTTATTTATTGAGTGATAATATATAATTTTAAATATTATTTTGATTTTACAATACATATTTTTAAAAAAATTTAAACTTAATTAATATATAACTCTAAAAATAATTTTGGTTCTCTTATATTAAAAACTTGTTTATATCAATTATAGAAAATAAATCCATAATAATGGATTTATTATTTTATATAAATATCATAATATTACGTAATATGGTCATTTTAGTTTTTTGAATTAATAGTCTGATTATGCGAATAATGTTAATGAAAAAAATAATGCTAAAATTGATATTTTCAAAAAATTATTTTAATAATTTAATGTAATATTTGTCCAATATATTAATTTCGAAAATAATAAATAATAAAACTAATACTATTTTAAAAAATTAAATAATTTTAATAATAAATATTTAATTATTAATTAGTGATAAATAATAATAATAATGTATAATGGTTAAAAATCCATTTTCTAACAGGAAAACTGTTTCTTTATATAAAGAGTTTTAATATAAAAAATTTTGTGAAATATAAATTTAATTAGATATAATGGATATAAAATTTATAATTATAAAACAAAAATATTAAATGTGGGGTAATTTCATATGTTTGTTAAACAAAATCCACTTGGGTGAAACTTATTATCGTTGAAAAAATAATAAAAGTTATAGTTTAAAATATAACAAATAATGACTTCCAAAATGTTTAAAACATATTTAGAAATATCGGGTTTGGGATTTATCAACATTTTATGACAAAGAATTAAACTATTAATCACTTTTTTATCCATTGAATATTGAATAGTGTAATTCCAAACTAAAAAATATTGTGTTTTCACAAAAGTGACCATTTCTTCACTTATAAAAGTGGAACGTACACCCCATCATGTCACAACCATTCCTTTGAATTTATTCATTAATATTTAGAATTATTATTTACATATAAACAATCAAATGTCAATAATATTCAGATCATAATTAGTTAACTAAAAAACTTCATTTCAAAAGAGACGTATAAGTGAATGCAGAGTGCCTTATGTGAGAATTACATAATCCTTATCTTTTTCTAATGACTAATTCCCATGAAAACCTTAATCACCATAGTTTTATAATGAATTAAAAATCAATAGTAATATTTATGAAATTTAAACATCTCAATCTTAAAAATTTCAAATAATTATATGAATATTCATTACATTTTATTACAATCTATTCTAGAACCATAAAGATTTATTGTCTTAAAAAACCGTGGATACAAAAAAACAATAATATATAAATTATATACATAATATGCCATTATGTTAATCACAACTATAATCCTTATTAAACATATAATATTAAAAACCATTGTTTAAATAATTGGGAAATTTAAACATAATAAATAGTCTGTTTAGACTATTTTCAAGGGAAAATAAGTGAGATATTAATCAATAATCATTTTTATGCATAACGTCCTCATATGGGTAAGATAACATGAGGTTAAAATTTGATAATAATACCAATAAACTAATATGTCATTATGATAATTCATTTCATAAATATTTATTATTTTTAGTACATTTATCTTGGATGAATCAAAGATCATGATCCATAAAAGAATAAAATGGTATACAGTCATTTCATAATTGTTTGGAATAATGTGTGGTATAATTATAATTATAGAATAATTATATATTGTCCACCCAAAAAAAATTCATTAGAAGTTATTGTTGGGAATCCACAAGTATACCTACTACACGATTAAGATAACCTTCCATTTACCCATAGTCGGGTTTGGGATGACCTCCCTTGTAACCTATTTTATCATTGAGGTAACCTTATTTAATGTCATATTTTAGGTATAGAATAACCTTCAAATATCCTTTTTTCTATGTTAAAATATCTTATATAACCTTTAATCTCCTCAAATTGTATCATTTACCTAATTTATTAGTGGTTAATAAAAATTACCCTAGTTAAATTAACATAATCTAATTAAATATATATAATAAATTAATAAAAACAATTTATTACATAATCATGGAATACACCGTAGAAAAGAAGATAGGTTTTATAAATAATTTTTCATCAAAGTAAAAAACCATATATATAGAGAATAAGGATGATATAATAGGATCATATCCACAATGAATGATAAATAAAAATAAGGGACTTTTTCATAGGATAAAAACAAAGTAAAATTGTCATATGAATATTTTTTAGGAAAATAGAATTTTCAATTTAAAATAACTTATCTAAAATATTATAATATATGTATTATAAGGTAATTTTATTATTAATAATATTTATAAAAAAGTGTAAAAAAATATCTAAATCAATGTGTAGTTATTATGGTGGGAAAATATATTTTTATGAAATAATTTAAAAATATTGAATCCAATCATACTTTGGTAAAACATTCCTCATTAAGAAAATAATGAAAAGAATCATTTTAAGAAATATTTTTTAAATTAAAATAGTTTTAAAAATTAAATTAATAAATCAATTTATAATTTTAACTTATTCATGAAAAAATTTAAACAATATATATTTTTATGGAAAAAAATATTCCCAAAAAAATAAAAAATATCATTGGGTTTTCATAAAAATATTTTCTCCATCATTTAATTTACCAGAGAAGAAAAAAATTACTTCAAATTGTAAATTATAGGAATTTATAGAATATAATAAATATATATGGTGATTAAAGTATATGATCTTCATAATTTATCATAATGGACATTAATCGTAGACAGTATCTAAACGAAATGAGATTGGAACATGAATTCATAACTCAAGTATTTTCTTTCTTCATTCATGTTCAAATATCCTATATAATAATTATATATTTATTATAAATATATTATAGATGACAATACATAAATAATTTACCATATTCTAATATTTTATAATTTCTTATTATATTTTTATTAAATATTTATTCATATAATGTACATTAGGGAGAAAAATGTTCTATTTTCCATATATGATTTAATTTAATTGTTATAGTACATAAACCCTGGTCAGCGTGTCATTATTTTGAGAATAATAATCATTAATAAATTATAATATTTCTTCAATATATATAGATTTAAAAGAATTCGTGTAATTCAGTGATAAGAAATGAATTTCTTCACTTTGTAGATATGGTAGTCTTTATGTATGAAAGAGTGATTGACCATTTTTTGGCTGATGAAAAAGAATGATAAATTTTATTTCCCCACTCCAAAATCAATATTATATGATAAATATAATGTATATTCATTAAATATATCCTTATTATGACTACATAAAATAATGGTTTTCCAATGAATGGGAATGTAAGAAGGATGATAAGATATTATGACATCATATCAATACAGGATTAAAAAATATTATATAAAAATATTAAATATATTATAATTAACCACAATGTGAGGTGGTGACAGAAAATTAATCCTAACTTTACGTGGAGGATATAGCCCACATATAGAGATGAGCAGAACTATAATTTCCCATATGATAAAAAAGGGATGAAAAATATTATTTCACTCAAAATAATAACATATCAATATATTTAAGCTAATGGATTAAAAATATTATGATGTATATAATAGGTTTATATAAGTGGGGAAGAAGAACTAAAATTGAATGATATCAGTTAATAACTATACCTCTGATTTGGAAAACCGATTGAGGTTGATATCTAAATCCTTCATTGGATATTATTTTGATAAATAATAGATCTATAGGTCATGGGGATGTATTTTAGGAGTGTTGGTTTAGTATGTTTTGGCTACGATAAGAGGATATCGAATTATAATGTATAAGGTGTAGGGGGTGTCATTTTATATGTGAGGGAGGTGACATTGTTTGAAATTTCAAAAAGCATATAATATAATAATGTATTATCAAATCAAAATGGATCCTAAATGAATCATATTAGAATAAGAGATGATATGTACTCAAAACATGACTATATTAAAGTATATATAATTTTTAGGTCATTTTAACTATTATAATTTTAGTTTTTACAATTGTAATCAATTTTGACTCAAAAAGTTATAACAAATTTTTTCAAAAATAATTCAATATCAAAATGACTAAAAATTAATATTCTTGTGTTATTGTTTTTTTCGAAAATATACATCCACATATGTAGTCTACTTATCAATTTTATGTTCTATAATTGGTAAAAATGTATTAAGAAACATCCCCCCTAAAACTGATGAAATTATATTTTTAGAAGAATTCATTTTTATTAAAAAATTATAACTTACATAAATTCATTTAATTAATGAAAACCATAAAATTAATGCTAAAATACTTAATTTATCACATATAGTATAAATACAATATTAAAACCATTAATTGATAATTATTTATATAATTAAATATGATTAAAACACACGACAGTAAAAAGTATTTTATAAAACATAATTCTTTTTACATTCAAATTATTTTTTCTTCATTCCCAACCATTAAATTACTAATTTATGTATGTTTATTCATAAATTGAAATTTTATTTTGTGTTATTTTTTTTTGGTGTTACATTATCCCAACCATTTGGAAATTTCATCCTCACAATTTTTTTTAATTATTACACATGTGAGGCTTCATTTACCTCATTGCATTATCAAATTCCCTTGTCGCTTCTTCTAACATGTGGTTTCTCCAAAAAATATTTACCTGGTGGATTACCTTATTTTGCAATACTTTCTCTCTAGGATCATGAATATGAACTAGTCTCTCTTCATACGTAAGTTTCTCTTCTGGATAAACTACTTTGGGTCATAGAACATGAGATGAATATGGAACATACATTCTCAACTTCAAAACATGAAAAAAATGTGTACCTGAGACAAATTCTGAGGCAATACTACTCAATATGCATCTAGTCCAATTTTCACTCAGATTTAAAATGGACCAATGAACCATGGAATTATCATTCTTTTCGTACCAAAACACATCATAGTTTTCCAAGGAGTCATTTTAATGAAAAACAAAGTCACGTACCTTGAAAGAGAAGGCATTCCTTCTGTTATCTGTATAACTTCGCTTTGTACATTGTGTTATCCCTATGTATTGACAGATTAGATTTACTTTCTCATCTACTTATTCTACTAATTATGGAATATAAACATTCTTTCACTGAATGTATCACAAAACACTGGCATTTGACTCCTCTTCCAATAAAATTCCACAAAAGGTGCCATATGTATATTATAATGAAAACTATTATCATAAGAAAACACAATGAGAGAAAGAGGTTGATCCCAACATCCTTGATAATCCATTTAACAATATCAATGAATATCCTCTAAATTATTAATAAGTTGTTCTTATTTCCCATCTGATTGAGGATGGAAAGATGTAATGAAATTTAATTCTATGCCCAAGAACCTTTGAACGCATTCCAAAAGTTATAAGTGAACCTAAGACACCGGTTAAATACAATTGAATTATTCACTCCATGTAACTTGAAAACTTATTTGAGGTACAAACTAGAAAGATGATCCAATGACATTATATCTCAAATACGGATAAAATGTGTAAATATAGTCATTCGATAAAAAACTACCCAAATTGAATTATTTCCTTGAGAAGTATATTGTAGTCCCACAATGATGACCACAGATATGTTCTCTCATTTCCACTCTGGCACTGGAAAAGGCTGAAGTTTCCCCTTCGGTAACTACTGCTCCTATTTAACTTGTTGACATGTCAATCATTTCACAGTAAAATTAGCAATATTCCATTTCATTACATCCCACTAGTAATACTCCCAATGGTCACTGTACATCTTAGTGCTGCTAGGATGAGCTAAAAACAGGGAACTGTGAGCTTCACATAACAATTATTTCTTCAACTAAGAGTCATAAGTCACACACAATCATTTTCCAAATATAAATTCACAATCTCTATCAAGATTAAATTCTGACTACTTACCCATTTTAACCAATTCTACCATTTTCTCTAGCTCCTTGTTTGTGTTCTATGCTTTTAGTATTCTGTCTGACAAAGATTACTGCACTAAAACCTAAAACAAAACAAATCATTTTCATGCACTAACATCTTTAAATAAAAATATTATGAAAGAATTTACCAAAGTACTATATTATAAACGTATCATGGTTAATGTATAATTACATTCCCAAATCAATGCCTTAGATGCACTATTTTTTTCCCAGAATGGTAATAAATCGTGCAATAATAGTCCTTGATTTGTTAAAGCAAACTTCTATGTCTCGTGTTTAATTTTTTCTAAGTAAATATATACATCATGATTTTTGGTCAATATATATTTCACATTTTAATCCATATTGATAATGTCACCAAAGTTTCAAAGAAAAAACCACGTATCCCAATTCTAAATCATTTTTGGGATAAATTTACTCATGTGGTTTTACTTATCATGAAGCATAATAAATTATTTGACCATTCTTCATCAAAACAAAACCATGTACCCTCAAATAGGATTCAATATAGAAGAAAAAGTCACCATTTTTTGATAGTAAGGCCAGAACTGGAGGATTCACCAATCTTATATACAGTTCATGAAAAAACATCACATTGTTCTATCTAAAAAAAATAACACCCTTTCCTATTAACTTGGTTACCAGGTTAGATAAATGTTAACTTTTTTAACAAACTATTAGTAATAACATGTTAATAAAAAAACTACAAATCTCTCAAACATTTGTAGGTCTTGGTCATTCATTAACCATTTTTTGGAAAGATCCCCTCTTATTCAATCCTTATTTACAATGATCCCAAGAAAAGAAATTTTTTTCAAACATAAATCACAGATTCTGATATTTCCCATTGAGTTTATTTTATTTTATGGTTTAAAAAAACATTAGATATTTTTCTTGTCTATCTTTACTTTTATTATATACTCAAATTCCATCTATAACAAAAACCACAAACATATCCAATAACTCATGAAATATTCTATTTAAAAGATTAATGACTATAATGGGTGAATTAATTATCCCAAAATGCATAACTACAAATTAATAATGACCATATATTTTATGGAATGCAGTATTCAAGATGCCTTCATCCTTTACTTTCAACTGATGGTACCCCAGACCTCAGGTCAAACATCAAAAAGTAATGTTCTCCATGGATCTGATCAAATAAACCATTGATGCGAGGAAAATGATAGATGTTTTTACAAGTAATGTTATTCAAGGCTCTATAGGCAATGAAAAGACTTATTAAACCATCTTTATTTTTATCAGAAAAGACAGAAGCATCCCATGGTGAAGTGCAAGGTTGGATGTAGCCTTTATTAAATAATTCTTGAAATTAATTTTTTAATTCCATATGTTCCATTTGAGCCATTCTGTAAGGGGCTTTAGAAATTGTTATAGCATCAGGAACAATGTCAATAATAAACTCAAACTATCTATCAATAATAACACCATGAAAATCATTAGGAAAAACATCTTGGTATTCATTTACCACTTGTACATCATTAATCTGGATAGTTCCCTTATCTTAAAAAATATGAGAATGATAAAATCCATTTACATATTTTATTAGTATCATATATTCTTAATATGTTACTAATTATATGGGTTAATTCCTGTAAACAAACTTATATTATTTTTCAATAACAACTTCTTTTCCTCTGAAATCAATCTTATCTTGATAAAAATAAAGCCAGTCCATATCCAGAATAACATTAAACTCTACTAGAGAAAAAACAACAAGTTAACTAGGTAAAAGTTTTCCAGAAAAATATATTGGAAAATTCTTATAATTTCTTTTTTCCACAATATTACTTCCAAGTGTTTTTACCATGAGTTACGTTTCCATTTCATGAGGTTGAATTCCCAATTTTTCCAAAAATTTCATAGAAATGAAGGAAAGTGTGGACCTTGAATCAAACAACACATTTTCAAAATCTGTAAAAACAAGAAATGTACATAATAATACCCCATTTGATGACACAATATCTATTGAATTGTTTACAAAGGATGTTTTCCAACCATTATTTTTCTAATCTTGCTGATTTCCTTCTTGAGTGACTAGCTTTAGAAAAACATTTGAAAAATAACCAAACTCCCTAGAGTTAACACATATGAAAATCAGCTTCTCATTTATTTTAGGACCATTTTACTTGAAATCACATGACATGAGTCCATACATTCTAGATTGGTAGAACTTCGAAGAATTTTCCAGGAATTCACCAAGATTCTTTTTACCACACTTTTCAAAAGATATGAAATTTATTTTCTTACCTCAAGGCTTTATTGATGAATTCCTCCCCAATTCCTACAAACGTGAAGACTTCTTATTCTTGTTATCAATAAGAACATACCTATCAAAAAACTCCATCTCCACTTTTCCAACAAAATATAAACATTTCTCATTGGTTTTAAACTATCATGAAGCCAAATAACATCGTAGAAAAGTTTTCAAACCAGATTAAAATCTCTTGGTTTTTCTATCAGTGTCCCGAATAAAATTTGGTAAATTCTTGGCCATACTTGTAAAATTGGCTTCATATGATGGTATAAAATTATAATATTTATGCTTCAGTTACAATAATTTTTCCCCATTATAATTAAAATAGTTTTAGGAAAATATATTTCCAGAAAAGGCTCATAAAATATTCCTATTCCAGACTGTCAAGATCATCTCTTTCACTACCATTCTTAACCAGACAACACCATTTATTGACCTCACCATCCAAACAATAAATGGATAATATTACCTATTCATGTTATGAACATCCCCTGATATAAAATATCATTTTTAAAGTGTATATCAATCATTTTTCTATTAATGGATTTGTGAATCCACTGAATGTTAGAGGATGATACCTCAAAAAATTCCTTAAAGAAGAGCTAATTATTCTTGGTAAATCATGTTCCTATCATTAATGGATAAAACCAAAATTTATTGCATGATTAAACTGATCCATTTCTATTAAAAAGTACTCAGTTCTGATTTTGACCATTCCTGGATGCATATTCGGATAGACATCTGCCTCTTAGTTCCTTTATACTTCGGTATCCCAATTTCTTTAGAAGAAAATAATTCTGAATAGAAAAATCATAGACATAGAAACATGGTAATCAATAAATTCTATAACATTTTAAATTAACCATAGAGGGGAAAAAAAATTTATTCACTTAACATTATCATAACCCCTAAAATTATCTAGACCATCATCTGATACCAAATATAAGGGCCCATGTTAAAAAAGTTACTTAATCTTGAATTTTAGTCAAGAACACGAATTATTAAACATTTAGGATCATTTTGGGTATATAGTTTTAGATAATTATGATATACTATATACAAAACATACCACATTCATATAAAGAGGACAATTATAAAAATATTATCAATTTATTTAAAAATATAAAACATTAAAACTTAAAGAATGATTTCTTTGACAACACTTTATATCATTCCTCACAACTCCCTTTTTTCTCTTACCCATATATATATATATATCGAAATCTTAGGATGAGTATAAAACGTAATAAGGGATATGAAGGGAGAAATTGTTAGTAAAGTGATAACATAATAATCAATAAAGCCTATAATTATAAAGAACTCATAAGCATAGAAACACAATCTGGTTTCCTTAGGACATATTTACCATATCAATATTACATTCACCCTTACACATGTAATTTCCATTAGGTAAAATTCCATCTATATAGTACCGAATTCATTGGAGAGCTATAATGGGGCTCAACCGTCATATCTTGAGCTATAGTGGGTTCAACCCAACATATCTTAATCTATAATGGGCTCAACCCAACATATCTTGTGCTATAATGGGGATCACCCATCATATCATGAGCTATAATGGGCTGAACCCAATATAAATATTTTTCAAGGAACATATCAGGAATAAATAATTTAATACCTAATTTACACCCTTGAGAAAAACACATTCACATTTCAAAATCGTTTTTTTCATAAAAATCACTCTTAGAACATAAACACTACACAGACTAAGTAATTAAAACATTATTTTTCACAAATAAATATAAAACATTTATTGTAGAAACTGTAGTATTAGAAAATAATGAAATTAGAAGAGAACACTCAAGACACACAACAAATAAACAATCTCATTGCATTTAATAAAGGAAAATATAAAAGGTTTTTAAGTGGTAATTATTTTTACAAATTCCATAATTCTGAAGAGAGAACTGATTAAAAAAAGGAAATAAGTATATACACTATTAATAAGCATAATTCAATATAGTATACACAAAAAATTTTAATACCATGGTAAAAATGAAGTATAATGTTAATCCAAAGAATGGAAATTGGGTTAATAATTTACATAGAAAATTTAGGCATGGTAATAGGTGTACATGGGAGGTCTTAATGAGATAGAAATGGGTTTTCCCCAAGTTAATTTATCATAAAGTATTTATAGGGAAGGTAGAAAAACATACAGAATCATTAAGAATTAATAATTAATGATCATAACAAAGTGGTGATTCTTAAATAAAATTGAGAAAGATAGAATCCCTTACCTCAGGTTGGACTTCCCCCAAACATCTTTAAACCTCCTCTTGATATCATCTCTAGGTGATCCTTCTTATGGACATTGGTTTTGGCCATTTGGTGAGACCATAAAGCCTTGGACGTGGGGATAGGGCTTGAGAAGAGTATTTGGAAGAACATAGGCACATTTTAAGTATTGAGAGGTGTAGGAGGAAGGGGGTTATTTATTATTACATAGAAGTGGAGTTTTACATTATTTTAAATCGTTAGTTAACTAATTTTTCACAAGACTATGAATAGTATTGATTCATGTGTTGAAAAAAAAAATATGTTCATTTCAGTTCAAACCAACTTGTCATACACATCAACCTTTCATTACTTATGATATAGTAAATCAAATATTTAGCATTTATTGTAATTTATCATATTGTTCAATTCATTAAAATTTATGTATTTTAGAAAAATCCCAAAAAATGACCGTAAGCATTTTTAGATTTGTAGAATCCAAAAATGAACTCAATTTTATGAAAATAAATTTCAACATTTAAGAAATTTAGTTTTTCATAAAAATAACATTTTATTCCAAAAAATCAGTCCTAAATCATTTATTTACTTATTCCAAGATATGGGTATATCATACTTTTAATCAAATATTATATACAAACTATAATTGTAAAGTTTACTATTCATAAGGAGATGTTACTATTTATAGGGGTAAAATTACTACTCTTAAGGGTATGATAATATTCACTGAAAAAAATTCTCATCAGACTCTAAATAAATTTCTTATTCCATCTTTTTATGTTTATTTTATAAAATCCAAAATAAATATGTGGGGAAAATAATTTAGTGATTATTTTAAATATATACTTAAAACAATGTTTCAAACATTTCAATATACTTTTAAAACCCTAGGGTGTTACAATTAATCATTAAATGATTTTAGTAATATTTTTTCATTATTTATTGGTAATTATTCACTACATTTGAATGTAGATATTAATTTTTAAATATATATCATATTTTGTAATCCATTTCTTACCCACTAATCCATTGGATATTTTATAAATGTATACTACACCAAGAGTTTAATTTGGCTCTATGTTTTATTTAGATAAAAATATAAAATACATCATATTTATTTCTAAGGAAACACATATAAAATCATTCGGTGTTGTAATCTAATCCACATAAAATGAATTTAATGATCCAAATATAATTTTACTGATATAAAAAATGATTATATATTTACTTCATAACATCCTCATGTTCCTATATATATTTTTATAATTTCTAATTCCCCTATAGATATTGTACCATGTGAGTAATCTATTTTTGTATCACATTATCTCTATAATCCATGACTTCTACTGGTTATTATTCATATAAAATATAATGATATAGCATTTAATTTTCATAGTTGTGTACATACTAAGAATTATGTATATACTTCTTCAAAATAGATACGTAGATCACATTGTGAAGTTGAGAGAGGATTAATGGAAACTCCTAGTGATAAACTACAGTCCCTACTCGTTCAAGAATATTAAAGGGAAAAAATACTAAAATCAAAGCTTTCCCATATTCCCAAATCATATAACCTTATATCAAGGATAAATTTAGAGGAATAAATTACTACAATCATTAATCTCTAGATCTCAACGATGATTGTAACTAAAACTTCTTTGTTGACTCGAAGATTTAAGGATGTGTCACTAAATGGCTTTAACTTAATTTACCATTTTATTAAATTGTTAAAGTTATATAAAAATCAGTCAATAACATCTCACTATCTCATATAAGTTATACAGTTCCATATGTAGAGGGATTTTTAAGGATAATTCTAAAATATTGATTGAAATAAAAATTATTATGAGAATTTTATTAGTGGATGGTGTTGCTCCCACCCTCATTTGAAACCGAGATAACATAATTGTAATGTAACATCCTCAAACCTGCAATCCCAGATCCAGTGATGAAATCATAAACAATAAATTTTCAGATTTTATAATAATTAATTTTAACCAATTTTCATCAACCAAAACTTCCAGCATTAAAAGGAAGTATTTTATCACTTACATCCTCAAATAAATATTCTCTTTAAAGGTTTAGATAATTAGTAAAAACACTTCTCGTCATGGATTCATAAATAATTTTTCATATAAATGACAACATATCTCACTATAACCAATTTTCATACTCGACATTAAAGAATCATCATCATCCATAGGAAGCACTAATTGAAATAATTCCTTTAATATGATTATTTATAACCTAGGGAAAAGAAAACATATGTAGTGTTACCACAAATAAATATTATGGAGAAATATAAGCATTAACAATTGAATTTCACCCATGAGATTAAGATGGGAATAAGGGTGTGATGACATAAGAAAAATTCCTGACAATAACATTAGAAAATTCATACCCATTAATATATGGATCATAAAACAATAATACATGGAATAATTATTTCAAAAAGGCAACATTCATTAGGATTAACAATCACGAGCGATGTGATATCAATCTCAAAAAAATAGACATTTATAACCAACAACATCATTACAAGAACATGTGGGTTTCTTTCGTAAATTATCTTCATAGAACAATTATAGAACACTTATAATTTGAATAACTATATGGTCAGTATCAATTAAAATTATCTCAAGAACATAATAGTTTTATAATGAATTGGAGCACTATTTTGGTTCACCCATTGTATAATATAAATTGGGATCATCCAATTATATCTGGGTTCACCCATCATATATAAATGTCGATAAAAATTTAATAAAGTACATTGAGCTTTCAATTAATCCTAACACTCATAAAATAATCATTATTCCTTTCATAACATAATTTACTTATAGAAAATAAATGGGTTCCATGGAAATCAAAATGAAACATGATTAACTGATTTAAAATAAACATGTTCTATTATAATCTCATTTAAACATGATTAAACCATTTATATGAAAACATTTATATAAACGTATCATTAAAACAAGATTAAGCTATTAAAAAAATAAAAGTTCAATAAAATTATCTTTAAAATAGTCATAATTCATCTAGATAAAGAATTAGGATCGAGTAATAAATAAATATCCCAATTAAATCATAGATACCAATATTGTTTGATTGTAGTGATTATTGAAAATACAATTAAAATATTCTTAAAAACATTTTTAATGAAAATAACATTTTCATTTTGAAAATAAAATGTAAACTCAAAATATTTACAAAAATATGAAAAAATCATTTTCTCTAAAAATAACCACAGATAAATATAATAGATTATATAATGAATATAATGGAAATTATTGTGTGAAGATATTGTCATGTAATAAGTTTTAAATATAAACAAATTCAAGGAAATTTCAATTTTCGAGTTAGAAGTGTCCCATTTAGAAAAAAATAAGAAAATTCATTTTAAAACATTATTAAATATGGTAAATTATCAAGATAAATGGATTTATTAAATAATTAATTTTTATAAAATAATGTTTTAGAAAATAGAAAAATATTTATATGTAAGAGAAAGATAACCGATCAAAAATACATATACTAGATTAACATCCCTTTTAAATAACACTATTTAGGTTTCCTCAATAAATATATGAGTAAATTTGAAATTAATGTTGTGAACATTATTATCAAGTAAAATAGGAGAAAATAGATGTCAAATTAAAATATAATATCATATGATTTCTTCAAAGTTACTTTAAACATAAATAATATAGAATGATATGAGATTTTTACATAATTTTTTTCCCATTTTTTAAAATTTCAATCATAATTTTAATGAAAGAATATCATGTAATGAAAATTTTAATATCAAGAAAATATTGATACTAATGATTTAACATATCAAATGATAAGTAGATACACCTCATAAATTAATTTTCATGTTGTTACATTCTAATATTCCTGAGTGGAGGAAAATTGAGACGATGTCCTTTATGGTTTTATTAAATAATGTATCAAAAAAATATGAATGAGAGAACCCCATATGGATTTATGAGATCAAATAATTTTCATGAAGTTATTTATAAAATTAAATCATGTGTTTTATATAGACAAAACAAATAAAAATTAGTGGTAAATATGAACTATGACTCATAGAAGGATGTGTTAGTTTAGAAAACTATACATCATATATATAATTTCCATCTGTCTCCTTTAACTCATAGACAACAAGTGTATATCAATTACATGATATCTTAAGAAACATTTTTAGTATTTAAAATTTAAAATTAAGTAATTTATTTTATTTATATGTAATGACATTAAAATACATAATCAGTTAAGTTTACATGAGGTGTTTTAAATATATTCAAATAAATGTTTCAAAATAGATTTAGGGTGTGGACCATGGTCAAAGATGTCATTATTTAGACATATTAAGAATAAAAATCATGAAATATTATGAAATTTTTTACAGAAATTATACTTTTAAAACAAATCATTTAATGTGGTTAGGAAAAATGAACAATCATATAGTAATGTAGACAATCAGTCGTATTTACACATTATTATCCATTCAAATATCCAATTATCATTATTTAAGGAAGGTAAATAATATTTTTTTTATTATATATTGATAATAATGTCATATATAATATATTATTTCATTAAATATACATATATATATCAACTATTATTTTGGTGATGAAAAAAGTTTCATATCCCTTCGTGAAAGTGGTGGTCTACACGTAGGCATGATAGACATTATCATTTTTAGTGAGTAGAAAGATAAGAAATAAAATGATGTATTATATTTTAATAAAGATAATAATTTCAGTATTATCTTAATTATTCCATTTATATAATATATATTTGTTAAAATATCTATATTACCTTTCATGTAAAGAGCTAGTGAGAAATGAATTATATTGCATTATGAGGTGGTAGTCCGATGTACACATTTTTAACGTTATCATATCCCCCATAGAAAGGAAGGTAAAAGCGATATACGTGATATCATTTTTATATAAGTATAAATATTTTTAAAATAACATATATATACATATAATTGAAATCATCAATATATCAACACATGAGGGGAGATGATGGGAAATTAATCACATCAGTTCGCAAGGCTATAGTCCAACTTACACATGAATGATAAATTCATATCCCATTTAATATAAATTTAGATTAATTAAGTTTATTAGATTAAAATAAAAAATTATATTTATATTTTAGATTTTTTTTATACTATATAATCATAATTAATGAATAATTGAAGGAAGTGGATGAATAAATAATATTTAAACACATGGGTAAACATGATACATTTTCTTTAGAAAAACTTCTTAGTTATGAATGAATACTTCATTGGATGGATTTATGATAAAAAAAGGGATATAAAAATTTAAAATTTATTAAATATGATATTTTTTTATGTATTTTCATATATAAATGTTTTTTTGAAGTAAATTAGAGATGAGAGGGGTTCCTTTTATAAATTAGGTGAGTGGAACTATAGTAAATTTTGAAAATAAATTGGTGTACCCACATATTTCCCATTCCAAAAGATAAATAATTCACCATTCATGAGACATAGACATAATACGGTCTATATATGTCCATAATAGAGTTTTTATACATTTCTTTAGGTTATATTGACCATTATCTTTTTAGTTTAACCCCACGGTACACCCATTTTCATTTTAACCTTGGTAATTATTTTTTAGTTTTTGAACTAAACAATATATCAAAAAATTAATTTAATAATATTATTTAATATAATTTATTATTATTCTAAATATTTAATCCATTTAAACAAAATTAATTAACATATGTGGAAAATTTTAATTTAAAATTAATCCAAAAAACATGATGAAGAGTAGGTTTTCACGAAGTGTTTTTTTGAAGAAAAATATTATTCAATAATATCTCTATGAAAATAAATAACAATTTTATGAATATAAAATAATATTTATTTATATATAATCTAAATTTTATCCTCATTAGTGGTTTTTTAAATTAATTTAGTTGGATCATATTATGCACTTGTAAATAATTTTTAGAAAAATATTATTTTGAACATAATCAAACCATATACTAAAACAAATATAAAGATTATTAAAATATAGTTAAATTTTATACATATACCTAAATAATACTATTATTACATTCAATTATATTCAATATATATTCTGAATTTTTTACTTAATTAATTTATTGAAATGAAATGGCATTTTTATGAAATGATCAATTTCACTATTCACTAAAGAATCAATATTTTCTCGAAAATAAAAAAAAATATCCAAAGAAAAATTTTATATGATTATTTTAGACATGAATTTCATTTTCTAAATAATATTTTATAAAATTTTCAAATTTACATTATATTATTTTCTTCATCAAAAGAAGAAATAATCTTTTTTACAGAGATATTTTTTTTGAAGATTAAAATTACTCTACAAAACCTTATTAAGTATTTGATGAACATTTATAAATAATTTTTATTAATTTGGAAATTTATTTGTTGATATTCTATAAATTTTTTAATTCCATTTATAACATCCATTATATTTCCTAGGTTAAAAATATTATATAATTCATGGGTTTTTTAATTTTGTTGTTATTTGTTTAAAACTCTATCGAACATAGTTTTATTTTCTATTCTCACATGTTGTTTCATACTCCCCATCATTTAATAAATTATATCCCCACTATTTCAACTTTATAATGGTACTAAATGGTCGTACATGTAAAAATACTATTTTTGGAACCCCAAATTGTAAAAAGATTTATTAAAATATCCATTTGATTAAGAGAAAATGGAATATGAAGGTTATCTAGAATAATACATAATTGGATTCCAAATAAGTGAACAAGAGTGAAAAGTATTGATTTTGACATGGAAGAAAATAATAATGCTCAAATAATGATGTATAGTTGGAGAGAACATGGATAATAATTAAGCAAATATTTAAGAAAAATGTATCAATATGAAATTCACAAACGAAATACTTGTGAAAAGTCCATTGTTATCAGAATAAATGAATATAATAAGAGAATTTTTTTAAAGATCTATTTCATAGTGTTCATGAATTATTTTTCCATCATAACATAGAGAACATGAAAATATTCTTACCAGATGAGTATAATTTTATACTATTTTAAATTTCCCCCATAATAATATCTTTTCCAAAAACTATCAGTATTCAGGTTTTTTTTTCATTCCTCAATCACTAAAATAAACTTTTAATGGGCCAAATAACCATATAAGGGATAATTAATATATTGCACCTGCCATTATACATTAAAATATTGATTAGTATATAATTAGATGTTTTTAAAAATGAATATAACTTTATATCATTAGTAAAAAAAATTAAATAGAAATATAGGAGTTAAATCTAAATCATTCACTAAATGGATCTACTGGACAAAAATGGGCTTTCAAGACTTGTATTCAGGGAATATGGCCTTCAGACTTTAGGCTATGTAATGGGTCTCCCTCTACCTAGATAAGAAGCAGGTACCATAGCAGCCCAGAAACTGTAGCAGTTATATTCACTAAAGGGAACTATGGGCCAAAAAATGGGCTTCCATGCCTTGTATTCCAGCCACTTGGCCTTAATCTTTCAGGATATGCAATGGGTCTCCATCTACCAATGTAAAATAAGGTATTTTATTTAATAATAAAATGAGGTTTCAGCCCAAACCATTAAAAAATTATAAATCCTCGGGTGGTCTATATGATAAAACATATGTTACCATAGTTACATAAACATATTATATCATATAAAAAATAAATTTAATCAATAACATAAATATTATTTCCAAAAAATGTAAATCCATACTATATATTAATGAAAATATATACATATACTTTAACATAATAAAACATATCATCAAACATTGTTAATCAATTTACAATATCATCACATAAAACATTAAAGGGGTGACTATGACATTGAACCTATTATTATACATAATCTTATATAACTGTTATAGTATCTAGAAAACTTAATATAACCTCACATAAAAATAACCAAATATATAATGTTTTCTAAACTTCTACTTTGATTCCGATAGCAACAACCACAAACATTCACTCTCGGATCCAGGGTTGAAATTATAAAATTACAGTTCTGATTTGATTTTGATGATGGTGACCAAATTTTTCCATAATACTTTTAAAAAATTATAAGGAAATTTTAGATCAAATACATTTTCAAGGAACATATTGTTTTAGAGTTTTATAGAATTAGAAAAAACACATAATATCATGGATTCATAAAAAATCAGTTCATAAAGGTAAACATCACTTGTCACTATACATAAATTCTAATATTTTATATTTTGGACATCATAATATTCTATATAAAGACGTTTTATAAATAAATCATTTGAAAAAATAATTTATTACCCGGGGAAAAGGAAACCTAAGAAGGATGAGATCAATTTCTCAATAAGGGTAAACATAAACATAAAAAATTCAATGTCATTAGTGATATTTGGATGAGTTTATTGGTGTGATGAAAAATTCAAAATGAAGGGGAATAACATAATAGAACCCATAAAAATCAATACTTAGATGATTAAACATGAAAATATGGAATTAGGATTTAAAAAAATTTACATTCATTAAATAAAGAATCACAAGCCCTGTTATAAAAATTTTGGTCTAAGGAAATATTTGGTACCCATAGTAGCATAATGAATTGTGGCTATATTGGGAAATAATCTGCATCAAACCCCTAATGAACACTTCTAATTAGAATAACCAAATGACCATCATCCAAAATAATTATCAATAGAATATAATCATTACCCAATGGGTTGAAGTGATTTCAGGGTGGGCTTATCTTATAACCTATATGGGGCTCACCCAATGCTATATGAGAAAACCCATCATAGAAAAATATCCAGTACCATAAACAATTACATAAATCTTTAAATTCCCCAAAAAGTCTTAAAACAAATCATTATTCTTTTAAAAACATGATTAACTAGTTGAAGAGAAAGAGATTCTATGATAATATATTAGAAACATGATTAACCCATGGAAGAACAATTGGTTCTATTTAAACACAATGTTCATGTACATGACCTCAATTTATTTATTTTGAGTTTTTATAATTATTGGGTGATGTTTTTGGAGGATCCAAGGGGTTTTGGAATGTTTTGGAGGGTTCTATAGTAGTACACCAATTTGAAATAGTTAGTAAAAACCTGGAATCATCTGTTGGAAACCATGCCAGGGAAGAAAATGGTAATTAAGAAGGAACATGGTTTGTTTATAGTTTGGAAAAACCGTTAAAAAACCCAATATTATCCATGAAACTTAAAATAGAGGTGAATTTATGGTTTTTATATGTTTTTATTACCTTATGAGACAATCATACGAGGTGTGGACATAAGATAGTATCACCACATGGTTGGTGTAAGATTTTTGAAATGGTGTGTCCTAACCATTTAGTGTATAGTTGGACCTACTTAAATTAAATATATAATTTTAATTTAGTATTCTGACCCTCAGTTTCCCATTATCATTCCATAACCCAAATTATTCTTTTCTCAAGGTGTGATATATCATCCCCTTTGGTAAGACAGTGATCCTTCAACAAATCAAAGAGTGTAGGCAACCCAAATTATTTAGTAAGTACCCATTCTTTCACATTATTCTTAGATCTAAAGTTGTTCTATTCTTATGAATGTCATATCTATTATATTATGGATATATAAATAAATAATTATTTTCAATTAATTTATAAAGAAACATTTTTTGTATATGGTGACTGGGGTATAGGGTGTGATCGGAACACAAGTTTTTGATATACTATTAATTATTTTGACCAACTATTGTGAGGTAGGTGTCTTCTATCTTTTCACTAATTCGTTTAGAACTGGAAGTATTTTTTTAATTTAGATATATGACTGAAATTATGGGGAAATAATTATATTATTTTTTTGAAAAATACTATTTTGTTTATAGATTATGAAATGTGGAAAAATGATTTTTTTGAAGCCTCCTCAGATATAATTTTAAAAGGATAGTTTTATATTAGTGAATCTTTATGGAATAATGAAAAGTGTTAGTTGAAATGATATAAACAATGATTTCATATAGATTAATGACTTGTTACGATTTTGTAAAAACTGGTTTAGAGTTTGTCATGTGGGATAGATTATAGTTGTAAAGTACCACCATCAAAATGGGATGATGTGTGGATACAAAGTTACACAATCAATGGTAAAAGCATGTTTGTGTGTTTGTATGTGATGTTTCATGTGTGTCCATGTAAAATAATATTATATATAAAATGATAAAATCATTGTGCAATATTTATGATTTCCATGGAATAATTATTTAAAATTTTTAGATAAAATATATTACATCTCAAAAATTGTTTATATAAATAATTAGAAGAAGGTAGATCCTAGTAGAGTCAGTTAGGAAATCATTGGGGAAAAATACTTCTATTTTTGGACTCAATCCCTACTTGTTCACTATTTTCTGTTTAAATATGTCATATATCTAGACATATGCAAAGAAAATGTATCTCATTTATTTAGTGTTTTTACTTGATACTGTGCAATTTTAATGTGTATTTACAAATAATCAAACATTGGTTGACTTTATGTATTGAATTTTGTAGTTTTTGTGATTATTTTCTCTGTTTTCTATTTTTACATTGATATTTTTATATATTTCAGTTTTATTTTGTTCTCAAGCATCATATAGATATTTTGGTTTTTTATTGGTTAGGTTGGTTAGTTGTTTTATATTTCAAAAAAAATATTATCCAACAAATTTAATTTATTCCATTGACATTTATTGTAAAAATTTGGTGTCCTTGGTATATAAGATATGTCCAATTTTCTCCCCCTCCACTTCTCATGCAAATGACGAGGGGTGGGATGTCACTTATTGTATCAGTCCTGGCCTGTCCCATTTTAATTTTGTGACAAATAATTTCTTCTCATTTAGTCCATGAAATATGAAATAGTTCATATTTTTTTTGGTCATATATGATTGAAAATGTATAATATAAATCTATATAATTTCATGATGATATATTAAATAGATACATTTTTTATTTTTTTCAAAATTTACCCCTAAGTTGGTGCTTCTGGAACCTGAAGGCATGAATTTTTTGAGTTAGGTTTGGGGCCATAAATTACATCACAATATTTTATACATTTTATAATGGATACAGATATATTGTTAATAAATATACATTATAATAAAGGTATATTTTGTGAAATATAGTTGCAGGGAGTATGAATATTCCTATAGGAACAAGTGAGAAATCTAATACTGAGAACAAGATGAAGATGGACACCTACAACAATTGTGGCGATATGACATAGAATCCAACCATGGGATATGTAAATCTATCCCCTCAACCAGAAATTATTGGAGGTTGATTTCAATTAGGATCACTTGTTCACATGAAGTTAGAATATACAAGAGCACTTATAATATGTTCTAATTTCAATAGGATTGGACATCTTCACCACTATAGTCATAGTAATCCAAGGTCCAATGATAAAGAAACATCTCAAGTTTCTTAGAAATATTATGCTTAGACATGATTTTTGTTGCTGATTAATTGTCTTCATCATATATAAGTGAGGCAAAAAGAATCTATGAAAACCGTGAATCATAAACCATTTCAATCACAAGAGGTTAATAAAGAGAAAAATTCCATGAGTAAGCATTTTTATGTATATGAGAAAATGAAAAGGGAATATAAATGTAGTTATTCAACTGCGAAATGTAGGATTATTCTGAATTCTACCACTATCAATGATTTTTTGGATTCCATAATGTCAAATATATAAATTTATTCATGTGTTGTGTATTATATTGGTTTTTTAGTTTTGTTCAAGTATTTTGTTTTGAAACATCAAACACCTCATAGAAAAATAGTGTTTTGATCATTAATGTGTAAATATTGTTCTATAAATATTTATTCTAGG
This sequence comes from Viscum album, assembly GCA_963277665.1. NCBI lineage: Eukaryota > Viridiplantae > Streptophyta > Magnoliopsida > Santalales > Viscaceae > Viscum > Viscum album. The sequence continues at coordinate 1,391,626,769 of OY728150.1, read as the reverse complement.
AAATTTGTTTTGGATTTACCAATTTTAGAGGTGGATATATATGATATGATTCATGGTATTTATTGGTTGAAAATGATTAAGGATCACATCTAATCTTATGTTCAAAAGTATAGTTTAACATCTGTGGATGGTGTCTGAAATCTCTTTATAAGATTTTGGGATAGAAAAGAATTTAGGGAAGGAATTTTGGGATATATGGTTGGAACCATCTCAAATTAGATGGAATCACTTTCCATTGAAACTATTGATGAGTGTGAATGTAAATATTTTCCATCTATTTTTGTCCAGTTTCCTATGGATTTCCCAAATAAATTTTCAAGGTTTCCACACCAAAGGGAAGTAGATATTATGATTTATCTCCTACCAAGGGCCAGTCCTATCTCACATCATTCATATTGGAGGAAACTAAAGTAATTCAAAATTTTAAATGTTTAGTTGGGAGATTAAGAATTTTAAGGGTTCATTTGAGAATGTATGTCCCTATGGAAGCACCAGTTCTATATTTAAATAAGATAGATTTTATTGTTCGGCCATGGGTGGATTATATTAAAGATTTACCAAGTTGTTATAACAAATTAGTATCCTCTTCCATGTATAAAATATAAATTTGTTAAATTTATGAGAATATAGTAGTTCTCTAAAAATGAATTACATTTAGTTCAGCACCTATTGTGAGACTGGATGGAGGATATTATGAAGGTAGATTTTAGATGATGATATGTGAATAAAGAATATATCATTATGAAATTTGGTATTATGAATTCACAAACTATATTTTTGGAATAAATGAATCAAATCATTGAATGGTATCTATTTTTTTTGAGTTGGTGTTTTGTTGATTATGTAATGGATTATTCTATTGTAGAATTATATCAATAGAAAAACATTATTGTTGTGTTGGGTATCTTTTAGTAGTATAATTTGTATTCCATGTTATCAAATACTCTTTAAGGATATATAAAATATTTTTCCATGTTCATTTCATTTCAATTGAAGGTTATTTTGTAAATAAAAAAAGATATAAGCACTCATATAATAGAAATAAAAAACTAATTTTTCTAAGATATGTATTTTCCTTAGCTTAGCGGGTGATACCTATGGGTTTTACAAGAATTTTAATGCTTCAAATCAATAATGATATATTTGAAGAGGAAGTTATTACCATTACTATGGAATGATTAATGTTTGAAATCCTTTTAAGATCGAATGTATATTCATGCATCAGCTTGTATCCTCAGGTTTCCAAATTGTTTTTCTATACATAGTCAATTTTTATGCATTTGGATCAGTTTTGGGATGTGTTATGATGCAAGGAGATAATATTGCTTCTCTTTGTTTATATTAGTTATGTTTTTATGAGATGAACTACACAACATAGGATTTGGATTTAGAAACTCTGGTACATGATTTGAATACATGGAGTCATTACCTCATTGGTGAAAAATTATCAGTGTTCAGAGATCGTATGTGTTTGAACCAAATTTTTTGAAAAAAGTGATTTATATTAAATACAACATATATTTAAAGATTATCTACTGATATTTGACATTGAATTGATGTATACACTAGATAATGAGAACTATGTAGAAGAATTCTAGATCATGAATTCATTGTTATAGTTTTATAAAGAAGATCCAAACCAGTGGATACTAATGTCAGTTTTAGTCGATATGAATCTAGATTTCTCATCCCAATGGGTGGTTTTTTTAATTTCAGTTTAGTTATTTCCTATTTGGTACAACAAGATAAAAAGGATAAAACATCCAGTCATAAATATGTTTCAATGTTGTCTAAAAACAAAAACTGGGAGATCATTGAGGGATAAAATCTTGATGGATGTTCATTGTTGTAGTTTATAGGTCAAATGGTTGGAAATAGTTATTCTCTAGAAAAAATTATTAATTAATTTCACCATTCTTGGTGGTCAATTAACATTGGGATTCAGAAAGTGTATAAATTTTAAAAAATAATTTTTTGGGTGGGTCAGTATTAAAAAAGATAAAATGAATTATGTCTTAAGATGCCTCACCTATCAGTGGGTCAAGGGATAGAATCTACAGTTGGATGGTTTCTTGTATTCTTTGTTGATTACTATATATAAATGAGTATTGATAGCCTTGGATTTTGTTATAGGTCTACTAAGGATATTCATGAAGCATAATTCTACATGGGTGATTGTGAATTATCTAACAAAGTCATCTCAATTAATCCATATTTTTGAAAAAAAATAATAGTGGAATAAATTTCTAGAATCTACATCTATAAAATAGTAAATACATATGATGTTGAAATATTTCTAATATTAGATGAATACCCTAGGTTTAAATCTTCTTTTTGAAAATCATTATTGCAAATCTTTCAGAACATAGTTGAATATCTGTATAGCTTATTATATTGAAACTAATGGAAATTCTATGTGGACAATACTGATAATGGATGACATACTTATGTATTTATTAATGGGTTTTGGTGTCTAATGGGAAGAGACTATTCATTTAATGGAGATCTCTTATAATAAGAGATATCATGCATTGAAACATATGGACAATTTTTAAGCATTATATTGTAATCCTTTTCAACCTCAATTTTGTTGAGTGGAAATAGATGTGATATCACAAATTGGACAAAAAATTGTGCAAGGGATAAAATATTAGATTCGTTTGAGTAGAAGGAGAAAGAACATAACTTATAGTCATAATAATTTTTATGTGGATAATTTTCCCTGATGGTTTTCATTTTATGTGGGTGGTCACATATTTGTGAGATCTCTCCAAAGATATAGAATTATGGTTTTGGTAATTGGGTAATTTTTTCTCCTCGATACAAAGTCCCTTTTGAAATATGTGTTTGACTTTTTGAGGTATCATATAGTTTGGATTTTCCACTGTGGTCTATTTTATTTCACAACAAGTTTCATGTAACATAGTTAATAAATTGCGAACTTAATAATGACCATGTGATTCATTGGGATCACATTGATATATAGCTAGATGATCTCTTGATACATGCACTGGTATTGATTTTTTATAGGAAAGAGAAGATATTTCATGAAAAAATAATTTTTCTACTATAGTTTTTATAGATTCATTTTTCATATTCATGTATAAACATAAGAGCATGGGAAAGAAACATAGGATCAATGGTAAAAAATCTATCCGGACAATAAGGCTTTTGTATATTAAAGGGATGGAAAAACCTATTTTGGGGAGAATATTTCACCCCATTTTACAGAACATGACCTTATATTTATTTATTTTGAGTATATATAATGTTTTTTATGTTTTAGTAGGTATACAAGGGGTTTCAATCCTTTTATATGCTCTTTTGATGGTGCAAGGTTTGGACATAATTAGTATAACCAGTGAGGCATCTATAAGAAACAACGAATGGGATTATAATGGGAACTAGTAAAGAAAACGATAGGCACATGGTTTGGATAAAACCATGTAAAACCCTAGGGGAAACCATGAATATTGAAATAGAGAAAAATCATGGTATCACATAGTTTTTTAAACCATTCGATCCAAATGTGCATGGTGTGGACATAATATAGTAGCACCATACAGTTGGAACAAAATTTCCAAAACTATGAGGACTAACTGTGCAACATACTTTTAACACTCCAAAAATCGTTTTTATAATCATAATTCATTATATTGACCCATTTTTCAAATAAATACTCCGGTCACCTGAATTCCATTCCCCCAATGGTATGTGATATTATTCCCTTTGATATCGAAGTGATCATTGTGTGAATTAAAGTGTGTTGGTGGCCCAAATTCATTTTTATGTACCCATTTTTTTATCTTACATTCAAGGTTATTATCTCTCTAAAAAATATGTGTAGTGTTTTATGGATATATCTAAGAGTTATAAATGGATCTATGAATATATATTTCTTGATCTAGTGAATGTAATGTGTGTTGTGATCCAATAATGAGGTTTTTTCATGTGTTATTATTTATAGCCAACCATTTTGAGGTTGATGGTTTCACTATAATATCCAAATTATTTACAAAATGATTGATTTTTTATTCGAATTATTTTATTAATAAGGAGTATAAAATTATTTTTTATTTATAATGAAATTTGTTTTACATATAAGATCCTTTGGAAAAATTGATTTGTTTTCAGAGGAATCATTGGTTATAATTTTAAAAGGGTGGTTTCAAAATTATTGTTGGGTTTGGATCGATTTTGAGTGATAGAAAAAAATAATAATTTAATAAATTCATTCAAATTAGCATGACCTGGTTTGATTATGGAATACAAAAATTTCCATGTGTTAGGTGGAATGCATTATTTTCATGAAGTGCCACCATAAAAATAGTATAATGTATGGAAGTGGTGTTTTACCACCAATGATAACACAAATCTTGTGTGTGTGTGTGTACATGGTTGCAAGTATGGGAATAGAAATGAATATTCAAAAAAATTGAAATGGTTTAAAGTCTTGTTACTTCTTTCCCTAAAAATATTGTTACAGATTTGACATAAATAATTCTTATGGATTAACTCAATTTTCTCTAAATTTTTTATATGAGATTGATCCTAGTGGAATGATCTGGGTCATCATTAGGGTGGATCCCAACTGAGTTTAAATTCACATACTTCTTGGGAATTGTGGTGCATTTAGATATGTCATCAATTGATAAATAGGTAATGGAAAGGTATCTCAATTTTTTAATGATGATTCTTGATATTATGGTCTTGGAAAGTTGATTTGGTTTTGGTATGGAGTTTGTAATATTAGGGTCATGATTCTTTTAGTTTTTTATAATATTAATTATAACTTCTATATTACTCGAATATTTTATTTTTTTTCTATGATGGGAGTTGTATTTTGTACTCATTCATCACATAGAGGTTTGGTTGTTTATTGGGTATGTTGGTTTGTTGTCTCATATTCCAAAAGAAGAAATATCTCCCCAATGTTCCGAGAAACTATTTGAATGTATTTCTAACATTTTCTATCATGGTTATGTCACCTATGGCCTAGCAGCCCCCCAAAAATTTTCAAAACAATGAGGAGGGGAGGGATGTCACATGATCCATATCAGTCTATCTATAACATGATTAACCCATGGATAAGAAAAATGTACATATTTATCTATTTGAAATATTATTGACTCATGGAGAATAAATAGGATCCATAAATATTACTTTTAAAAAACCATAACCCATCCATAAAAATAATGAAAATGGTATAAGTAAAAAATATCCTCCCTAGAGAATAAGTAACAACAAGGTATGTAGACGTAGATATATTAAAAAACCATTGCAAGATAATTAAAACTGTATTTTAGGATAATAACATAATAATTTTGAATGTAATTTGTAAATACAAAAAATTCCAGGAATATTAAGAAAATTAGTTTATCTAAAAAAACCTTAGAATCGTATAACCAAAAATTCATGGAAAATAATTTATAAAATGGTGGTAATGTCCATTCATTTCATAATTGTTAAAAATAACATTCTTTTCGAAAATTTTTAAAAAAATGGTTTCAACGGTGACCCATTTGGAAAATGTTGGGAAATTTCCATTTATAACCTTTTAAATGATGAAAAATTATCAAACCAAAGGAATTTAGAAAAAAAATCATCGAAAATAAATTTTATTATATTATTTTTGAAAACACACACACACACACTCACATATATATATATAATTGAAATATACCTGATCTAAATGAAAAATACCGGATCATCATCAGTTACAAATAATATTCTTATTTTTTCTTAATGCAAAAAGAGAGGAAAATTGAAATTATACATGTTACCCATATTCGATACCGTTGCAGAATAAAATAGATATGGTTCAAGAAAATAATTTCATATTATTTATTTTAATGTACCCTTAAACATTAACAATCCTTAATAAAATGAGAATGTAGCATAGATCAGTTTTCACCTTTCTATCTTTGTTATCATAATACCCATGAAATAATAACATCAAATGAAAATTTTAATATCAATAACTTATTCATATCATGTTATAACATTTCAATTGGGATGTATATACCCCTCAACATATGATGTTGTGTTTTAAAATTACAATATGCCTTGATGATGGAAAATGAGATGGTGTCACATACCACTATGGTAATATTTGGATCAAAACATCATGAAATGGATAAAATCATTTGGAATTTTAAATACAAATAATTTTAATACAAATAATAGTATAATAAATTCATTATAATTATATAAGAAAACAATAAAAGTCAGTGGTGAATATGGAATATGTCTCATAGAAGTTAATGTGATATGAGAAACACTTACCTATAGTCCTAACATTACATTTGTTCCTTCAACTCAAATATATTAATATTATATCTATCAAATTATTTAGTAATAAAATTTCCATGTTTAATACCTTATAATTAAATAATTTTTTATTAAATAAATATTATATTAGATAATCAGTTAAGAATGCATTGAATTGTTTTAGGAGGTTTGGTTCATTATTTCACATTATATTTTTCATATTGGCCATGGTGATAGAGGTAATATTTTAAAAATATATATACTAGTAATCATGAAATTTATATTATATTAACAAATAAATTATTAATTAAAAAATCATGAAATATGGTTATCAGAAATGAATAATTTTTCATCTATGGAGATAGTCAGCAATATGTATGCACAAGAAATGTTTACATTTTTTCAATCATCATTATACAAACGGGGTACATAATATTTTATCATTAAAAAAGGATAATAAAATAATAAATACCATATAAAATATTTAATTGTCCAAATATATATATATACACAATCATTGTGTTGTGATGATGAAAAAAAATCCATATCTTTTTGTGGAGGTGGTAGTCCACTAATAGACATGAAATATTTTATCAATTTTTATGAAGTATAATGTTAATAAATAAAAAGATATATTATCTTTTATGAATGAAAAATATTCACTAAAGATTATAAATATTTCATTTATATCACATATATTCATTAAAATTATTCTTATTATATTCTATGTAATGTGTTAGTGAAAAATGAATCACATCACCTCTTGACGGAGTTGTACATCATAAACAAGAGCAACATTATGAAATACCTTCTGTGAAGGAATGAAAAAAATTATATGTGATATAATATTTAAAAAATTAGAAATATGTTTAAAATAATATATATAATTTTAATCCATCATTATATCGACTCATGAGAGGCTACGATGGAAGACAAATGACATCAGTTCGCAAGGTGGTAGTCTTCCGCAATATGATTGCTGATTTTCCTTACCATTTTATTGAAGAGAAGACGTATATATGTAATAAAATTAAAATAATGAAATATTAGTATATTTTAGATACTAGTGGAATTATATAATCACAATTGAATAATATTTGATGGATGAATAAAAAATTGATTGTTAAACATGATACCCATTCTTCAGAAAACCTCTTTAGGTAAGCATGAATAGAATTACTACGATGGATTTATGATCAATGTAAATAATATAGATCATGGATTATCAAGTTAAGAAGTTATTTTTTAGGTTTTTGACAATCCAAATAGATTTTATGATGTCAAGAGGATAGGATATATGGTGATATTTTATAAGTAAGGTTAGTGCCACACTTTTAATTTTTTAAAATAAAACGTTTTTACCACATTTTTCACATTCGAAGAGGCTAAATAAATGGAAAAATCATTGTAAATAGATATTATAAGGTCGAAATAGTTCTATCCAATAGTTTTCATACACGTTTTTAGGTCATTTTTACCCATATCTTTTTAGTTTACACCTTGGTTAATTTGTTTTCACCTTAACAGTGATAATTAATTTTTAGCATTTCACTTTTTAGTATAGTCAAAAACTATGTTTTCCTTGTTAGATAAAGTAAATTATGATGATGCAGAATATGAAATATATTTTACTGAATTCAATTAAAAAATTTTAGAAAAATTAATTTAAAATTAACACTGGAGACACGATGAAGAGTGGAGTTTCAATAAGTGTTGTTTTAAGGAACATTTATTTTCTATTAACTCTATAAAAAATAATAATATTTTTTTGTGTATAAAATAATATATTATTTTAGAAAATATAATCATTTAATTTAAATAATCACTAATTAGGGTCTTTTTAATTTATTAAAATGGTGTTAAATTATGTTCTTTAAAACAGTTTTCAGAAAAATATTGTTTTGAAACCAAAAAACAAACCTATAATAAAATACTATATACCCATGATTAAAATGTAATTAAATAGAATAAATATAACTAAATAATAATTATGTTACATTACATAATATTAAAAAAGTAATGGATTATTTTCATGACATAAGTTAATGAAAGTAAATTTCATTTTAACAAAAAATATTTATTTTTCAATATTCACAGGAAAATCAATATTTAACAAAAATTCCAAAATTTCACCATAAGTAAAATTTTAAATTATGATTTCAAAAATTGAAGTTCATTTAAACAAATGAAATTTAAAAAAGTTCAAAAAAATTATATTTCTTTTTGAAATACAATAATCATCCTTTTTGAAGAAAACTTGTTTTTAAAGAATAAAATTACTTTACTAAAAAATAATTTATTATTTACAAATAATATATTAATAATTTATATTGATTAGGATATTTGAATATATAAATTTTATACATCAGTTAATTCTATACATACATTCAAATTTTAGAACATTTTTATGATAGTTATATATTTTCTAGGTCATTTATGATCGGTGTTGCATTTCAAATATGTTATCAAACATATTTTCGGTATATAAAATCAATGGGTGATACACATATACTATGAATCAATGTTCTAGTGTTTCTATAAAAAAAATATTTCTGAGGATAATGAGTTGTTTTTAAACAAAACAATGTATTCATATATTACAATATACTTCACTAAAACATTGATTTAAACCTCAAAAGTCAGTTGGATAAAATATAATTTGGTACTCCATGAATCCAAAACGCATTATTAATTTATATTCTTATTTGATGATGAAGAATGTAATAGTATATAATATAAATAAAATGTTCGGACCATATAATATGGTTGAGTACAATAAAAATAAAATTATATCCTTTGGATGTTTTGTGGTGTCTAATTTTGAAATGTATAGTGATGTTTTCCCTTATACATTATGGTATAGGAAATAGTTATAACATCCACTTTAACATTTATATCGTAGAATTATAATGATGTTAAACTATTCATGGATATAAAAATCATCAATATTAATCATCATTTCTTATCACTAGAAATACTATTTCTGATATCTATACATCATCATTCACCAATTATTAATATTGAATGATGAGATATTATCTTTTTTACATTACCACTTTATCCATGTTTGTTATTTAAAAGACACATACTTAGTTTCTAAACAATACCCTTCCATCATAATCAATGTTAAAATAAGGATCACTTATAACCTTTATTTACATCTATAAATCATTATTATGAAATTTTTTAATATTCACTTGGATATATTATTGGACTCTAATTTGAGAAAAATAATATTTCTCCCCTTTCACGTAGATTATAAGGTGCATCATATTAAAATTAAGAAATATTTGAAAGTTTATAATCCTCACCATAGATAATATTGAATGATACTTTTGAATGACATAATCATCCACCATGTTCACTTTTCTGGGGGATAAGTTACTAATTAGCCATAATAATTAATCCGAACCAACCATCCTATATAAATAATATTAAACTCTTTTAGTGTGAAAATATAAATTTATATTTTATGATCAGTATATATGTCTTTCCATTCCCTATAATAATAACTCGTTTATATTATTAATTAATGATTACCATGGTAACTAGAGATAATGAGTTGGGAAATTATACTTTTAAACCTATAATTGAATGTAGGCATAAGATATACCATTATTTTTTTTTATAGAAAATCATATTTCATCCACATATACAATAAATTAATATAAATCAAAAAACCATTTAGGGTAGTGTGAGAATAGTTGCACTGAAACCTTTCTTCGAGTTCCTTTAATGAATTTTACATTCACAAGTACAAATAAAAATAAATCATATTTGTTTTAACATAGTGAGTGAATTAGACCGGTAGGATACGTTATTCTATAAATTTTGATAGTATCCATCCGATCCAAGAAGAATATGGATCTATTCAATTGGGGTTGGTATATTATAATTATCACTAAAATTTTATATAGATACTCTAATATACTATCACCACATGATTATATGAACCAAAATTTACTAATTATTTTACAGAAATTCACTGATGGAATTTTTTTCACACAACTTCTACTTCATTTTGTTCTTTAGTACAATGCTTATGTAATATTACTAATCATCCTTCTTCTTGGAATGTTTAAAAATATTATCTTTAACAACTGACTATGAAGTATCAATGTAATTTATAAATACTCTATTTATTATATCCAACAAGATATTGGGGGATATAGTAATACCAGATAGAATAATAATAAATTCCTATTGTTCATACCTTTTATATGACGTTTTATTTGTTATTTATTCACTTTTAAGTATCAATTGATAGTATCCATACAATATATCAGTCATGAAAAAGTATTTATATACTCTCCATTAATTTAGATAATCATAAATTATAGTAATAAATTATTATTCATCATTATGAACTTATTATAGTCTCGATAATTAATACTGGATAATGTTAATCCATATTTATTCATATCAAAAAATGGTGCACCCAATGGTGAAACAATTAGCTGAATTTTTCTTTTATCAAGATTCTCTTGGATTTTCATCTTCTATTTTGCATATATACTGGGGACATTATATGTATATTATTTGAAATGTGTTTATAAATAGGTATGATTTCTGTTTGGTATTCATTTTCCCAATTCATAGGATGATTAAAAAAGTCTTCCAGAAATACAAAAATATAACCCCATAGAATATGAATAAAATATATTTTAAATTTATCTTCATCCATACGAGATAAGTTCCCATATTTAATGGGAATCGAATCACAAAAAATGGATAAAAATTCCATTAGATGTTCATATATATCCTTACACCGATAGAATATCTTAGCTTTTTTATTGAAATATCAAATATGACACACCATAATCATAAATTAATATATTATACACATAATTAAATAAAATCCATTTTTAAAATAACATCTAATTTTAATTTTTGAATAATTTCATGATTTAAAATAATAAAATTCACAAAAAATCAATTAAAGAAGAATTTGTGATCTAATATTGAATCATTATTTCATTAGTTTATTTTTTAGTTAATTATTAATTTATTTATAGGGGACATTAATAAAAACCCCAATAAAATTTTCATGATAAAATAGAATTATTCTAACAATAATAAAATAACAAAGTTCAAAATTTGAAGGTGGATATCACCATATCCGCTTAATTGTTCTGTCATTATTACATTACTAAAATAATATTTATAGAGTGATTATTAAAAATCAACAATCAAAGTATAAAATAATATTATAATAAAAATCATTCTTATGATGTCCTAAATTATAACACCTTCATTTAGCCCTTGAAATACTATTATTAACAAAGGACATCCATTATCCCAATGTATTAAAATCATTTATCAGGGTTTATATTTCTTTTTGAAATAACCAAATCATATATATCAGCAGTGACTCTCCATGTGTGATTTCTTAGGCCCACTCATCATGCACTAGTGATTATCTAGTTAATACCAAATATACTCAATTTATATTATTTACACTATGTTTTATATATTTTAATACTATATCGACATGTTGGTATCCAAATAAGGATTTATTTTTCCATTAATCTGTACTATGTTCCATCTTATAATTTATTATATTATAATATAAATCGGATTGTCCCATAATTTCTGACAAATAGTTTCCTCAACCTAGTCATTTAAAATTCCAAACCTTACTTCGATACTAACTGTGGTGGCCCAAACATTTCATTCCTAAATATTACATCAAATTAGGTGGCTATTAATTATATATAATTAGAATCCCCTCTAGAACTGGAATGGTTTATTTTAATTGGATACAGTGATACATAAAAAAATAGTACCTTAAATAACTACATCAACTCTTATATTATTTTTAAAAAATATAACCCTTATCACAAATATCATATTTAAAAAATATCATCACTTTCTAGAGAAAAGAAAATATAATAAATGAGAAAATATATAGAAATTAATTGTAAAATAGGGTGATGTCAGTCAATACTATGTTTTATGCATAATAAGATAATAAGGGTATGAGAACATTATATTTAAATTTCAAAATCATACCTTGATATTCATATATCATAATATTATGTTGTAGGATAATTTTTGGATATTTAAAAGATAAGAATCATAACTGGATCAATGAAAAATATCCTTTAGAGGATAACTATAACACCCCAAAATTATAATAAAACACTATGTTCGATATCATCTAAAATACACAACAACGAGCGTGATCAAAAAATGAAATATTATTATTTAAATTAAAATGTATTTTAAATGAATCTAGTGTTTTTTAGTAAAGTTTTTTGATGATTTAAAAATAAAATTTCCCCACAGATTGTTTCTATTTATTTTTGTGAAAAATTATGTAATTATTTTTCTCCACTTTTATAAAATTAATTTAACAAAATGAATATACCTTTTAAGATAACTGTTTTGTAATTATATTAGAGTAACATTTTTATAATATTTTAAAAATATTTATTTTTTTTGTAATAGTGAAAGGTCTCTTGTTTTTAAAAACTACCTTTTATTTTATATCATTAAAAATCATCCACTTTTTAAAATTGTATTAAAATTAAAATTAGTTATGTTTTATGGGGGTTGATGTTTGGGTCATGGGAGCACTTGGTAGCGAGACATGGATAAGATTAAAAATTCTTTGATGGTACGTTGATTCCATACTTTTTGGGATAAATAATCCTGGGAGAAGGAGGTTTCAATTTTTTGGATCATCATGTTTTATTCTCAAATGACATTGGGAAGAAGAAGAGTATTGATTTTAATGATAAGGAGGAGTGAAATAATTTCTTATTGGTGATGATATATCCATTGGAACAGATTATCCACAAGGTCTTGACATCTCATTCTAACTATAATGAAGATACTATAATGGACTAAATAAATATTTATTAACACTAAACCATTAGTTTATTAATTTTTTCCACAAGGGAGAAACCCTTGAATGATTATTATTTGAGGTATACATTATTGATTTTTTCTGGATAATTCAATTTTAATTCTATCTTGATTGGAAATGGTTTTGTATATTCATTTACATTATGAGGAAACAATGTTGGATGATTTGGGTATCAGTTAATTATCCTTAAAACCAGGTATTCCCTCCATTTAGAAATGGGATCATCACATTGATAACATTAATCTCAAAAAATACTCATGTTCTAATATGGAATAAAATTCTAGGCAATAATTATATTATGTGGCACTCATGTATCATGTTTTAAATCAATTAGGTAGGGAGAATCCCTATAAAAATAATAAAATACATAAAAGTATCTATATTTGGATACTTCACTTGAATCATAGTTGTGGTTGATAATAATAACATATTATAGAATCATGTTTGGATTTATAAAATAGATAATGAGGTCTTTTTTAATATTTGATATGAGAGGATCCAATCATTTCATTTGGGTTTTTAAATCATTATACATGAGAAGAAAATGTTTTTAGTGATGTATTTAGTGTTTTTTTATATAATGGGAGATCATCTGGATCGTTGTTCGATTTTTTCTCATGGTGATGCTGAATAAAATTTTTAGCATTTTATAGTGGATTTCCCATGATATATGACTCGAGAAACAGATCAAATTTGGATGAACCGATCAATTTTAGACCTTCTAATCATAGGGTGTAGGGGTCCTAGTGTAGAGATATATAATATTATTCCTACTACAATTTTTTTAATTTCTAAGATGATCTGGATATGTATACCCCCATAGGTCTTGACCTTGATTTTCCTTCTTTTAATTATACAAGGAAATACAAGACCAAGTCTGTTCATTCATAAGAGAACATTTATGATGAGGAGACATACTTTATGTATTTTCTAATTTGTGTATTTTTCATGGGAAACATTCATTCCTAAGGTGATAGTCATAATGATAATGAAATTTCAACCCAATTGGATTTTGATTATCCTATTTCTATAGAGAAGCATCTAGTCATCGAAAATGATAGAAAATGTATAATGTACTGGAGATTTTCTCACATGTTACATTCCCTTATTGTTAGCCTTTAGAATGGTGAAACCAATTATACCCATATAAGGGTAGAAACATTAATGTTAATGATAAGGATTTACCAGTGAAAAAATATAGTAAATATTTTCCACACATTTCTCTATACAACGTGGGGCATGCCTCTCTTGTTTTTACTCGAATAGACATAGATACACCTAACATTCAGGGCGACACAAATCAAATGTTGATGGACTATATGGGTTGAGATCTAATGAAAAAAAGGATAAATGTCATTTTCCACATAAATGTTCGAATCTAATAAAAAATTATGATATTTTTGGAAATTAATCAGCTAGGAAATGACATTCTATAGGTGTCAAAAATTCAAGAGTCAAAACACATCTAGATGATTATAAAGGTAAAACAATCCCACTATCTATAAAGGAAAATTTCGTGTAATTTCAATAACATATTGAATTAAATTTTTTCTATATGGGATCATATTTTCTTGGATATAGTGACTTCATCATAGTTGAGAAATTATTATCTATATATATTGAAGGTAGTTCTCAAGCAAACTCTAATATGGACTTATGGGATCATTCCTACCAATACTGGATCTTAACCATTATGATAGGCTCTTATGATTCATCATTATATTATGAGAATTATTAAATTTATTATACAATGACATAGAGGAGAGGCTGACATACAATAAGTAGGGGTTGGTATCCTTGGAACATGGGATCTTAAGAGATCTACATGAATTAATTTTTTTTTCTGTTTCCTATGATGAGGGTATTTTTTATACTATATGTACACATCAAATTCGTTATTTAATTTATAAAATTATACAAATATAAACAGATCTCATTTTATATAACTCTAAACTGTGAAAAAAATATACTTATATTCATTTGAAATAATTTGACGTGGTATTTCGTTATAAAAACATTTATACATCATTTTTTTTGTAGAAAAGAACATTTATTATATTTTATCATGATTAATAAAATATAGAATTATTAAAATTGTTTTAATTTAATATTAAAGAATTAATTCAACATTTGGAATTAGTAGGATCAATTTTTTTAAACATGTCCCGTTTTTTATTTCATTATTTTAAATAATATTCTTTGTAAATATTTTTCAACCTCTTAAGAATAATACTAGTAAAATATGGTTAATATTTTGGATAAGGATTTAAATTTTTGATAAATTTTTTTATCCTATATTATGAGTAGATATTAGATATTATCATCCACAACCGTAACATGTTTCCACTTTTATCATTCCACATTTATTAACCACATTATATTATTTTATGAAAAAATTTCATTCAATATCACAGATTCATGAATTTAATATCTATAATTTATTTACATATGGATAAAAATGCTTATGTTAGGTTCTAAATAGAAATAAAATAATTAAATTAATTATTTTTACCATGTTAAATTTATAATTTTATTTTATTCAATAATTAAATTAAATGTATAAGAAGGCCTAAAACAATATTTATTCGATTAATAGAAAAAATAAATTTCAAAAAAGTTGAATTAAAAATTTTTGGTTTAGTTATTATAACCGAAATATTTACAGGGTATAAATGACATAATATATGTATGTTAATGGTGTATATTTTAATTACATAATATTCATTTTTTTTCAGAAAAAAAATATATTTATATTTATTTAAATATTATTAATAATATTTTTTTGTTAAATTTCTTTTATAGTAATATTTTTCAATAATAATAAACATTAAATATGAAAAATTGGATTTTAAATGATCCATAATTTCATCATAATTTTATTTAGGAATTAAATTTCAACTTATAAGTAAAATTTTAATCCATTAATATTGAAATTGTCAATACCACAGTAAAGGATGTTTTTTTAAGGAAGGTGTTATGCGAAAAGATAATTTTACAAATTATTTATATAATTTAAAAAAAATATTAAAATAATATGAGAATACCATATGTTTCTTATCTATATATTTATTTGATTTGGGAACTATTTTACCAGGCATAAATACATATTATATTTTATAATTTCACATATTTATTAAAATGATATTAATGATATTTTATAATAGAAAATATTTAATTAACAGATTTGGAATTAATGAAAATACTATCATTATCCTAGGGAATTTTATATGGTTTAATATATCTTCCCTGAATGATTTATTGGTCGATTTTACATGTATCTATTCATTCCTGACCCATAAAGAGTAAAAAGTATTGATATCATGTTAATTGTCAAAAGGGATAATGAAGGGATAAAACCATGTTGTATTGTTAAAAAAAGAACATAAAAGATTAAAATTTTCATTTTAATATATTATTTGGACTCATGATCATATTTTATAGCAATTATACCAATTTTTAACAATTTTTTGTGGATCATAATTTGAATTAATATAATATTTCATGTAATTTCAATAAATCTCCGCAAATCACTTGAAAATTAACACCAATTATATATTTTATTAACACCACATTATGAAACATATCTATAATAAACCATGATATATTATATTATAATAATACTATAATATATTTATTTGTGATCCTATTCTTAAAACACCCTTCCAAGTGTCCTTAAGAAGCGATCTAACGATGTCTTTAGAAGAAGGGGTAATCATCCTTACTAACTGATCCATATTATTTATTTATTAAAATTCCCCTCAAATATTTGTACCAATACTATGATAATAACTCATTTATCAAAAATATTAGTAGTTATATTTTTACTAATTTATGACAGTTATTCATCCCTCTTCAATATTATGAAAATCCAAAACATCACTCATGCTAAGTAAAAAATACCGTCTCCATGTAGATGTGTAATTTGATTTTCGTCACCATATTCTTTAGACGGTAAAAATGATATATGTACTAGTTTTATATAATAATTATTAAATAGGTCTTTTTATTTGATTATAATATCACACCTATTTTGTTTCCTTCATTGTTTTGGAAAAATATAATATTGTTCATGCATATAAGTGGCCAAGCACCTCTTCAAAGAAATGCGATATATTTTTCATTATCAATTAACATAGAAGATTTTAAAGATATTTTAAATAAAAATATAAGATATATATGTTATATTTAAATTGTTATAAAAATTTTAAAAATTATTTGTTTCCATTTTGATCCATATTTCAAAAAGTGAAAACATCGTTCTTTAGTACGTAAGAAATTTGATCTTAATAAATGGTTTAATTCAGTTTATAGTATCCACGATTAAAAAATGAATGTAAAAATTTTCTATTGAATAAATATAATATTTATAAAATTAATATAATTATAAATATTTCAAAACCATGGTAATCATGTATTTTATTAATCTAATGAACCAAAATATACAGGAAAAACAAGATAGCTAACACTCTTAAAAAGTAGTTTTATTATTGAATTTTTAATAAAGGAGTGTATAAATGTTATAAGTGGATCATATAAGATATTATAAATAATAATATAGTTCTAAAATATATTGGAAAAGGGTTTAAAACCATTATACAAGAGGATAACATGTGTTAATCAAAGTTGACAGATGATGTAAGGAATTTTATCACAATTTTTGTTAATTGGGGAATATTTTACTATTTTTCACATAATTTCATTAATATATAATATATAATACCGATTTAATGTGTTATATAATGAATATACTTATTAAAATGTTATTTAAAGTTTCATTTTATGTTATTCCTACTTGGATATTTGGCTTCAAAATTTATCAATGTGGTATGAGTTTATTTCAAAATCACTGCTTTATGTAGGATTATTTTTATTTACGCCTCTATTGGGATAATTATATGATAATTTAATTTATGACCTAATATATTTTCTTCATATTCTTATTTCTAAGAGTTATATGCTATCCTTTCATTTTGCCTCTTTTATGAACAAAATATACGAAAATAATGATTTAATGGAAAGTAAATATTTTTCCCTATTTGGTACGATATCTTTTTTTCCATGGCCATATTTTCATTAATTTGATTTCATGATTTTATTATTATTATTATTATTATTATTATATCACTTTTTGAAGTCATATTTACTCATAACTCAATTTATAAATAATTTATTTTGAGGAATGTTATTTTCAGTTACTAAATGATGTATTTTTTTTCAAAATGTGAATAGAATAATTTATTTATCTAACTGATCATGAACATAATTTACTTCAATAATTAATGATAAATAATTTTAGGAAAACATTATGAAGTCTTTGTATTTTCAATGATTTGTTTTAAATTATTATTAAATTATTTTAAAATATATTTTAAAATATAAAATATTATTTTCCTTAATAATTTATTAAAGGTGATTTTTTTATATTTATATTCATAAAAGATAGAAATAAATTATTTAATTTATAAAATATTAGGGATATTTACACCATCATTATTATTTTCTATATTGCTATTGATGAGAAAGTATAAGGAATTTATTGACACTATGAATTCTAGTTCTTTATAAACTAGTAGTTTTTTATAATTAAATATTTTTGATTAAATTCTATTATTTATCTATATGATGAATGAATTAAAATTATTATGTTATGGGTGGTTCCAAGAATTACTTATGCCCTCGATGCATTGGTATGACTCAAGAGAAAATCTAGATATTTAATATGGAATATGCCTTACCAATTTGTGTTTGAAGTCATGGAAAGAGGAATTTATTTTACATTTAAAATTTCATAACACGGGGACTATGTAGTATGTTTATTGTGGTTTTAGTTTTTCATTCCATCCTTATGAAATCATTTATTGATGTATATATGAATATTTTAGTTGCTAAGATATCTAGAGAATATTATCAAGCTCATCTGATTAATTATTTGAAAATATTTGATAATCATCCAGTCCGTCTATATTATACTATAGAATGATGTTATTGGTAAAATGTAATATGTTTTAGTTATTTATTAATCTTTATTTATTAATAAATTTTTAACAAAGACATATTTCATTATACATAACCCTTACTGAGCATATTATCTCATCCATTTCTTATGTTTCATTTCCCTTCATTTCCATAAGTGTACTATGATTGATATTAAAGGATATAGTAGACTCAATAATTATGTTCTTAAATAAAATACATTTTTTATTTTATATAGTAAATTTTATATGAGATATAAGTATCTATCTAGTTTAGAACTTAAACTAAACTATTCTGTACCTTGGGTTATGATAGCTTATATATAGCGCGAATGTGATAAAGTTACCACCGGCTCTGGGTTACTAGTGTTTGGGTCTTTACAATTGGTAAAAGATAATGATTACAATAAATCATGGAATAATGTTTGAAGACAATATAATTTAGGTAACATTACATTATGATAGTCTTTGAGGATATATTTATGTAAATAATTTCATCCTAATGTTTTATTAAGGTTTATAGTATGTTGTTTTCCAAGAAACGCATCCTTATATAGATACTAGAAGTGGAGATGGTTTTATAACATATGCATCTATTGGTAATGACCCAATCATTTTTAGATGAATTTATATCACCAATATTTGGTGCTTGATGAGTGTCCCTTTATTGCATACTATATTTGAAACTTTATAGGGATATGCTAGGGTTATTTTTCATTTTCACTATAAAACATTATGATTAATGAGAGAATATAACCTATGGAAACCTTTGATATACTATTTCGATATGGGGTATACCTAAACTATCTTGGGTTGATATTTCTATGGTTGATCATATCTTTATATTCATATATATTCATTTTGAGGTTTCATGTGAGGATATTATAGCATGATTGAAGATATTTTGGTAGATTTTTATGAGAACATTACCCTTTATGTGAGTATATAGTTTAATAAAAAGTGTATTCGATGAATCATCATCTTTATACATAATTATAATTTCATTGATAACATTTATGGATAATATGATCATTAAATTTAAGGTAAATATTATTAATTCGGAGAAAATTGTTATTATATATTTGGAACATTTGTTTTATCATATAGATAAGCATGTCTTTAGAAATGAATTTTCTAAATATGTGATTAATGAAATTTGGACAAAACTTACTATTTTTGGGATATTATAAGGATAATGTAAATATAAATACTTTTTTTTCTAAAATTGGTTCATATTTTTGAAATTTTTGTGGATCTATCTTTTTGGAGAATGATTTTATTGTGAGATTATTTTTGGAAATTATTACTATATATTTTGAGAATATATGACCGTGGGATATAAAATTCAAGATTGATTCTTTAATAGTGATTTATTTTTTAGAGATAATGTTTAAATTTATCTTTGACAAATATGTGACCAAATATTTATAATCCTTGATTTTAAATCTTAGATAATAATATTTATTTAAATTTTTATGTTTAGTTATTTATCAACTGATTTATGTATTTCATTGTTTAATAATTAACGCTTTGAATATTAATAACTTATTTCCTTATTCTATGTTTTATTAATACTATATTACCTTGGGATAAATTTTTTTGGATAGTATCTAAAGACCAGTGGAAATACATATTACAGTTTTATGGATTTTATGATTAGATAGATGTTTATTTTAGTGCACTATGAATGGAAAAAACATAATCTTTAATACACATAATTTTGATAAAAATACGAGATTATGGTGGAAATTGATTAAATGATGATGTTATAATTTATAAAAAATTACATTTCCTTATTTTATTAGGTAAGATAGTAAAAACATTCCTTAACATTAGGAAACATATCCTTCAAAAAATTACTCCTTTTACAATTATTTTAGATAAATAGATGGTATTTTCACCTCCATAGTGGTTTAAGGTATTTTTTTCATTAATTTTATCATGAATATGTTCTTTATTAATTGATATTATTAATTAATCATAAGTTTTAACTCCATGTCTATAATTTAACTTCCCACCAAATCATTCCTTATCTTAGAACCTGATTTTGTTAAATTTTAGATAACACTTTTCAAATAATCATACCACTTTTAAAATATATTTTATTATCCCTCAATATGATGTGGGTTTCTAATAATGGAATTTCAAAATAGTGATTTTTTTAATCGATATAATCTTTTGTGGATATAATTTATTTAAGGTGGTAGAATTTACCACTGTGAGATTTTTATATAACACTACATTCGATATCATATACAATAAAATATCAAGCCTAAATGAACAATAAAATAATATAGTATAAATTTTACATTCATAACCTCACTATTGAATTAAAATACTAAATACTAATAATCAATATTTTAAAAATGAAAATTGTTTTAGTATAAAAAATTATATATTTAGTCAAGTTATTATGTTCATCAAAAATATATTTTTCCTCAAATTTATTCTTCTTGATATTTTGAATAAAAAATAATTATTTTTTCCCAATTTTTTTAAAATTTATTTAAAAAAATATTTTTTTTCAAATACTATATTCATAATTATCTTACTGTTAATTTTTGGTAATTTTCTGAAAATAATGATTTTTTTAATGAATAGTGAAAATTCAGTTGTTTATTGTAAACTATATATTTTTTATAGAATTTACAGAGTCCTATTTAATTAAAATTATCTCTGAATGGAAAATTATTCCAATTATGTTATAAATAATATTATAAATTTCAATGGATTTTATTTTTTATTCCATTTTTTAAATAAAATAAATTTTTTAAAAAATACTTTTTTTAAGAAAAGGACTATTCATAATATTTTTTGTGTTTATGATAAAATTAAAGTATACTATTTCTGTGAATTTAAAATAATAAAAATTCTTTATATAGAATTAAAAGTATGAAATTTTGTAAGTAGTTCTACTTTATATTTTTCCATTGGGAATATGAGCCTTTGTGAATATTTTTCCCCTTGGTAAGGGTAAAATAGGTAAAATAATGTAATTTTTTTTGCATAAGTCAATAGAATATTTCTAAGACGTTCCTTTATCCTATTTAATGAGAAGATTTCATCAATTTCTACCAATTTTTAAAATAAATTCCACTTTATTAGTTTTTATTATTATATCTTTTATTATATTTTAATAAAAGGATTAATACAAAATGTCACTTTATTGACATTAATATATGAAAAAATTTTACATAAAATTAAATATATGAAAAGTTATTTTATAAATTAATATTTTATATACAAATAAATTTTTTTCATGGGAATTTATTTTTAATATTTAGTGATTGAATAATTAACTTAAAATCATAGGCACCGTGGATAGTGTATTTATTCAATTAATAAAAAAATAATAAATATTATATTATAAATTTTTTATTGTAATTCAATTTGGATGAATTATTGTGTTCCAATTATTTTTAAGACACAAATAACATATTTTATATTTTCTTAATGATTTATATTACAATTATATTCCAGTTATATTGTTTTCATGGTCAAATTATTTGAATAGTTCCTTGAATGACATAAATAGTATTTATTTTAAATATATAATATTTAATTATATAATAATTATAAAATTTTAATAGAAATATTTTGTGTGTAAATGATCTAAAATTTCATACATTGGCTATTTGTGACACAATTTTATCAAAATAATGACATTTTTAATCCTTTAATGTTAAAAATTCATTTCCATGGTTATGGTTAAAATATGATTCCAATTTGTTTAATGTTTTCTTCTTTTAATACATTGATTTTATTATTTTAAAATAATGTTGGTGGGAGGGGGGTAGGATTGATTTCTATCAATCATTTTATTCAAAAATTACATTAATGAAATTGTATAGCAAATAATAATTTATTAAATTAAATAAAATTCAAAAAAATAATATATTTTTCCAAGGGAAAGGGTTATGGTTTAAAATATCTACCATTTTCCATTTATGAGACATTTCCATTTTATATCAACATTATTATAACCTAAATATTATAAAAATCATATCATGGAAATATGAAAAATCATCAACATGTGGTCAAACCTAAGAGATTAGGATAAATATTACCCAAAACCAATACTAATTTTACTATATTATATCAGTTAGGATCATAACCGTATTATAATTTTATTATAAAAATTTTGATCTATTTTTACTTGAAAATAAATTTATATTAATTTAAAAAATATGTAATTTCAAAAAATGTCCCTCCCAATCATATAAATAGACACCCCTTATCTCCTATCTACACACATACATGGGTAACCTAACTCAAAAAAACCCTAATGAATTAATTTATGAACTACCATTGCCAGAAATTAGTGGCTCAGTTATTCATTAATGTTTATTCCAAGGGTCCTGATGAAGGAATCTATTAGTATTCTACTTAAGAAGAGGTAATCATCTTTACCAAATTTTTAATGTTTGTTTCTTCTTTCAATTATCTTAAATTTATTGTACCCATTATGAAATAATAATTATAGTATCATAATTTCATATATATTTTATTTTCTTATTGGAAACCCATTTTCCATATATTTTCCATCATATGAAATTAAAAAACAACACTCTTGAATAAGTATGACATACCATATCCACATAGCATTGTAATTCATTTTTCATAATCACATTATTTAGTTAGTGATAAAGATAAAAAAATCCCTATATATGCTAAATATGACCAAATAATTATTTTTTTATTTTAATATCAAATCTGAATTCTTACCTTCCAACCCCTTGGAAATGATAATGTATCTTGTCTGTACAAGTGGATAACAAAATTCAAAAAAGGAATTTGATTATTTTTCCATTTTAACTTCACATGTATTATATTATGTATATATTTAAAAAATTTATATGATATATATGAAATTAAAATGATCCTATAATGTTGACCTAATTTCTTATTGTTTCATTCCACCCATCCGAAAGTGATATCAATATTAATGTATACATACATCCTACCTTCTTCATGGACTATGTAATTAATATTTATATATCCACCATTATTGAATTATTATAATGAATTATATAATCAAACAATAATATTTATAACATTAATACAACTCATATGATTGTGGAGCCCTAATAATTATGAAATGATTAAAACTAAACATCTAAAA
Organism: Viscum album; assembly: GCA_963277665.1. Lineage (NCBI taxonomy): Eukaryota > Viridiplantae > Streptophyta > Magnoliopsida > Santalales > Viscaceae > Viscum > Viscum album. The sequence continues at coordinate 1,391,602,534 of OY728150.1, read as the reverse complement.
TTTACATAAAAAATCACAAAATAAACACAAAAAACATTGATTTAAATAAATAATTATTAATAAAGAGGTACTAAAAGGTTATAAGTGGATAATATAATTTTAAATAAGGTCTAATAATTAGATTAAAACTACTATAAAAGTTTTTAAATTCTGTAAATGAATTGGAAGCATGAAGAAAAGGGTTTCATCATAAGTTCTATTCATTAAGGAATATTATAATATTATGCTACTTATTTCTTTTATATGTTGTATATATTTAAACTTTCCTATTTTATATCATGAATAAAATTATTTTTGTTATACATAATGTTTATTTCACAATTTCATAATTTCTCATGGTTTTTTATGTTTATATTTCCAATGGAATATTTTTATAAAATTGATATCTTAAACCAAATATATTTTTATCATTGGGTTATTTTTGAATAATATAAGTTTTCCTTTCATTTTCCTATAATTATATACTTATGATATGAAAGTAATATTTTAAGGAAACCCAATATTGTTTTCTATTCACCCATTAATCATTTTATTTAATGTCTATATTTACATTAAAATGTTTTCAAGAATGTATTTTTATTATTATATTTTTATTTTTTATATTCATTTTAACCCATGTTAAAGTTAAATAAAAATGATTCAATAGAATCATCTTATCATTTTTCAAACAGAGTATTTTTTAACCGTTTACTGAAAATGATAATGGAATATTTATTTTTACATACTCTATTTGAATATAATTTTATACCTTTATGACTACTCAATTATTTTAAGCTTCCTTTATAAAATACCATGTTACTTATCTTGGAAATATTTTTCATAATATTCTCATTTAGTTTTGAATTTTTTTTTCAAACAAAAATGTTAATTTTCTTCATCAATGTTTAAAATGTAATTTTCATTGAATTTATATTCATAAATAAAAAATAAATTATAATTTATATATGATCCATTTTGGATATATTGAAATAATAACAACCTTATTTTTCCTATGCATGTTTTATGAATAGTGGGAATAGAAAAATGATTTGAGTTCTGAGTGATAATTCATCATATAAAAATGTATTTATTGTTATTAAGGAATATAGAATATTATTTTTTATTAATATAACTAATTCATTGGAATTATAATGTGATGGGTGTGGAATGTAATTAAAAATTACCTCTATGAATTGGTAGGCCTCGTGAGATATACTAGTTTTGGTATTTGGAATATACGTTTCCCATCTATGAATAATGTATTGAAATAATTACTTGATAGTATGTTTATGATGTATAACCATTTTAATTCAATAATTATGAAACAGGTTATTGAATTAAATTTTATTATTTGAATATTTATGATATAAATCATTAATTTTGAAGATCATGTGATTATTTTAATTTTAATATTTAATCTTAATTTATTTAAATCATATTATTCTTTAACATCAACTGATTAATTAAATAAAAGGTCCTTCTACATATTTACATTCCCATATTTTTTACACCATATTTATACAAGATGGAATCAAATATACATATCCCTAATTGAGTGTCTTATCTCACCCATTTATTTTTTTTCCTTTCACTATAATTTCATGAAGTGTATTGTGATTTATATGTAATGATACAGTAGATATGATAATGAATTTCTTATAGAAGATTTGTTATGTATTGTTGTTTTTTGAAATATATGTGATATTAAAGTATATATCTAGATTTTTATGATTAATAAACTATTCAGTCGTTTAATATATGATCACTTGCATTTGGTTCCTATTTAATGCAATAAACTCTGACTCTAGCTTATAGATGTTGGTTTCATTAAAAGAATATTAGGATAAGTCATGTCATAAATGAGTGGAATATAGTGTGGAATAATTTTAATCATATAAATCATAGTTCATTGATACCCACCATGGCGATCATCACAATTTAGGATTGACAAAAACACCCATACAAATGATTTTGGGTTTGGATAACATCCCTTGTATGATCTTATGGTATTAAGAAAACCTATCTTGTACCCTATTTTGGGTTTAGGATGACCTACAGTGTACCCTACTTTGGGCATGGGATAACCTCCCTTGAAATTTTTTCTTGGAATGGAATAACATCTCATATAAATATTGATATCATAAAACATAAATATTTAACGAATCAATTAGAGCATTATTATAGATCCACCATTCACATTATTATAATATACTTATTGGAATACCATAAGTCATTGAAATAATTGTAATTTAATCATATCTTTACCCATGAAAACAAAACATGTTTCCTAAATATTTCATTAAAAAAATCATAAACTCTCCTGATAAAAAATTAATAAAATATCATAATATCATATACCTATTGAAATATATGAATCATTAAAGTTTGTTGTTATAGTTGAGAATGTGAGTAAAATGATTATCGGAAAATTTCTTTAAACAAAATTCCATATTAATTTTGAAAAAATTATAAACAGTCCACAACATTCATGAATACTAGAAAAACTATATTATTTCAAAAAATCATAGAATCATGTAATGAATATTTCAATGAAAAAATTAGTTTCGATAGTGGGAAATTCATTAATGCGGTATACATTAAGATAATAAATTGGTTAATACCTTTGGTAAAAATAACCTCATTCACAATGTGAAAATAATATTTTTAATCATTTTTATTTAATGTAAAACAAGGGTAAAAATAAAATTAATTAATCATCAATGAATGTTAGAAACCATATTTAAAACAATTAAAAGAAAATATTTATAAATAACAAAACGTTTCCTAGCCAATAATGAAATATATTTTGTTTCGAAAAAATTATCTATCTTAATAAGTAACATAGATAAGGAAATTTTACTTTTAAATTAAAATTCTGGGAATGACCAATTAAGAATAAAAATAAATGATGTTAATGTATTCCACCCATATTCTTAATTTTTTTACAATGAGTCAATATGTATTAGTTGTGATTTTTGGACAATGTTTTGGGAATTATTTAATGGAATTTGATGTAATACCTAAGAAATTAGGCTGGTAAATGTTACTAATGATGTGATGATATTGAAGGAAATGAAGGAAATGTTTAATTGGATATAAACACATAATATATAACATTTGATGGATATGTAAGGCCTTCAAATTGATTATAAAAGGATTTATATGTTTTTGAGTTATAATGGTTTAATAATTATTTTTTAAATAGATCTTTACAATACATTATGAAACGTATGTATATAAATCATTGAGTCATGTAATGGTATGTAATACCTATCTAATGGAATTTTGAGAATTTTTTTTGGGTAGTCAATGTTGTGTATTTTTGGGATCCCATTAATAATTGTCACAAATCATATAAATCATGTAAATCTTATAAATCATCATTACTCAGGTTGTATTATGTTTTATTAAATTTATGTATAAACTTAATACATAATGTGGGTACTAAATATTAAGAATGATGTAATATATTTGACTAAGTATGAGAAACCGTTTATATGATCAAATTATATCCCCGGTTAGTATGAGAAATAGTCAATGTATGAGACATTATTTCTCTACCCAAACAGTATCACTGTTTGGTCTATAAATTAGAAAACATTGCGACACCATTTCTATCATGAACCCATCCCCACAAAGTTTACCCCTCCTGGGCCAACAATGTGAGAAGAGAGATAATGACCCCCTGAGTCCTGCCTCTAGTATGTCCCGGGTTGGAGATTATCACCAAGGGTACATCGAACACACAAATGGGAGGCATTACCCTCTAAGAGAGAACATGCAGAAGAGAGATATAAGATAAACACCAACCAACTGAAACTCAACTAGTAGGATAAATGAAATCCCAAGTGCACATATGAAATTTCATGCAGAACTACTACAACTGAAAGGGGAAAAACTGCATGCACCCAAAAGAAAGTAAAAAAACAACAACCACAATCCCGAACCACAAGCTAGTAGTAACCAGCCTGATCACCAACCTCCTCCAAGTGATCTGAAAATAATGTTATATATACAAAGGGTGAGTACAACTGTATACTCAGTAGGATCCCCCCGAATCCTCTCATGCCAATGTAAATAATGAATTCTAAAGCAAAGTGAACAACAAGTGAAACTAACACGTCACCTAAACAAGTATACTATGTTCCCATCCTCACTATGGAGACTCTCACCTTGTAACTCATATAAGAGAACAAAATATAATAATGAATTTCAAGGTTACCCAACTACAACTTCCCCACTGGTTTTTTTCTTTGCCCCAACGTCTCACATCCTATGCATTTATCTCCCAAAAGGCTTGCCCACAGAAACCTGGGCGAAGAACCACAACATGCACTTTGTGGAACAAAACCACAATGTCCCCATATGAAAAGTAACTAGGTAGTTTCTAAGAGCTACTATAGATCACATAATAGGTATCATACATCAGGTATTATACCTCAATACATTACATCCCATACACCGAGTAAGGATCCTCAAGCCATCACTTCTTATACACGTTACAAATTGAGTATTCCATAGAAAACTATATCCATAATATATATGTGTGATTAACCACAAGCCATTACAGCTCTCTACACACATATATGGGGAAAAGTAACCAATTTTCCTTCCATCACAAGTAACACCAAGAGAAGATAGTAGGTCCAAAGGGGGTAGTCAGCCATCCATCCTCCCACCAAAATGTTTGGGAAAACACCCCCCAGGGCTCAAAATCCCCGGGGTGTCAGTTTCCCTTACTGACAGGGTGGAGTATCATATAGAAACACAAAAAGTACAGAATATACTATAGATTACAACCACACTATGGGAATAACGTAGTCTTAGACTCCACTACAGCTAACGTCTCTTGGACTCTAGGCTACTAATTCTAAGACTAGGTATCTTATATGAAAACAACCATCTAAAAAGATTTAATACATTAATTCATTCCATTTTTATTAATTTGACTTAATGTTAATTAATTCTTTAAATTTTAATTAACCAATAACAATTACAAATTAAATTTTATTAGCATCACACCCGAAGCACACGGTTCCTTCAAATAACAAACATAGCATTGCGCCCTAGAAATCTCCAAACACCACGGGTTAACATCATTATTCAATTATATATTTACAAGACTACTTTACCATATTCCAAATAATTCTCGAAAAACAATATATTATTCAATACATAAGGGGATCAACTTGGTGAGTAGATGAACTACTTGTCAATTATTTTCCGCATATAGCAAGAGTGTAGAACCATCCTCCCTCAAGAAGATAAACACAGAAAGCATGTGGAAAACCCCATGTGTCTTAGCCCCTTTTGGAAGAAGGGTAATAAAGACTAGATGAAATGAGCAATGGGGAAAGTAAAGTAGATAATAACCAAGAATATTTAGCAGAAAACCAAACATTCACATCTAACCCATTTCATCATCCCGGGTGTCCTCCCTGACACCCACATGCATCAAATGATGCATCTCACCACTATAGTAATCAAATTCATCAACAACCAGTAGGTCTCCATGCCCCGACATATCACAGTAGCCATCCCGGCTCACATCACAACACAAGAAGTATGAAAACAACAATCATATCGGTTGGGCTCTGAGCCATTGAACAATAAAGAGGGTATCTTAGAACCCTTTAAGTAATTATCAAACAACAAGTTCTTTAATCCATCAATAATTAACCCATTTATTATTCATAGGTTCCATATTCTATAAACCTAAAAAGTAAGCTATCACAAATAAAAAAAACATTATTAGTGCACCAATTTGACTAACATAAAAAAATACAATAATAAGACCCAGATTCATTTACATGACTATTTATCATTATCCTGACAATTATCAATTAATCCTGGTTTACATTATTTACCAATATCCATCAATAATGGACATCTAGACAAATAAATCAGAGATTTCACACTATCCAACAAAAACAGGAGGCGATGTCATACCATTGAAATCAATTTATTTACCCTGTTCAAATATTTATTCTATCAATTCCATTGTGATCCATTGGCTAAAACATGCTAACTATATGGTTGAATGAATAAATAAAAGATATGCAATGAATACACTACCTTAAAAAGGTTCTTAAGGATGTTTTTATGAGAATGATCCATACAACGAATCACGATCGCCTCCTCCCATGACAACTACACCCACCCGAGGATGTCACGACACAACCACACCAACCAAAACCCAACAAACTCAATTATAATAATGAATATAACATTCTATAATATGTCAAGGAGAAACAAGATAAGTTTAATCCAAAAGGAAGATGATAAATCATACCTTATATCGATGATTGATGGATATTGCTTGGTTGCACCAAAACTGGGGGTGCACTTCTAGCAAGAATAATGTTGACGGAAACCAATCACTTGGAAAATTTTAATGTCATTATTCCTATAAAATGGAAGGAAAGGTTCGAGTGTCTCGCACCAGAGAAAAAGGAGAAGGAACAAGAGAGGAAGATATCTTATCCCTTTAGATTATTTAATGAAGTAGTGATTTTAGATACAATGGATTTTCCATTAAAATCGAATTGTAATAAACCATGCGGGATGACAAAGTAAATGCATCCCGAGCCTTAGGAAAATTAACATAAGAGTTATGGGACATGATTAGGCCTTAAAGACCTTAAAACAAGGCCATAAATTCATTTTACATCAAATAAAACGTTACGTTGCTGAAAATGGAAAAATCATAAAATTTGGAAAAGGAAAATATGAAATTGTTCTGAAAACACTATTCATTTGAGGTGACACCATGTCTGACTCACCATTCATGACCCAACATTTCTATCTCACTATTTCAGTCTCACCATTTCTGACTCACCTTTTCAGACTGACCGTTTCGGACACACAATTTCTATATCACTGTTTCTAACACTCCATTTCTGACTCACCATTTTTAACTCACCATTTCGGACTCACCGTTTATGTCTCACAATTTCTGACTCACCATTTCTGACTAAGTATTTCTGACTCACCATTTTTAGCTCACTATTTCAAACTCACTATTTCAGTGAAACTTTTTCTGACTCACCTTTTCTATCTCACCATTTCTGTCTCATCATTTCAGACTCACCGTTTCTGACTCACCATTTCTGTCTCGCCATTTCAGACTCACAATTACACTATTCATAAAACAATAAACACTGTTGATAGAACTTGAAATTTGTTAATGTTTTGGGGATGAATTACCTTGACCTCCCAGAATACCTCAAGCTCTAGATTTCAGCAAAGGGATTGACCATAGAGGTCCGATCCATTTCATCAGTTACCTCTCAAAACATTCTCTTCCTTGAGAATCCATAACCTACCCAAAAGGAAACAGTAAAGGGGTCCAAACAACCACTCCTCAAGATACCTCTCAAAAGAGAGAAATCCATAATAATCAACAGAAGAAATTCATCTTATAAAAACCAATGTTCTATAACCACAAAGTGGACACTATTACATGAAAAATGTTAAAATATCAAACAACATGGGGTACTGAGCACGTATCTGTGACTCACATTGTAACACCCCGACCCCAGTTACCCAGATTTGGTGCATTATTACATAACATTGGAATTATTACAAGGAATCATGTCCCAAAGGACTGATTAGTTTAGAAATCATGGAAAATAGTCTATATACATGTATGTTACATTACACTTTATAAAAAAACATAAATAATCCTTTATGAATTCCATTATTCCTTTGTCCTAAACCTGTATATCAATCACAATGTACTTCTTGGAATCCTTGAAAAAATAAAACATAGAAAGGGGTGAGCTCAAATGCTCTGTAAGGGTAAGCAATACAGTAGAAACATTCATAAATAAGCATAAACATTTAAGGCAATGTATAACTAAAACAAAATCCTTTTAAAATTAAACCTCAACATAGTATATAAAAAATAAAATAAAATAATTCCATTTACTTATTCACATGTATATTCTATTAATCGAATAATCACATACAATATCAATAACCACTTTCATAATGATGGAATGCATAATGCCATACTATCATAACCACATAGCCAAGGCCTCGTGCTAAGACTACAAAGAAGATTTTGTCAAAGCCTTGTGCCAAGACACTAGTTTGTCTCATGAGACCTACCGATGCATCGATGAGCTATAGCGGGCTCCACCTATAACATACTAAGTCCAATGCATTCCCATATGAAAAGGTTTAAACATAACATAAGCATTTTTATTAAAACTAGAATACGAAATGTCAATACTTTCTCCATAAACCATGAATGGTATAAAAATAACACATCCACAGTAAAACATATCACAAACCCATCAATACAATAAAAAGGATTTCTATCATAATAAATCAACTTCAAATAAGCTTAAAATTTATCAAAGGATGTTGACATAGATGAAATCAAATCTATTTGACAGAAATATCTCTTTTCTCGAAATCATTGAAAAGTCACACATTTATAAAGGAATTAATTTAAAAGAGATTTTTGAATCAAAGTGTCCCATACAACTTTGAAACTTTTGAAAATAAATATCATTTCAAAACCTTCATTTCCATATAAATAAATCCATAAAATCATTTTGAAAACATGGACATTAATTAAAAATATTTAGAAAGATAAATCTTTAAAACATTTAAAATTATGATCTTGATAAAGCGTACCTTTCACAAATTCTTAAAATATTCAGTTTGAAATCATTTAAAGTCACATAATTATAAAATTAAACATTTACTTTGAAAATATTCTTATAATATTGTAAGGGAAGCTTCAACAATTTTATAACGGCAGAGAATAGCCTCACCCACCGTATAAGTTAAAAAAGACATTCTTACCTTAATTTTGTCGAAAAGGTTAAAAGCAACTTGTTTGAAAAACGATGGAAAGATTCCTTTATTAAACTCTTATAAAAATTCAAAAAAAGGTATAAATTACTTTAAACCATATTATTTGTAAATAGTAAAAATGTTTTGAAATACATCTCAAAGAAACATGGATGTGGATGATAAAGAAATCCCAGTAGATTATTACGTAAAAACAACCTCAGATAATGAAGAGATTGCGAAATAAACCCTTATCTTGTAATTTTCCTTGGTTGGGACTAGGTTAACCTCCTTTATAATGGTGAAATATTTTTTTTTAAATTATACAATAATCATATACATTTATATGATATCATATATGATTTTTAACATTGATTTGTTACTAATGTCTTAGTATTATCGTTGTTTCGGGTGTTAACTTACTCGTTTTATTTTATATGTTTTGTTACGTAAGCCATGTTTGTAATGGTTAGGTTATATCTTATTCATATCTAGATTTATATCAAGTCCTTAAACATTATTTTAAAACCATAAAATGATAATTATACTTGAATGGATACGATGGAGAATGAATCTCATCACGTTCGTGGAGACGGTAGTCCGTACATACGCACGAGCGACAATATCATTCTCTAGATATTAAAATAATATATAATTGGTTGGTATACCATATATACATAATTAATATCATGTTATATTTATTATTTACATGAATTATAAATCATTATTATACCATCCAAATAATAATTTATTGAATAACAATTACACCACGACGTGGAGACGGTAAGCCTTATGTACGCACATATGGTTACATGTTATTAAAAGGATGGATAGAATACTGAATATGGATGTACCATATTTATAATAACATCATAGTATATATAATATACTGGAGTTATTATTTTATAATGGTAATAACAAAGGAAGAAGAAGTGGAAGAAAAATGGAACTTGGAAAAGTGTGGTGAAATCATTACCTATTCTTTGGGTTCTTCCTTTTGATTTGATCAAAAGGGATCTTAGGATGGCTTTATGACTAAAGTAAGGCCTCTAAGATGAATTGAGGAAAGTTTAGAGAGAATATTGGTAGAGTTTGGCTGAACCAAAAGGCTTTAAATGTGTTAATTATTGAGAAGGGGGAGTTCCCTTTTATAAGAGGGGTGAGGGAACCTTTGGAAAAGCTAGAAATATTATTTTATAGTAAATTCATATTCTGTTTATAATGGCTCCAATGTGGATTATTTAAAGTTTAATGTGTGTATTGGTCAAAAAAACTCAACCAACAGAATTTAGACATGTTTGGGTCACTATATTCACCTTATCTTTAATTATTAACTCTTAGTTAATTATTATCACTTTTACAATGTCTCTCTGTATTTTTATATTATATGTTTAATAAACATACTATATAAATCCAAGAGACCGCCAAGTGGTCCATAAATGATACAACTATCATGATATAAGTCTCTTGTCAGACCCTTATATTTTTAGGAATTTAATATCAATTAATAATATAATATTTTTAAAAATACTCTTTTATGTCAATTTTGACACTATTCAACAATTGATTTTTTAAAACTCATAAAAGAATGATTACTTCGAAAAAAAGTTAATTAAATCATTCCAAACATGTCCTATTAACCTATAAAATTAGTGTAATTCATAAAAAGTCGCAAATTATATTTATTTGGGTATCTACAATATCAATCATTTTAATTGTTCACTATTTTGTTAATTACGGCTTCACCATTCTGTCATAAAAAAATTAAATTATTTAATGTCTAAAAATTTGAAAATAAAATACCATTATGTAGGAAATAATTTTATCTTTCTAATTAATTTTTATAGCCGAAAATCCAACATATATAACCCTATGTAAACTTTGTTTTTCTAAAAGATATATGCTTGTGTCAATTTTCTATTCATTTCAATTTAATTAAAATAATGTGTCCCTATCACTTACAAGTGGCTCCATGGGGTCCCAAAATCGACCCAAAGATGACCATGGTCGGAAATGTATCATCCAATAAGGTTAGGACAGGTTTTAGGGTAATTTTGTATTATTATAATATAATTTTATATCCCTTATTTTCCGGATTTACCCTTTAACCATAATAAATAAAATATTTACCGAAATAATTATTCAAAATGTATAAAAATAAAAGTTACCTATTTACACAATTTTAACATCCTGATTCCAAATATGGAATCCATTTTTCCAAATTCAAAACACAGAAGTGGCATAAATTAATTTAAAATTAATTCCCGTAGTTAAAACAAAAAACGTGTTTTTAAGAGATACAAACTATCAAAAGATTGACACTTGTTTATGTCCTGTTTAATTGTGAAATTTTGTCCAATGACTAACATTGTTTTAAATGGTAAAATTATATTATAAATATACTTTAATACCACTCAAATTCATAATTTATGACTACTAATTATTTTTATTAAAATATTTGTTTTTAATTAAAATTTAGTAATTTTCACTATTCATCAAAATATAAAAGTTATCCAAAAGTACCAAAATTTCACCCTAGGATAAATTCAATATTTAGAATCCAAAAATGAAGTCCATTTTTAGAGATAAAATTTATAAAATTTTAAAAAGTAGGTATTACTATTCATTACGGCTAATTTGATTTGTTGTAATGTGTGTTAGAACTCGAAGTTGCGTACAACACACACTACCGTATTTTTCAAAGAGAAGCATACCGTGGAAGCTTGGGGTGTTAGATTGTAAATTTTTTTATTTCCCCATTCTAAAGAATAATTTTATTTAGTCAAATTGAGTATATAAAAGTTTAAAATATTGGATTTAAAAAGGGTTCACTATTAAAGTTGGTAAAAGTGCATTTTTTAAAAACACTTCTTTTATGTGAAAAAAGGAATTTGTTCTTTCATTATGTCTAAGAAAATCATAATATGGATTCTAAAATTATAAGGATTATATAATGTTTAAAATTTAGTAAATACTATTCATAACCTCTTTTGAACGACTTTTTTGGTAAGTCATGGTGCGCTTGAACTTAGTGTTGCATGTAGTGCAAGTTATTGAATTATTTTGAAGAAATAACACACTATGAAATCTTGGGTTGTTACATTCTCCCCTCCTTAAATAAATTGAGTCCACACAATTTGAAATTTTTCTTCAAAAATAAATGGTTCAAAATAGAAAATATCTTTGTGGGAAAACCCACATAGGAAATTAAGTTACTAAAATTTAGTCTTAATAAGAGGAAAAGGGAAATGAATGGGTCACCACCAAATGATGATCTCGATTAAGAGAACATTGGTGGAAATTGGAGATATATAATTGGAGGAAAAATTTAAATATTTATTGGTGGTGATTGAGGTCATCAATCTTAAACAAATTTAAAATTTAGGTCCTTAAATTTAGTAATCTATGAGGATTTAGAATGCCATCGGTTCAACAAACCATAAGGTAGTATGATAACACATTTTTTGTTTTAAGATCCCTTCAATAAAGTATAAGAATTAATTTTTTCAAAGAATATGAGGAGAAGAAAAATATATACTTGAAAGTAGAGTTCCATCTTTTAACTAATCACAAACTCATATTTCACTCTAAAAGATAATAGAACTTAAAAAAATATTCTATTTATCCTATTCGTTTGGGGTTAAAAAATGAATTTATAATTCATCTACTAGACCTTCTTAAAATAAACTACATTATTTAATCCAGGACATCTCGTGGGCTAGTGGTACGTGATACACCCTTGTCGCCCTTCGGTTGTGGGATAAAGTCTCGCGGCCTATTCGGTTGCGACGGGTTGCCGCCCGACCTCTGTGTTATCCTTTTATGGCAATCCAAAATTAATCTCAAACTAGAATTATCCAAAATACTTCTGTACAAACTCACGGTCCAACATTTATAAGGATGTTAAACATAATTTAGATCCATTTTACCTCGTAATAGCATATTAATACCTTCGTCATGTATTCTTTTAAAACACTGAAACATCTTGAATTACCATAATCCTTATTGATTACATTCATGCTCCCTTATTCTATATAGAATGCATGATATACTTCATCCGTTCAAAAATTTTGTAAACTCCAACAATTATGGAATATACAAATCTTTAATCAGTTTCAAGGTAGTCAAGAATATCCAATATAATTTACCCAAATCAAACATATCTTATTCCAAAATAAGTACCTCAATATTAGGACAATATTAAGGTATATCTTTCCTTCAAACATGTAAATTCAAAAATGTTTAACTTTTTGTAGGGTCACTTTTCATAAAATCTCAAATCCTTAATGAAATAGTACTACAATACAATCCTTATATAATCCATAATTATTATAACAAGTAAATTGCTGATACAACACTCAAATGACATAATCAATATAAAAACTGTAATCATTCCTCTTCATATGTGGTAGTATCATAACTTGATTGTTATCCAATAGCATCATTTTCGGCATACTCTGATAATAGGTTTGTGTAGTGTCCAAACTCCGTTCAAATGAAGCATTGTACATTTGAAACCATTTTCTTACCCATGCAGTCAGGTACATGGTGCCCTTTTTCCTACACACTTATAACAAACTCCCATTACATTCAAGAATGTTCCAGGGTGTTTCATCCCACAGTTACCACATATGGGGAAATTATTCTTTTCCCTCTCCCCTTTAACCATCTTTCTCTCTTCCTCCCTTTTCTTCTTTTGCTTCCCTTCAAATCCATAAGACTCAGTAAACTCTTTACATATCATATCAACACATTATACTATTTCTTCATATGATAATAATATGTGGGAGACTATTTACCTTCTAAATGATGGCTTAATACCATGAAAGATATGATCCTTCTTATTCTTTGGATCATGCGTATTGCTGGAGTTCTCATTCCTTCTACTGGGTGCCATTTCTAAACAATGTCATACACTAGATTAGTTTCTGAATAGAAATGCCTAATCCCAAACTTTGTAAAACAGATAATCATAAATTAAACAGTTTATGGATATAATCCATAATCATAAAAATGTTTTCTTGAGGAGATATATACTCATAAACCCTTTATAGTGGTTTGTAAAAAAATGATAATTATCCTAAGAATATCCCCCGGGAGTTTCATAAACAAGAGTTCAGCAAGGATCGTTGTCGTGCACCAGTTCCCGTTCGAGTCTAGCTCAAAGCGGTGTTTTCGGGTTTTACCCTTAGGTACATCTTTTCCAGAGCCACCTCTACTGGCTCTTATCCAGACAGAGATGTATTGCTCATAAAACTCACAAAATCTCTACAATACCAAAATTCTAGGATGTTCTTCTATACTAATCCTCGAATTCTATCTTATGGCTATGTGCTTTAACAATAGTTTATCTAAATATAGTTTCCAAGGTTATTTCCAAACTTCCTCTGATACCAACTGTAACACCCTGACCCCAGTTACCCAGAGTCGGTGTATTATTACATAACATTGGCATGATTACAAGGAATAAAGTCCCAAAGGACCGATTAGTTTAGCGGTCTTGGAAGATATATTACATAAATGAATGTTACATTAAAATTCATAAAAAAACATAAATAATCCTTTATGAATGCCATTATTCCCTTGTGTTAACCCTGCATATCAATCACAATGTACTTCTTGGAATACTGGGAAAAATAAAACATAGAAAGGGGTGAGCTCAAACGCTCTATAAGTGTAAGTAATACAACAGAAGCTTTCATAAATAATCATAAACATTTAAGGCAATGTATCACTAAGACAAAAGCCTTTTAAACATAAACATCAACATAGTATGGAAAAAATAAAATGAAATAATTCCATTTACATATTCACATGGATATTCTACTAATCGAATAATCATATGCAATATCAATAACCACTTTCATAATGATCGAATGCATAATTCCAGACTATCATAACCACATAGCCAAGGCCTGGTGCCAAGACTACAAATAAGATTTTGTCAAGGTCTTGTGCCAAGACACTAGTTTTTCTAATGAGACCTACCGATGCATCGAGGAGCGATAGCATGCTCCACCCATCACTTACTAAGTCCAATGTATTCTCATATGAAAAGATTTAAACATAACATAAACATTTGTATTAAAACTAGCATACGAAATGTCAATACATTCTCCATAAACCATGAATGGTATAAAAATAACACATCCATAATAAAACATATCAAAAAACGTTCAATACAATTAAAAAGTTTTGTATCATAATAAATCAACTTGAAATAATCTTAAAATCAATCAAAGGATGTTGACATAGATGAAATGAAAACTATTTGAGAGAAATATCTCATTTCTCGAAATAATTTAAGATTCACACATTTATAAAGGAACTAATTTAAAAGAGATTTTGGAATCAAAGTGTCTCATACCACTTTGAAACATTTGAAAAGAAATATCATTTCAAAACATTCATGTCCATATAAATAAATCCTTAAAAACATTTTGAAAACATGGAAATTAATTAAAAATATTTAGAAAGATTAATCTTTAAAACATTTAAAATTATGATCTTGATAAAGAGAACCTTTCACAAATTCTTAAAATATTCATTTTGAAATCTTTTAAAGTCACATAATTGTAAAATAAAACATTTACCTTGAAAATATTCTTATAATATTTTAAGGGAAGCTTCAATGATTTTATAACGGTGGAGAATATCTGCACCCGCCGTATAAGTTAAAAAACATTCTTACCTTAATTTTGTCGAAATGGTTATAAGCATCTTGTTTGGAAAATGATGGAAAGATTCCTTTATAAACCTCTTATAAAAAGTCAAACAAGGGTATAAATGACTTTAAAACATATTCTTTGTAAATAGTAAAAATGTTTTGAAATACATTTCGATGAAACATGGATGTGGATGATAAAGAAATCCAAGTAGATTATTACATATAAACAACCTCGGATAATGAAGAGATTGCGAAATAAACCCTTACCTTGTACTTTTCCTTGGATGGAGGTAGGGTAACCTCCTGTATAATTGTAAAATAATTGTTATTAAATTATACAAGAATCATATACATTAATATTATATCATATATGATCTTTTAACATTGACTTGTTAATAATATCTTAGTATTATCGTTGTTCCGGGTGTTAACTTGCTCGTTTTATTTTATATGATTTGTTATGTAAGGCATGTTTGTAATGAATAGGTTGTATCTTCTTCATATCCAGAATGATATCAAGTCCTTACAAATTATTTTAAAATCATAAAATGATAATTATACTTGAATGGATACGATGGAGAATTAATCTCATCGCGTTCGTGGAGACGGTAGTCCGTACGTACACACGAGCGACAATATCATTATCTTGATATTAAAATAATATATAATTGGATTGTATAACATATATAAAGAATTATTATCATGTTATATTTATTATTTACATGAATTATAAGTCATTATTATACCCATCCAAATAATAATTTATTGAATAACAATTACACCACGACGTGGAGACGGTAAGCCGTACATGCACATATATGGAGACATGTTATTCAAAGGATTGATAGAATAGTGAATATGGTTGTACCATATTTATAATAACATCACAGTATATATAAGATACTGAAGTTATTATTTTATAATGGTAATAATAATGGAAGAATTAGTGGAAGAAGAAAGGAACTTGGAAAATGGTGGTGAAATCATTACCTCTTCTTCGGGTTCTTCCTTTTGATTTGATCAAAAGGGCTCTTAGGATGGCTTTCTTACTACAGGAAAGCCTCTAGGATGAAGTAATTAATTTTGAGAGAGTATTTGGGCCGAGTTTTTCTGAGCCAAAAGGTTTTGAATGTGTGAATTAGTGAGAAGGGGGAGTTCCCTTTTATAAGAGGGGTGAGGGGCACCTTTGGAAAATTTAGAAATATTATTTTATAATAAATTCATATTCAGTTTCTAATGGCTGAAAATTAGATTATTTAAAGTTTAAGGTGGGGATGGGTCGAAAACCAAACAAACAATAGAATTTAGAGAGGCTTGGGTCACTATATTAACCTTATCATTAAGTATTAACTCTTAGTTAATTAGTATCACTTTTACAATGTATCTTTGTATTTTTATATTATATGGTTAATAAACATAATACATACATACAA
Organism: Viscum album; assembly: GCA_963277665.1. Taxonomy (NCBI): domain Eukaryota; kingdom Viridiplantae; phylum Streptophyta; class Magnoliopsida; order Santalales; family Viscaceae; genus Viscum; species Viscum album. Next base: position 1,391,585,650 of record OY728150.1, on the reverse strand, counting down.
GCGACCAAAAAGTGATCCATTAGTGATACAACTATCATGATAAAAGTCTCTTGGATGAAATTTAGATTTTTAGGAATTTAATATCAATTAATAATATAATATTTGTTTAAAAAACTCTTTTAGGTCAATTTTGACACTATTTAATAATTGATTTTTGTAAAACACATAACAGAATGATTGCTTCTAAAAAAGTTAATTAAATAATTAATAACATGTCATATTAACCTATAAAATTAGTTTAATTCATCAAAAGTCTCAAATTATATTTATTTTGGTATCTACAATAGCAATCATTTTAATTTTCCACTATTATGTTAATTACTGCATCACAATTGTGTCATAAATAAATTAAATAATTTTTTGTGTAAAAATTATAAATAAAATACTATTATGTATTAAATCTCGTCAGCTTTCTAATGAATATTTATAGTCAAACATTCAGCATATATAAAGCTATGTAAAAATTTGTTTTCTAAAAGATATATGCTTTTGTCATTTTTGTATTCATTTTAACTTAATTAAAATAAAGTGTCCCTATGACTTACAAGTGGTTCCATAGGGTCCCAAAATCAACCCAAAGATGTACATGGTCGGACATGTATCAACCAATAAGGTTAGGACACGTTTTAGGGTAATGTTGTATCATTATAATATTATTTGTTAACCCTTATTTACCGAATTTACACTTTAACCATAGTAAATAAAATATTTACCGAAGTAATTATTCAAAATGTCTAAAAATAAAAGTTACCTATTTATAAAATTTTAACATCCTGATTAAAAATATGGAATCCATTTTTCCAAATTTAAAACACAGAAGTGGCAGAAATTAATTTAAAATTAATTCCCATTGTTAAAACAAAAAAGCGTGTTTTTAAAAGATAATAACTATCAAATGATTGACACTTGTTTATGTCCGGTTTAATTGTGAAATTTTGTCCAATGACAAAAATTGTATTAAATGGTAAAAATATATTCTAAATCAACTTTAAAACCAATCAAATTCATAATTTATCACTTCTAATTATTTTGATTAAAAAAGTTGTTTTTAATTAAAATTTAGTAATTTTCACTATTCATCAAAATATAAAAGTTATCCAAAAAGTACCAAAATTTCACCCAAGGATAAATTTGATATTTCGAATCCAAAAAATGAAGTCCATTTTGAGAGATATAATTTATAGAATTTTAAAAAGTAGGTATTACTATTCATTACAGTTAGTTTGATTGGTTGTAGTGTGTGTTAGAACTCGAAGTTGCGTACAACACAAGCTACTGTATTTTTCAAAGAGAACCGTACCGTGGAAGCCTGGGGTGTTACATTGTAAATTTTTTTATGTCCCCATTCTAAAGAATAAATTTATTTAGTCAAATTGAATATATAATAGTTTAAAATATTGGATTTAAAAAGGGTACACTATTAATGTTGGTAAAAGTACATTTTTGAAAAATACCTCTTTTATCTGAAAAAAGGAATTTGTTCTTACATTATGTATAAGAAACTCTTAATATGGATTCTAAAATTATAAGGACAATATAACGTTTAAAATTTAGTTAATACTATTCATAACCACTTTTGAACAGCTTGTTTGGTAAGTCATGGTGCGCTTGAACTCGGTGTTGCGTGTAGTGAATGTTATTGAATTATTTTGAAGAAATGACACACTATGAAATCTTGGGGTGTTAAAAAAATTCCCAGGTAATCTCTTCCATGACACCATGTCACCACAAGACACAAACCAAAGGAATAGAATGCACAATAAACACCATCTCTTTGGGGTCTTGGATCTACACAGGTCACTCCTCGAAGGTCGCATCATAAACAACATCGATATCTCCCTAATCAATGATGTGAGAGTTATCATAAAGATAATGAAAGAGCTGTGACACATGAAAAACATTGTGTATATGTCTCATTTGAGGGGAAAGTTTTATCTTATATTCTATGACTACAACATGAGCCAAAACCTTGAAAGAACCAACAAACCAGGGAGAAAGATTACTCCCACGACTAAACCATCACTACCCACGATGGGGAGTCACCTTTATAAACATGTGATCCCCAACATCAAACTCCATAGGTCTCCTCCTATGATCGGTTAATTATTTCTGATGATCCTATGCTATCTTCATACTCTCACAAATCACCTGAACCATCTCTATTGTGTTCTGCACTAGTTCTGGTCTGAGAATTGGTGACCCTCCAACCCTAGTCCATCCCAATGGAGAATGAAAATGCTGGCCATATATGGATTCAAATGGCGCCATACCGATGGTGGAGTGAAAACTATTATTTTAAGTGAACTCTACCAAGGGTATGTGCCTCATCCATGAACATCCAAAATCAAGAACCCAAGAGTGTAACATGTCTTCAAGTGTCTGGATGGTTTTTTCTATCTGACCATCTGTTTGATGATGAAATGTAGTGCTAAGGAATAACTGAGAACAAATAGCAATCTGGATACCTCTCCACACACTAGTAGTAAAGCGAGGACCTTGATTAGAAATTATCATCCTTTGGACTCCATGAAGTCCCACTACCTCCTCCAAATACCGCCTCGACTAAGCATCCACTGAGCTCGACTCCTTGATCGCTATGAAGTGGGATGATTTTTTTAAATGGTCAACAACAACCCAAATATCATAATATCCTCTTGGAGTTCAAGGTAAACTGGTAATAAGGGCTGGGGAAAACCACAGGGGATGTGGTGCTCATCCTTGACCTTCTGGCAGAGTAATCATCGAGACACAAACACCGCAACCGCACACTTCATCCCAGGCCACCAAAACTGACTCCTCAAGGCTCGGTACATCTTTGTCACACTTGGATGCACCACTAAAGCTCAACTATGGAACTCTCTAAGAACCTTCTCATGCATCTCCAATGTAACAAAAATCCTTCAATGATACAACACTCTGTGTTGTTCATCCTCAGTCCAACCACTAGGGGCATCGCCACAAACAGCTAGGTCTCTCCATACCTCCACCTCAGGATCCCCCAATTGGGACACTTCCACCTACTGCAATAGAGTTGATTGTACAATCATCTAGAAAAGAAAACATCTGCCCCCAACATCTCTCATATAAAAATGTGATGTTGACATTTCCTTCAATACTCTCTAATAATCCCCAAATTCATGCACAACATTACTATGTGACTTTTGACTTAGTGCATCAGCTATAGAATTCCCCTTTCTAGGTGTATAAAATATTTGGAAGTAGATTTCCTATAAAAACTCCATCTACCAATGTTGTCGTAAATTCATGTCACGCTGGGAGAAAACATACCTCAAACTCTTGTGATCAGTGAAAACCACAAAGCACTATCCAATGAGGTAATGTCTCCACAACTTCATAAAAAACACCACGGCTGCCAACACAAGTTCACAGGTGGCATAGTTACATTCAGGAGGACAAAACTACTAATACCCATAAGAAACAACAGATATTTGGTGCATCAGAATATAGCCTAAACCTAGATACAAAGTATCACAGAAAACATCAAACTGAAGTCCCTTAGCTGGGAGACAAAGAACTAGAGCACTTACTAACTTCATCTTTAGATACTCGAATGATTCCTGGCATTGATCAATACATATGAACTCCTGATCATTCCCAGTCAAAGATACTAGAGGAGTCACAACTCGATAGAAATCAGCTACAAACATTCTGTTGTATCCCGCCAGACAAAGGAAACTTTGCACCTCTAATAATATATTTGGGGATATCGTAGACACAACTCATTCTATCGTCGATGGATACATAGCTACCTCCCACTGGGACACAACATGCCCCAACAAACGGACTTCTCGATCCCAAAACTCATACATTGACAACTTCCCAAACAGTTGATGTTGACGAAGAACTCCCAAAAATGGCATGTAGATGCTCTGCATGATCCTCATCAGACATAGACTACACAAGGATTTCTTCGATGAAAACCCCCAAAAACATGTAGAGGATGTCCCAAAACACAGCATTCATCAATCCCATGAACACAATGGCAGCATTCGTCATTCCAAATGACATTACGACAAACTCATAATCCCCATGACGACAACGGAAAGCAATCTTCGAGATATCCTAATCCTTGACACACATTTGATGATATCCTGACTGCAAATGGATCTTTGGGAACCAACTTGCACCCTTCAGTTGACCGAATAAATCATCAATCCAAAGAAGAGGATAACGATTCTTTACAGTCACTTTATTTAAGTGATGATAATCGAAACAGAACCGCAAGATGTTGTCAGCCTTCATTATGAAAAAGGGGTCCATCCCATGGTGACCCAATTGGCCAAACAAAACCACACTATAGCAGTACATCAAGCTATATACATATGTCTCTCAACTCATAAGGGGCCATTCTATATGGGGAATTTGAGATAGGAGACCGTCCTAGTTTTAGGTCGATCCCATACTCAATCTCTCGTCGAGGGGGTAATGATACAACCTCTTCGTGAAATACATATGGGTACTCTTCTACAACCCAAGGAAACACCAACTACTAAACCTCTGAAGAAATCAAAATCATCTCAGTCATCATGGATGATAAGGATGGAACACGTCTATGACCCATCTGAGTGTCTCGCTCACCAAAAAACACCACTAGCTCTCCATCTGCATCGAAGAACACAACATGCCTCCAGAAGAAATACATGATAGCCTCCACTGAATAAAACCAATCCATGATGAGGATGACATCATAAGGTCGTCATCGTAAACATAGGATATATCTATATAAGTGGTGCTTCCCCAACACTAGCTCACTATTTCTAAATTCTTCTAACAGGTCAAGTCAAACTCCAACTGGCATAGTCAATGCCAAGGGCACAGGAAGCCTCACTACTTAAGTACAAAAGCATGGAAAATGGTAGGTTATATGATGGAGTGTGTCACTGCTGAATCAAAAAAGGCATACGCAAAAGTAGAAAACTAGAAAAGGGTACCTCAAAACACATCAGGGTAAACTGGTGCTGGGAACAATAAAGATTGAAGCTGACCACGACCTCCTCTACGACCTCTATGACCATGATGATGATCACCACCATGGCCACGCTCTGCAATCTAAGGATAGGGACAATCACGAGGATGTCCTATGCCTGCCCCATCCACCCTCTGCTGATCTAATGCTGGTGAAACCTGCTACTGCTGCCTCGGCTGGAACTGCCTCAATAGAAGAACCTGGAGCAGAAAACCTAGTGCATGTTGACTACTCTGAATGCATGGGAACTCTCTCTGCTAATGACCTTGACCATCACAAAACAAACAAGCACTTGATCCCTTGGCATATGCATGCGAGATGATACCCCTATAGAAACGAGATGCTGAGTGTTGGGACCCACCCCCAGCCGAACGGAAACACTTCTGCCCTGAAAATCAGGAACCCCGGACCACGGATATTCTTCATGAGGAATCATGAAGACTCACCTCTCATGATGATCTGGTTCTTGAAAATTCCCTCATAACAACCTCTGACATTGCTAACACCTCATGATACGTATTTAGCATAAATGGGGTGACCTGCTGCTAGATCTCTAGATTCAAAGCCTCCTATAAATGCCTCAACATGGCCTGCTGATCTAGAAACAGGTCTGAAGCATATCAGAAGAGGTTCCTAAAATGGATTCCATGCTCTCGCACATTGGGTTTCCTTTTTCAATGTGTAAGAAGCTCCTGGCGACTGAGTCCTTTGAAGTCAATGAATGAAAATCAACTACAAACATGTCTCAGAACTCCTCCCATGAGATCACTGACTCATCGCTATCCCCGAGGAACAGGAACTACCACTACCTCGCTGCTCCACGCATCATCTTCACAACCAAGGACACCCAGTTCTCCTTCTAAGAAAGGATCAAACTGAAGCATATCATGACCTCCTCCAACAAGTCTTCTATGACTACATCTGAATCGGATCCCTCGTACTTCTACAGACCCTGGTGTTGAAACTCTTAGTGTTTCCTCCTCCACGTATCATCATCGTTAACCTTTACCCAGTGGTGATCTGCTAGCACAACCTGCTAGACAACTTCTTTGAAATCCTGATGAAGATGTTGACCTAAAGCCAAACCTGTATAATAACAAAAAGTTTGAGATCCAAAACCAAGAATATGGGTGGATCATCATTAATTAATTATTTAATTGTTTTATTTTATACATTTTAGGTTAACCTATCCAAAGGTCTACCCATTCAAACATATGCACAAAGAAGAATGATGCATGATCCTTTCCTAGGACTCTACCCTACAAATAGTATCACCTTATTTTGAGGAAATTGAAAGCATAATGGTCTACAGATCAGATCATAGGAAGCCTTAAACGACTATGTCCTAGCCAGTCTCCAATGTTTACGTCACTTTATAATCATGAATGCCACTGTTTCCCTACTAACCCATGCAACCTCACATGTGCCTAACTCCAAACTCCATCCTATCTCTAAACCTGGCCTCTAATACCACTCTGTACTGACCCCCTCCCCACAATGTGTACCCCTCCTGGGCCGGAAATGTGAGAAGGGAGATAATGACCCCCATGTTCCGCATACCGTAGGCCCTATGTTGGTAAATATCACCGAGGGTATAATGAACACACAAATGAGAGGCATTACCCTCTAAGAGAACACATGCGGAAAAGAGAGATAAGATATACACAAACCAACACCAACTCAACTAGTAAGATAATATAAAACCCAATTACCCAAATGAGATGTCATGAAAAACTACTAAAACTGAATGGGATAAAATGAAAGTACCCAAAACAAAGTAAAACAGTAGCAACCACAAGCTAGTAGTATCCAGCCTGATCTCTATCGTGCTCCAAATGACCTGAAAAGTAGTTTATATATACATTGGATGAGTAAAACATAATACTTAATAGGATCCTCCCGTAAGCCTCTCATGCAAAAGTAATGAAAGCGTGCTAAAGCACAGTGAAAAACAAGTGAAACTGAATCATCACCTAAAAAAAATACCATCTTCCCATCATCACCATGGCTTCTCTCACCATGTAATTAATAAAAGAGTACGTAATATAATAAATAATATCAAGGGTACCCTACTACTAATTCCCCAATGGTTTTCCACTTTGCCCCAACATCGCACATCCTTAGCATCAATCTCCAAAAGGCTTGCTTGTAGACACCTGGGTGAAGCAACAGAACATGAACCTCATGCTATAAAACCACCATGTCCATGTATGAAAACTAAACATGTAGTAGCTGGGATCCACCATGCCTCCCATAACATGTATCATACATCAGTTGTTATAACTCAAGCCATTACAACCCATACCTCGAGTAAGTGTCCTCAAGCCATCATAGCTTATGCACGTTAAACCTATAGTAGTCCATAGAAAACAATATTCAGAATATATGTGTGTGAATAACCACAGACCATTATAGCCCTCTACAAACATATATGGGGAAAACTAACCAATGTGCCTTCCAGCACAAGTAACTACCAAGATAAGAGGGTGGGGTCGAAGGGGGTAGTCAGCCATCCATCCTCCCACCATAATATTGGGAAAAACACCCCTAGGGCTCATAATCCTCAGGGTGTAAGTTTCTCTTACTGACAGGGAGGAGTATCGTATAGATACACAAAAAAGTAGATAATATACTATTTCTAAAAACCACACTATGGGCATAACCTAGTCTTAGACTCTACTTTAGCTAACACCTCTCGGACTCCGGGGTGCTACTCTTAAGACTACGTATCCTATAATCACACAACCATTTAAAAAGATTTAATACATTACTTTATTCGATTTTTATCAATTTCACTTTACATTAATTAATTATTTAAATGTTAATTAACCAATAAAAATTCCACATTAAATTTCATAAGCATTACACCCAAAGAACATTGTTCCTTCAAATCTCATCCTCATCATTGTGCCCCAGAAAGTTCCAAACCCCACAGGTTAACAAAATTTATTCAATTATTTATTTACATCATTACCTTCCCATATTCCCAGGAATTCTAGAAAAACAATCTATGCTTCTAAACCAAAGGGCATTAAAACGGTGAGTAGATGAACTACCCATCGAGTCTTTGCCACATAGAAAAAGAGAGTAGACACATCATCCCTTGAGAAGCTAAACCTGGAAATCACATGGCATACCATGAAAGTCTTCACCCCTTTCAGAAGAAGGGTAATAAAGACCAACTGATTTGAATAGTGGGGAATGTAAAGTAGATAACAACCAATAAAAATAAGCAGAAAACCAAACATTGACATCCAACCCATTTTATAATCCCTGGTGTCCTCCCTGACACCCACATGCATAAACCGATGCATCTCTCCACTCAAGGCGTTAACTGATACAACAACCAGTAGGCCTCCATGCCCACATATTTCACAAAAAACCATCTAGGGTCACATCACAATGAAAGCACCAGGAAAACAACAATCATATTAGTTAGGCTCTTGGTCCTTGAACAGGAAAGATGGTAACTTAGAATCCTTCAAAAAATTATCAAACAATCAGTTCTTTAATACATCAGGAATTAACCTATTTATTATTCGTAGGATCCACATTCGGTAAACCTAAATAATAATCTATCCTAATTAAATCAAACATGATTACTGCACCAATTTCACTAACATAAAAAAATACAACAATAAGATCCAGATTGATTTACGTGCCTCTTTAACATTAGCCCAAAAATTATCAATTAATTACATTTTATGTTATTTAACAATTTCCATCAAGAACGAACATCTAAAGAAATAATGTATAGATTTCAAACTATCTAGAAAAAACAATAGGCAATACCATACTATTGATATCAATTTATTTTTCCGGTTCAAATATTTATAATTTTAATTCCACTGTGATCCAGTGGCTAAAAAATGATAATTCTCCAATTTCACATAAAAATTAAAGATAAGAAACAAATCTCATACCTTGAAAAGGTAAATAAGGATCTTTATACAAGAACAATCCACACAACTGATCACGATATCCTCCTCCCATAACAACTACATCCACCTGAGGATTTCATGGCATGACTGCACCAAAAAAAACCCAAGAAAATCTATTATAAGCATGGAGATCCCAAGCCATAATATGAAAAGGAGAAACATGTGAAGGTGAATCCAAAAGAATGATGGTAAATCATACCTTATATCGATGATTGATGGATACGGCATGGTTGCACCAAAATAGGGGGTGCACTTGTAGTAAGAAAAATGTCGAGGGGAACCAATCCATCGGGAAAAGTTTAATCTCACAATTCCTACAGGAAGGAAGGAAATATTCAAGCATCTCGCACTAGAGAACAAGGTGAATGAATAGGGGATGAAGATATATGTCCCTTTTGAATATTTAATAGATCAGAGGTTTAATATATAGTGTATTTTCCATTAAAATAGGATTGCATTAAACACCGCTGTAAAAACATGTAAATGAATCCTAGGAATTAGGAAAAATAATATAGGAGTTATGGGATGTTATTAGGCCTTAAATCCCTTAAAACTAGGTCATAAATGCATTTTATGTCAAAAAAAGATAAATTGGAGAAAATGAAAAATCTGGATATTTGGAAATGGAAAATACAAAATAGTTTTGAAAAAAATGTTCATGAGCTATGACACCATGTCTGACTCACCATTTCTGACATACCGTTTCTATCTCACCATTTCTGTCTCACAGTTTCTAACTCACCGTTTCTGACTCACTGTTTCTGCCTCACTGTTTTTGACTCTCCATTTCTGTCTCACCGTTTCTAGCTCACAATTTTTGACTTAGTTTCTTTGACTCACCCTTTCTAACTCCCCATTTCTGTCTCACCGTTTTGACTCACCATTTCTGTCTCACCATTTCCGTCTCACCGTTTCCGACTCACTATTTCTAAGACACAATTTTAGACTCACCTATTATGTCTCACCATTTCTGACTCACCCTTTCTAACTCACAATTTCTTACTCACCATTTTTGACTCCCCCTTACTAACTCACTGTTTCTGTCTCACCAATTATATCTCACCATTTCTGACTCACCATTTCTGACTCACCGTTTCCGACTCACCATTTTGTCTCACTTTTTCTGACTCACCATTTCTGACTAACTATTTCTGACTCACCATTTCTATCTTAGCATTTCTGACTCAATGTTTCTGACTCATAGTTTTTGACACGCCGTTTCTGACTCACCATTTTGACTCACCATTTCTGTCTCACCATTTCAGACTCACCAATCATGACTCACCTTTTCCGACTCTACTTTTCTAACTCACCGTTTCTGACTCACCATTTCTATCTCATCGTTTATGAATCACTGTAACACTATTCATAAAACTGGAAACACTATTCACACAACTCAAAATTTGGAAAAGTGTTGGGGATGCATCATCTTGACCTCCCAGAATACTTCAAACACCAGATTTCCTCCAAGGGATGGATAAGAGAGGTCCAAGATAGTAAAATTACCTAAACTCCATAATCAATATCCAAGTTTAGGAATTCACAAATCACTTGACACCCTTTCTATGACATTGTTTCTAATACACCATAACAAGACACCATAACAAGACATATCCCCAAGTCACTAATCTTGACTCATCGTGACTATGAAACCTTTACTGACTCACCACACCTATGGCACTGTTCCTTAAAAATTATTCATTCATTATCATATAAATATAAAATTTTATTCTAATGGTCATATTTGAGTCATTTAATTACACTGAAAAAATTAATGATTTTTGATAGACATGAAACTTTACAGTAGGAGGTATGAGACGTGGAGATCATGCACCTTGTTGTCCATAACACAAGAACCCAATATTAAATACAAGGTGTCACATTACCAGGAAGGAAGATAATGAATAAGAAACTATAGTCAACATACATGTATCCAAAAACATACAGAAGAACATAGGAAAAACTGTACCTTTTTTGCTAGCTGTATTTTTATGGATCAAAACACAAAACATCATTATAGAAAAAACACAAAGAAGTGAAGATGAGAAACTCACTGAACTAGAAACCAGAACACAAAATTCACGATTCATTGTTAATGAGTCTGTTTTTAAAAGATGACCCAAACATAAAATATACTATATCGTAAAAGTCTAGAGGTGCCCAGAACAATATTTATAGCATCTTTAATCCCTTCCTTTTACATTCTCCTCTTTTGTGGACTATTTTATTAATATTTTTTGAGACTTTTGTTCATATTTCTATTAAACACACACTATGTCCCACAATGACCTGGAGGATATAAGATATCACCACAAAAATATCATTTTATGACTTTTTTTTACCCTTATATAACTATGGAACTGGTCCGGTGTGACCTGCCTATTATAATTCCCATGTTGAACTGTAGAAGAGGTCAAGTGAGGTGGACAATATTGTTTACTATTGTGTAAAACCTGATCCAGGGTGCGGATAAAAGTCTATTAATATATTTTTCATACTTCTAGGTGATCACCAAGTAGAGTGGATTGGGTCTTCAATTAAAACTGAACAACTTATTTTAATCCACTGTGTTTCAATTTAGTTATAATCTACTATAACTCATATTTTAAAAAACATATTTTTACATTTATTGTTAGTATTGGAAAGTAATTATAACTATTTTGATCTAGTAAATTGGTTTCTGCTGACATTAGAGTCTTTTAGGAGGATAAATCTAAGAAATAATCAATATCTTGAGAAAATAATATAATACTGAAACAATTAAAAATTTACTACGTTGATTAACTGTCATGATTTTTTTTAAATTGGGGGATTTAAAATAACGTTATAATGGAAATTTATATAGGAACTCAATTCACCCCCTCTTCAGTGTTCTACTATGACCAAAATTTTGTATCAATGGTTTTCAAAACATCTATTTTCAAAGGTTTCAATGTTTTTCAAATATTTTCAACTATGATTTAGTTTTCTTTCTTGATATATAAATTTATGTTAGTTATATATTTCAATCTATTTAAAATCTATGCTTTATTCTCTGTTGTGGATAATTGATTGGAATGTGCTACTTCCAACAGAACTGCTGACATTAAAGGAACACATTATTTTTAGTGGAAAACCAAAATGAATATTCACTTAAAAAGTATGGCATTTTATATTCGGATAGTAATAGAAGATAAACATTAATTACAAGAAACTCCAAGAACTACACGGTGTAAAGCTAAAATAGTTGCTTACAATATTATTATTTATGATATGAATGCCATTTTTTGTTCTTTAAAGGATGTATAATTTAATATAATTATTTTTTGTGGATCTACATAATAAATTTGGGATAACATAGATATATCACATGGAAGAACAACTATTTTTGAAGAAATGACAATTAATACCTATACTATTAAGTATGATAACTTGAAGAGGATTCTGGATGAAACCATTTATAATACGTATCTTAGGTTGAAGGAAATTTTTTAAAACAATTAGATCTCTTGGAAAGCTATTATGTTCCAAAGAAAAAAATCATGCGACTACTCAAATATGTACCCAAAAGATGGAGAGGATTCTCCAAAAAAATTAGAGAATATTGTTACATTATTATGTTTCCAATTAAGGTGATGATAGGTAAATAGATGTAATTTGATCAAGGGTTAAAGATAAACAAAGAAGAAGGGGATGTACTAGATAGAATGTTAGTGTATTTTAAAACATGTAATTGAAGAAATGAAGAAAAGTAACGGATATTAACTCAATATAACAACGCATGTAATGAAGATAAACTATCAAATTGTGATGAGGAAATTTCTTAACTATAAAGAAGGGTTAAAAATATTTATAGGAGGATGAAATTCTTCAATAAGCCAAACGATAATGGAAAGTATGATCCAAAAAAACACTAGTTGAGGGACTAGAAAAAGAATGAGAACTAAAATGAAATAGTCTTTTATGAATATAAGAGAAAGGGAAATTTAAAGGATTTCTGTCCCAAGATAATGTATGAAAATAAGTATGAGAAAAAAATAGAAAGTAATAAATGAAAATGAATGAAACCTGGAGTGATTCTGAGGACATCTCTAGTGACACTGAATCTTCACACAATGAAAAGGATGATAAAGCTAATATGTGTTTCATGAAAAACACATCATAGGTTACTCGTGAGCATCCTTTACAAAATTCTTATTATTTTGGAGATAAATGTGATTATTAAAATATCACTAATGAGGAAATGTTTGAATACTTCTAAATAATTTAATATAAATGCAATGAATTAAAAGATAATTATAAATATCTAATGAAACAACATTCTCTAAGTTCTACTGTTTAATATGAGCTTACTATAAAAAATGAACATAATGATCAATTACACAAAGAGAAAAATTTCCTTAAATTATTTAATAGCATCTGGAAAATGAGGTAGAAAAATTTACAAATAGAAAAAATACTCAAACAAAAATACTTGGTAAACAAGTATCTTCTAGGTACACTAATGGTATAGGATAACATCATGGATAGAGGAACATAGCTAAAAATAATTTGATAAATAAATCTATAAAATATATTTCATAAGAAGAACTAATTTTTTTTATAGTTCTAGGTATGGGTGTTCATCCACTGCTTCTAGATTTTCATGACGAAAGAGTTTTTACTTATCTGTTACGTTTAAAACTAAGTGAAAGAAACCCATGAAGAATGTATTGGTTCCCAATGCTTTTATTACTAAAGTAACTAGACCCAAAAAAATCTAGGAACTGAAATCAACTATTGTATAATTTTCATTTGGTAATGTTTTTTGATGGGATCATATCGAATAATATGGTAGGTGGATAGTGGATGTTCATGAAACATGATAAGAAACTAATCATGATTCAAGAATATGATAAATATTGATGGTGGGAATGTCACTTTTGGTGAAAATGATAAAGGAAAATTAATTGGCCTAATCTATCTTGGTAACTCTAACTAAATATTCATTCCCAAAGTACTTTTTGTTGATGGATTAAAATAAAATATTATTTTTATTTCCCAATTTTGCAATAATGGTTTTCATGTAAAATTTCAAAAATAATTCTTTCAGTGTTTTTACTTCTAAGAATTAATTAATATTTTCTACTTTTAGAAATGAAAATGTTTATGATATTATCATTGGTTCATTTTTTTATCAAAATTTTTGTTTTTTGAGTTTCTTTCAAAAGTGTCTTTGAATTGGCATAGAAGTATACAAAAATGTAACATAAAATCCCTTGAAAATCTTACTAGAAAAGAATTTTTTAAGATTTACCCAAACATGAGAAGGAAAATGAAAAAGTCTATAATCCTTTTCAAAATGGTAAAAAACACAAAATATCGTTCAAACCAAAGAAAAAAGATTCAACTTCTCAAACTCTCAAGTTGGTTCACATGGGATTGTTTGGGAAATATAGATTTTCAAGTCTAAATGGGTATATAGGTGTTTATGTTGTTGTATATGACTATTCTAGAAAACGTTGGACCTTTTTCATAACATAAAAAAGTGATTCTTCCTCTCATTTCACCAAGTATTCTAGAATAGTAGAAAACATAGGTGGTAATAGAATTAAAACCCTATGAAGTGAAAATGTCTGTAAGTTCGAAAAACAATATCTTGATATATTTTCTAAAAAAATGCATATGGACCTATCTTTTGTTCCCCTTGGACACCTAAAAATAGAGTAGTAGAAATAAGAAATATAAACTTACAAGAAATAGAAGGAAAAATTCATAACTAATATAACCTACCTATCTACTTTTAGGGTTAAGCTGTAAATACATATTGATATATTATTAGTAGAGTCTTAATCAGAACAATTCTAATGAAAAATCTATATGAGCTATGGAATAATAAAAACGGAGAGTCAATTACTTCAGCATTTTATGTTGAAATGTTTATATTCTCAATAATAAGGAAAATGTTGACATATTTTAATCCAAATGTGATGACAGAATTTACCTAGGTCACTCAATATCTAGTAAATCCTATAGAACCTTTAATTAAGAAACCAAATGCATTGAAGAACCTATACATGTTAAATTTGGTTGAAATAAATCCCCATGAACATAATTCCTCCATATAAATCATTGAGTATGATATGCCAAATCAGGATATAAATTCAAAATCTTTTGACACAACTTCCAAGTATTGGTAAAATCATCCAGTTCTGGAAATTCATCAAATTCAAGTCATGATGAACCCGAACGTATTTACGAATCATAAATCTCAAGCACTTCATTTTCTAGATCTCATAGAATCCTTATGAACTATTCATTAGATGATATTTTAGTAAATTTAGTTATAGGAACTAAACATTGATATTTTTAAAGAATTCAAGTTGAATATCACGTTTTTTGGCATATCATTAACCAATTAATTTCAATTTCAAAATCAATTATGAATCATGGGTGATGAATATGCCAGAAGAGTTAAACCAGTTTGGAAAAAATAAATTCTAGAAACAAGTGTATAAAACAAAATACCCCATGAATATAAGAAATAATTTGTTGTTTAGGAATAATATAGATGAAGCTGGTAATATTGTATGAAATAATGATAGATTCTTTTCACGAGGTAATTTTCAACAAGAAGGGATTGATTATGTGGAAATTTTTTCCTGATTTTCTAGACTAGGAGGATTTATAATATGTCTTTCATATGATGTAGATCTAAATTTAAAACTATATCATTTGGAAATTAAGAGTTCATTCCTAAATGGGTATATATTTGAGGATTATTTTTGAAAAACCCCATTGTTTTCAAAAACATCATTTCCCAAATCATGGTTTTAAATTAACAAAATCTTTATATGGTCTATAGAATTATCCAAGATCTTGGTAAGATATACTAAGTATTTTTTTATTTCTATAGGCTTTAAAAAGGTATAACTGATCCAACATTCATTATAAATCGAATGTATAATGTTAATTTAGTTGTTCAAATATAATATTATGATTTTATTTTTGGATTTTCAAGATATTAATTATGTTTATATTTTTCAAAGAAGATGAAAAATGGATTTTAAATGAGCTTGATGGGTAAACTAATATTATTTCATAGATTTCAAATCATTATAAATAAGGATGTTATTATTTTGAATCAAAGTAAATATACCAATGATCTTCTAAAATGATTTTGTTTGAACAGTAATAAATGTTGTGATACTCTTATGAGTACCACCTACAAGTTGGATTTTATAGATAATGGTAAATATGTTGATTAAACAAATTATAGAACAATGATTAAGAGTTTAATCTACATAATTTCCAACATTCCTTATATTACGTTTAGTGTGTGTATGTGTGCTCATTTTCTAGAAAATAGTAAAGAATCACATCTTCTTACTATTAAAAGGATTTTCAAATACATGAATCATACAACCAACATAGGATTGTTCTATATTAGAAGACTACTATTTTATTTAGTTAGCAATTTAGATGTTGATTTTGGTTGTTGTATGTCAGACTAATAAAGAACCTCTAGAACATCTCACTATTTCGAAAAGTAACTAGTATAATGGTGCATTAAAAATAAAAATTTTGTTGCATTATCTTTTATAGAAACAGATTACATAGTTTCTGTTAGTTGTTCTGCTCAAATTTTGTGGCAAAAACACACTTTCCCTGATTATGGATATCAATTTAGGCAAGTCCCTATAAATCTTCATTACACAAGGCTATTAAAATCTCATAGAATCCAATTTCTCATTCAAGAACAAAACATATTGGTGTAATACATCACGTTTTCAGAGATAATGTTCAAAATGGTGATATTACTTGATAATTCATTGGCATTGAACATCGTCTTGTAGACATTTTCACTAAGACACGATATTATGAAAGGGTTACATCATACATGAATTTGGAATATTCATCCTTGAGTGACTAGTTTACTTTCTAACAGTTACTTCCACATAGATACTATCTCTCATTTACAGTCTCTCATGTTTGATGTCTCATGTTTGTTGTCTCATATTTTCTTTCTCAATAGTTAGGGTTTCACTATTTAGAGTCACACTACAATGCTGAAAATGTGACTTCCTGTCCAAGTATCACTGATTTGAATCAGAATTCTATTTTTAGAAACATTTTTCTTATCGATGTATTTATTATTATATTTCTTTTATACTTCATTTTTTTATTTTGTGTTATTTGAACTCCCTAAATGATAAAAACCCTTATTTTCACTTCTCACTTCACTCAAACTATCTATTTCCAAATCTTATATTTTTTTCTCGAACTCCTCTTCTGCATTGAACCCAGATTGAATTCATAGGATTAATCAACCATGTTTATTATCTCATAGAACACACAAGTCATCAATGAAAAAAAACAACTCTGATTATCATGCCCAATAAATTGATAAACCTAGGTCTTGATGATTTTAAAGTCATACCAGAGAAATAAATATGTTAGATTTGGCTATTTTCATGTATGTCTCTTGATCTGAATGTTTTGGAATAATAGGAATGGTTAGAGTAGTCTTCAAAAGAGATAATACCTATCTTGATTAAGCTTGTTTTAGAATTTTAACAATTTTTTATTCTCACAATCATATCTAAATATTATTTTGGTTTAAAATTTCAGTGAATGGATAGATGTGTATGTTTTATTCGATGTTATGGTATCATTGATTTCAAATACCACATAAAGTAATTTTTTATGACTATCAATTATATCCTCCTCTACTAAGTGGTTTGTTTAGCCGAGAATAGGCTCTGGGCAGTTTGATTGAAAACAAAATGAAAGAAGGCCTATTGATAATGAACTAGATAGTGAGGCTACAATGTTTTTTTATGTTTATTCAACATCTAATATGTTAATGGAAAGGAGACTTTTCCACTCTCAAGTATCAATACGTGTTGTTGATACATCTTTTGAAAATTTGTAATAAGATTAGTCTCTATTAGTGCATTATCCATCACATATGTGAAATAATCAAGAAAACGTCAAAGACAAGTTCACTTTTATAGTCATGGTTTATCCCTGTTATGATACTGTCCAAAGGATTGGTAGGTAATAATGAATAACTGGTCAATGATTATGATGTTTGAATATCTAAGGATACATTTAGACGAAAGAAGATAATTTGGAAACCATTGAAGTGATCAAGGGAGAATGATATTGAAGTACTTTATAAGGATTTTAATCCCATTAAGAACCCTTAATGACCTATTAATGTCACTAACCCTAGTCTAGATTCTGATAAGCTTGTGGAATAATTGGATGATGAAATGGAATTTGATGTTCCCGCAAATGAAGGAGAAAAAGATATTGATGAAGATTCATCAATAACAGAATAATCTCCATAACCTTCTCAAACTATTCCCTCTAAATAATCTCCTCTCCTTAATGGTGATGAAGATTTAGGTAGAAGGGTAAAGTTGTTGATAAAAGTAATGTTGCTATAGAAGAATAAGAAAATGTTGTTGTGGAAGAAAATGCTGGTACTGGGGAACATCTACAACAATTTATAGAATCAGAATTGATTTTATATACTTAAGAAATAATGTGTAATGTTTTTAATTTATCTAGAGATCTCGCTGAATCTGATAGACTAGAGGGTGTGGAAACTGATCAAGATATTAAGTCACTTAGTCCTATTAGAGATGTATTTGTTGAGGGGGATAAAAAAACCCACATGGAAATAAATCAAATTCTAATCTTATTCACTCAATTCCTATGTATACTTCAAACATGTTTACTAGTTATTTTGATGTTGATTAGTATAATGTAATCTCAGTTTAGGGATTAGTTCTTTCGACATTGTTTTAGATTAAACTGATCTCTGATGTTACATCTGTTGAAGAACAAGAATCCGTTTTAGTACAAACTCTTGAACCTTCTCAAATAAAAATCCTTGTTATATATGTATTGATTATTTGAAATATTTTATAGATAATATGTTGTCTAGTTTTGAGAACTCATTAAGACTAAACATAATACTGTAACCATTCTCAGTGAAAGTGAAGCTACATTACATATGAAGAAAATAATATGGTAGATCCAACCAAAGATGATTAATGAAATTTTGGAAGTTTGAATTGAAAATAGGTAGTTGGGTGATGATGTGAATATTTTAAAATCTATGGTTGACGAAACGAGGAAAGGGTTTCAAGAATCTAATTCTTCCATTTCTAATCTCATTGAAGATGATGCTGATAAGATTCCATATAATGTTGTATCTTTAATTCAACCCAACATGATTACTATGTATGAAAATGTGGTTGGGAACAAAACCAAAAAAAATAACAAGATGTGTGGACTTATCTCTAGAATCTATAATCTCACCAATGGGTATAAAGGATGTTTACAAACAGTTCTAAACCAGCTTAAAGCTCCGAAATCACCTCTTTTTTCTCAATATACTTCTACTCTACCATCTCTTACCTTGGGCTGCGAAATGGATAGATCAGTAATTATAGAAAAGTCTCGGTCTTTGAGCGAAGGTTTTGATACAAAAAGTCTTGATAATGTTGTCATGAATAGTGGCAATATGCTCCAATTGGTAATAATTCGCTAAAAAATTGCAAATTATTCTCAAGAAAAAATATCTATAAATTGGATTACTACATTAAAATAATCGACTCGAAGAATGAGTTGACCAACAATTTCACATATCTTATAGATAATCTAAAGCTACCACTCGTAACTGAAGCCTTCGATGATCAATTCTAAAAGCTAAAGGACGTCCCACCTACTTTGAAAAAATTATTGGAAATTAAAGATGAATTTTAAAAGTCCACGAAGTATGGTGGGTAAATCATTAAGGATTTCATAAACTTGTTGAAACCATAAATGTATGATCAGATCATAAACATTGTGGCTCATGTCGTTTCTCCTTGGAGGACTAGTCTACCTTCTTATACCAATCCCTCTTCCTCCACATCATTTTCCACTACCACAATTTCTGTGTCTCACTCTCTGAACAAGAATAGACATATTATTTTTGAACAGACATTTCCTTGATCTTCAACCAAACAAACCCCTTCCCCTAATATCATTGAATGAGTTCAATTACCTTCCAACAATTCCTCTTCTAACTCATCAAATTTTTTACCTCTTTCTTCTACTTATATTATCACTGACATTAATAAAGTGAATGCCACAGAATTTGAAGAGAATCCAAAGATAATTTTTGATAGGGCTATGATGTATTCTATTTATTTTATTGTACATATAATCTATTTTCATATTCAATGAAAATAACTCAATCTATTTTATTAACTTTTTATTTTAATTTATTTTTTGTTTTCTTATTCTATTTTGAATAATCACAAAAGTTAGAGATATTAGAACTAGATTTTAGGAATTTATGGGGAAATAAACTTTATGGGAGAAGATCTAAATTTATCCAATTTTTTACATATAGCATCTAAAACATTTTTGTGATATAAAAATATATGTCTTATAAATGACATGATTTTTTATCACCAAAATGGGATATATTTTTGTAATAAACTTTTATTTTCTCGCAAATCATTTAAATAATGTAAATCATGTAAATATTCTAATTAATTACTACTCTTGTTCAATTATCTTTTATTACTCTTCTGTTTAACCATAATACATTCTAGGGTTATTTCAAATTATGACCGATGGTATATATTTGACTAAGTATGAGACACCAATTTTTTATCAAACTCTATCACCGATTAGTTTGAAAAATCGAAAGAGTATGAGAAAATCTTTCTCAGCCCAAATAGTCTAATCGTTTAGTCTGGAAATCATCAATGTCTGTGACACTGCTTCCCATACACCGTAACTGTGCAACCCATTCCAAAATTTTAAATGTACTAGACATTATTTCCATAACACAATTTATATGACACTATAATAAGACATCATAACAATCAACATTCCCAAGTGACCACTTCTGACTCACCATGACTGTGGCACCCTTCATGACTCAGTACAACTATGAAACCATTCCCTACATAACAATTTTTCTATCTTTCTCCATTGAATTTAAAATTTGTCTCTAATAATCATATTTGGGTCATTTAATGAAACTGACATAATTATTGATTTTTTTTAGACATTACACCTGACAGTACGAGGTACATGGTCTGGAGATCATTCTTCTTGTCAGCTATAACACAAGCACCCAAGATAAAATTCAAGGTGGTGCATGAGCTAGAAATAAGAGACTGAAAGAGACATTAGAGTGAACATTTATCCATTAAAGAACCCATAGAAGAACACAATAATAACTCTCATTTTTTTTCTGGTTATATTACTATGGATCAAAACATCTAACATCTTTTCAGAAACAACATTGTGAAAAAAGAAGATAAAACTCACTGAACAAGTTACTAGAACACAGAACTCACGTTACTCTATTTTGAATAATTCTATTAGAATAGGACTCGAACAACATATATATTGCATCCTAGAAGTCTAAATAATCATATAACAACACTCAGAGAATCTCAAATCCCATATTATTATATTATGTTCTATTGTGTTCTATTTACTAATATTTTGAGCCATGTGTGTATCTTTCTATTAAACACTCGTTGTCTCTTGCACCGAACTAGTGGACACAAGGTATCCTCTACCAAAGATCATTCACACGTAATTTCACCCACCTATAACTATGGAAGAGGTATGGTGTGACCTCAATATTATATTTCCCATGTACCGTCACGACCCATCCTCAGGCCCCGTTCCATGACTACCCCGAGCACGTCATCCATAGGCCAGGGGCTGGAGACTAGCACTAATGTGTAATTTCCGGTAAAAAGGGAAGGAATTTCCTGTGTAAAGTAAACAAACACCACAGATCAAGCAAGAAGAAGTAAACACTATGTAAAAACTAGGTACAATAGTAAGTGCGGAAAAGTAAGTGGGAAAGAATACAAACCCAAACTGAAAGTAAAGTACAACTGAAAAACGGAGTACAACAACAGAAAATTAAACCTGTAACCTCGAGCCATCCACTAGAAGTCCCACCTAAAGGGTGCGTACAAATAGCCTCCACAGCTCCTCGGGTCCACCCGTCTGTTCCGAGTACGCCCCTCCCTAGTTTCCACCTCCAGGCACCGACTACTATGTGAGCCTCAACCACGATCAGCATTGTCCATCGTCTGCAACCAACACAATCTAGTGCAGGCATAGCCCGTGCAAGGGTAAGTATAAGCTACTCAGTAGGGACCCCGAGACCCCCAGCGGTCTCCCAGAATCCAAAAAGGATAATCCACAAAGGAAAGATACAAACACGAAGTAACACCCAAAATTTCATAGGTATATTCCCATACATATACCTAAGTCATCAATTCTCATTCGGCTCTAACATCCGAGCCCAAGTACAACCCAGTACACAAAGGAAACCATAACCCATTCCACACAGGAAAGGAAAACGTAATCCACATAGGATATCAAGTCAAACTTATCGAAGATAATGATTGAAAGTCAAGATTCAGCTCACACATGTATACTTCTTCGTAATACGATAGAGATGATCAGATATTTTCACTGATTCATCTAAGCCGTTAGACCCACACAAGATCGATAGGTACTAACCCCCGTAATTACCCACAAAGGATCTATAGGTAACTAACCCCCGCAATGACACACAAAATATTGATAGATAATTCACCCTCCCAATGACCCACAAAGGATCGATAGGTAACTCACCCCCGCAATGGCCAACACAAGATTGGACCCACACAGGATCTATAGGCGCTGGCCCACACAGGATCGCTGAGCGCTGACCCACACAGGATCTGACCCACACAGGATTGGTAGCACTGATCCACGTAGGATTTCTGAGTGTTGTATTGGTCGCCGTTGAATCCACGTAGGATTTCTGTACAGTCTCCCCCGTCGTCATAGTCGCAGCCAGCTCTAGGGTTCTCGTACACAGCAAGATCATTCAGTAGGGTCTTCTCCACGAGTCAAGGGGTTGACACATCAACTGACACATAGTCCGGAGTTGATGTATCCAAAAGTTTTGTATTGTCAACAGGAACTCAACGCGACAGATGGCGCGTCGATCGGACTCCCGGTCTGAGAGTTATTGGCTTTTTCGTTCTAGGGGCACAGTTAGTTTTTAAGTCAAAACCAACCCGACCGTACTCCAACTACATCCAAACCTCGAGTGGAGTATGCCAAAAGGTCTATCTCACTTAGAGGAATCCAACCAAGTCAACGACACGTCAATTGGACATCCAGAACTCAAGTTATAAGCGTTTCTGCTCTAAGGGCCCGGTTGGTTTCATGTACGAACCAACCCGGCCGAACCCAAAGTACTCCGAAACCTTTAGTGTAATATATCGAAACGACCATCTCATTCCAAGTATCGCATCGCCGCTGATGGTGCGTCGATCGGAGTTCTGTAGCCCACGTTATGGGTAAAAGACCGTGAGAGGTCTGGTATTATGGGGTTCGGGCCCGGTCCATCCCGGCCCGATACCCTCTGGGTCGGACCGAACCGGGTCGACCCGTCCCGGGTCCGGGTCCGGCCCGCTTGGTCGCAGCCCGGCCTAGAGGACCGGCCTGGGCAGCCGGCCCGACGCGCTGGTGCTATCCCGGTGGCTCGACCGTTTCTGCCGAGCGGACAGGGGTGCGGGGGGCGTGTTTCCCCCCACACATTTGTAATCCGCGGGTACCATGTGGGGGGCCGCTCATGTCCAACAAGCAAGGGGTTACGAACCCTCGGCTCATCCTCTAGCCGGTCAGCCCGCTCCGACCGGTCGGCTGTGGCCGCCACGGGACCGGCAAGGGCCGGTCCCCCTACTTTGACGTCGGCGGCTCGGAACCAGCCTCCGGTTCTGCTGCATCACCGCGGCCTCAGCCGCGGCCTTGGACCATCCGGCGCGGCGCCATCGCGCCGGGCCCCTCCGCCGTGGGCCTGCTTTGGCCGCAGTGTTTTCGTGATCCTCCGACGCGTCGGAATGGCACGACGACCTTATTCAACTTCATCGGCGTGGCACGACGGCGCCGCACATCCTTTCCACATGATCCCGCACGGTGCGTCAGCACCACATCAATTTCCTTCAAACGGCAACAATACAAGAATAAGGGAGGAGGGTTGGTCGTGTTTGTGCCATCTGACCCCCTCCTGTTAATCGATAGCAAGCAAAAATCATTCACGAATATCCGAAATAGAAGTAATCAAGAACAATAATTTAAATAAACCCCTACCTCATCGAATTCATTGAGCGAGGGTTCGTTGCAGAAATAACCATCATGGAAGAAGACGTCGCGGAAGGAGAGAGTCGCGTCATGGAGAAATTATTCGTCAGCGTCGTGTCGTCGTTCTCCGAGGATCCGGTGTTCTTCGCGTTCTTCGCGTTCGTCGTCGAGGAGGAATAACATCAAGATATTTTCCATTTTCTCACAAATCCTCCCAATCCAACAAGTTCCAACGAAAATAAAATTAGTCATTTACTTATTTTATTAACATAACATATGAATTTTAAATTCAAAAGTTGAATTAATCCACTCAAATAATTAACTCGACTTGACTTATTAAATGGAGGGTTATGGAAGGTTAGGGAAGATGAAGGGGTGGGGTTTGTGTGGGCCCCACCACTATCATAACCTCCCATGGGAAGTTGGGTGATTACCCCAACTTCCACTCCATGGATCAACCACTTAAATGAAATAAAAATTGTAACTCAATTGTTATTTTAACTTCAAATTTTTTTTAACACCTCCTCCCATGAAAACACAACTCCGGAAAAGGTGTACATAAACAAATACCAGCGATGAGAATTTATCGGTGCCCTCAGAATTTGATTCCGGGCACCGGTTCAAAAGTTAGAAAAACCCGCTTGTTCGTTCACTGAACGTACCCGAGAAAAACTTCGGATTAAACATCCGGGCACACTGGGCCTCGGAATCAGGTGCCGTTAGAAACTGCATTATTTTAAAATCTCAAAGAAAATTAAGGAAAAATTTCACTTGAATTTTAAGGGTCTTTAAAGTACTCCCACCTTAGGGCTTTATGTCCCCGTAAAGATACATAATAAACTAGGGAAAAATGTGGGTACTGTGCACGCATCTAAGCCTCATGCTCCCAAGTGCTCTCCTGGAGGTTCCCGTGCAACCATCTAATGTGCCCTAGAAGAATCAACCATCCACATAGGAATCGCTCCTGCCGATCCTCGATCTCCACTGGGACCTCTGCAATAGTCACCCCATCATCTATGTCCATCTCCCCATGGTCAATGATATGTGGCGGGTCGTGCACGTATCTCCTCAGCTGATATAAGTGAAGGACGTCATGCACCCGGTGCAACTGAGGTGGTAGAGCCAAGTGAAAATCCACCTTTCCAATCCTTTTGAGGACCTATAATGGTCCGATGAAGCATGGAGAAAACTTTCCGCCTTGGCCAAATATCTGTATTCCATGTCGAGGTGAGACCCGGAATAATACGTGGTCGCTATCCTTGAAATCTAGAGGACTCTGCCTCCTGTCAGAATAAGACTTATGCCGGCTCTGAGCTGTCCTCATCCACTCCCAGAAGATCTAGACCTTCTCTGTCGTGGCCTGGACCATCTCTGGTCCCACAAGTGCTGACTCCCCAGGGTCTATCCCACACAGAGGTGACCTGCAAGGTCGGCCGTACAACACCTCGTATGGTGTCATCCTGATGGTGGAGTGATAGCTGTTGTTGTACGCAAACTCCACCAAAGTTAGGTGGTCCTTCCAGCTGCGACCAAAGTCGAGGACACATGCGTGGAGCATGTCCTCAATAGTCTGAATGGTCCTCTCCATCTGACCATATGTCTGGGGGTGAAAGGTGGTGCTCAGACGTAGCTGCGTCCCGAACGCCACATGCAACCCTTTCCAAAGCCGGGATGTAAAGCGAACATCTCGATCAGAGATGATGGACGGTGGCACACCATGAAGCCATACAATCTCCTGAATGTAGAGGGGTCCCAAGCTCTCCACTGTTCCCTGCTCTCTGATGGGTAAGAAGTGAGCCGACTGGGTGAGTCGGTCGACAATCACCCAAATGGAGTCGTGACCTCTGGAAGTGCGTGGAAGTCCAGTCACGATGTCCATAGATATGCCGTCCCACTTCCACTTCGGGACCTCCAAGGGCTGTACCAAGCCTGCTGGCACCTGGTGCTCTGCCTTCACTTTCTGGCAGGTGAGGCATCGAGAAACAAACTCTACCACAACCTTCTTCATGCCTGGCCACCAGTGTCGTCGTCTGAGATCCTGGTACATCTTCGCCACTCCAGGATATACCACCAAAAGGGAAGTGTGAAACTCTCTCAGCACCTCCTCCCATAAATAAAATGGTACCAAGGTACTTCTTCTGGAAAGGATGTCGTACTCTCCTCCTAAAGAGAAACCATCAGGTGTCTGTCCTGAGGATATCTGCGCACGTCGTGTCTCACAGTCAGCATCCCCACGCTGTGACTCTCTGACCCGCTGCAGTAGTGGAGGAGTGACTGTGAGTGATTGAAGAAAGGCTACTCCATCTCTATCTACGAAGGATATCAGCAAAGCGGATAGCTGCTCTGTCACCTCCCCAAGTCGCTGAATGCCCATCCTTCTGCTGAGAGCATTGGCTACCACGTTCCCCTTTCTAGGAGTGTAGACTATCTCAAAGTCATAGTCCTGGAGGAACTCAAGCCATCACCGCTGTCTCAGGTTCATGTCCTTCTATGAGAAGATGTACCTGAGACTCTGGTGGTTAGAATATACTGTAAAGCGCTCACCCATTTGATAGTGTCGCCATGTCTTCAGAGCGAAGACCACTGCTGCTAAATCCAGGTCATGGGTAGCGTAGTTCTTCTCATGCGGACTCAACTGATGTGACCCATAGGTGATCACTACACACTCCTGCATCAGGTCACATTCGAGTCTAGTCCCTGATGCATCGCAGTAGACTACGTATCCAACTCCCTCCTCCCATAGCCTCAGGATAGGAGCACTGGTCAATCTCTGTCTTAGCTCCTGGAAGATTTGCTGACATCTGTCTAGCCACACAAAGGATTTCCCCTTCTTCGTCAAGGCTAAGAGTGGTGCTGAAACTCTGGAGAAGTCTAGCAAAAATTTCAGGTAGTACCCACCTGGTCCAAGAAAACCCCACACCTCTGTAATGCTCTTGGGTGGCTCCCAAGCTAGCACTGCCTCGATCTTCACAGGATCCACCGCAACTCCCTCCTCAGAGATGACGTGTCCCAAGAAGTGGACCTCACTTATCCAGAACTGAAACTTCGAGAGCATTCCATAAATCTGGTTCTCTCGGAGTGTGTCTAGTACAACCACCAAGTGGTAGGCTTGCTCCTCCTCAGTGGTCGAGTAAATCAAAATGTCATCGATGAAGACCATGACAAATCGATCGAGGTATGGATAAAATATCCTATTAATGAGGGCCATGAGCAGTGCTGGAGCATTGGTTACACCGAATGGCATAACCAAGAACTCATAGTGGTTGTACCGACATCTGAAGGTCGTCTTCTGCATGTCCTCATCCCGAACTCTGAGCTGATGATAGCTTAACCTGAGGTCTATCTTTTAGAACCACCATGCTCCCTTGAGCTGATTGAAGAGGTATTCTATCCTCGATAGTGGATACTTTTTCCTCACAGTCACCTTGATCAGGTGACGATAGTCGACACAAAGTCGCAAGCTCCAGTCCGCCTTCTTGGCGAACAAAATTGGGGAAGCCCATGGTGAAACATTGGGTCAGATAAATCCCTTGCCCTGAAAATCCTACAACTATACCCATAGATCTCGAAGCTCAGTAGGGGACATCCGATACACTGGAGTGGATATTGGGGATATCCCGTGGTATAGGTCAATATAAAAGTCTACCTATCTGCGAAGAGGTAGTCCAGTAATGTCGTTGGGGAAACGTCTACATAATGATCCACCACTGTAGGAAAACCAGGACCCCACACGTCAACTTCTCCTAGGATGAGGCTAGCCAACTGATGAGTGATAAGCTATCCTCTCCTCTGCATGAGTCCATCCTGTGCTACGAAGGCTCCCTTCTCACCGGTGAAGGTGAAACTGCTCTTGTTTGTATGTACACATCGCACCTTACGCCTAATACAGTCAATCTGAGCATGGACTGTAGATAACCAATCAATGCCCAAGATGATGTCGAAAGGCCTCAACGCTGCTACAAGAAGATCCCAGCCGAAGCTCTTGCCTCCTAGAGTAAGCTCACACTACAGACACCAGGGTGTAATCGTCGAGACTGCTCCCGTAGGAGTCTCTAGCCATAAGGATCAAGCCAACGACTCTGTTAGAATCTCTGAGCTCCGAACAAGGGCAACGACTAAGAATGAATGACTTCTCATGTGTCTATAAAAAATATAGAAAGGGTGGAATAGAAACAGATAGTAGCTCGAATCATCTCGGGCACGTCGTGGTCATAGGCCTCGGCTGCCTGAAGCTGTGCCTGTCTCTGCCTGCCAGCTCCCTGCGGTCGGGGTGGACCTCCTAGTTGTGGTGGTGGTGGTAGAGCCTCAAAGCGTCACCCACCACCTGCTACTCGGACAGCTCCTCTGCCTCGTCCGCATACTCCCTGCGGACTGCCACGGTCGACCCTCAGCCTCTGCCTGGGTGGTCCCTCAACCTTCTGTTGGTCCTCTGCATGGCGGGTCGGCCAGTCACGAGCCATGTGGCCCTGCCCGCGGCATGCGTAGCACTGTCTGCCTCTCGAAAGACTGGCTCCGTGCTGTGTACCTCACACCACTGAGCCAGTGTCCTGAGGTCGTCTGCCTAAGGGTCTGGTCTTCCTGGACCCATGAGTCATCCGTCGACTGCCTTCTGTAGAAGACTTTGCTATGTACTGCCCTGCGGTAGGTCTCACGGCTGATGTAGGATCAGCAAGGAAGCTCTCGATTAGAAGGGCTCGTTCCAGTACCCCTGCTTGTGTCGGAATGCTGAGGGAGATCAGCGATGCCCTAATATCCTGCCTCAATCCCTGCTCGAAGGTCCGGGCCTGGAAGAATTGGTTTTGTACCGTGTACTTCGAGTCGCGCGAGAGATCGGTAAATCTCGCCGAGTACTGGGCGACCATCAAGCTGCCCTATCGTAGTTGATGAATCTCCTAGATGTGTAGTGCACAGAGGGTGGCTTGGATGAGCTCTGAGCGGAAGAGGCTCTCAATGTCTATCCAATAGAAGAGATGCCTCATCGTGCACCTGGAGTATCAAGCCCCACCATCTTCCTGCTGCCGCGTGCAGTAGGCTCGCTGCGAGGATCACCATGAGGTATGCTGGTGTCCTCACTAACCTGAAAACTCGTACAACTTCCTCCATCCAATCCTCGGCTACCTGAGGGTCTTTCTCAACATGGAACCTGGGAGGTCGCTGATGCTGAAACTCGTGCAGTGCACTCAGGCGACGTGCATCATCAGCGGCAGGGGCTGGGAGCATCGGTGGCTCGACGGGTAGCGGTACCTCTGGTGCCTCTGCTGTCAAAGGGCCATGTATAGAGGCATCATCGCTCGGTGGGCTATCGTCATGCACAACTATCGGAACCATAGTTGGCTACCATCATGGGGCCATCTTGAAAAGAAACAGGTGAGCCACAGTCAAACAGTATACCTACTGAGCTGACATAAAGTAATCACAATGAAAACATGAAACACACTAGAAATCAATGTTTTTGTATATTAAGTCGGAAATCAGAAGACAGGGTCCTGGTGTATGGATACGTCGGCCGCCGCACCAACACTGGACACCCTGGACTGATAACCACAATCAATACTCTTAACACTATTGCTACACATAGAAAAAGATCAGTGTCCTGAGTTCTGTGGTAGAACCGAACTCCTCTAATACGAATTTTTCACGACCCTTCCTCGGGGCCCGTGCCGTGACTACCCCAAGCCCGCCGTCCATAGGCCAGGGGCTGGAGACTAGCACCAAGGCGTAATTCCCTGTAAAAAGGGAAGCCATTTCCTTTGTAAAGTAATCAAACATCACATAGCAAGCAAGCATAAGTAAACACTACGTAAAAAATGGGTACAACAGTAAGTGAGAAAAAGTAAGTGGGCCAGAATACAAACCAAAACTGAAAGTAAAGTACAAATGAAAAAGGGAGTAAAGTAACTGAAAAGTAAAGCCGCAGCCTCGAGCCATCCACTAGAAGTCCTGTCTGAAGGGTGGGTACAGATAGCCTCTACAGATCCTCGGGTACAGCCGTCCGCTCCGAGTATGCCCCGCCCTGGGGTCCACCTCCAGGTACTGACTAATCTGCATGCCTCAACCACGATCAACGTTGTCTGTCGTCTGCAACCAACACAACGTAGTGCGGTTATAACCCGTGCAGGGGTGAGTATAAGCTACTCAGTAGGGACCCCAAGACCCCCTAAGGTCTCCCAGAATCCACAAAGTATAATCCAAAAAGGAAACATACAAACCCGATGTAACACCTAACAATTCATAGGTATATGGCCATACATATACCTAAGTCATCAATTCTCGTTGGGCTCCAACATCCAAACCCAAGTACAACCCAGTCCACACAAGAAAAACAAAACCCATTACACATCGGAAAGAAAAATGTAATCCACACTGGATATAAAGTCAAACATATCGAAGATAAGGATTGAATGTCAAGAATCAGCTCACATAGGTATACATCCTCGTAAGACGATAGAGATGATCAGATATTTCCACTGATTCATCTAAGCTGTCGGAACCACACAAGATCGATAGGTACTAACCCCCGCAATGACCCACAAAGCTTCGATAGGTAACTAACCCCTGCAATGACCCACAAATGATCGATAGGTAACTAACCCTCGCAATGAACCACAGAGGATCGATAGGTAACTAACCCCCACAATGACCCACATAGGATCAGACCCACACAAGATCTGTAGGTGCTGTCCCACATAGGACCGCTAAGCACTGACCCACATAGGATCTGACCCACACAAGATTGGTAATAGTGATCCACGTAGGATCTCTAAGTGCTGCAGTCATCGCCATCAAATCCACGGAGGATTTCTGTACAGTCGTCATCGTCGTCGCAGTAGCAGCCAGTTCTAAGGTTCCGGCACACAGCAAGCACGTTCGAGAGGGTCCGCTCCACGAGCCGAGGGGCTGATACATAAATTGACACATATTCCAGATTTGATGTAACCAAAAGTTCCGTATCCTCAACAGGAACTCAACACGACAGACGACGCGTCGATCGGGCGCTCGGTCTGAGAGTTATTGCCTTTTTCGTTCCAGGGACCTGGTTCATTTTTCACTAAAAACCAACTCGACCGTACTCCAACTGCATCCAAACCTTGAGCGGAGTAATCCAAAAGGTCTGTCTCACTTATAGGAATCCAACAATGTTGACTACACGTCAATCGGACATCCGGAACTCAAGTTATAAGTGTTTCTGCTCCTAGGGCCCTGTTGGTTTCGTGAACGAACCAACCCGGCCGAACCCAAAGTAATCCGAAACCTTAAGTGTAATATATATAAATGACCGTATCGTTCCAAGGATCTCATCTCCACTGACGGTGCGTCTATCGGAGGTCCGCATCCCATGTTATGCGCAAAAGACCGTGATAGATCCGGTATTAGGGGGTTCGGGACCGATCCGACCCGGCCCGATACCCTCTGGGTCAGCCCGAACCGGGTTGACCTATCCCAGGTCCGGGTCTGGCCTGCTTGGGCATGACCCGGCCTAGTTGGCATGGCCCTGCCCGGCCTGGGCGCGGCCCGGCCTGGCGGACCGGCCTAGGCAGCCGGCCCGGCGCGGTGCGCCAGCTAGGTGGCTCGGCCGTTTCGGGCGAGCGGACAGGGTTGCGGGGGGCGCGATGCCCCCCACCCATTTTTAATTCGCGGCCCCCATGTGGGGGGCCACTCATGTCAAGCCAACCGGGGGTTAAGAACCCCCGGCTCTTCCTCTGGCTATCTGGCCCGCTCCGGCCGGCCGGCTGTTGCAGCCACGGGACCGGCAACGACTAGTCCCCCTGCTCCGACGCTGGCGGCCTGGAACCGGCCTCTGGTTCCCCTGCTTCACCGCGGCCTTTGACCGTCCAGCACGGCGCGACAGCGCCGTGCCCCTCTGCCGTGGCCCCGCTCCGTCCGCGGTGTTTCGTGATCCTCAGGTGTGGCGGGACGACTCTACGACCGTATTCAACTTCATCGGTGTGGCGTGACGGTGCCGCGCATCCTTGCCGCATGGTCCCACATGGTGCGTCGGCACCACATCATTTTCCTTCGAAACACAACAATACAAGAATAAGGGTGGAGGGTTGGCCATGTTTGTGTGGTTCGGACCCCTCCCGTTAATCGATAACATGCGGCAAACTTTCATGAAGAATGGCAATATAAGTAATCCAAAACAACAATTTAAATAAACCCCTACCTCGTTGAATTCGTTGAGCGAGGGTTCATCACAGAAATAACCATTGTGGAAGAAGACGTCACGGAAGGAGAGAGTCGCGTCACGGAGAAATGATTCGTCGGTGTCGCGTCGTCGATCTTCGAGGATCCGGCGTTCTTCACATTCTTCGCGTTCTTCGTTGAGAAGGAATAACTTCAAGAGATTTTCCTTTTTCTCCCAAATCCTCCCAACGCAACAAGTTCCAACCAAAATAAAATAACTCCTTTACTTATTTTATTAACAAAACATAGGCATTTTAAATTCAAAAGTTGAATTAATCCACTCAATTAATTAAATCAACTTGAATTATTAAATGGAGGGTTATGGAAGGATAGGGATGATGAAGGGATGGGGTTTGTGTGGGCCCCACCACCTTCATAACCTCTCATGGGAAGTTGGGTGGTTACCCCAACTTTTACTCAATGGATAAACCACTTAAAAGAAATAAAAATTGTAACTCATTTTTTATTTTAACTTCCACAAATTTTTAACAACTCCTCCTGTTAAAACACAACTCCGTAAAAGGTGTTCCTAAGTATATATTGGCGCTGCGAATTTATCGGTGCCCTCAAAATTCGATTCTGAGCACCAGTTAAAAAGTTATAAAACCCACTTGTTCGTTCACTGAACGTACCCGAGCTAAACTTTGGATTAAAATTCTGGGCACACTGGGCCTCGGAAATAGGTGCTCTCAAAAACTGCGTTCTTGTAAAATCCCAAAGAAAATTAAGAAACAAGTTCCCATGAATTTTACGGGTCCTTACACGTACAAATGTGGTAGAGGCCAAGTGACTTGGACAACCTTTTGTACTATTGTGTAAACCAAGATCTAGGGTGTGGATCAATGTCTATTAATATATTTTTCTTGGTGGAAGGTTATCACCATGTTGAGTGGATTAGGTTTCAACCTGAGGAGGAACAACGTTTTTTAATACCCTATATTTTAAAGTTAGTTTTAATCTATTTTAACCAATATTTTTGAAAACTATGTTATATTTTGATAGTTTTTCTTGGATTATAATTATAAATGTTTTGATTTAGTAAATTTATTTCAAAAGTTATTTCAGTATTTTTGGTTTATATAACTGATAAGTAATCAATCTCTTGAGAAATTAATTGAAAAATCATACTATTATAAATTTAATACTTTGATTAACTATACTATTCTGTTTTCAAATTGGGGGATCTTCAAATAATTTTTTTAACTGAAATCTTTATAGGAACTCAATTCACCCCCTATTGGGTTTCATACTCCGACCAACATGTATAAGTAATTCTATATTTTTATTAGTTCTGTAATGTTTTTTCAATACCTATGTAATGGTACCAATAATTTTTACTATGATATTTATGGGTACATGAAGATTCTTAGAGTTTCGTTAAGGGTACACGGGTATGTGTACATTAGTAAAGTTACATTGAGGCCACATAAATGGAGTGGTAAAATATTTTACCAATGTAAGGGTATTAAGGATTTGTAAGAGTGAATTTATAAGTGTAATGAGGATACATATGTGTACTTTTATAAAGGTAACTCTTTCTTTACACTATATAAGTAACGATATTATAGAATAAATTAGTTAAAAATAATATAAATGTAATTAGAGAGGTTTGAAGGATACACAAAGGTAAAATTTTTTATAGATCTTTTATGTAAAGGTATCATATTTTCAGCCACTATACATGATAATACCAAGTGTTCTGCCATCAAAGTACTATTTTTTGGTTGCTATGATTAGCGTATTACCTTTATGAGGGATTCCTCCAAGAGTGCAATCATCAAGTCTTATACTTCTAGGTGCTACCTCTAACCATGTTACCATTTTAGTGTTCTCTCATTGGTATGCTATCATTGGACATCTATTGTATTATACAACCATTGGTCATATAATATGAGATATAATTATAAATAGAATAGTCATGAAAGTTGAATTGAATATATTGAGGAATCAATAAAAATACTCATTAATTAATGAGAAGTAAAGTGTTGAGAAGATTTGTTTTATAGAAGATCCATTTGTTGAGGTGAGTTGTGTTCTCATTAAATATGATTTGTTTGTGTTCATACTATTTGCAGAGAATTTCATAATAATTAAAAAATTTATGGAGGGAATAGTTTTTTTACATTATTTGATGCATCTATGGATATCAGATGACATTGAGTGTTGGTATCTATTGGATAATGAGTCAACCTTGAGCTTTATCGTATTAAATATGTGGTGAGTTATTTATTTTCCATGGGAATTTATGAGGAGTTGATGAATTTAAATATGATGATGTAGTTATTCTATTCATTAAATGAATAATATCAAGATATATAATCACCATTAATGATGCATTTAGGAGGAGTAGTTGTGAGAATTTAAATATCAATAAATGTTCACAATTGAAGAGGAAATAATTATGTTACAACGAGTTTATTTAAAAGTGTGATAACTTATTACAACTATATAAATTTATCCATATAAAATCAGTGGAGAAATGATGAAAATAATTAAAAGATTAATGAAAAAATTTACAACAGTTTTATTATAGTTTATTGAATATGAGAAAAACTATTTATATAAGACATCTATATATTCTAAATGTTGAAGAATAAGTAATTCATTCCATAGTTGAGAACATTATGATAATTCAGAGAGCCTGATAATGATCATTTTCACAGTAATAGATGATATGATTCTAAGATTCCATGAAGGTGATAGGGGAGAGTTTTTGAAGAAGAATAGGATAATTTAGAAAGAACAAGATTTGACAATGAGTTTCAAGACCAGTATCACAGATGTTATTTTAGTAGAAATATTATAAACCAATTGATCCATATGCTCATGAGGTAATATTGTATTACCATGGGGTTAAAATACATCCTAAGGTAATTAGAAGATATTTAAATGAAGTATCATCATTGAAATAGTTATCTACATATTTTATTGGGATCTATAATTGCAGGAATATAGTTGGACTCTGTAAATATGACTTCAATTGTTTTTTTATTGAAATCATAAATTCCACTCTGAAAATTCTATATTGGGTGGTCAATGTAAAGAAATAAGTTAACGACTTCAATGTAATACCTTGTAAATAATATTTTTTACTATATATATTTCCACAATTGTACAATAGGTGAAATTGATTGATAATATTTAGTGGATCGAGAAAATTATCAAGTATGAGAGGTTAAATTTAATATAAAGTTAATTTGAGAAAATTACCCAGAGCCACACCCCGTATGAGTTGTTTATCTTACATAGGTAAATTCAAGTGGTGATAGAGAGAATTCCCTCTCAAAATATCCAAATAAAAGTGTTAGAATTGTTGAATCTTAATTAAATAAAAAATTGATGTGTTCCCATATTCGATGGATATAAAATTCTTAGTTGGAGGTCTAGGATGATACCATATCTTCTATCACATAGACTATATTCCATAGATGCATGAAAATGTCTGTTTACCACCCATTGTATGATGATTCTTCTATGAAAAAAGTTACAAGAGAAGTATAGAGTTTGATGGAATGGATTAAAAGTATATCATGATGTCTCTATTATAAAAAGTGTACAAAAAGGTCACTGTTCTCCAAAAAACCATGTAAATATAGGAAAATTGAGAAGATGTTTTTAAAGTAATGTCATAGTCAAGGAATAAAATAATCTTTTTTTAGAGTATCTAATTTTAATCTATAAATATTGATTATAATGATATTGTCGATGAATACATTTCTAGGGTACATGAAAGTTTTTGAAATATCCAAGGATTTAGTGAAAATATAAGGGATTCATTCATTTCCAAAAAATTGATGAGGAATTTTCAAGATCACTTTGATTAAAAAGTAACAACTCTAGAAGTATGAGAAGATGTGAAAATTGATTATATATACAACAAACATGGAGATTTTAAGACAATAATTGAATCAAATTAATAATATATGAAAAAATATGGAATGTATTTTGGATCCACAAGAAAAGTTAAAGGTATAAAAGAAGGGAATTATGAATTAGGTGATTCGAGAAACCATGAGGGTATTGATGAAATTATTAAAAAATACTGTTATATAAGAAGGATTCATAAGTGGAAAGTGAATAATAATGATTAAGAAACCATTAAAATTATTCAATAGTAGATAATATGGTCATTTTAAAATTATTTTTTGAAAGAACAATGTTTAAGAATCACAATCAAAATAAAAATTAGGTGATGATAGACCTCAATAATACAAGTCGTATAAGAAAAAGTAAAAACACTTTAACAGTTAGAAGAGATATTTTGAGAAAAAATAAGAATGATTATTCATAATGTTTTTATTTGGATAATGAAATTAGGCTCTTAACTCATATAAATAAATAATTTTATTCATCGACTATTAATGATGATTGATAATAAATGACATAACATGATAGGGAGTTAGAAAAAAATTAGAGTTTTTCATTGTCCAAAACATACCCCACGAAATAATATAACAATATAGAGAAATAAAAGAAATTAATACTATTTAGATTTTAGAGATAACAAATAATGAATAAACCTTTCTTAATGAGATCAATTGGGATTAATATATCTACACGAAACATAAAAAGATAGAAAGCGACTTTAATGAAATGATGTCTAGAATATAAGAAGAAATAAATGAATCACAACCCTTTTTATACACTATTTAACATTAGATTAAGAAGGCTATAGATGAGTCCAGTACGGTTTTTGAGGTAAATAGATAATATTAGCAAGCTGATAAGAATAAGTGATTAGATGAAAATGGTAAATATGAAGATAAATAGCTTCAAAATAGACTACATTAATTTAATACTATAGATGTAAAAACAAAAACTATGGTAATATGGGCCAATAAAATAAAGATGTAGTACTCCATATCATGAGATGTGAATAATATTCCACGGTTTCCAAAAACCTCTAAGCTATGTTAGGATATATTTTTATAAGTATAAAGCCAACCCAAATCTGGATAGATTTGGAACCAATTTGGATAAAAATATTATCAAGTATTTTACTTGTTCTATTGTATGAAAGGATAAGAAACATATTTTCCCTAGTTTAGAATTCCATTAATAGTAATTTAGAATTATCCAAGGGGACTATTAGTGAACATATTAGGAAATAATATCATAGGAAACAATACGTGACCAACAAATCACTAAAAAATATACAAAAAAACCTTATTCTTGGAGAATTATATTGAAGATGTAGTTTAAAAGATTATAAGGAAGAGGTATGCATGAAAAGGTCAGACGGATATTTCCCTGAATATATAAAGGGATGTGATTTCAAAAATAAATCTAGTATGTTTTCAATTATAGATTTTTCTTTGAATGAGAAAGTAAATAAAGAGTGTCTATTTTATTTTTCAAATCAATTTAAATTGGGTAAAAAAGTAGAGGATTATATAAAAATGTTTAGTCTAAATTGATTAAATTAATTTGAGAAGGTGAGGTGAGAAAAAATGATAAGTTATAAAAAACATGTAAACTGTAATATTCCTAACACTGGGGTGAAAAAATATATTCAACATAAATAAAATGTTTATGTAAAGAATGAAGATACTGAAAATGATATGACTTAGAACAGTAATAGGATTTCTAAAATTTTTCCCATAATATGATTGGAAAAAAATAGTTTCCTTAGTCCATTGGAAGATCTAATCACAAATAATTTTTTTTAAAAGAAACAAGTGGTACCTATGTATTTTCTATTCTTGTTTTTCTTGAGCTTATATACAGGTAATTGATGATAAAAATTGTGGCTATTAATTATTATTAGTAATGATTAAGATTTATTTAATTGATATTCATTTTTAAAAACTCACAATTAAGAAGATGATGAGTGAATCTATTGTGGGGGATCATACATGAGAAATGAGTTATAGAAATCATATCTTCTACCCCTACATCAATTATATCATTTTTATAATTTAGTGGGAGTGATTTTGATGAAATGATCAGATATAGGAGGAGTTATGTTTGTGAATAGAAATGTTTTTATGGTGGTGTTAATGTGTTTAAAATAAAATGAATTTATTATCTTAATATATCATCTCTTTAGAATTAATAATTTTTTTGAATGATAATACACGAAGGGTTGTTTATGGACAATAGGAAAAACCTAGGTTGTATCTATCTTATTTAATTCATTGGTTTAACCCACAATGACATAGAGTAGACAACTGAAGGTTTATTGGTAAGATATCCATGTGGTAAAATCCTTATCTCTACAAAATGGTAAGAGAATCATGAATTAATTGATATTTATAAGAAGATATGTGAAAGTACCATCATTATCCTTTTCTTTTTATTTTCTAAAAAGTGGGTAAATTTTTAACTTTCATACTGAATATAAAATTCTAAAGAGATATTGAAAAAAAAATTAAAAATGAAGATTTTATTTTCTTTAGGATACAATTATTTTGTATATGGGTCAATATATATTGGTGGTGATGGTTAGACATTTTTAAAATAATTATGTGATGGAATTTTATGTCACTCTAGATCAATTATACTTGAAAATGTGTGGGTTTGTGTCCTGATATTCAAAGAAACTCATGAAAATAACTGGTTAATATAAAGATATTATCAACTAAATTAGATAGAATATGGATGGATATAGATATGAATATAAATGTATGATAACATTTTTGAGTAAAATTGAATACCTACATAGAGTTAAATTATCAATTACAATACACGTATAAATGTATATCGAGCACACCATGAGTGGCGTAAGGGTAAGGTAACCCATTGTATTAGTATAATTAACACTATGTATGTGTACCTACTGTTGAGTAATGGTATGTATCCCATTAAAAACTCTAGTTAATAGTGGTTATTACCTATTAAAGGGCACACTAAATGATTTTTTCACTTGTTACAGGTACTAGATGATTATTTGAGGGTATGGATTATTACATGGACATGGGTATTTGTGTTAGGGTACATTGAGGCTATATAATGGTGTTCAAAAAATCATTTACCAATGAAAGGGTAATGAGATTTCATAAGGGTAAATTTAAAAGGCCAATGAGTTTTCATAAGGATACGTGTGTAAAGATAACTCTTTATTGGCAGTACTTATGAAATGATATCTCAAACACTATATAGAAGTCATCTGTGATTTAAAAATCATATGAAATGGAAAGGTGAGATTAATAAAGGTTGTGTGAAGGTAATAATTTTTTTAGTACCTACGTAATTGTATTATAAGTTATACCTGCATGAATTCTAACACAATGTGTTCCACTATTAGTGTCTAGCCATTGCTGTGATACC
Organism: Viscum album; assembly: GCA_963277665.1. Taxonomy (NCBI): domain Eukaryota; kingdom Viridiplantae; phylum Streptophyta; class Magnoliopsida; order Santalales; family Viscaceae; genus Viscum; species Viscum album. The sequence continues at coordinate 1,391,546,128 of OY728150.1, read as the reverse complement.
ACTCGGAGTTCTTCCTCAAGGAGTATTATTTCCCGGAGTTCTGCCTCGAGGTGAGACTACCATGCATATTACTATTATATTTTTTTATAGATGGTGTGATAAAAATGTGGATCTGTAGTGAGATTCTACCATTAGTGTGCCACTACATGTCTCTTATAATGATATGTGATTATTAGATAAATAACATAGAAAAAATTATTATGGGTCAGAATTATCAAGACATGCATGAATATTCCCCTACATGATTAAAAATTCATACATTATGAATAGGATGATTTTAATACATTATAATGTTGAGATATGTTTTGTGACCACTAATTACAAGCAACAACTGATCAAAATATTTGAAGAAAATACCAAATTCATTCCAATATTTTATGAAGGATCTAGTTTATCTGCATGCTAAGATTCCGGGATCGATATCCAATGAGATCGACCTGAGTTATTTCATTTATGATTAGTAAAACCTAATAATTCTAATAATAAATATTATTAATGTTATTTATTTTACAAAAGGAGTAATGAGAAGTTAATGAAATTTAATATGATGATAAAAATATAATTATCTTTATTTGAATAATGTAATTACAAATAAATTTTGCTTCATATTATATTTAGGGGGAATTACATTGGGATATTAACCAGCAATTAATATTTATAATTAATGAAGAAATAATTGGGTTACATTTAACTAAATTAAAATTGGGACAACTACTCATGGTTATATACATTTGTTATTAAAAAATATTGAGAGAGTTGATCCAAATCTTATGGAGATTGATGAAATATTTTATAAACTCTGTATCATGGATTTTTGAAGATGAGTGGAACAATATATTCAAGATATAAATTCTTATAAGTTGATATTAATTACCATTTTCATTTCATGAGAAGATTCTAAGAATTCAAAGAGTTTGACCATTTATATTATAATTGTTATATAAAAAATGAAACAAGGAGTCCCTAATGTTGGTTCGAATATGTATTTGAAGAAGGAAAGGAGAAATATATCACACCAAATCTGAAGAAGATTTTCAAGACCAGAAACACTGAAGTTCAAGAAGAGGAACATGTGAACACATATTAATCCATCTTTTTATAGATCATGATCATATTTCCATGTTGTGAAAAAGAAACATGGGTTAAGAAGAAGTACATTCCATGGTAGATCCCAATTAAAAATATAAATTGTATCATTCATTTGGTATTGGAATTTTATGGACACATTTGGACTATTTTTTGATCATATTGGGATAGTCTATGGTTGTAATAAATTATTTGATATTAAATAATATTTTTTGTGGGTCAATGAAACATATCCAAGTGTAGGATTTATTTTTGAACATTTTAAATATTTAGTTATACTCTCTCTATTTTCACAACAACACATGAGGTGATATTAAAAGATCATATTGAGAGGATTAGGAACCATAACAAGGATCAGAGGCAATAATTTTAATGGAATAGAATTCAAAAAAGAATTCTCTAATTATGCCCCTTGATAAGTGGTTTATATAACCAAGGGATCATTATATGGGTTAAAATCCATATAATTTCCCTAGATTAAAACTTATAATTGATAATCATTAAAATTAATTATATTGTAACATAAATCCTCACATAAAGTCTTATTTTTTTCAAAAAACACATTCAAATATACTAAATAATAAATAAAAAATTATTATATTAGTATTATATTTATTTTTTACAAAAATTTTCATATCCTTTCATATAAATCCATGTTGAAAAATTAATTACATCACTTTATGAAGATGGCAGTGCATATGTATTCTCAAGTAATTTTTCCCATTTTTGATGGATAGAAAAAAAAATAGTAAATAATAATTCAAAATTTTATAATATTCATTATTTCATTTATATATATAATATATTCTTAGAATTTATCCTTAACAATTATCCAAGTAAAATTTTGGTGAAAAAAAATCATATTGCTTCATAGAGGTGATAGTCCCCACATGCACACAAGTGATGTTATAATTTTCCAAGATTGATATTGTAAGATGATAGACAATATATAATAATTAAATAAGTATAATTATGTAATTAATAATTTATATAAATATTAAATACAGCTACTTAATAAACCATGTGAGTCAGTGTTTGAATATAAATCAAATCACGACATTGAGGTCCTAGTACACATTTATTCTGGTTTGATCCATTCATTTAACATTTGAATGAAATGATATGGAAAGTATTTTGAAGTCATTGTAATAACATATTAGTTTTGTGATGATATAAGATTCATAATGTTATTATCTATCCCATAGGTTTAAATAATCTGGAGAAATATATAATTCTGAATTACACGGTAAATAACTATTACATTTTTCAGAAAACATCCATAGGTTTGTTTATAATTATTTTTTAGGATAGTATTGAGATCCGAAAAATACCTATAAAATTTGGGGATGGTTGTTAGGTATGTTTTTTTCATTTAATAAACAATATAAGCGGATATTGAATTGTTTCTAAGAGAGGAGATGATATTTCCTTTTATAAGTGAGGGAGATGATAAACTTTTAATTATTAATGCTATAAAAATATATTAATGTTTTATTAAATAAAAATTTATCCTAATTGAAACTTTTTTGAATCTGAGATTATATATTATTTAAATATTACCATTGAATAGGAGTTATCCATTTAAGGTAATTTTAATTTCTATTGTTATAGTTTATACTTTTTATGTAACATCCCAAGTAACTAATTAATAATAGATATTTTTAACTATGTCTATTAATGATTTAGATAGTGTTTTAGAGGCTTCAAATGAAAATAAATAAAATTTTAAGCGTGGAATACACTAATATTCTTAGAAGATTTTTTTACTACCTTTCGATGGAAAAACATTTTTAAATCAAACTTTTGAAACATTTATAATCCATATTTGTCAAAATAAACATATTCATTATGATTGGGACATTGAAAATTACATTGGATAAATTTTTGGTATTTTTCTGACAATGTTAATTTTTTAATGAATAGTGAAAAATACTGCATTTTACATCAAAACTGTTTTTCATTTAATTTAATTATATGGTTAGATTATATTTTTAATTGGTCTTAAAGTGTAATATGAATATATTTTTACCATTTAATCTAATGGTGGTAATTAGGATTAATTTTACTTTGAAATTGGTCATAAACTAATGCCAAACGTTTCATAGATATTGTTTTTAAAAAAACCCGCTATTTGTTTTGACAACGGGAATTATTTTCAAATCAATTATTGCAATTTATGTGTTTGGAATTTTTTAAAAGGGATTACATACTTGGAATCATAAGTTCCAAATTATGTAATCAAAACTTTTTTGTTTTTTTACATTATGAATAGTAACGACGGTAATTATCTCTAATTATCTTGATTAATGAGTAATCAGGTAGTTAAAGATAATAAAATGATATCATAATAATACAAAAAGTCCACAACATGTGTCCTAAGGCTACTGGTTGTCTCATGGCTGACCATGGGATGCCTTGTGCCAAACTTGGGGGCCCCATGAAATAACTTTTGTGAGAAAGTGACTTTTTATCTTTTTATTTTTTTAAAGAATGATAAATGTAACAAAGAATGTATCACCTATGTAAAATATTTCTAATTTTTTCTACATAAATTATCATTTGGACTATAAATATTAATTGGAAAGATAAAAATATTTTCTACATCATAGTATTTTTTTTATAATTTTTAGACATTAAATAAATTAAATTATTTATGACATCATAATGATGCAGTGATGACCTCATTATTTGACGATTTAAATAAAATGGAAAGATAATGAAAAATATAAGACCTAAAAATGTCCAAAACCTATTTTGTGGGTATATTTCGAACCCTTATCACTTTATCCTCGAATTATATCAATGTGGGACCTTTAAAATCCGAAACCCATTTTAAAATAAAGTAACATTTCTTTAGTTTGCAAGAGTGCCCCTCCTCTTCTCTTATAAAAGGCCCCCAACTCTACCTCCTTACCCACACTTCCAAAACCTTTGGCTCGGCCAAACCCTACCCATTTTGTCTCTCCACATCCCTCTATAACTTCTTGAAGCCTAACTTTGGGAAGAAGTATTCCCAAGGAAGCCTTTGAGCTCAAACCAAAGGGAGTTACCCTATTTTAAGGTAATGTCTTCACTTGTGTTCTTTTGTATTATTTTGCTTCCCCAAACCCCTAAACTCTTTTTATTCATTTATTTTGTAACAAATCCAGTATATTAAATATACTAGGATGTTTTTATAAGAATCATTCGATCTACACTTACACACACCTACATCAAATGGTTAATGAACATACTATTTCTATGGATGGCGAATTTCTGCCTCACGAAACGATGATTGTTCAACACTCATATAACACCTTAAAAGGTGGCCATTAAGATGTCACTATATTTATATATTATATATAATATGTTTATGTTTCTGTATTTTTATTTTGTGGAAATCCTTTATGGTTTCCATTGTGGGTAAACACGATAATTTCATTTTAGGAAGTGCGGACTACTGCCCCCTCAAAGTGATTTGATTTGTTAATTCCATATGTGGGATGTATAAAGGATGGATTTAAAGTTATTATATATGATGTATGTTAAATATAAATGATGAATATAATTCTGGAATTAAAATATACATTCCTATCATTTGGTTTTAATTCCATTAATATGACATAGAAATGAATGTAGCATTCATGCGTACGTATGGCTTACCGTCTCCATGAACGATGCATTTCATTTATTACCTCTAAATGATTATCTAATATTATAAATACATGTATATTATGGATATATATGATATATATGATATCCAAATCATGAATATAATTCTGGATACAATGAACATTTGACCACACGAACAACATGTAATTGTAAGAAGTCCACTTTCGACTTAAGAACCAAATATCGACAAAACAAACATTATTAACTCAAATGATTAAATAATGTTTATAAAATGGAAATAAGTGATATAAAAGGAATAATGAACTAGAAAACGGTTCTTAATAAAGTGTAAATTAACTCAAGTTTATTATTCAGGACGTTAAAGAACGATCAGGTCAAGTCGGACCCGAGGTAAGGGATCCTACTCCTCTCTTTCTTTTTAAGTACACTCTTTTATGTCATTCATTCTAAGCTCATATTTTTTGTTATTGGGGTGTTATTTTATATTAATCTTACCGTCATTTTTATGTTCATATTATTAGAGACCCTATTCTCCCTCATCAATCCATTTTTGAAGTTTTGAGTGGCGCCGTTAGGCTGCCGAATTTTCGTAAGAGATCTAACCTCTCTCTTTCTCTTTAAGTACTCTCCTTTATGTCACTTATTTTAAGCTCCTCTTTGTTATGATTGGGGATGTTATTTTATATTACTCTTTCTGAACATTTTATTGTAATATGATGATATACCCTATTTGATATCATCAATCCATTTTCGGAAGGTTTAAGTGGCCCCGTTAGGCTGCGGAGTATTCATAAGGGATTTATCATCTCACATTTATTCCCGTGAGATTTATGAAGCATTTGCCACAATTTCCTTTTAGTGGTGTATTTACTGACCATTATTTTACTCATTGTGTAATATTTTTTCATTTATGAGTATTTACATCAATGTTGTATTGTCCTTCTTTCTCAGGGCGTATGTTTCGAATGATACCCTTGTCGGTAAGAGAACCTTTCACTCTCCTCTTTTTAAAAGACTTATTTTGTTATGTCTTTTAATTCACATAATATTTTTTTGGGATATGTTCTTATATACCCTTAGTGATGTAAATTTTATTTCCAAGTGATGAGATACCCTTTTTATCTCTCATCAACTCTTTTTCTGAATTTTGAAGTGACGCCGTTAGGCTCCCGAATTTTTACAAGGGAACTTCTTAACCCAATTTTGATTTTTTGGGATAAACTTGTACATCATTAATATGTCATTCTAGGATTATGTGTGAATGTCCTCTAATTGTTTTACACTTAATACCCACTTATATTTCGTGTATTCGTTTTTCAAAGATAGTTATGTAACAGATTTAACCTTATTCCAAGGATACCGTCTTTGTATGGGACTTCGTCTCAATCTCCTTTCATTGAGGAATATTTTGTTTTATACAAAACCTTCTTTTATACGGTGTATAAACCCCTTTGACTTTTACGTTTATTCAAAATGGATCTTTTTAATACAAAGCCTTTACTAAAAGACAAGAGGGAATGTTTTTGTCGTACGTATGCGGCGACAACGATGTCTCGGCCGCCGTGACCATTGTTTGAGTTTCGGCTTCCTCTTCAAGCCATACCTTCTTTTTAAAAGAAAAATAAATACCATGTTATACTTTTCTTTTATTTTGGTATTGAAAATGGTTTTCATAATGATTTTATTATATCAATGTGTTGTATTGATATCTTGTGATTGAAATAGGGAAATGTTATGTTTCCTTTATGCATGTTTTATGTGATACGATTATGTTGTGGTTCTTGGGCATTATTATGAAGATGGGTGGTTCCGTGATAAACTAAGGGCGGGTGTGCCCAATATAGCTCTCCAATGCGTTGGGTAACACGAAGGAGTGAAATGTTAAGGTTTTTCCGAAGAGATTTATAGAATATATTATGGTGGGTATTCCAAACGTAACCAAGAGGGTTACTCCCTACGTAAGAATGTTATGAATGCATCAAGTTGCCTTTATTTCTTATGATTTCTATGATTTATTCATGATTTTATGAGGTATGTTAAAGTGATTATGTTTTATGGGTAAAGTATGATTTCATTCTTATGTATACATGTACTCATGTTTCCTTTCCATATTTTTATATCCTTTACTGAGCTTTTTATGCTCATCCCAAGTTTTTGAAATATTTTTCACAGGTCAAGGGAAGGGTACATGATATGATGATAGTGTCAAGGAAGTGTCAAGAAAGAATCCATGTTTTATTTTAAGTATGTTTCAATTGATGGGAAAAATGAATACTATCTTTTATGTAACCACTTTGTTTAAATGTGGAATGTAATGAATGTTTTATTATCTAATTCTCTAAAACTCTAAACCTGAAAAGATCCTCAATGTGTAATCTTTTATTAACTCAAGATTAAGTAAGGTTTAAGGCTGGGGCCTTATAGTTATTATCAGAGGTCGGTTTTGAAAACTTTTGGGATTAGGAGTTTTTGTTAGACACATGGTTAGTCCCTATATATATTATGTTAGTTAAATCCTTATTTTATAACATTTTTTTCAGGAAAAGTAAAGTCTGTTACGAATGGAAGGAGAAGGATCTCAAATGACATTCCTATCTCTTCCTGATGAAATGCTTGCAATAATTATTGCAATGTATTGTTTGGATGTTTGCAGAACATTTTCTAGCATAAAACTCACTTGCAAGCATTTTTTTGAGATATCAAACACCTCCTGTATACCTCGTTATCATCGTGGATCATGGGTTGTTTTTAGGAAAATACTATTTTCAAAATATTCTCATATTTTCAAGAAAGGTAAATATTATCAAGGTATTTTCAAATATTTTACCTTATCACAAGAATTTGAAGCATATTTTGATTTTAAAGATGGTGCTGAGGAAGGAGACCCTTGCGCAACCTATTTATATTTTCTTTTAAAATATACTCTGACATCACATACTTATGGTATTTTAAAAGGACCAATAATAGAAAGTTTCAACTCAATTTTGGTCTGAAAATTTTATAGAAATCATGTTTTATCAGATGTTTTGGAATTATACGTCATACATGATTATTTTCCAAAACTGATTTTCTGTGAACACCAATATGACCCATGTTGTATGAGGTGTATTTGGATGGAGGAAGCAAATGATTTTGAAGGATCACTAAATCATTGTTGCAATGCATGGGACTTCTAACTACGTGAACAAGATGATGATGAAACCGAGTGGATTCCATGATCAAGGTATGATGTTATTAATTTTGGGAAATATTAACCTATCATGGAGGATATGTGATTAGGTTAATTACTTTTCAATACGAGACATTAAGAGAAACTGATGTTGTTTGTAGATAAATGTTACGATTTTACTTGGAAGACTATTTGACTAAATCCATCAAATATTTAGGTTTCAATCTATGTTTGGTTTACTTTGAAGAATTTTTTGGAAAATTTTTTTATCGAATGGTCCTCGTTGAACTTTGGGTTTTGTTGGACAAATTTTGGAGATTAAGAATAGATTTTCTTTTTATAAAGGGTTATCCTTTTCTGGATTATCTGATCTTGTAATAACCTTTTTGGTTTTGGTTTTGGTTAAAGTCTAAAGACATGGGAAGTATATAGTTCTCTTTTTTGGATTAGGTGATTCTCTAGAAGTAGATTATAGTACTCTTAATGTAAACAAGTCTTCCTAAATACTCGTCTTTTGGAGAAAATATGAGTTTGTGTAAGGAATATAATAAAAGTTGAAAGTCAACATGATAAGTGATTATGTTTCCTTATGAATAAATTCCACAATAAAAAGTAACTTAAGACAAAAATGTTGTCTATTTACTTTTCTTACCGGGGAATCAAATACCTTTTAACCCATCACATGTTTGTGATTTTCTTGTGGTTAACTTTCTCCTAAACATGTTTTCTATCACTCTCCATCAGAACATGATCCTTTGTTTATTTCCTCCATGTCCATATTTTCATACTTGTAATCCTAGTATGGGTTAACTCGGGTGACCTTTGTACTTATCTTTCTTTATTTCAAAGTGATTTTTTTGCCGACTCTTGTTCCGATGTGGGACTTTCAAGGATGTTTCCAAGACCAATTTTAAAATTGCGAGGAAAAAATTTTCAAAAGGGGGGAAGGATATAACATCCAATGTAACTAATGAATAATAGATATTTTTATCTATTTATATTAATGATTAAGATAGTGTTTTAGAGGCTTAAAATGAAAATAAATACAATCTTAAGCATGGAATACACTAATATTCTTAACAGATTGTTTTACTGCCTTTTGATGGAAAACCCTTTTTAAATAAAACTTTTGACAATTTTAAAATATATATTTGTAAAAATAAACATATTAATTATGATTGGGACATTGAAATTTACATTGGATAAATTTTTGGTATTTTTCTGACAATGTTCATTTTTTAATGAATAGTGAAAAATACTTCATTTTACATCAAAACTGCTTTTTCATTTAATTTAATTATATGGTTAGAATATATTTTTAATTAGTATTAAAGTGTAATCTGAATATATTTTTACCATTTAATACAATGGTGTTCATTAGGATTAATTTCACTTTGAAATTGGTCATAAACTAATGCCAAACTTTTCATAGATATTGTTTCAAATAAACCCGCTATTTGTTTTGACAACGGGAATTATTTTTAAATAAATTATTGCAATTTATGAGATTGGAATTGGGTAAAATGGATTAAATACTTGGAATCAGAAGGTACAAATTATGTAATCAAGACTCATTTGTTTTTTGGACATTAAGAAGAGTAACGACGGTAATTATCTCTAATTATCTTGATTAATGAGTAATCAAGTAGTTAAAGATAATAAAATGATATCATAATGAAACAAAAAGACCACAAAATGTGTCCTAAGGATATTTTTTGTCTCATTTCCAAACATGGGATGCCTTGTGCAAAACTTGGGTGCCCCATGAAATCACTTTTGTGAGAAAAGTGACTTTTTATCTTTTTATTTTTCTAAAGAATGTTAAATGTAACAAAGACTGTATCACCTAAGTAAAATATTTTTAATTTTGTCTACATAAATGATATTTTGGACTATAAATTTCCATTGGAAAGATAAAAATATTTTCTAAATCATAGTATTTTTTTTATAATTTTTAGACATTAAATAATTTAAATTATTTTTGACATCATAATGATGCAGCGATGACCTCATTATCTGACGATTTAAATAAAATGGAAGGATAATGTATAATCTAAGACCTAAAAATGTCCAAAACTTATTGGGTGTGTATATTTCGAACCCTTATCACCTTATTCTTGAATTATATCAATGTGGGACCCTTAAAATCCGAAACCCATTTGAAAATCAAGTAACATTTTTTTACTTTCCAAGAGTGCCCCTCCTCTCCTCTTATAAAAGGCCCCCATCTCTACCTCCTTACCCACACATCCAAAGCCTTTGTCTCGGAAAAAACCTTCCCATTTTGTCTCTCTGGATCCCTCTCTAACTCCTTGAAGGCTCACTTTGGGCAAAAGTCTTCCCAAGGAAGCCGCTGAGCTCAAACCAAAGGGAGTTACCCGATTTTAAGGTAATGTCTTCACTTGTGTTCTTTTGTTTTATTTTTCTTCTCCGACCCCCTAAAAACTTTTTATTAATTTATTTTGTAACAAATCCGTTATCTTAAATATACTATTATGTTGTTATAAGAATAATTCGAGCTACACTTACACAAACCTACATCAAATGGTTAAAGAACATACTATTTCTGTGGATGACGAATTTCTGCCTCACAAAACGATGATTGTTGAACACTCATATAACACCTTAAAATGTGGCCATTAAGATGTCAATATATTTATATATGAAATATAATATGTTTATGTTTCTGTATTTTTCTTTTTTGGCATTCCTTTATGGTTTCCATTGTGGGTAAACATGATAATTGTATTTTAGGAAGTGCGGACTACCGCCCCCTCAAAGTGATTTGATTCGTTAATGCCATATGTGGGATGTATAAAGGATGGATTTAATGTTATTATATATGATTTATGTTACATATAAATGATGAATATAATTCTGGAATTAAAATATACATAACTCTAATTTGGTTTTAATTCCATTAATATGACATAGAAATGAAAGTAGCGTTCATGCGTACGTACGGCTTACCGTCTCCATGAACGGTGCATTTCATTTCTTACCTCTAAATGATAATGTAATATTTTAAATACATTTATATTCTGGATATATATGATATATATGATATCCAAATCATGAATATAATTCTGGATGTATTGAACATTTGACCACACGAACAACATGTAATTATAAGAAGTCCACTTTCGACTTAAGAACCAAATATCGACAAAACAAACATTATTAACTTAAATGATTACATAATGTTTATAGCATGTAAATAAGTGATATAAAAGGAAGAATGTACTATAAAAAGGTTCTTAATAAAATGGTAATTAACTCAAGTTTATTATTCAGGTCGTTAAAGAATGATCGAGTCAAGTCGGATCCGAGGTAAGGGATCCTACTCCTCTCTTTCTTTTTAAGTACACTCTTTTATGTCATTCCTTCAAAGAACATATTTCTTGTTATTGGGAAGTTATTTTATATTAATCTTACTATAATTTTTATGTTCATATGATGAGAGACCCTATTCTATCTCATCAATCCATTTTGGAAGTTCTGAGTGGTGCCGTTAGGCTGCCGAATTTTCGTAAGAGATCTAACCTATCTCTTTCTCTTTAAGTACTCTCCTTTATGTCACATCTTTTAAGCTCCTCTTTGTTATGATGGGGGATGTTATTTTATATTCCTCTTGCTTTACATTTTATTGTAATGTGATGAGATACACTATTTGATCTCATCAATCCATTTTTGGATGTTTTAAGTGGCGCAGTTAGGCAGCGGAGTTTTCATAAGGGATTTTTCATCTCACTTTTATTCCTGTGAGATTTATGCTACATTTTCCACCATTTCATTTGAGTGGTGTATGTACTGACCATTATTTTACTCATTGTGTAATATTATTTCATTTATGAGTATTTACATCAATGTTGTATTTTCCTTCTTTCACTGGGCATATGTTTCGAAAGATACCCATGTCAGTAAGGGAACCTTTCACCCTCCTCTTTTTAAAAGACTTATTTTGTTATATCTTTTAATTCACATAATATTATTTTGGGATATGTTCTTCTATATCCTTAGTGATGTAAATTGTATTTCCAAGTGATGATATACCCTTTTTATCTCTCATCAACTCTTTTTCTGAATTTTGAAGTGACGCCGTTAGGCTGTCAAATTTTTGCAAGGGAACTTCTTAACCCAATTTCGATTCTTTGGGATAAACATGTACACCTTGAATATGTCGTTCTATGATTATGTGTGAATGTCCTCTGATTTTTTTACACTTAATACCCACTTATATTTCGTGTATTCGTTTGTCACACATAGTTATGTAACTGATTTATCCTTAATCCAAGGATACCGTCTATGTATGGGACTTCGTCTCAATCTCCTTTCGTTGAGGCATATTTTGTTTTATACAAAAACTTCTTTTATACAGTGTATAAACCCCTTTGAATTTTACGTTTATTCAAAAGGTATCTTTTTTATACAAAGCGTTTACTAAAAGACAAGAGGGAATGTTTTTGTCGTACCTATGCGGTGAAAACGACTTCTACACCACCGTGACCATTATTTGAGTTTCGGCTTCCTCTACAAGCCATACATTCTTTTTAAAAGAAAAATAAATACCATGTTATACTTTTCTTTTATCTTGGTATTGAAAATGGTTTTCATAATGTTTTTATTATATCAATGTGTTGTATTGATATCTTGTGATTGAAATGTGGAAATGTTATGTTTTCCTTATGCATGTTTTATGTGATACGATTATGTTGAGGTTCTTGGGAATTATTATGAAGACGGGTGGTTCCATGATAAACTAAGGGCAGGTGAGCCCGATATAGCTCTCCAATGCATTGGGTAACGTGAAGGAGTGAAATGTTAATGTTTCTCCGAAGATATTTCGGGAATATACTGTGGTGGGTATTCCAAACGTAACCAAGAGGGTTACTCCCTACGTAAGAATGTTATGAATGCCTCATGTTACAATTATGTGTTATGATTTCTATGATTTATTCATGATTTTATGAGGTATGTTAAAGTGCATATGTTTTATGGGTAAAGTATGATTTCCTTCTTATATATACCTGTACTCATGGTTCCTTTTCATATTTTTATATCCCTTACTGAGCTTTTAATGCTCATCCCATGTTTTTGAAATGTTTTTCACAGGTCAAGGGAAGGGTACATAATATGATGATAGTGTCAAGGAAGTGTCAAGAAAGAATCCATGTTTTATTTTAAATATGTTCCCATTGATGGGAAAAATGAATACTATCTTTTATGTAACCACTTTGTTTAAATGTGTGTTGTTCGGAGTGGACACTCAAGAGGCGGGGGGTGAATTGAGTTCCAATTAAAAATTCTATTTTAAAACTTTGTCTTAAAAACCCCCAAATAAAATACTAAATTAAACTGTAGTGAATTTATATCAATGTAAGGGTTCGGTTGGGTTCTCAAGGGATTGATTATTTCCCAGTTAATCAAAATAGAAAGGTTGATTAACTTTTGAAACCAACTTCCTGATTTATAACTAATATAAACACTTGTGAATTTAATTAACAAAGTTACTTTAAAACAGTTTTGGTTTTAAAGTAATTAGTAGAAGAATAAAAGAATAACTTTGAAAATAAATAAACACAGTTGATTTAACCAAGAGGTTCAGTCTCAAGATGAGACTTAGTCCTCTCAAAACATTATATAAAAGTGATCCACACCCTGGATCGGGGATTACAACAGTATACAGCTGTCCAGGTCCAAGACCTCTACCACTATTATCCGTGGGAACAGAAACAACAGCAAACAGCTGTCCAGGTCACACGACTTCTACCACTATCTCAGTGCGAAGGAAAAGATGTAAGAGTGTTGAGTGAGGATTTACAAATCCTCCAGTTAGAGTACAGTAGACAGTGTGTGTGTAAAGTAAAACATATAAGCAACACTGCTCAATATGTAAAAAGATAAATCACAGAGCAAATATTTAGAGTTTAGAAATGGCTCTAGTGACTGTCGTGCAGTTCTGGACTCCTTTGATTGATCAGAATTCACTCTGAGTCCTCTTCTGGTTTTCTGTCTAGAAAACAGAGTATCATCTGTTTCCTTGACTTCCAGGTGTAGAGACAGTCAATGAAGCTCTTGAGTTAAGTTCTCGTTCTCAGATCTTCACTGGTATGCAGTAAAGAATGAGTTCTTCTTGTAAGTTCAGTCGTCTCTTTGCATTCACACTCGGTTGTTCTTTCACCACACCTTGTGGTCAGTATCTCTCTATGTATTTGTCTATATGTCTCCCACACCATCGTAGTAGAACATCCTTCCATTATTTAAAGAATGATCTCTGGCAAAAGATGATTTACTTTTTGCAGGTACGAGGTACGGTTCCCTGACATCCAACAGCACTCATTAAATAAATGTTAGTGTATTAAAATATACCTGATATGACCGTTTGTTAGAATAAATAATGATAAAGAAATTAAAGCAGTGTCGGGTTCTGTCTCTGGAACGGTAGCTCTTGATATCGGTAGACTTGTGTTACAGTGGGTGTCTGTAGGTCTAAGTATCGGTAGACATTTGTAACGGTAGACGTGTCTATCAGTAGACTTGATGTATTGGTAGCGGTGGACTTGTAATAGTTGCAGTGGCTCTGCCTTTACCAGTAGCAGTAACTCTATATCGGTAGCTGTGGCTCTGCTTTGTAATGGTAGCGATAGCTCTCTCTATCAGTAGACTTTGCATAATGATGGACTTTAGCATATCAGTAGCTGTTAACTTTGTTGTAGCTGTAACTGTCGACTTCATTGTATCGGTAGATCTCTTATAGCAGTAGCTCCAACATATCAGTAGACTTAACTGTATCGGTCGCTGTGACCTATAACGGTTGATAGCTTGTAACGGTAGCTATTTTTTCTGATGGTAGCTACTGTCTAATGGTTTCTCTACTCTGTATCAGTAGCTAGTTTTTAACGGTAGCTAAAAACTGTTTCAGCATTCACTTGGCAAAATGAGTTAAGTCATAGTAAACATATATATCTGATAATGCAAAAGACATAATTTAATAATAGTGAAGGTAACAACATATATTAAAGTATATTTGGAATGTATTAATCATAATCAAGATATAAATAAAGAATGGTTGGGATTATCAAAAAACAATAAATCTACTTAATTCCAGAGGGTTCAACAATCTCCCCCTTTTTGATAATCACAACTTATGCCAAAATAAAGTAATATCAGAGGAATCAAAAAATATATTAAAGTATGATATCAACAGTATAGTATCAGAGGAAAAATCTAAAAATAGGAATATATCAGGAAATAATGTAGTATCAGAGGGAAAAAAACAAGATTCTTTAGTGTTAAAAGATTCGCATATTCCTCCCCTATTAATTTAACTACAGCATTCTCCTACAAAGTAGTGATTTTCTCCCCCTTTCTCCCCTTAGGTGAACAACATTCTCTTTCTCTATCTCTGGGTACAGGTTTCCAATAATGTTTCCCCCTTTGTGATTAACAAAAAGGAGGGTATTAGAGAAAAGAGAAGGACTAGGAAAGAAAATAGACAGAGTAATATAGACAGTGAAGAGAGGAATGAAGTATTTGATTGATAAGTAAAAGATACAGTGGGAAAATCAGAAAAGTACAAAAATACAATTAATCCCATAAAAAAAACGGAGCTAGAAGCACTCAATTATCCTCTTGAACAGGTGTCTTTACCTTGGGATCATCATAGGGTTCAGAGGTAGAGTCAGCAGGCTTGGGAATTCCTGAACGAACCACTGGTGGATCAGCAACTGATACAGTACCAGATCTGTAATATGCCGCTCTCTGAGGGATCAAAGGTGTTAAGCTCCTGATGGCTTGAACTGGAGTCAGTTGAGGAGTACTCCCAGAGGCAGATGGTGGAAGGGCAGGTGGTACAATAACTGTCCGAGCATCCATATGTAGGAAAGGCAGTAAGAGATTCCTGAAATCCATGATGATTCTTCCACCTCTCTCTATAGAAGATACAAAATCATCTCTGTTCTCAATAAACTTATCTAAAGCAGGAGTAAGCTCCCTGAACATACTAACCTGTTCTCTGAAGGATTGGGTAACTGGAGGTAACTTCATATTCTCAATCAAAAGCATGAAATGGTTTGTCATTTGGTGTTTGGTATAAATTTTTTCAAAATAAACATCCACCTTATTTTTGATTTCCTCTTGAGAAGAAATATCTTCCCACAGGTGATCATGAACAAAACTACTAACTTCCCTAGTGGTAGCATGAATCTGAGTATCTGATGCACCACTAGGATGGGCCTTAGCCAATTTTCCTGAAAAATAGTGCGGATCTGGTCAAGGTTCACACTGGAGCTACTTGAGGGAAGAGGTTTCGTTGAGAAGGCCACTGTCTCCTTGAAATATTGAGTCAGACTACTAACTACCTTCTGAACAAGTTCATCCTGACTGTTCAGATGTTCTTTGACTAACATCTTAAAGGACTCAAAAACTTCCACAAACTGTTTGACCACTTCTTTGATATACTGAATGTCAGTGTGCACATGGGTTTGAGAACTGTTCAAAGCAGTCAATGAAGCGATTGATTGTCTAAGAGCAGCTACAGCTCCTGTCCAACTCTCAATCTGAGTGTGGCACACCTTACGTTCATCCACCATTTCTTTCACAAGAGTGGACACACTACATCCAATGGATAACTCGAGTGATTTCTGCATTCTTTTCATCTCTTCAACCATACATTTCATCATATATGCCACTGATTGTCTAATTGCTTCATTCAATTCATCTTTTAAAGACAAAAGGTTCTCCTTGGTTTCCACGTTGTCAGTCACAGTAGGTAAGGTAACTGATTCCTTTTGGGTTTAATCTTCCTCATCAGAATCTCCATAAGAAAGTCCAAGAATCATATATCCGGGATCTTATGTCCAACAATCAATGTCATATAACACTGATACTGAGCCATGATTGTCCTCCTCACTTGGAACATTCTTCTGATATATCTCTTCCAACTCTTCTTCCTGAGGTAATTCTACAATTTCCTCTACAATTAAAGTAGATTCAATAGCCATTTGTTCTGAGTCATTAATGACTCTCTCATCAACTGGGGTTGCTGCTATGTCTTCCAAATCAGGTACTATCCTGACTGTACTGACTATTAGAGTACTCAAACTGAGCTCTTTTTCAACATTTTCCTCATCATTTGCTTCATCATCAGCCTCCTTTTCTCTATGATCAGATACAGTTGTCTCTTCATCCTCAGAGGTTTCCTTGAAAACATATTGGAATGATTCTTCTCCTTCTTCTGTAGTCTCTATATCATTATCCTTCAAGACAGTTTCTCTCTTTGGTAGTTCTTTTGGAGGGCTAGCTGCTCCATAAGAAATAACTTGATGCACAGGACTAGGGTGTAGGTCTGGGTCTCCTCCTTCCTCTATTGATGTCTCTTCCTCCTCAGCTTCATCATCACTGTAGACAGATTCTGGATCATCTGGTCCAAGACCAGGATCTCTCACATCCATTGGTCTAGATGGATGATCTACAAGAGTGATCTTGTCATAAATTTTTTGATCATCATTTACCC
Organism: Viscum album; assembly: GCA_963277665.1. Lineage (NCBI taxonomy): Eukaryota > Viridiplantae > Streptophyta > Magnoliopsida > Santalales > Viscaceae > Viscum > Viscum album. The sequence continues at coordinate 1,391,528,747 of OY728150.1, read as the reverse complement.
ATGATTTATTCCAAGGATTCCAGCTGACTTTCATGTATTTACAAATAGTTCTTGTAATACAGATGTTGTCCTTAACCACTACCAGCTCATCCTGAGGTCCATATATCTCCTTCACTTTCAGCATCACAGAAATGAGCTTTGAAAAAAACAAGGCATTTGATTTTGACTTCTGTCTAGTCATCTCTTCCACTTGAACCATAATCAATATGCATAGATTGATTCTCACACTGTGCTTTAGAAAATGTAACAGATATAAGTCTTGGAATCTTAAAGTGGAAAAGTCTCCTCTTCTCGGACTAACAACATGATGAATAAATTTAAATAACAGCTTATCTTCTCTTTCCATCTCGGCAGCAATCACCTTTCTAGGGGTCCCATTCCCTGTGAGTTCCAGTAGAGCATCTTCATATCGAAACACATCACTGGTCGAAGGTACAGACTTGGAATAATAAGTAAAATCGCCCTCATGAGGAACTCTCAGGTTCTCAGCCCATTCTCCTGAAGTAAACTATACTTACTGACCATTCACATATGATACCATTTTGATTTCTTCTTCATGCTTTTCAAAACGAACTAATTCATAGAACTGTTTCACTCGTCCTAGATAATAAGGTCTGTTGTTGTCAGTGAAGCATTCTAGCCAGCCTTGTTCTTCTAACTCTCTAAGAACCAACGAATTGCTTTCCATAAGCCATTCTGCACACACCTCTTTTTCAACAACTATCTCGCACTTCGATTGGTGTGGGTTTACAGGTCTTCTCTGAGCTACACTTCCACTGCCACTTCCACTGGCATCAGTACTAGCTAATTTTTGTCTCTTCGCTGCCAGCGCTTCACTTCCATCAGTCATCTGAGGTCTCTTGACGTGGTCCATTACGGATTTGAGGTTACGGTTCTGAAGGCCAATAGGTTTAGGTATAGGAGAGTTCGAGCAGACAGGTTTGCGGTGAGATTGAGTGAGTCTAGTTCGAGTTTTAATATCATTTAGGATTCATAAATCACATAAATCATAAATAAAATAAAACGGTTCGATGACTCAGAATTATAGAAAAATAATGTGCGCAAATATACCGGTAAAGTCTTCTAATGGTAAGGTTTCCCTAACGGTGAGGTCTCCCTAACGGTGAGGTCTCTATAACGGTGAGGTTTCTCTAACGGTGCGGTCTCTCTAACGGTGAGGTATCTCTAACGGTGAGGTATCTTTAACGGTGAGGTCTCTATAACGATGAGGTCACTCTAACAGTGTGGTTTCTTTAACGGTGAGGATTCTCTAACTGTGAGGTTTCTATAACGGTGAGGATTCTCTAATGGTGAGGATTCTATAACGGTGAGGATTCTCTAAAGGTGAGGTTTCTATAACGGTTTCAAGGGTAAGTTATCATTCCTAATTCATGTTTGATGAAACTTAATCTTTCGGAACATAAAGGCTTAGTGAAAATATCAGCTAATTGGTGTTCAGTTCCTATGAACTCAAGTGTTATATCACCTCTTTGATAATGATCTCTTAGAAAATGGTGTCTAACATCAATTTGTTTTGTTCTATAGTGAGACATAGGATTCTTAGAGATATTAATCGCACTAGTGTTGTCACAGTTGATTGAAACATGTTTAAAGTCAAATCCATAATCCAGTAGTGTGTGTTTCATCCATAGAATCTGTGCACATCAACTACCAGCAACGATGTATTCTTCTTCAGCACTAGACAATGCAGCTGAGTTCTGTTTCTTACTACACCATGATACTAGGGATTTTCCAAGTAAGTGACATGTTCCAGATGTGCTCTTCTTATCTAACTTATAGCCAGCAAAATCAGCATCTGAATAACTTGTTAAGTCAAATGATTATCCTTTTGGATAAAACAAACCTAAATTCATAGTATGATTAAGATATTTAAAAATTCTTTTAACAGCCAATAAGTGCGATTCTTTAGAATTAGCTTGAAATCTAGCACACATACATACACTGAACATAATATCTGGTTGACTAGCAGTAAGATAAAGTAAACTCCCAATCATACCTCTGTAATTAGTTTGATCAACTAGTTTCCCAGATTCATCAACATCCAATTTACAGGTGGTACTCATAGGTATTTCAATTTTTTTAATACTATCCAAAAAAAATGTTTTAACAAATCTTTAATATATTTACATTGATTTAAAATAATACCATCTTTAGTTTCAAAGATTTGAAAACCAAGAAAATACTTAAGCTCTCCCATTAAGCTCATTTCAAACTCATTTTGCATAACTTCTGAAAAATCTGTACATAAAGAATTTTTAGAAGATCCAAAAATAATATCATCAACATAGATTTGTACTATTAATACATCTTTTGAAATCCTTTTTATAAAAAGAGTGGGATAAGCTATTCCTTTTGTAAATCCTTTTGAAATAAGAATGTTTGAAAATCATTCATACCAAGCTCTGGGAGCTTGTTTAAAACCATATAAAGCTTTAGAATGTTTAAAAACATGATTTTGAAAATGAGGAATTGAAAAACCAGGTGGTTTTCCTACAAAAACTTCTTCAAAAATAAAACTATTTAGTAAACAACTTTTCACATCCATTTGATATAACTTAAAATTCAGATGTGATGCATAGGCAAGTAAGATCCTAATAGCCTCTAATCTAGCTACAGGTGCAAAGGTTTCCTCATAGTCAATTCCTTCCTCTTGATTGTAACCTTGTGCAACTAGCCTAGCTTTGTTTCTAATGATGTTTCCAGATTCATCAACTTTGTTTCTAAACACCCATTTTGTGCCTATGGTGATAGTGTCCTTAGGTCATTCTACTAATTTCCAGACTTTGTTTCTTTCAAATTGATTTAGTTCTTCTTGCATAGCTATTACCCAAAATTCATCATTGATAGCATCATTGATATTTTTAGGTTCTAACTGTGAAAGAAAAGCATGATGTTCAACCTGATTTCTTAGAGAAGCTCAAGTCTGTGTTCCTCTATCTATATTTCCTACAACTGCATCTAAATGACGGTTCTTTAGAATCCTAGTTGGTCTTGAAAAGGTAGGGCTATAGATTTCAGGTTCATCTACAGGTTGAGGCTCAACAGAAGCAGGGTCTGGAAAATTTCCAGAACTGGATGTTTTAACTATAGGTACAATGTTTTTATCATTAAGGTTCAAACAAGAGAGATCATCTTCAATACTTTCTGGAGAGGTCTTAGTTTCATGTGGATCAGTTTCATCAAATTTGATGTGAACAGATTCTTCCACACATTTGGTTCTTTTATTGAAAACTCTATAGGCTTTACTAGAAATAGAGTAACCTAGGAAAATTCCTTCGTCACTCTTGGATGCAAACTTGTCAAGATTATCTTCAGTATTAAGAATAAAGACTTTGCAGCCGAAAACTTTGAAGTAGTTAACCTTATGTATCCTATGGTTCCACAACTCATAAGGGGTCCTCTTAAGAACAGGTCTAATCAAGACTCTATTAATAACATAGTAAGCAGTATTGATGGCTTCAGCCCAAAAATAAACAGGTAGGTCATACTCATTAAGCATGGTTCTAGTGATTTCTTGCAGGGTTCTATTCCTTCTTTCTACTACACCATTCTATTGAGGTGTCCTAGGGGAAAATAAATTGTGACTATAGCCATTGTGTGAGCATTAGGATTCAATCTCATGATTTTCAAACTCACGGACATGATCACTTCTCAAAATTTTAATCTTAAGTCCACTAAGGTTTTCTACAGACTTGGAGTATTTTACAAAGCAAGAACAAGCTTCACTTTTGTGAGATAGAATATATACCCAAGTATATCTAGAAAATTCATATACATGATCATAGACACAGTGCTTCCCATTTAAACTAGAAAATCTAGAAGGTCCAAAAAAATCCATGTGAACCAGCTCGAGAGGTTGAGAAGTTGACACTTCTTTCTTTGATTTAAAAGAAACTTTATGTTGCTTTCCCTTTTGACATGGATTACAAACTTTGTCTGCTGGAAATTCATGTTTTGGTAGGTCTCTAACTAAGTTATTCATATCAAGTTTTCTAAGTGAATGCACATTGCAGTGTCCCAATCTTTTGTGCCAAAGCCAAGACTCTTTATTAAATTCATTTAAACAAGTAATATTTTGCTTAGATAATGAATTTAAATCAATAGTATAAACATTTTCATTTCTCAAAGCACCAAACAATAAAACAGTTTTAGAATTAAAAACACTGCAAGAATAATCATCAAATTTAACATAAAAACCATCATCACATAACTGAGAAATACTTAACAAATTGTATTTAAGTCCATCAACAAATAAAACTTTAGAAATCAATATTGAGTCAGTGTTACCAATCTGGCCTATGTTGATGATTTTTCCTTTTGAGTTATCACCAAAAGTGACAAACCCTCCATCAACTCTGACTATGCTTTTAAAGCATGAGAAGTCTCCTGACATTTGTCTTGAACATCCACTGTCCAAGTACCAAGTCTATTTACAGGAGATCTTTAAGCAGGTTTCCTACAAGACAGATTTAAACAGAAAATGAGTTTGGTAGCCAGATTTTCATAGGTCCAGACAGGTTATCCAATAACACTTTAGGTACCCATATTTTTCTAATGGGTCTCGTAAAATTTCTAGAATCAAAAGATTTTGGAAGATAAAACATATTAGATCCATAAATATGAATATAACTAGTTAATGCATATGAAGTTCCAGAGCTAGCTACATTCTATCCAGATTTAGGAATGAATCTAGTTTGGGTAATTTTCCTTTGTCCAAGTTGGTATCCTATACCAGTAGTGTATCTAGGTGCTATTTTCTTACCTAGAATTTGAGTAAGAGTATCTTTACCATTGGTAAAATTCTCTAAATCCTTCTTGATTTGCTCATTAGACAATTTTATTTCAGTATTCTCTTTAAGCAACTGAGCATTCTTTTCTACTTCAATATCAAGAGAAGATTTATGTTTAACAGTTAAAGCATACTATTTCTTTAAACCTTTGTATTGTCTTTTAACACATTACAAGTTTCTTCTATCATATCACAATATTCAAATAGTTCATATTTAGACATGTTATCACATTCAGAATCATCTCCAGAATAATATGAATTAGAAGTAGGAGCTTTTGAAGTTACCTCAGAAGTGTTTGTCATAAAACACATGTTCGCCTTGTTTCTGTGTTCAGTTTCAGAAATGTCAAATTCACTAGAACTGTCCTCAGAAGCACTCCAAGTAGCCTTCATGGCTTTCTTATACTTGTTATCCTTGTATTTATATTTCTTCTTGTATTTCATCTTTGGACAGTCTGCTTTTATGTGTCCTTTCCTTTTGCACTCATAACATACAACTTCATCTGATTTATCAGGCTTCTTCCCATCCTTTTTCCAATTTCATTTGTTGTCATAATTTTATTTGTAGTTTGACTTTCTAAAAAACTTCTTCTTCCTATAAAATTTATTAAACCTTCTAGAAATGTGAGCCATCTCAACATCACTGTCAGAATCAGTCTCATTTTCTTCACGTCTTGAACTTTCATTGATAGCTTGAAGCTTATACTTATCTTTATTCTTTGAGGTTGTAGTTTTGAAGGCAACATATTTCCTTCTAGATTCATCATCTTCTTCTTTGTTTACTTTGAGTTCCTCTTCATACATCATCATTTTTACAATTAGTTCTTTGACTAGTAGTTCTCCAATGTCACATGATTCTCTAATGTAGACAGAGGTTCCTCTCCATCTTTCATGTAGACATCTCAAAATTCTCATGATTTGTTCCTTTGCTGGAACATCCTTTCCCAGAGAAGTCAATGTGTTGACAATTTCATTGAACCTGAGATACATATCAGAAATGGGTTCATCATGATTCATCTTAAAATTATCATACATAATAGTATAGGTATTCAATCTCATCTCCGTAACATTAGTGGTTCCTTCATGAGAAACAGCTAAGGTATCCCAAATTTCATAAGCAGCTTTACAGGAAGATATTCTATTAAATTTCTCATCTCCTAGAGCACAGTATAAAGCATTCATAGATTTACAAGTATTATTGTAGGCAGCCATAGTAGCTTCATTCCATGTAGTTCTAACAGCAGTAAGAATTTTATATTCTGATTCTATAGCAGTCCAAATATCAAAACCCATGCTCTCTAAATGAATTTTCATCTTGATTTTCCACTGAGCATAGTTGGTGCCATTGAAAAATGGTGGTCTATTGGTAGCAACACCTTCAAGTCTAATGTCCATGATAACTAAATTAAAGAAATGATTTTAAAGAGATAAAAATTTAGAAATTACATAAATTTTAAGAACTTTAAAATACAACTAAAATCACAGTTGAAAAACCGAGTACAAAATAATTTTTGTTTTAATTTTTTTTCCCTTTGATACCAAATGTTGGTCGGAGTGGACACTTAATAGGGGGGTGAATTGAGTTCCAATAAAAATTCCTATTTTAAAACTTTGTCTTAAAAACCCCCAAATAAAATACTAAATTAAACTGTAGTGAATTTATATCAAAGTAAGGGTTCAGTTTGGTTCTCAAGGGATTGATTATTTCCTAGTTAATCAAAACAGAAAGGGCAATTAACTTTTTAAAGCAATATACTGATTTACAACTAATATAAACACTTGAGAATTTAATTATCAAAGTGACTTTAAAACAGTTTTGGTTTTAAAGTAATTAGCAGCAGAATAAAAGAATAACATTGAAAATAAATAAACACAATAGATTTAACCAAGAGGTTCAGTCTCAAGCTGAGACTTAGTCCTCTCAAAACATTATATAAAAGTGATCCACACCCTGGATCGGGTATTACAAATGTATACAACTATCCAGGTCCAAGACCTCTACCACTATTATCTGTGGGAACATAAACAACAACAACCAGCTGTCCAGGTCACACGACCTCTACAACTATCTCAGTGGGAATGAAAAGATGCAAGAGTTTTGAGTGAGGATTTAAAAATCCTCCAGTTAGAGTACAGGAGACAGTGTGTGTGTAAAATACAACATATAACACACACTGCTCAATATGTAAAAAGATAAATCACAGAGAAAATATTTAGAGTTTAGAAATGGATGTAGTGATTGTCATGCAGTTATGGAATCCTTTGATTGATTAGAATTCGCTCTGAGTCCTCTTCTAATTTTTTGTCTAGAAAACAGAGTATCATCTATTTCCTTGACTTCTAGGTGTAGATAGAGTTGATGAAGCTCTTGTGTTATGTTCTCGTTCTCATATCTTCACTAGTATGCAGTAAAGAATGAGTTCTTATTGTAAGTTCAGTCATCTCTTTGCATTCACACTCGGTTGTTCTTTCAACACACCTTGTGGTCTGTATCTCTATTTGTATTCGTTTATATGTCTCGCACGCCCTCACAGTATCACATCCTTCCTTTATTTAAAGCACGAGCTCCGGAAAAAGATGATTTACTTTTTGTAGGTACGAGGTACGGTTCCCTGACATCCAACAACACACATTAAATAAATGTCAGTGTATTGAAATATACCTAATATGACCGTTGGTTAGATTAAATAATGATAAAGAAATTAAAGCAGTGTCGGGTTCTGTCTCTGGAACGGTAGCTCTTGATATCGGTAGACTTGTGTTACAGTGGGTGTTTGTAGTTCTGAGTATCGTTAGACATTTGTAACGGTATACTTTATGTATTGGTAGCGGTGGACTTGTAACAGAAGCGGTGGCTCTGCCTTTACCAGTAGCGGTAACTCTATATCGGTAGCTGTGGCTCTGCCTTGTAACGGTAGCGGTAGCTCTCTCTATCGGTAGACTTTGCATAATGGTGGACTTCAGCATATCGGTAGCTGTTAACTTTGTTGTAGCGGTAATTGTCGACTTCATTGTATCGGTAGCTCTCTTATAGAGGTAGCTCCAAAATATCCATAGACTTAACTGTATCGGTCGCTGTGAGCTGTAACAGTTGCTAGATTTTAACGGTAGGTATTTTTTCTAATGGTAGATACTGTCTGACGGTTGCTCTACTCTATATCGTTAGATAGTTTGTAACGGTAGCTAAAAACAGTTTGAGCATTCACTTGGAAGAATGAGTTAAGTCATAGTAAACATATATATCTGATAATGCAAAAGACTTAATTTAAGTATAGTGAAGGTAAAAACATATATTAAAGTATATTTGGAATGTATTAAGCATAATCAAGATATAAAGAAAGAATGGTTGGGATTATCAAAACACAATAAATCCACTTAATTCCAGGGGGATCAACAATGTGGAATGTAATGCAAGTTTTATGATCTAATTATCCAAAACTCTAAACCTGAAAAGATCCTCAATGTGTAATCTTCTAGTAACTCATGATTAAGTAAGGTTTAAGTCTGGGGCCTTATATTTTATATCCATTTTAAATCTTATTGTGGTAACTAAAATTTTTACCAATGATTATTTTTATAAGAAAAAAATGAATGTTACCTCATTAAAAATGTAGAAATTTTTATATCAAATATGGATTCCATTTTATCAAATATTATTTCTATATTTTCTAGAAATTAATATGATAACAATCGCACAAAACACTATTGAAGAATATTTTTATACAATTTAATTTTAAATTATTAAGCTGAATATATATCGGGTTTTTAATATAAAACCCTAACTTGAATGTTAAGATATATTAAATTATAAATATAATCTATATTTTTTTTAAAAAAATCACCAATGCTTATTTATTTTATTTATTATAATAAAAATACATTGGATAGAAGAAAACCGTTTTATAATAAAATAAAGTTTTTGTAGTAAATGTCTTAATCATACTTACTATCCATTATAAAACTAATGTGTGGATTATTATTCATATTTTAAAAATTAATTTTATTTTAATAAATTTATAATATTTATTCGTTATAATACATAACATCTATGAAAATATATTTCTTTATAAAAATATGTAGTTTATTCATAAAATTGTTTTATTAAAAATTTAATGATTTTTAAAAAGTTGGGGACAAATCCTGTTTTTATTCTAAAATAAAACATATATTTAAATAATGATAGAGGGATATCCATAACATTGAATTTAGTCCCATTGACTTGTGGCCCATAAAAATGTCCCGAAGGCCTGGTGCTTCTATTTCTAAAATCATCTCGCCCGCATCAATGCTTACATAATGTATGCGTCATCAAAATAATCACAAATTCGCCATGGGGCTTCCTAAAATATGAATCCTAATATTCTAGATACATGATTATATGGTTTTTCAAATCTGGTTCCATGATAAATACATTATCAAATTAATGATTATTTCTCTAGAAATAAAATATAAGTTTGTTTTCTCGGAAAAAAAATTAGTATATTTTAAAATTTTTTTAACCTTATTCTTTTATAGAAATAAAATGGATAGGGAATAATTGTATACTATATCAGAAGATAATTTTGAATATGGTTTTAATGTAAAGTGGGATATCAAATACATTTTGTTCAAATAAATGGAAATAAATATCAAAAATTGGGGTTTTAAATAATAAAAACTTATTTAAAAATTTAATAACCCATGTTTATTAAATTCCATCTGCTTAGAGAAGAGAAATAACCTTGATTAGGAATTTCATGGACTACCTCCAATACAAATCAATATCTTCCATTTTCACAACAACCTATATTAGTGGCTTATAATGGTGAAATATAATAATAAATGTCACATTTATAATATAATTGTTATTGTAGAGAGGGAAACTTATAATATAACATATTTCTAAATCATTATTAGTGAAATGAAAATACCAATCATGGATTATAGAGAATAAAACCTATATAAAAATTCATATCTATTTTGTTATTTATATTCATTATTATTTACTACGAACCCTTTAAAAAATATTAACCACTATAAATTTATGTAAATTAAATTTTAATTCTTCTATAATAACAAAATTGGCATAAAATTAATCAATTTAATAATCAAAATCATATGTTGCCTTTGGTATAATCATATTTGGGTTGGTCTAAAGACTTACCTAGTCAACGATATAAAATAATTTCATGGATAAAAATGAGAAATTAATTATAAACAATATATGATATGAAATGGAAAATAAAAATTGGATTTATTTTCTAGAATAGTAACATTAATTTTGATATCATGAATTAATATAATGATGTGTATGAGTTCAATGTCATAGTATAATGTTAATCACTTAACCAAAAATTCATGTACCTTGTATGATATTGGAAAGATCTTTATTGGAAGAAGAACAATGTACAACCCCACTATTTTGAATCTAGTACAAAATTATCATGATTACTCACACCCAATATTAAATGTAGATAATAACAAACTAATATACATAGAGATAAAAATTATAAATGATGATTATAAAATGTTATATATTTTAATAAGGTTCAAATTTTGTTACATTTGATAGTTTTGTTAAACTATATAATCAATAACTTTAGTGGAAATCAGGGAATATATAAAGGGTTTTTTTCTCACATTAAAACCCCTTTAGACCACTTCCTTATTATACAAAATGATTTATTTGGAATAGTGTATGTACTTTCCTATTATTTTTTTAAATCTTTATTCTCTCAATATCCATGTTTTGAAATTATTCATTTGAAATCATGTCCTTCAAGGGGGTTTGACTCGAATGTTTTTTTGATGTTATAAGGTGAACATTATCTCAAATTTAATTTCATGAGACATTTTAGTTATTCTGCATAAATATTTCATTAATAAGGTCAATTAAATTCCATACTAAATATTTATATGTAAAATATACCATTTCATAAGTTTTTAAAATTCATTTTATGATCTTCTTCTTTATCATAATTAATTCTTTTGTTACCAATATGATGATGACTTTATCACAAATGAAAATTTAAACAGAGATTTATTTTTAAATATAACATATATGGATTATTTATATGCTTTTACATCTAAAACCAATTTCATTACATTACAATATATTATTTCTTGGGGTATGGCTTTATTTTTTATATTTTATTTCCCCATTCCACATTACATATCCATTATAAATAAAAAGAGCCAACATTTTCTTTTTCATCGGAGAAGTTTTTTTATTTCGATATTTATTTTATTATTTTTGGAATGTCTATATATATACCTAAGAAATTGAATAATTTATTTTTATAAAAAAAATTTATTTTTTGAAAAGAAAAATTTACACTTTTTAACATTTTTCTTCGGGATTGTCAACATTAATTGGTGAAAAGAATCTCTTATTAATTTTTTTCATACTCCCATATCTTTCACCAAACAGTGAAAGTTTATATGAAAATATCTCTCTATATATTCATAGATAATAAAAGAAATTATTTATCTCCTAGTATTATAAAATATATATTCAAAAATACCTGGAAAATATAAGATATGTTTCTCATTTCAAAAGAGATTTTCCTTAAAACTATAAAAATTGTTATTCATTAGTGTTATTCATTAAAATGCGTTTTTATTGATAAATTTTCTTCTAAAATGTTAAAAAATACATTATTTCACATGAAGTATTATTTAGTAATATTTTATTTCAAATAAATGATCCCAAAATGACTTTTTCATTCAAATAATCCTATATTATATGCGTTATTTTTTTCCTTTAATTACATTCCATTAAGAAAAATCAGTATCTACATCCATTTATTTAGTTATTTTTACCCAAATTCCATGTGTTGATATAATAGGGATATTATTTACATAATAATATAACCCCTTCCCCATATAGTTTAATTTTGATTCTTTCAAATATATAAATCTATTCCCATTATTTAATAGATAAGTATTAACAATCTATATATTAGTTATTTCTATATGGTAGTTTGTTGATTAATTAAAAAAGTTGATTAGGTAATTTATATTATATTAATTCATTCACATGACGAATTCATTATAATTAATTATATAATTGTGGGTCCTAATACAGCTAACCCCATGATACATCCTTTTATATTATTATAAAATAGATATTGATAATTTTAGTGTTTTCCTTCACAGAAAAAAATATTTTTTGTACATGAAACCTTTATGTAAGATCATTACATGTAAGATCATGATGTCCTAGTTTATGTTATAGAATTATTAACGAAACATTACACATTTCATAACATTGTGAAAAGTAATTGTAATCAATCGGATATTTATTTCCATTTTTATCCAATGATTTATTATAAATTATGTTTCATTATAATATGGAATTATTTTTTATTATATATTCCCTCTATTAAATTTATTCTAATATAATTCTCACAAATGATCATTTATTGGAACTTAATATGATTACCATTACTGGGAATTTTAGATCACCCTTATTATATTTCAAATTCCCAAGGTAATGGATAAAATTATTACACATGATGGGTTTAAAAGATTAACGTCTGTATAGAATTTTTATGGGAGATGTTGAATAATTAATATTTATTTCATATTTTAATATATTTCTATGAACATTTATATTTGATGAGAATGTCATGGGATTTTTAGTTATTTATTTTTTATCTATATAAAAATCTAAATAAATAAGGTACCACTACATTATGTGAATGAATAATTGTTTGGGATATTTAAAATATTCATTGTAAATATTTGGTCTCATTGGATCATTTAAAACTCAGAATCTAATTAAGTTTTTTCTTTGATCATATTATTGGACTTTAGGTATGGGGTTCTATAATTGATATTGTAGGAGGGTTTACAAAACAATATATGCAAATTTTTTAGCTGATGATTATTTATTTGGTGATATGGTATGTTTTATCAAAATATAAATTGTGTTTATTACCCTTTAATGTAGTTGAATTAATAATGTGTATTTTAGGAATTACGATAGGATAGATCTATAAAATAAAATAGGGATAAGACTACGGGATAAGTTTAGGAATTGTATTACAATATAATGCTTATTTGAATAGAGACTATATTGTTTTACATGAAATTAATTATATCTCTGGTTATTGAATATTTGATGAATTGGTGACAGAGATGAACCTAGGGGTAATCTCACTAAATAGGATACATGATCACTAAAAAATATTAACTCAAGTGTACAATGAGTGAGATTAAAACTACACAAATGGAAGACACACCCATGGGATGTAATTTGTTCTATAAAATTATCTTTATATATAATTATTTGTGATTTACAGTGTAATGGAATGAGGTTATGGAATATGAGAGAACCAAACCTAATGATACCCAAATTTAATGGAGAGTTATTTAGGTAGACCTAAAATATAATATAACAATTTTTTGAGTAATAAATTTTGTGTTTCAATTTTATATTATAGAATATTTATTATATGGAGATCATTACTCACATTAACTCTTATTGGGTTTTGTAATGGATGGTTCCAAATGGAACCATGTTATTAAAGTATTCGATGGATAATGTATAAATTTAACTAATGTGTAATATAAAAGGATATGATTATATATGATAGTAGAGGAGTGTCATGTACAGTGTTGAATCCTCATATAATCAAAATAAGATAATGGTGGAGTCTCAAGGATGTTTGGGTTATAAATTTTATCAAGTAAATATGATGGAATTTCATTTTTATTAATAAAATTTGAAGAAACACATCAATAATTTCATGAATACTAAAGAATTATGTTATAACATTGAAAATTGAGGTCATAGAAATAATGGGCGCAAGATAAATTGATAAGATATAATATTTCTTTCACTTAAATTTCATGGAAATTGGGCACTTTGTAAGTCAACATATTAATACAATAGATAACAGGTAAAATAGCCACCAATAACCACATAGACTTGAGTATTATAGAAAATCCTACAAAATGAATTCCATTGAAGTGGATAATGATCCATAACCTAGGTTTTTCCCACATTTTGTGACCTATATTTTCCCCTCAACTATTGGATATTATGTTATAAATAAAATACATATTGTTATGAATACTATTAAATATTACTCAATGAATAAGGGATGTCAATTATTATGCTTCTAGTTTTCAACTTATTTATATTTGTTATTAGGAGTTGATTAACTCTCTTTGTAAAGGGATCATATAAATTTTTATATTGTAAAATCTCAAAATATGTCACAAATCAACCCTTGACCATATTTCCATTAAGACTATGAACTTTATATGCTATTTATTTTATCTTATAGGTATTGTTTCCCAATAATCAGATTCTTATTATTTATAATATTAGGTTTGATGTATCTTTACAAATTAAACCCTTGATGATATCTATATAGCTGATACAGTTAAATATTTTTATTTATAGTCTATAAATTAAAAATTTGGGGGATATAATATATTTCTGGTGGGATAATTTTACTCCCCATGATTAAGGATTATTTATTTCATTTATTGTAAATTGTAATGTTTTTGATGTCTTAATACAGACACAATAGAGAACCAAAATTGAATCTCTTAAAATATAGTTGTACAGTATGAAGTCAAAAATAAATTTATCCAAATAAGTAAATATATGTTTCATGAAAATAAATATCAATATTAATTCTATTACATTGATAAATTAAATTAGTGTAGCTAAATAAATAAAATGATTCATTTATTATTTAAAATGAAACCATTCTAAAAAGTATTTTTTTGTTTCTTATGAAAACACATACTTTATGGATAGAATATATATTTGATACGAAAAATATATTAAAAAAATTGATTTTTAATTGATAAAAAATTATAAAAAAAGGTAATTGTTTTTAAAATATTATACTAGTAACGAAACATTGTCATCAAATTTATATTATAATTTAAAAGATAGAGTATAAAAATATAAAATTTAAATTTTTTAGACATAAAGATATTATTAGAATAAACATGTAAATATTATCATAAAATGATTTTCGTATAATTTTGTAACTAGTTTTTTATGTGAATAATGTAAATATAGTCTTTAAAAAACATTAACTTGTTATGATGATATCATTATATAATAAATAGATAGGGGTATAAAAACATAATTCAATAAATATTTATTCATGTATGAATGATATCAATTATTAGACACCATTTGGAATCTATAAAACAAATGTTTTTCATTTTTTATCATATTTAATATAATTCTATAAAAACTATATTTTATTTTTTATATCAAAATTATTTTTCCATCAATTATATAAATAAAATAAATCAAAAATGGTTTTTATATCATAAGTAAAAAATATCATACTAGGTTATAATCCCAATTTAATATATGTTCATACTAGTAATAGTATGTATAACATTAATGAACTAGATAATGGTAAACCAATTACATTCAATGAATAATCTTTTTAATGTTGTGTAATTATTATCTTATAAATTAAGTTTATCTACATTTATGAATTTTATCTAATAATATGTTTACTAAAATATATTATAATATTTTAAAAAAATTAATTGGAAAAAATTATAAATAGTATTTAGAACACAAAATGGTTAAAAAGCATTCTTCTATAAATAATTTCAATATATAAATGGTATTAATTTAAAATATAATTATCTATTAATTATAAATGGAATTTTAATAAATGGAGAACAAA
This sequence comes from Viscum album, assembly GCA_963277665.1. Classification (NCBI taxonomy): domain Eukaryota; kingdom Viridiplantae; phylum Streptophyta; class Magnoliopsida; order Santalales; family Viscaceae; genus Viscum; species Viscum album. Next base: position 1,391,513,279 of record OY728150.1, on the reverse strand, counting down.
TTTAGGTTCATAAAACCTAATTTTCGTGTGAGGGGTTATATTATATATTTAGGAAAAGATAAATTACAATGTAAAAATTAGTGATTCTGATAAAATAAAAAACCTAAAAGTAAAAAAACCAGAACAAATGAATTTCAGCACATTTAAAAATGTGTATAAATACATTATTGAGTTTTTACTATCTCAATATCACCAAAAAATAAATTATTTCTCACTTTTGTAACATTTATGTAATATATTATTACCATTATTTTGGTACTCCATATCTCTCATATTTCATCACTAATTTGTTATGGTGTTGTTCTGGGACTATTTTAGGACTTCCTAAAGGCAACAAAGAAATTTAAAGGGTGTTTTTTCATTGATGAAAAAGATAAAGGTTTGTAGAGGTTTGTTTTGAAATGGATGAGATGAATATTGTTTTGAGCCATATGGTGGTTCTACCATTTCAAGAATTGGTGTGGTTTGAGGAGTTAGAAACATTTTTTATCCCTGAGAAAAAGACTTTGGTGTTATTATAATTGTGAATACAACTGGGGATTTGTAATTATGGTTGCAGTAAGGAATATTTGGGTTTATTCTCAGAGCCTCTACATTTTTTGGAAAGTATTATCTACTTATAAGAGGATGTGGAATAACCCTTATTGGAGGATGGGTTCTACGGCTTAGTGTTTACACTTATACCATGGTCGAATACAAATTTTCCATATATGAGAATTAGAGATATCCATGCTTCTCTAATTTTTTATGTATCCCCACTAAAATGTAGAATCTTATATGATATCATGGGCTGAAAACTTCTTCAGAACATCTGTACTGTTGTGTAGTGGGGTGCACCATGGTATATTGTTTTCTATAGATTAATATTCTACACTCCCACATTATATTCAAAAAAATATCTAATTTAATAGTTTTTGATCATTTGGATTATGGAGGTTCTATAGAGAATATTTTGATCCTCCAATCTCTTGTCTACTCAAATTAATGTTCTAGAGGATGTGATTGATCTCCCTCTAGTATGTGAAACTTAACCCTTCTATAAAATTAATATTTATTTTATTCTCTCATTATTTGAGAGGTATAAGTCATAATTTTATTGATGGATTATATCATTGATCTTTGTAGATTGTATTTTTAGGGATTTCAATTTCATATCCCCCACATTCAAATATTCACTAGATATTCCAATTTCTAGTGATTATTTGATTGTGTGAGATAATGTTATGTGGTTCCAAAAGTATTTTCCATATAATTAAATCATTTATTTCTTACATGAATAGAAATTTATATTCAATTTTTTTAAAAACTGAATTTTGTTGACTTTGATGATTAAAATAAATGTCTTGGGATTTTAGAAATTAATTCTTTTTTAGAGGTTTTGGAAATATGTTATGATATTTAGTGAATATAGCTTGAAATTATATGATATTGAAACCTAAGAAAAAGGTTTTTAAATGTAAGTTGATTTTGAAAGAAATGAACTTGATGAGAACTCCTCTATTGGTTTTGATAAATAAATGTAATTTCGAACATTATATTAGTAGTTTTAACTATTAAAGATGATTTGAATTAAAATGAATGATTTTCCCATGATTGATTAATTTTTTGAAAATGAGATACTATGTGTATGTTAGTTGATTATGTCTATAGTACTTCGTAAATTACCCCTAGAAATGTATTTATAGTAAAAATTCTAACTAAACTATGTTCTTCATGATTTAACTATATCCAGTGATAAATGATTTTATTCCAATGGACTGATCCTTAGTTATTCATCCTTGAAATTTATCCAAATTTATTGACTAATTAGTTCAGGGATACTAGAACTATAAACTAACAAAGCATAATGAATATGAACATAATCAATTTATTTATTTGATTATTTCATTCCCCTGTTGTAGAAATATTTTATTTAATTTTTTGATTTATGTAATTTCTTTATTATATTTTTATATACTATCCATCTTATTTAATTGAAATCATATTTTGATATATAATTTATAAAATGATTTATATTTTGTTAATTTTAAATTTACTCATAAATAGTATATTTGTGATTGAATTTGTTATGGAAATTTTTGTGGATTTATAATATGTTGTTTCTCTTACACCCTACCTTTTCCTTTCAGAATTTTTAGATTATCTTATTCCAGTTCTAGGAAAATATAATTTACCACTTAGAAGTGGTAGGTTATTTATTCCTGGGACTTTGCTGGTGGGGGGTGCTAGTTGATCCATATTGATCTCATAGCATAAACTTTAGGATATATTGTCTTAGTGGATTTTTTTATGTCTTTTGGATGATGCTTTAATTTTGGAGACCTACCTGAATGTTTGTGGTAATTTTCGTATTAAAGAGGGTTTAAAATACTAAATTTTCATTTATTTATATGCCAAAATTATATCATATTGAACACTATTTTAGAAAAATCATTCTTGTTGACATTTATTTATGCCCAATCTCTTGTCACCAGCTTGTAGGTATCATGAAATCCCATTTGAGTCATTTGAGTGTCGTCTTACGTACTCGTGTATTAGGTAATTAATGTTTGTTTTTGAAAAAAGGCACTAATGTTAGGTTTTTAATATTTCTCTAATGTCATTTTTTTTGTTTTGGATTTCCCTATAAACATGAGTTAGGGTTTTCCAAAAATAATGTGTAGTTTACAAGTGGGTGTATAGCTATATCTCATCATAGTTTGCATAAATTCACTATGGGTGTTTTGGAAAAGAACCCTGGAGAAATTAAATAAAATGAAATGATTCTAATATTTTTCATAACATTAACATACTATTTTGAAGTAACATATATTTAAATAATTTCTAAATGAATTTATAATAATTTATCTCTTTATAGAGTTGATGATATGTTTATATTTACAGAATTTTATTAGGTTTCATATTGATTGTGTGTTGTACCATACCCAAAAAAATTATTTAATAGAATTCAAGAGGGATTTTCTGATGAACCATGAAATTTGAACCCTCATGTTGAACAAAATATTATTTATAACCTCAAGAGTAATTTCAATGATCTGATTTAACATTCGGCCTATAATCATTGTCTTGTTTAAAGGGAAAATTTGAATTTGGACTTAGCTGACATTCTTATGATTCCATAGACTAGAAATAAATGAAAAGTTATTCAATACTATTAGAGGATTATTTTACCTTTTAAAGTAAAATAATCATATCCAAACATTACATAATGTAAGCCAATATATAATTCATGATAAAATTGTTAAAACAAATTAATGTAATACCTATGATATGAAAACCAAACTACAAAAAAGTTCCACAATAGAGGATGAAATAAACAAAGCTCTATGACTCTAAGACATACCTCCAAGAACTAACTACAACCCCATGACCATGTATCAATATGAACCACTATAGAAGTGTAATTATTTTACATTACATGTGTCCCAATAAACAACATCTATAAATGTAATGAAATAACATGAAGGGTTAAGTATTAAAAGTAAGTAGGTTTTTACCAAATGACTTTTGTACTCACACAACTGAGATAAAAGATGTTGGCACATTTATATAAAATAATTTATATTAAAAAATTTGAAATTGTTTGTAACAGATTATGAAAAGAATTATATATGAAACATGTTATCATGGAAAATAAAAAAACTATTCATACCATTTTACATAAATTTTTGTTATATTAAATCTATAATTCACACAACCACACACCATGCATGCTTCAGTGATAGTTCAATTCTCATAAGTGATTTCTCATCCATCCTAAAACTTTTCACAATGTATCCAATATTCTTTTATCCAAATGACACATTCCCCTTATCAAGGGTCACATCCATATGTACCAAAAGGGTGCATTCCCCTTATTCAAGGCCATTTAAAAATCATGAACTCACTCAAAACAAATTATACAAAAACTATTCTAAATTAACCATTTCTTCCATTGAAGTAAAACAATTATTTTATTTCAAAACATTCCAACAAACCATTTATATAAAACCATCATATTACTAAAAACACATATCTATGCATCAAAACCAAGCTGTTTTTTTAAACGATCATTTTAAAATTAGGTTTCAAAATTCAATTTCCACCAAATTGCCCAATTTTTAAAATTTCATAAACTGTCTCTAAACCAGGTTTTCATCAACAATTGGAAAAACAAATCACAATCATCTCCATGAAAAAATTAAATTTGAAATAAATAATTTATGTAATAATAATAGGAGTCGATATTAAAGTTATCAACAATAGTAATTATGAAAAAAACTAATAATGATATGAATTATTCAATAACATTGGGGCGAATCTACAAAAACCATTCCTCATTCTCTTTCCCTTATAACTACAAAACCACATCTCATCATGATTCGAATGAAAACCCATAGATTTATCCACAAAGGACAAGATATACGAATCCCATAGTTGGAAAACAAGTAGATCTAATGTAAACTATCTCAAATGAGGACATGCTAAGAAATTCAAGATTCAATGTACTACAAAAACCCTTAAGATCACTTCTAGATCAATGGGGGAAGTCTCCACGTAATTTTGGAGGGAATCATTAGTTGGGGTAATATAGAAGAAAAAATGAGTGGTTTATGGGTTAAAACTATTTACAGACACTTTATTTGGAAATCACTTCTAAACAATGAAATATTAGTCCCATGAATAATAAAATAATGAACTAACCATGCGCCAACCACATCCTTAAAATGTACCATGCATGTTTGAACCACATGGTTAGAAAAATCATTTTCTATCCATGATAAATCTATATGTTAAACTTTTCATGGTATCTACATGGTGGCTACATAATTTGGATAAACAATTTTCCTTAAACATGAACCTCCCTACTAGACCTTATCTCCTAGTGCCCAGTTTCCTATAAAAGATTCATGGTTTCCATAAACTATTCTCAAAATGTGAACAAGTAAAAAATACCCAAAAAATACCAAAAGATGTCCAAATTCACCAAAACAACAAACAATAGCATTACATACATGAAATTGAATAAATAATTGGTATTTTACTTGATTACTATGGTGCAACATTCTACCCCCCAATGTCCATTCTATGCCCAAAAAGTAGAAAACCAAAATTTTTCTAAATGAGTTTATACCATTTCTCGACCATTTATTTCTCATGTTCCAAAGCCTATTCCAGAATATGAACATGTTTCCCCATACCCACAATATACCAATGATTTTCCCACATAATAATTTATATTTCCTTTTAAATATAGATACCCTATCCTTTTACACAGATTGTTACATGATTTTAATTATAGTTAAACAAAAAATTATAAGCCAAGGATTGTAATGTCTACTGTCTTTGGATGATTATGTATTGAAATGAAAACATTAATCCAAAATAAGAATAATTTTATTGAACATCCATAATGATATCCTAAATTCCATTGATAGCATACATATTCAAAGAATAACATTGGGAATACATGAATAATGGGATTAGCTAAAAATCACAGTAATGAAATAAGCATAGGAATAAAACATAGCACATGGGTTAGAAATGGTAACAAGATCATATAAAGAGGATTGAAACATTAAAATTGATACAGAATCATAACATATAGTGTAGAGACCCAAAGCTTGACGTACATTGACATTACATTACTTTTGCGGAATACTTAGTACATAACAAAAACACACACAAAAGGACCATAATAGTTTAGTGTCTTTGGAAACACGGAATATAATCTTCTAATCGTGGTGAAAGATCTTCAAAATCTCCCATAAATTTCTTCTTTTTGTTAAAACTAAATACTTTCTTTATGTCCTCGGGAAAAAAATAAAAGGGTGATCTCAAATTCTCAGCAAGGGTAAACAAAAGAAATATCAACCACGTCATATTCATAAGAACATATCTTTTGGAAATCTTAACCTTCAAAAAAGATCATAATTTCATAACATGGGATAAATCATATTAGTGAAATGTAATCCAAATAATCATAATATAAAACATGAAACTTTGTTTCATACACACATAATCATAGAGAATCATTTCTTATTAGTCAAGACTCATTTCCAAGACTATCTTAGTGGACAAAGTCCCTTTCTGAACCAAGTTCACTCCTCGTTTCAGTCCTGTTTCAATGAATCGGTATAACCTACCGTTCCAGCCATGTCTATGTCATGAGATATAAAATCTTTACCCAATTAATTGGAGGTAGATATAGTTCCCACCCATCTCATAATGATACCATTCTTATGTGTGCCACAAAATCAGAATACCATACATCATAGCATAACCCATGTAATAAAAATGGGAATTTTAAACATCATGACATCATCAAAGAATTCATATAAGGTAAACGAATTGAAAAAAATAATTCCATCACATCATAATCAAATCAATGTAATGATAGGGATAGAATTAGAACCCTATATTATCTTAGATGGAAAATAATTTCGATAAAACACTTGAACTCCATTCTTGAGGAAAATATCCTTTCTACTTTAAAACCCTTTTTCCTTTCTTAACATGTCATAAAATTTTAAACTAAAAGAATTTGATTAAAAATAATCTTGAAAACTTGTAAAGGAAGATTCTTGGAAATAATGTTTTAAAAATCCATTCATGCCGTATAAGTTAAAAAAACATTCTTCTTACTTTTGTCGAAAAAGTTAAAAAAGTACCTCGTACGAAAAACGACAAAAAATTCCATTCATATCCTTTACTAAAAACTCACCGAAGGGTAAAATTGGATTTAAAAAATTGTAGGTGGATGGAAATAATATTACATATTGATGAAACAGGGATGTGGATGATAAAATACACCCCAGTAAATACCAAAATATAAACAATCTCAGATAAAAATGAGATTGTGATAGTTCCATTACCATAGGTCCGATTTGCTTCGTAAGTGTCTGAAACTCTTTTATGATGATTTAAATAATGTTAATGACTTATTACATAATCATAATTATTTTTATGATATCATATATGGTTCACTTATGAATTTATTTTACCCGTTCTTCTGTAAATTCCATGTTAAAGAGCGTTTTGGGTAAAATCGTTCCATTTGTCGTCCGTGTTTTGACATGTAATTATTCATATGATTGCTTAGATAATGATTACTTAATTCCAGGATATAAAAAATGATTTATATATAATTTATATTCAGAATACACAGATATATAATAGATCAATAAATGGAAAGAAATACACCATTCATGGAGACGGTAGGTCGTACGTACGCATGAACACTGTTTTCGTTTCCTTATTGAGTTGAATGGAATTAAGTAGATGACATACATATATATACACATATATACAGTATCATTATTATGTCATATTTTTCATGATTACTTATTATATATACTTTATAATCATTCATGAATGGTTAACGGGGAGAATGAATCTCATCGCGTCGTGGAGACGGTAGTCCGTACGGATGCACGAGCGATGATATCGTTCTCATGATCGTGGAATTTTATTGGAGTGTATGTATACTATTTAATAATCAATATCACTTTACAATAAATATATATAGTTATTATGCACACCATTATACTCATCCAAGTAAGGGGGTGGTGGAAAATAGATTACACCACGGCGTGGAGACGGTATTCCGTACATACGCACGCGTGATGATTTCGTTTTCCATAGGATGGATAGATGGTGAAATAAGGTTGTTTCATACTTATAATAAAATATCAGTATTTTATTGATACTGATGTTATTACTTCATAATGAAACAACAAAAGAAGAATATTTGGAAGACGAAATAAAGTTTAAAGAATCGGTAACGGACATTACCTCTTCTTTGAAGCACCTCTTTGAGTCCTCCTTTTAGGGCACTAAAACAGGTCTTTGAAGAAGACCAGAATCTCTAGGATGATTCTAGGGAAGTGGAGACGAGAAATTGGCAGGGGTTGGCCAAGCTTGAAGGCTCAAAGTGGTGTGAGGAAGAGGGTGAGGAGGATCCCTTTTTTAAGGGAGGAGAGGGGCACCTTTGGAATAACTAAAACTATTATTTTATTATAAAGTTAAATTCGGTTTTAAATAGCCCCAAATTGATTTATTTCGAAGATAAGGTAGGGATGGGTCAAAATCCTCTCATCCAATAGAATTTAGAAAAGTTTAGGTTCCTATTTTAACCTTATGATTTAGATTTAACATTAAGTTAAAAAAATTTACTTTTAACGTGTCTTCTTGTGTTCTTACACTATAAGGTTAATAAATTACTATAACAATCCAAACGAACCCCAAGTTGTTTATTATTAATATATATAACCCTATCTAAGTAATTTTTCCGAACCTTAAATTTTTTCGAATAAAATAACAATTAATAATATAATATTTGTTTAAAAACTATTTTATGTTAATTTTGACACAATTTAGTAATTGATTTTTTTTTGAAAATCATAACAGAATTATTAGTTCGAATAAAGTTAATTAAATCAATATTAACATGTCATATTAACCTATAAAATTAGTGGAATTCATAAAAAGACTCAAATTACACTTATTTGGGTATTTATAATATCAATTATTCTAATTTTTCACTATTATGGTAATTACTGTATCATCATTGTGTCATAAATAAATTAAATTATTTAATGTCTAAAAATTACAAATAAAATATCATTATGTAGGAAATATTATTATATTTCTAATGAAGATTTACAATCTTATTTATATTATGTATAGCCCTATATTAAAAATGTTTTAGTAAAAAAATTTGATTTTAACTCTTTTATCTTTTCTTTTAATTAAATAATAATAAATGTCCTAATCTAATCCAAGTGGGCCTAAATGGTCATATTTTATTCCTAAGGTTGTTTTTGGTCGAATTACACTTATCCAATAGAATTAGGACATGTGTTAGGGTAATAATATTATCATTTTTACCCTTAATTACCCTATTTACTTTAAACCGTGGTAAAAAAATGTAAAAAGTTACTATTAACCAAAAAATATTTTCATCTCATTGAACCACATTGTACTTACTGACATCAACTGTGATTCTTGGATTTTTGAAATTCCACTCACAGAAGTGGTAAAATTAAGTTTTATGAAAAATTTATTTTTTTAACTACCACTTAGTGGTTTCACTATTCATCAAAAAATGAACGCTTCCAGAAAAATACCAAAAGTTAGGCCTAAACTATATTTGATATTATTAACTCGAAAATGATGTCTATTTTACCAAATTCAAAACATATCAGTTGCATTAATTAATTTAAAAATTAATTCTCGTTGTCAAAACAAATAGCGTGTTCTTAAAAGATAATAACTATCAAAAGATTGACACTTGTTTATGTCTGGTTTAAATGTGAAATTACATTCAATGACCAACATTGTATTAAATTGTAAAAATATATTCTAAATATACTTTAAAACCGCTCAAATTATTAATTTATCACTATTAATTATTTCGATTGAAAACGTTGTTTTTAAATAAAATATAGCGTGTTTTTGCTATTAATCAAAATATGAAAGTTACTAGAATGATATGAAAATTTATCCAAAGTAAATTTTTATTTCATGATTCCAAAGACAAAATTTATTTTGTCAAATTGAACTTATAAAAATGTCAAAAACTAGATTTAAAGTGGGTGCGCCATCAAAAGGTGGAAAAACTGCATTTTTTGAAAAATACTTATTTTACCCGAAAAATTTATTTTGTTCTTATACCATGTTTTAGAAAATGTGAAAGACAAATAATAATGTTATAAGATTAAAAATTTAGTTAATACTATTCATAACGTCTAGTTCATAATAATATTATAATAATATATCGTTGTTTAGTAAAACCCGGTATTGCGTACAACACACGCTATCGAGGAAGGTCATGATTGCGTGAAATGCAAGCCAAGTCAGGGTTGTGTGTTGTGCAAGAATCCTTAGTTGTTTCGTATAACATAATACAACTATATTTCATTTATACATTGAATATATATATATATATATACTCAATGTTGCGTAGAATAACTATTATCAAAATTCCGTGTAACATGATCCAAGAATAGTGTTGCGTATACTGAAAGCTAATACAATGTTGTGTATAGCGCAAGGTAATCTTGGATTAGCATAAAACACAAGAAATTTATGAAATTAAAAGAATATTTTTCATAAAATATCGGGGTGTTACATTCTACCCCCCTTAAAATGAATTTCGCCCTCGAAATACGTCGGGGTTATAAATGGTTTTCTACTTGAATGTTTCTTTAATTGAAACCCACATCATAAAAAGGAATACCAAAACTTGTATTTTTAAAAAATAAAGTATGAAACGTAATGGTTACCCAAATTAACTCATCACTGGGTTTCCATATAGGATAACATAGGTGAATATATGGATATGGATGAAAAATCTAACCATCAAGTTATGATGGAGAGTGGTAGAGAACATGGCTCTGAAAAATCCAACAATCACAAAGCCGTAGATTTGTGATGATCTAGGGTACCATCTGATTCATAGGATATAAGGGCACTAGGACAACAATCTGGTTTTCAAGATCATTTCCCTAAAGTTGATGGAATTGGAATTAGAAGAAGTACTTTCGTGATTTTGGTATAGTCTCACCGTTTGTCGTTCTTTGGAAAATTTCCACTTCATATCATAAAGAAATGATGTTGAATTTTTCATTCGTGATGTGTTAGAAGATTATGTGATAGAATGATGGGTCATTCCATTTGTCTCCAACAAAAGGTTAGAAAACTTATCAAAAAATACATAAGTCCATCCATAGTGAGATTAATCATATATGGTTCTTAAAATGGACTTATACTTCATATATCATACTACTTAATATAATAGAACTAGTTTCTACTAAACAGGGACTTCCTGTAGGCCAGTGGTAGGTGATAAAGGCCAGTCTCACTTCGGTTGTGGGTTCGATTCCCACAGCCTTGTCCGACGCGATGAGTTGTCGCCCGTCCTACAGGTTGTCCTTTTTCTAAAGCTATATTACTATAACATCCCATCAACAATATCAAAAAAGTTTTATCCTTAAACAATACTAACTTATGTCCAACAAGATCCATTCCAATCTATAGGATTATCTAAAATACTTCGGTCCAAACTCATAGTATAAAGAAAATGATCACGTGAATTCCATCATTTATCCCCCATATATCATAAGATATATCTTGTTGGTCAAATTACAAACATGTGAATAACATAATGATGTATTCTCTTGAAGAATGGATACCCATTGAACCTTAATGAAAACATTAATGCAGTCAAAAGTTAACTCTTTCCACATACCAAAATCCAAAAATTCAATATACTCAAACCATGATATAACCTTCTCCTTATATCAGTCATGAGCTCATGAATACTATCAAACATTTAATTTTCTCCTTATCCCTTCATTATGCGCATATCATCTACATTCCAAAAATATCTGAATAACCTTTCATAGATACTGGTACCATTAATCATACAATTTCAAAACTCAAGGAAAGACAACAGTGTAACAATCCTTAGATGTCTCTTTATTCCATGAGATTACTTATACCACATTACACATGATAAACATGTAATCATTCAACTACATTCTTAAACCATTGACCGAGCTTCAAAAATTATTTCATCTCACATATCATTTGTTGTCTCTCCATCATCATCAACATAAATACTACCCATATGACCATACTGATTATCTTCATGAGACTTTTCCTTAGGGCATTGGTTTGCATAATGCCCGTGCATTCCACATTTAAAACATTTAACCATAGTTGACGTCATAGCAATACCATTATCCTCATCCCTGGTGTTAACTGATCCTTTTCCTTTTCACTTACTGGCTTTGTGTCCTTCTTTTCCACAACCAAAGCATCTTCCAGTTCCTTTGAAACATTATCCTTGATGCCTCTTCCCACATGATTTACATAGGGGAAATTGAACTTTCTTTCCTCTATGATCATCATGAAACTCCATCTTTCTCTTATTATCCGAGTCAGGAAACTTAACACTTTTTACTTTATTGATCATATTATTAGATTGCTCATTCGGCATAATAATGATGTTTGGACTTCCAAATCCCATTTCATTTGGTTGCTCATGAAGAATATCATTCCATTGTCCATCATATCCTCCATTATCGTTAATCATCTTTTTTCTAGACATTTTCTAAAACCCAAAAAGAATAGTGTGAGAGGAAAAAATCATAATAAATGGGGGAGTAACTTTAATAACTAACATCTTTGGTTTAATCTAATATTGTTACCATAGTTCTAGGACTATATCCTATATGTATACTTATCCTTAGGGACATCCCTAGACATACCTTATAAATATCTCTAGGGATCTTACTAACGTTTTTGCATCCTAGTATTCAAAGGTTGACTAAACTTTTCCTCTGATACCAACTGTAGTGACCAAAAGGCTGACGTACATTGACATTACATTACTTTTGCGGAATACTTAGTACATAAAAAAACACACACACAAGGACCGTAATAGTTTAGTGTCTTTGGAAACTCGGAATATAATCTTCTAATCGTGGTGAAAGATCTTCAACATCTCCCATAAAGATCTTCTTTTTTTTTAAACCTAAATCCTTTCTTTATGTACTGGGGAAAAAAATATAAAAGGGTGAGCTCAAATTCTCAGTAAGGGTAAACAAAAGAAATATCAATCACGTCATATTCATAAGAACATATCTTTTGGAAATCTTAACCTGCAAAAGAGGTCATAATTTCATAACATGGGATAAATCATAGCAGTGAAATGTAATCCCAATAATAATAACATAAAACATGAAACTTTGTGGAATACACCCATAATCATAGAGAATCATTTTTTTAGTCAAGACTCATTTCCAAGACTATCTTAGTGGACAAAGTCCCTTTCTGAACCGAGTTCATCCTCGTTTCAGTCCTGTTTCACTGAACCGGTATAACCTACTGTTCCAGTCATTTCTATCTCATGAGATATAAAATCATTACCCAATGAATTGGAGGGAGATATAGGTCTCACCCATCTCATAATGATACCATTATTATGTGTGCCACAAAATCAGAAAACCATACATCATAGCATAACCCATGTAATAAAAATTGGAATCTTAAACATCATGACATCATCAAACAATTCATATAAGGTAAATGATTTAATAAAAATAATTCCATCACAACATAATCAAATCAATGTAATGATAGGGATAGAATCAGAACCCTATATTATCTTAGATGGAAAATAATTTTGATAAAACACTTGAACTCCATTCTTGAGTAAAATATCATTTCTACTTTAAAACCCTTTTTCATTTCTTAACATGTCATACAATTTTAAACTAATAGAAGTTGATTAAAAATAAACTTGAAAACTTGTAAATGAAGCCTCTTGGAAATAATGTTTTAAAAATCCATTCATGCCGTATATGTTAAAAAAACATTCTTCGTACTTTGGTCGAAAAAGTCAAAAAGTAACTCGTACGAAAAACGACAAAAGATTCCTTTCATATCCTTTACTAAAAACTCACCAAAGGGTAAAATTGGATTTAAAAAATTGTAGGTGGATGGAAATAATATTACTTATTGAGGAAACATGGATGTGGATGATAATATACACCTTAGTAAATACCAAAGTATAAACAATCTCGGATAAAAATGAGATTGTGACAATTCCCTTACCTTAGGTCTGATTTGCTTCGTAAGTCTCCGAACCTCATGTATGATTATTTAAATAATGTTATTGAATTATTAAAGAATCATAATTATTTTTATGATATCATATATGGTTCACTTATGACTTTATTTTACCCGTTCTTTTGTAAATTCCATGTTAAAGAGCATTTTGGGTAAAATCGTTTCATTTGTCGTCCGTGTTTTGACTTGTAATTATTCATATGATTACTTAGATCATGATTAATTAATTCCAGAATATAAAACATGATTTATATATAATATATATTCAGAATACACATATATATAATAGATCAATAAATGGAAAGAAATAGACCATTCATGGAGATGGTAGGTCGTACGTACGCATGAACGTTGTTTTCGTTTCCTTATTGAGTTGAATGAAATTAAGTAGATGACATACATATATATAAACATATATCCAGTATCATTATTATGTATTATATTTCATGATTACTTATTATATATACTTTATAATCATTCATGAATGGTTAACATGGAAAATGAATCTCATCGCGTCGTGGAGACGGTAGTCCATACGTACGCACGAGCGATGATATCATTCTCATGATCGTGGAATTGTATTGGAGTGTATGTATACTATTTCATAATCAATATCACTTTACAATAACCATATAGAGTTATTCTGTACACCATTATACCCATCCAAGTAAGGTGGTGGTGGAAAATAGATTACACCAAGGCGTGGAGACGGTATTCCGTACGTACGCACGCGCGGTGATTTCGTTTTCCATAGGATAGATAGATGGTGAAATAAGGTTGTTTCATACTTATAATAACATATCAGAATATGAGTTATACTTATGTTATTACTTCATAATGAAACAACAAAATAAAAATAAGTGGAAGAATAAATAATGTTGAAAGAATCGGTAACGGAAATTACCTCTTCTTTGAAGCGCCTCTTTGAGTCCTCCTTTTATGGCACTAAAATATGTCTTTGAAGAAGACCCGAACCTCTAGGATGTTTCTAGGGAAGTTTAGAGGAGAAATTGTCAGGGGTTATCCGAGCTTGAAGGCTCAATGTGGTGTGAGGAAGACGGTGAGGAGGTGCCCTTTTATAAGGGAGGAGAGGGGCACCTTTGGAATAACTAAAACTATTATTTCATTATAAAGTAAAATTCGGTTTTAAATAGCTCCAAATTGATTTATTTCGAAGATAAGGTAGGGATGGGTCGAAATCCTCTCATCCAAAAGAATTTATACAAGTTTAGGTTCCTATTTTATCCTTATCATTTAGATTTAATATTAAGTTAAATAATTTTACTTTTACCGTGTCTTCTTGTGTTCTTACACTATAAGGTTAATAAACATACTATAAAAATACAAACGAACTCCAAGTTGTTTATTATTAATATATATAACCTTATCTAAGTCATTTGGCCGAACCTTATATTTTTAGGAATAAAAAAACAATTAATAATATAATATTTGTTTTAAAAACTATTTTATTTCAATTTTGACACTATTTAGTAATTGATTTTTTTGAAAGTCATAACAGAATGATTAGTTCGAACTAAGTTAATTAAATCAATATTAACATGTCATATTAACCTATAAAATTATTGGAATTCATAAGAAGTCTCAAATTACACTTATTTGGGTATTTATAATATCAATTGTTCTAATTTTTCACTATTATGGTAATTACTGCATCATCATTGTGTCATAAATAAATTAAATTATTTAATGTCTAAAAATTATAAATAAAATATCATTATGTATGTAATCATATTATCTTTCTAATGAAGATTTACAATCGTATTTATATTATGTATAACCCTATATGAAAAATAATTTAGTAAATAAAATTTGATTTTAACTCTTTTAACTTTTCTTTGAATTAAATAATAATAAATGTCATAATATAATCCAAGTGGGCCTAAATGGTCATATTTTATTCCTAAGGTTGTTTTTGGTCGAATTACACTTATCCAATAGAATTAGGACATGTGTTAGGGTAATAATAATATCATTTTTACTCTTAATTACCCTATTTACTTTTAACCGTGGTAAAAAAAAGTAAAAAGTTACTATTCACCAAAAATTATTTTCATCTCATTGAACCACATTTTACTTACTGACATCAACCGTGTCTCTTGGATTTTTGAAATTCCACTCACAGAAGTGGTAAAATCAAGTTTTATGAAAAATTCATTTTTTTAACTACCACTTAGTGGTTTCACTATTCATCAAAAAATGAAAGTTTCCAGAAAAATACCAAAAGATAGGCCTAAACTATTTTTGATATTTTGAACTCAAAAATCATGTCTATTTTACCAAATTCAAAACATATTAGTTGCATTAATTAATTTAAAAATTAATTCCCGTTGTCAAAACAAATAGCGTGTTCTTAAGAGATAATAACTATCAAAAGATTGACACTTGTTTATGTCTGGTTTAAATGTGAAATTACATTCAATGACCAACATTTTATTAAATTGTAAAAATATATTATAAATATACTTTAAAACTACTGAAATTAATAATTTATCACTATTAATTATTTCGATTGAAAAAGTTGTTTTTATTTAAATTATAGCGTGTTTTTAGTATTCATCAAAATATGAAAGTTACCAGAATGATATGAAAATTTATCCAAAGTAAATTTTTATTTAATTATTCCAATGAAAAACTTTATTTTTTCAAATTGAACTTATAAAAATTGCAAAAACAAGATTTAAAGTGGGTGCGCCATTAAAAGGCGGCAAAACTGCATTTTTTGAAAAATACTTATTTTACCCGAAAAATTTAATTTGATCTTATACCATGTTTTAGAAAATGTGCAAGACGAATAATAATGTTATAATATTCAAAATTTAGTTAATACTATTCATAACGTCTAGTTCATAATATTATTATAATAATATATTGTTGTTTAGTAAAACCCGGTATTGCGTACAACACATGCCATCGAGGAAGGTCATGATTGCGTGTAATGCAAGCCAAGTCAGGGTTGCGTGTTGTGAAAGAATCCTTCGTTGTTTCGTGTAAAATAATCCATACATATTTCATTTATACATTGAATATATATATATATATACTCAATGTTGCGTAGAATAACTATTATCAAAATTGTGTGTAACACGATCCAAGAATAGTGTTGCGTATACTGCAAGCTAATACGGTGTTGCGTATAGCGCAAGGTAATCTTGGTTTAGCATAAAACACAATACATTAATGAAATTAAAAGAATATTATTCATAAAATCTCGGGGTGTTACATATAGAATAGGTGATCATATTATTATTAAATCATAGAAATGTGGATAAAACACGACTGATGAAATTATCATAACTGAATGCTTATTTCAGTTGGAGGAGTATGAGCCAAGGCTAACCACCAAGACTGCTGCACATGGATAATGAGTCAATGTTAATCACCATGACCGTTTCACGATACATATCATGAGATTAAATATTAACTAATTAATTAGAGCTTTATCTGGTTGAATCTATCATAACATGTTCAATATTATTTTTCCCATATAAAGAATCATATTTAAGAAATTAATCACAAATCTTAAGGGTTACCCATGGAATGGATTGAGTACCATAATCATGTCAAAAAAGAATTTAAAAATGGAATAAGAAAATTTTTTATGGAATGGATAGATTTAAATCATACATGGAATTTTATTATGGAATATTTTCATATATCTTAATAATTTATGTCAAACTAAAATGATAAAAATGTTTATAAAAGATTAAAAATAAAACATTTTAGTACCATTTAAGGGATTACTTTCATGATTATTTAATAGGGAAATGATGTAGTTTTTTTATAAAATAGAATTGAACAAATATATTTTTTCCTGATCAAATAATTTATTTTATAATAATAATTTTTTATTAAAATAAATTATGGAGTCCACTTGAACATGTGTATGAAATCTTGAAGTACTGGTTAATCGGCCAAGATTATCGGGAAGAATTGAAAAGGGAAGTAATTTAAAACACACATTTACCCATAAAATAATGACTATAAAAATGAATAAAATAGGTTGTAAAATTTAAATAGAATTTATAGAAATAATATAAAAATTAATAGGAATTATATTTTGGTAAAGGGAGAGAAAGAGTAAGGTGAAGGGAAAAGAGATTCAGAGTGGATATTTTAACTTATGGCTGAAATAGTTATTCACTTGATCTTAATGACATGAATAATAAGATTAAATTGATTAATTAGATCAAAACATTTTATAAAGGTATACAATTTATTATAAATTAATTACATGCTTTTATGGCCTTTTGGTTGAGTTTTACAATAAGGCTTTATCCTTATAGAGAGTTTGTTTCCTAGTTTTTCATGCTTGGTTCAATTTAATAAATATATAATAAGTTATTTGATGTGGTAATAGATATGAATAATAAATATATATGTTATTAATTAATATATATAACATTAAATGATCTTATAAATCATTTAGTTATGTGAAATAAGGAGGAATCATTAGATAAATAGTTAAGAATAATAGTTTTGGTGGTTTACGATCACAACAAATTCAAATTCATTTTTTATCACATAGTATTTTGAATATAAATTATTTTAAGTACAATAAATAGTATATAATATATATATTTTAAATTTTTTAACTATAAAAAAGGTTTCTTGTCCATTCTTTAAGATGAAAATAAAAATAAAAATATACAATCTTTGATGCAACTAAATTAACACCTCATGGGTAGCATCTTCACCTTTTGAACAAAATGTTTGGAGAAATAAATGATGATGTATTCTTAAAATAATAGAATAAAAGTAGATTATATTTAAGTAAATATATTTAACATTCAGTTTGGATGATGATAGGTGAGTATAGAATTAGAAAAAAAAAGAACGTGAAAAGAAATTAAAAGAAAAGAAAGAGGTTCTTACATCATTAATTCATCAGTCTTGAGAACCCACTTAAGAAAACAATTTTAGGATTTTTTGGAGACCAAGAAATCATGGATGTTGGGGAGGGTCGTGAAAATATATTTTACAATAATTTGGACCGGGCTCAAATCTTGAGAGGTGTGAGGAGAAAAGGATGTGAGGGGTGGTATTTCTGGAGGTGGAGAAAAATGTTTTCTCAGTAATTTATTCATTGCATTATTATTTTGGATCATGACAATAAATATTTTGAGAATTATCAAAACATATATTAAAATATTGAACTATAGTTTGATATTTTTTGATTAAATCATCCATACATTATCTATGACTCTATAATTCTGGAATTTGTGGTTTATGTTTAATTATCATATTTTACTGTTCACAAAAAATTTATTTATTTTAGAAAAATACAAAAAAATAACCCAATTTTTTTTAACATGTTGAATTCCAAATTGACCTAAATTCTATTAAATAAATTTTATAAATATTGGACTATTAATTTTTAATTTAAATTATCATTTTCATGGAAAATATAGATTTTAAAAATATAATTGATTTTATAACTCTTTAAAAATTATTTAATGCCTCATAAAATTATTTCAAAATCATAAGACAAAAAATTATTAATTTATGAATTCATTTTATGAAAATTATTTTTTTGAAATAATTATATTAATCATAAAACTGTAATTAAATATTTATGTCTTAAAAAATGCCAATACTTAATAAATAATTTTAAAAAAAATATTTACTTATTCTAAGATATTATTATATCATACTTCCATATATACGATTCGTAAATTTTATTTATACATTCATGGTTTACGTTACTATTTTTGTGTTGGATTACTATTCATAAGGGTTATATTACTATTCCCAAGATCATGTAACTATTTCATCAATATAGGTTCCATAGATTCTATAATTTCTTCATATGTGATTAGGTAATAATTTATAAATATTTTATTATGTTCATAATGTGATTTTATGAGATTTATACTATATGAAATAACAATAATATAGGAATTTCCATAGAAATTTTTTGGCTCATTACATTCTTCCCCCATTATGAAATTTCTCTCTTAAAATTTTGATTTAAATTCTAGGTTGATAAATGGTGTGGGAACTTATCCATCACAATTTACTTAGGTTCCCATGTTTTCTCTTCAAACATATGGTTCCTCCATTGTACCTTTTCCAGGTGGGTAGTCTCCTTCATATAACATTATCTCTACGATCATAGATCTTTATTGGCTGCTCCCCATATGAGAAATCATTTTCCAAATGTACATCATATGAGTTTAGTAAATGAAAAGAATCTAATATATACATAATTAAGAGGGATATTTGGAATTAAAAATTTACACGAGACATGGTTGGAGGAATTACTAGACGATAGGTCACAACTCCAACATGATCAAGTATTTCAAAGGGGCTGATATACATTGGGCTTAACATTCCATTATTCCCAAATTTCCCAATCCTCTTCTATGGAGATATGTGGAGGAATAACATTTCTTTAACGATAAACTCTATGTCTCATTGATTATTGTATGAATATCAATTCTGTCAACTATAGGATTCCTTGAGGTTTTGCTGGATGGTTTCCACCTCCTCCCCCATTTCATTGACCTTTTCTGGTCATAGAAGCTTACATTCACCAAATTCATCCAACCAATCTGGTGTTCTTTATCTTTTTCCCTATGGATATTCATAAGGACCTGTTTGGATGCTCAAGTGGATTCTATTATAGTTGGAGAACTTGACCAAAGGTTGTCCTTGGTCCCATACTCCAATAAAGAGCATTGAAAATGATCTCAATATGTATTTCAGTG
This sequence comes from Viscum album, assembly GCA_963277665.1. Taxonomy (NCBI): domain Eukaryota; kingdom Viridiplantae; phylum Streptophyta; class Magnoliopsida; order Santalales; family Viscaceae; genus Viscum; species Viscum album. Next base: position 1,391,492,934 of record OY728150.1, on the reverse strand, counting down.
TCAAATTTTAACACTAATATTTTCCATCATTTTGAGGATCATAGACCATACTAATGTTCAGCTCACTGTTTAGAGCGTGTTATTGAATTTTACCAATATTGGAGGTGAATCTAAATTATCTATCAGATATAATAGAATATGGTACTCCAATCATCCTTAACACTTATTTGATTTATACCTATTCTGTTTGATCCAGTGAGAAGTATTCTTAGATTGTGATTATCTATGATTCCTTGATATGAAAATACAAAAAAGCTATATAGAATTATTTCCCATGGATTTCTATAGAAGTACAGTGATAAATTCTGCAATAATGTTCACAAACTTCTATATTGTTTTGGGAAGTGGTTGTATCATCCCCTTAGATGTTTATATTTCATCCTTTACGTGCTAACATAACAGGAACATTGATGTATATTCAGTGATATCCTTTTTTCATATTGTCCCACAAAAATTATTCCCGGAGATATCAATACATCTTTATGATCGTTCGGTGAATAGAGAAGGTTGAGCTATGTTCATCATTTAGAAGATCCTTATTTGTCTTTTTATTAGATGGTACAAATAATCGTGACACAAATCACACAAATCCTTCCTCATACATTTGGAAATCTGAGAATTTCCCATTTTTGATAGCTTATACAATTTTTTGAATTTCAACATAATTTTATTGCGAAACATTTATTTTATGCATTGGGGATGGTTGACAAATAATTTGATAAAGGATTGATGATTTTCATTCATTAATAAATCCCATATCCATCCTTTTCAAATCTATGCAGCTTCGATCCTTCTCAATTATCATCATTGATAATGATGCATGATCCTTTCTACATAGAGAATATTCCGCCTTATTCTCTATACTGGGAGGGTAGTCGATTGAGAATTAGTAGTCTTTAATGAGATCTAACATTATAAAATGGTGCATATTAATATCATTATTCATGAATATATATTTAAGAATCATATTATCAGTATTTATCTCAGACTTCATCCCATAATGATTTTAACACCATATTTTCAACATAAAGATCATAACTACCAACTACAGATCCTTTGTATGTTTTTTCTCATAAATTTTCATCCTACATGATGCATAGGATATCAATGTATTATTTTCACTTTTATATAGACTAAATTTTTTTTTAATGCTTCGTTTACACCACAAATAGTTCACCACTTATTAAGAGTGTGAGTAATGTAATAGTTATTAGACTCATTTTGATCTCCTTAATGCTTTCCTCAGATTCTTGAGTCTAGATAAACTTCATCCCCTTCTGTGTTATCTTGGTTTTGAGTTTGAAAATAGTTATACGTTCTTCAAAAATAATCAATAATACCCAGCTAGACCATGGATGCTACAGACCTCTATTACAGATTTTGTCATAGGCCACTCTTTGATTTCCATTATCATTGAAGGGAACAAAGATATCCCTGTACTGGTGATTACATTCCACATGAATGATACTACTTTTATCTAGAACTAACATTTACATTACTATTCATCCATATTATCCCATCACAGTGTCTATAGAATATTATTCTAATGATTATCATGCTCCTAATTTCTATTAGAATACATCATTATATCATCAATAAATACTACCAAAAAAATTCTAGGTAGTATATATAGATTCTATTCATTATGTCCATGAATTATTTTGGAGGATTATTGGGTCCCAAATTCATAACAATGAAATCATAGTTTCAATACCCCGTTCAAAATTTAGTGTTGGAAAATCCTTCCTTTGTTACACTTAATTGTTGATATCCTAAACGAAGGTCCGACATAGTGAAATAAATTTCCCCACATAGTTGATTGAACTATTCATCTATCCATAGAACAAGATACTTGTTATTTATTATTTTTTTCACTCATGATAATCCTTAAAGGGGTACATTGTTCCAACATTTTTTGATAGAGTGGATTGGAAAACCCAATAGTGATGTACTCAGATGTATAAAAACCTTGTCCAGATTTTCATTCAACTACTTCTTTTGTTATTCTATCATAGTGGTGGAAATTCTATAAGGTTTATATGATATAGGTAGTGGTCCAAAAATAGGTTCAATGGAGGACTTGACCTCTCGATCATGAGTAAGACTAGGAACCTCTTCGGAGAACACTTCACTGTAGTCCATCATAATGGGCATCTATTTGATCTTGATTATCTCATTTTTTTAAAAAATTTGAGCTAGATATGGTTGATTGTAAGAAAAAATTAACCACACATGATATGATGATTCTAAAGAAGATTCATCCCCGCTTACACATTTATATAATTGTATAATTTTTCAGGATGCGAATAGTGATATCCCATTCCCCATAGTTGATGTTGGATTTGAATAAATATAATCAATCCATGGCCCATATAGCATCAAACTATACTAATGGAAGTATGAAAGAATTTTATGGGAGGATCGATCCACCAATATAAATGGGGGTTGAGTTATAAAATTCGGATCCAACAATTTTCACATATTCTATTTTTAAAGATAAATCAATCTCCAAAATTTGATTTGTTGATTTAATAGTTCTACTTGTCATCCATGATATGAAATAACGCAAAGAACATGAATCAAATTGTACATTCACTACTCTTAAAATAATAACTAGTGTACCTATCACCACATCAATGTTGGGTTCCACCTTAGATGCAGTGCTAGAATATTATCTTCTTTTCTTACTTGGAGGTTGTTGATTTCAATTTCCATCAATAACCATTGGCTTCATGATATGGTTCACTTAATTCCAATGCTCATTATAGTTGAAACAATTCACTATAGGCTGAGTGTTGACCTGAATCATCACTCATTCTTCTTTATTAGTGGAATTATTAATATCCCCTCAGTAGATTTAACCATATTCCCCATTCTACAACATTTTATGAATTTATTGAGTCCCTTTCAATAGTTCCTAATAAGCTTATTCTAAAATGATTTACATGTGGGATATTGGGCCTTCTGTTCATTAGGGGATTTATTTAAAGATCCTCCCAAATTAAGCCCTATTTTTCAATTTTTCAATCGGCCCACTATACCATTGAGAGTCTTCAATCTCCATTTAAACCCTTACCATAAAATTCAGAATATCATCACAGTAGTTGATGTCTAAAATCCCCAATGATTTTCATAGATTCAAAATTTTTCTTCTAAATAAGTGGTCCACCTTACTTTTTGTGTCTATTAAAAATAAAGATGTGTAGCATACATATCTTCTGATGTTGGATTCTTAAGTTATGATATAATTATTTTCCATCTGGATTAGTCTGAGGAACTCTCTTTTGATCTTAAGGAGGGTTTAAAGAAATTGTTTATTGAAAAATAAAATCATTAAATCTTTCTATTCCATGGAATCAATTCCAACCTTGGAATTTGTGATCTGGATCATTTTCCCCCACTGACTAGCTTCCCTATCAAAATGATAAGCTACCAATAGATATTTCACATCTTCTGAGCACTAGACTGTAGAGAATATTATATCAATGGAGTAACTCCTCTGTTTTTCAAGGAGGGTATCAAAAGATCCACAAAACATGGTAGGGATTTTATGTATTAAGAATTTGACAAAATTATATTATTTCTTAGGAGAAGGGGGCATTCTAGAATATACTTGTTATTATTCATGAATAAAACAAACTACGAACGAACAATAATGTTGTTTTGAGAACCCATTCCCATTCTAAATTACATATATTTCAGAAAATAATCTCATTATTTATCACATTGAATATTTTCACATGTTCTTTAATTTCCCACAATTAAATATGAAAAATAAAATGAAATTACAAGGCTTGAATACTTGTCTAATAATAACGTAAAAAAATATTTGTAAATACATAGATATTATTGTAAGGGAAAGGTATATAGTAACTTTTTTTTATTAAGTTTTAATCTAGGTTATCCAAAATCCATTTAAAAACATATATTTTTATGGGAATTTTGTTTCACATAATAATGGTTCATAAAGAGATTATAAATTTAACAAATAATATCCTCCGAGAGTGTCAAAATAGGTGCACAGTAAGGGTCATTGTCAGGTAAAAGGTTTTCCCATGTTCAGATCCGAACATCTTGTTAGAGTTGTTACACCTGGGAACATATGTACTAAGAAAACCACTAGTATTATCCAAACAAAGATTATTTTTATTGATAAACTACTTACTCTATACTATCCTTAATTTAGGGATGTTTTCTCACACATATTCTTATCCCTATTCCTTTCACTTGAGTATTCTAATCCTAATGTGAGAAATAACTAACATTTATCCCAAGTACTAACTATTGTGGCCCAATCCTTTTACACATATTATTTTATGATTTTAAGAATACATAAACATGATATTAAAATACAAGGATGGTAATGCCTAGTTTCTTTGTAATATTCGGTATATAATTTAAAACATGAATCCAAAAATGAACGTTATTTTATTTAATATCCATAATAATCAATTAACATCAATTTAGATCATACTTCTAAAAAGGATAACCTAAAAAATACATGATCAAATGGATGAGCATAAAACCCCCTCAATGAAGTTTTTATAGAAATAAAACATAACACATGTGTTAGAAGGCATTACATGATGATGTAAAATGGATTAAAAAATAAATAGGAAAATGGAATCATAAAATATAGAAAATGGGTTCATATAATAATAGAATCATATTAAAATGTAAGAAACATAAAACGTGACTTTAGCATGAGTCAATGATCATTTCACAGGGTGGATTATGATTCAAGTTTAACCACCATGAACGTTTTACATGGAGCACAAGTCAAGGATAAACACCATGACCATTGAACATGAAGTCTCCAAACACTAAAAATTACCCATATTTTGGAGATCTATCTATTTTAGTCCATTATAACAATTGGATTAATATTTTATCCCCATAAATAATATTATGAACTAAACCAAAAAAATCATGACCATTACCCATGAAATTATTTTGGAATCATTATCATGTCCAAAGGAATATCAAAAGGGATTAGCATAATGGTGTCCATGAAAGGATGTATTTTAATCATATATGGGAATTCATAAGGGAATATGTTCATATATCTTGATATGTTCTTTCAAGCTAAAGCAAATAAAGTGTTAAGAAACTTTATAAATAAAACATTTCTGTATGGTTTATGAGAAAAAATTCAAGATTCATTAAAATGTATAGGGAATAATTGATTGTATAAAACCAGAATTGAACCAATATAGTTTTTCTTGATAAAATGATTAATTTTAGAAAAAATTAATGGGTAATAAAACAAATTATGTATTTCACATGAAAATGGATAAGAAATTGGGACGTTCCCTTCAATCGGGCTTGTTTATACTAAAGAATTGAGAATGAACCATTTTAAATGTTTTCCTAATTAAATAAAGCTGATAAAACCTGGAGAAAAGGTGTTGGGACATGTAAACTGAATGTAGAATAATTACATAAAAATAATGATTAATCATATTGGGTTAAAGAGAGAGAAATTATTACCTAATGGAAAAATAGAGCTTCCAAAAGGACCCCTTACATTTCGTAAAAAACTATTATTCACTTGATCTTAATGTCCTGAATAATCAGATTAAATAAATTAGTTAATTCAATTATAAACTTTTATACATGTATTTTATTTATTTTTAATTTTAATGAGCTATTTTATGGCCTTTTGGATGTGTTATAAAATACGACTTTATTATTTGTGGGTGTTTGTTTCCTTGGTTTTCTTGCATGGTTCAATTTAATAAATGTATAAAAGATTATGCGATGTGGTAATAGATTTCAAGAATGATGATGTATGTTATTAATGAACATAGATAAAATTATATTACATTATAAATTATTTTTATATGAACTGAGGATGAATCATTAGATATATATTAACTGATAATCATTTTTGGGGGGTTTTAGAACAAAATGATCTTGTTTTTTATCCCTTATTATTATTTCTATGCATTATTTAAAGGATAATAAATTGTATAATATATATATATATTATAATTATATTTAATCATTAAAATTGTTTCATGTCTATAATTGAAGATGAAAAATAAAAATGAAAATGTTTTGTCATTAAAGGGGATTAATTAACACCTCAAGGACGACGTTTTCATTTTTAGAACAAAAGGGAGATGAGAATTGTATGATGATGAATTATTCCATTAGCATAATAAAATTATATTATATGTAAGTTAATATATTTATAATAATATTTGTATGATTGTAGATGAATAGAAAATAAGATAAATGGATGAACATTAAATGAAATTAAAAGGAAAGAATGCAGTTCTTACCTATTGAATTCTCCCTCCATTAAAACATACATAGGGAAAAGGTTGTGAAATTTTGACGAGAAAATGGGTTCCTATTCCTAGGGGATGGTATTGGGAGGTTTTTTTAGAATAATTTGGACATGTATAAACGGTTTGGAGGTGTGAGGAGAAGATGTTGTGATGGGTGGTATTTAAACGGATGAGAGGGGTGTTTTCTCATTATTGTATTCATTAGTTTTTTATCTGGGATAAAGACTGGTATTAGTTTCTAAAATTTCACTAAATATTTTAAAATAATGATTCAATGTTCTATATTTTGGACTTAAATCAGGCATACATCATCTACGACTCCATAATTCATGAATTTTGTTTTTATCAGAAATTAGCGTATTTTACTATTCACAAAAAAAATCATGTATTTTAAAAAAATACAAAAAATTCACCCTAACAATTATTCGAATTGTATAATTGAAAAATTAATTCTATTTTATGAAATAAATTTTATAAATATTACAAACATAAATTTCAATTAAATTCATAGTTTTCTTAGAAAATAGATATTTTAAAATTATAAATTATTTTAAAGTACATTTAAAAATATAATTATGGTCATATAAAAATATCTTAAAATCATAAGACAAAAAAATATTAATTTGAGAATTAATTTTATAAAAATAAATTTTCCCTAAAATCTTTAAATTCATCATAAAATTATAATTTAATATTTATATCTTACAGAAACACAAAGAGTTAATTAATAATTTGTAAAACATTTATTTACTGACACTATAATATAGTAAAATCATATATTCATTTATAAGATACTAATATTTTTTTATACATTCATTGGAGAGGTTACTATTTTATTGGTCATTTTACTATTCATAAGGGTCATATTTAGATTCCAATGGTAATGTTACTATTTATTGGTATAGGTTCCTTAGCTTCTATAAATACTTATTATTTACTTATTAATTCATTTAAAATGTTTTTATTAAGATCATAATGTGATTTTACATGATTTATACTATATGACATAATTGGAAGATGGTAATTTCCATTAATAAAATTATGGGCCATTACATCCATGATCTGTATAGATAGTAGTACCTACAAATCATCCAACTCTAGTTTTATGTGATCCCATCGAATCACATGGGAAACATCCGGATGATACTTTTTCCACAGAGATACATGAAACACATTACGCACATCACTAAAACATGGTGGGAAATCCCAATAATATTCCACATCACAGACCCATTCCAGTATCTCAAAAGGGCCTATGTGTATTAGATATAACATTCCCAGTTTCCCAGAACAATTGACGTCCAATAATGTGGGTGATTTTCTAGAACACATAATCACTCACTTGGAACAATAATGTCTTCGAAAATGATCCACATATAATTTCTAACGACTTTGAGTTGTATCTATTCAATTCAAGATGAACTGAATCATATTTATTCTCTATTATATAGGGCTTGGACAAACCATTAATGTCTCACCTTTATCCACCCATCAATGTGGATAGTGACAATGATTCCCATTCGATTAATAAAAAATATATGTATGTTGCAGGGCCTGATAGCTGTTGTTATATGATAATTCCATTAATTGTATTTGCTCCACCCACAAGCCTCAAAAATCCATTATAGAAGCCCACAACATGTATTCCATATTTTGTATCATCCTTTAATATTTTCCATATGTCATAGGATAATATGTCATTCTACTTATTGACTAAGTCCCAAGGTATTTTTGTATGGATTTCTAGAACTGATATGTAAACCTTGGATCTATGTCTGACAATTTCAAAATTGGTATTGCATTCCTCTTTACCAAATATCATATATAGTTTTTTACATGTCCTTCGTCATATTATATTCAATAATATAGGTGAAATGGGTTGACATTGTGAGTTGATCCCCTATCAGCCATATAGAGTCATTTTTCATACTGTTCTTGGAAGACCTGTTACAAAATTCATAGCTATCTACTCGAATTTCCACACATAAATAGGAAAATACTACAACTTACCTACTTTTCATTAATGATCAACCTTAACTTTATGACATGTTATGAATATCTATCCAAACTCATCAACCTTCCTATTTCATGTTGCTCACCCAAAATTGTCCTTTCAATGACTGAGACAACATTTATATTCTTTGTTTATCCAATAATCCCGAATGGTGGAATGCATATAGATGTTTATCCTGGAATGATTCATGTATGGCCATATGATCTCAAAAAAACCAAACTTATCTCACATCAATCTTACATCCCTTAATGGTATCACCAATTAAATTTTGACCATATGACAATCCATTTTGAATCTAATGTATGTGAATCTTTAAATGTTTTAACCAAATCTTAAACAAAATAAACTAGGAAGAAAACTAAAACATCACCTCAGTATTCACATTACAAGTTTATATGGGCTAAGACCAACATCAACTTCTCGTGGTTAATATATTCTATTTACAACTAAGAATATGACGTTGTTCTTAATGAATCAGCCAATATACTGTATTTAAATGGGATCAATAACAATTCAAAGTAAAAACATTATAGTTATTACAAACCTATTATTTTCCTTAGGTTCTAATCCCTTTGTGTGTAAATATGTTTCACGAACTTATGATCTTTAAACACCATAAATTTATCACCAAATAGGTAACGTCACCGTGTTTTAAAATAACGAAATTGGGAAGCTATCTCTAAATCAAGTGTTTGGAATTTATTCTCATGAAATTATGACTGTATTGATATATAATCAACGAAATGATCTCCCACCATGAGAACACATCCCAACCCTGATCACAAAGCATCACACTTCACAATGTACCCTTTTTCCGATTATGGAAAAATCAAGATTTGGTGTTGATATAGAGAAACCATTGACATTATGAAAATAATTCTAACATTCCCCATTCAATTGAAATGGAAGATTCTTCATTATAAAATATATAATAGGTTAATCATGACATGAGAAATCATGATAAAATAATTGGTAATAACCATCCAGACCATGCGAATTGTGTATCTCAAAACCTTCATTAGTGGCTTCCATGAGATAACAATCTATATCATTTCTTGATCAACAAGACACCTCATTCATAAATTACATGTCCACGGAAATGTACCTATTGTATCTAAAAACCACACATTGGTTGTTTGGAAAATTAAAAATGATCCCTCATAATTCCCAACACTATCCCAAAGTGTTTCTCATGCTCCTAAATTTTACTATAATACACAAACATGTTATCCATTAACCCAACCACAATTAATCAAGATATCTTTGAAATTACTAATTCGTCATGGCTATAAAAATAGTTTTCCCATTTATATGAGAAAATTTCCTAAAACCATATTCATAATGGCTATATCTTATTTTGAATACCCCCTTTGGAATATCCTCCTTTGAGACCCGCAATTGGTGATATCTTAATCGCAATTCAATATTAGAGGTCAAATTAGCTCCCATAAATTGAATAAATAGATCATCGATGTATGAAATTGGATATTGAATCATTATTGGAATGTTTTTATACTTATGAAAATCCACACACAACTAAGGAGTTCGATATTCCTTTCTAACAAACAAGAATGGTTCATCCTATTGAGATGTGCTTGGGTGAATGAAGCTTTTCCCTTCCCACTCCTCCCATTATACATTCAATTTCATTTACTCTTTTTTTTCAACTCGATAATCTACAAGGGAAACATAAATGTTCCCCGGGAGGAGATCAATCATAAACATCACTTCCATTATATGTGGTTATCCTAAGAAATTTTCAAGAAAAACAATGTGAAACTATTCCAAAATGGATGGAAAACTTCTATTCTATATCTTTTCAATAGATAAAGAAGGTGAAGTTACTTATTGGTACAAGATCATTCTTACTGCATATTCCAATATGACTATTTCACTTTCCATTATAATACATTCTCTTATAAATATATGACCAATGCCATCCTCAGTCATAAAATAATCTGTCAGGTATATCAGTCTATATAAGACACAAACATTGTAAACATCCATACCAAGGATTATATAATAGGAACTCATTTCGAGAAAAGAGAAATACCATATCATCTTAGCTCCCTATAAAGTTTAGAACATGATCTACACATAATGGTTCAGCATTCTCTTATTCTGAGAGGAGTTTTATGATTGAAAATAAAAGGCATTATCACAACATTGGAACCCATAAAATCAAAAAATCACAATAAATAAATGAATGATAATCCCCAATATGAAAAAGGATTTCATAATGGTAGAAATAAAAATAATCATACCTCTCACCATCAATTGGATAGATTGATTTTCCACAGTAACATTTTCATATCTATATAATTTATTATTGAGTGGAGTTTGTTCCTTATTTCATGATTGAGATTGTAGAGATTGAGGAGTCTTGGTATTCCTAGAATCACCATGTCTAGATTGATTCCTCTAAAGAGGATTATTCTGTTTCCCTCATCCCATCGAAGCATATGATTTCTATAACACATGATAATTTTCACAAAATACCAACCTCATTGAACTATGACAATATCCCTGAAGATGACCCATATATTTTCAAGTGTTACATGAAATAGATGGTTTTATAGATTCTCACTTCTTGTGGTTTCATAAACCAAATTAGAAACATCCAACTTTTCAATAGGGATTTTGAGGAAGATTCACCAATTGGTTCATCTAACTATGTTTCATCCCCTTAAATTGGTAATAGGTTTCCCTCTACCTCTTGATCTAAGCATTATAGTTTCCATCATTTCCCATATGATTCAATAAGATTGTCATCCCGTGGCTCTTGAGACATCCTTTTCTGCCACTATCACATTGTTGACCATCTTTGTATAATCCTTTATACAGGTTACAACATTCTTTGATAGAATTTACTACCTTATTCACAATTAAAAAATTCACACCATTAAGTATTCACTTGAAGAATGTTTGAGTTCATGGAATACTGAATTTATAAATTTAGTCGCATACTCTATCACTTTGAGGATCTCATGATTCAAGCTGATGAAGTCATCCATTCTGGATATCCTAAAATTTTGAGGATATAATTTATTATTGATTTTTTTTTAAAATCCTCCCATGGAAGGCCTTGTTCAAATTTATAGTGAAATGATAAATCCCACCATTGGCATGAAATATCCTCCAACATATACATTTCTAACAGGACTTTTGGATATAATGGTGTGCCAAGGAAATAAAATATTCTATTCATCATATTCATACACACCTCTACCTTCTTGGGCTCCAAATGAATCCAAAATATGGGCAGATTATGCTTCAATAACATGAAAAAATGACCCCCTTGTCTTGGTTTAACCCTTGGATTCCACTTATCTATTGCTTAAAAATCATGGACAATACTATCATCCGACTATTGGTTTGCCTTTGGATCTTGTGAAACCACATTATCAATAGCTTCATTCTGTTAACTTCCATGAAGCTGATTGTGTTACATTTTTATAAAAATAAAAAAGATACCAAAATTCTCACTCTCTAGAAACTGAAGACCATAAAATTCAAAATTCAACCACATCAGAAATGTCAAAATAATGATTTCTAAGATTCAATATTTTCCAATTTGAACCATTTTTAAAAATACCACATTTCTCACCACTAAAAACTAAATGATTAATAATGATGAAATTTATCAGCAGTAGAAAAATTCACTGATAAATTCCGTCTTTATCATCACTAAAACAAGAACTGATAAAGGCATCCCTATTTCAGAACTAAAAAAACACTATTGAAGGGATCCCATTATCATAATTTTTTTTGTGCTGATATACAATCAAATTTATCTATGATTTATTTTAGTAATGATAAATCAATCTTCTATCAATAATTTATTATAATAAATCTTAAAAGGTTCCCTTTATTAACATGTTTTTTAAACAAAAAAATTTTTCCCTTTATTATAGCTTTTTAGTGCTAATAATGGTATTGAATAAATTAAAAAAATAACCAAAAAATAAACAAGTAAATTAAGAAATAATAGGATACAATTTATTTATTGAAAATTTATTGATAAAAATGAATAAAATGAATAAAATGAATATACACATATATATATATATAAATTATAAATATTAATAAAGAGTATATATTAAATATATATTAATAAAATGAATAAGTATAATATATATAAAATGCTAATTTAAATCATATTAATGTCTTATTCATTTTTAATGTTGTTTTATTTTTTAATATAATCTATATCAAATTCCATGTTTTTCATTTATTTCACACACAAAGACACATATATATTAACATATTTGTGTATAAACACAAACCGATGTAAATTGACACAATTTATAGAAACACATACACATAATATTTATGTAATTTGTTCAAATTTTATTATATTTTAGAATTCCATTATAACCTAATACATTTAATACATTTTATGCTTCTAATCGATCAATTTTATTTTTTTCCAATAATATAGTTTCATTTCTATTTTTGTTAATTTTATTCATGATTTTGATCATTTCCTATAATTTATTTATATTTATTTATGTATTATGTTTAAGATTTTTCAATATGTATTCATCCACATAAATATATAAATATATATCCATATTTTTAATAACATAAAATTAATTAATAAAACATATCTATTATTTGAATACTTTCAAACAATTATCATTTTGAATTATTCAATTTCACCCATTTTCAAAATACATGTATTTATGATTATATATTCATTAATCATCTTAAAAATATATATCAAAATAAATATTTATAAATAATAATATCTATAAATGTATATTTAATATATATATAATTAATATAAATAAATAATTAATATAAATAAATAATTATTAATTTTTAAATAACTATTAATATAATTATAAATAAATAACTATATATATTAAATAATATTAAAATTATAATAAATTATTTAAATTATTTAAAAATTATAAAAATTTTATTTAAATTATTATAATTATAAATGTTTTATTAGTGATTTTTATTACTTATAAAGATTAAACATTGTCAGTTCAAAAAATGCATTTTTAAAAGATATATTTATCAGTGCTAAAATGCTAGAAATGATAAATATGTATTTAATCAACTCTAATTTACCTCTGATAATGAAGTATATTTATCAAGATCTTACAAAACACCTATGGTATCAGTGAGACTCCTCTAAATTTCCTCTAATTAGTCATGTCTAGAATCCATTGTATGTCATTTTATAATTTTCCTCTATCGTTGTTTGAAGTTTTGGGTTCCACCTATTACTTTCATTTTTTCTATTCATAAACATGGTGAACCATAAATCTATTATCTTCATTACTAAAAAAATGCGTGTTTCTATTTCTTTTTATCCTTTAATATGTATTTTAGTGTCCATCCCATTTTGACATAGAGACACACATATATGGTTTACTCAACTCCAAACCTTAACAAGAAGACCTCCCATCCCCCTCACATTTCTCTTCATTTGAATTACATCGGGATCTAAAATCATGGTAGATTCTGAAAATTAAATCATCTTAAATACTAGATTATATATTCTAAAGGATTAATTACAAAGGTTTTTTAGGATTAGTTTATACTATGTTTTGGCCATAATGTTTTGGGTGATAAACATTTGGGGATGAAGGTAAGTGTGAAAATCATTAAAACAGGCATTGTGGAATTTTATTTTTCATTTAAATTATTAATCCATGAAATGGGTTATTCCGATTGAAATTTTTTTTGAATAATGTTTTATTGAATTGAGAGAAATATACAATTAATTAATCATCGTCCAATTTTTTTTAGTTATTCATGTTGTGAGATATTAGTTTTTTTAAAAAACAATCCATGATTTGTTTTCACCATTATCCATGGGTTATAATGATTGTTAGGGAATTTCATTGGTTAGAAAAGTATGATCAATAAATTTTTTAAAAGTTTTAGAGATTGGATAGAGTAGATAAATAATTAGGAAAATAGACTTTTAAATACACAATAACATATAAAGAGTGTATTTCACAAATGAAGGTGAGTTATCTGTGATTGGATAGTTGAGGAACAAAAAAAACATGATGTGATTTATATATTTATTTACTAATTTAAATTTATTGTTAATTAATTTATTGGATAGAAAAATAATTTCATAATCCATCTAACATGTTGAATAACCATAGAGAGAATTTTTTTTAATTAAAACATTCTTTATATGTTTTGGTTCTTTATGTCTTAAATCTCATGTTATTTTTTTCCATGTCACAAATACAAAAAATAGATATATGATCCCACTATTGAAATTAAACCTTTGTTTCATTTCATATCTAAACATTTATTTTTCCTTGATCAATGTTTATCACTAGTTTGTGGAACTAGCTCTCCTAGAGTGATCATAGGATGATACCCAAAAACTCAATAGTGGTATGAGATACTTTTTCATCAATGACACAATTTATAAATCTATTAGTTTTTGGAATTAATAAATTTCATATTATATTATGTCAACATCATATATTATGATATAAATGATTTCTTTTTTCATCTATAGAATATGGAAATAATATATCATATGATATGACATATAAAAAATATAAGTATTTGAACTACATTTTGTCAAACACATTATGATATCATAATGTATGAAATTATCTATGGTTTCTATGAATATATAAGATAAACATACAAATAAAATATCTCCAAAATTGATAATCATGATAAAAGAAAAATGATATATCATATTATATTTTGTAGAGTATAGTCAGGGAATATGATAAATGTTTCATCATATAATATAATTGAGTTGCGGGAATACCTCTCTCTAATGGTATATTTTACAACCAATGTTATAATTATCAGTCATAAAGTAGGAAATTATTAGAGGCAATTATAGATCTAATATAATATATGTGGTATTGATTTCAATAATAGGATGTATATATGATTCCACTAATATATTATGGTCATATATCATAATAATAAATTTTGGATTACGTTGAATAGATTCCTTTAATATTATAGTGTAAAAAATTTATAGATCAATACTAGTCATAAGTTGAAAAAATCACACTTTAATAGGATTCATTTTATTGGATGGATCTTATGGTGGTTTTAAAAAATTCAAATTTTGATGTTGAGTAATCCTTGTGTAAAAAGAATAGATTTCCATTGTTTTTTAGGTGAGATTCAATTAATCAGGACCATTAGATATGAGGTATTCCAGTTCCTCTTCAATTGATTTTACTTTTTGAGTGATTCTGATAGAGTAGGTTCATTGCACACTATAATCCTTAAACGCTTGATTGTATTTTATTAGTTGATAATAGATTGTAATCTCTATTTCAAACTATCCATCCTCCCATTATAAAGTGATCTATGGAAATAAAGCATCTCAGGATGGTTTTAATAATGTTATTAAAGGTTAGTTTGTATTATAGTATTGAAATATTACATATCTATTAATGAGAGAAACAATTATCATGTAATATGGATACAATTGTAAAAATTCATGATTGAATTATATAAAATAGTTTTTATTCATGAAAAATTAGATGTTTTTCTACTAATGAAAACAATGACTTCTTAACATGATGATGCTTCCAATCCTGTGAAAGAATATAATATTGATGATGAAACTATAGAATTATTAAGGAATCATGTACATGTTGATGAAAAAAACGATAAAATTAACAATGCAACATCACAGTTTTGAATAAAAGTATCATGGAAAGAATTCAAAGTATAAATTTTAGGTTTTTTGGAATCAACAAAAAGAACCTATTGACCCCAAAAAATTCAACATTCATTAGTTATATTGTGGTCATAATAAATATGAATGTGCTAAGTAATATTGAATCATGGAGATGCATCCAACTTGTAATGAAAGAAATCATTTGGGAGTATATAATGGTAATGTTATAATATACTTTTTGTATTTTACTGAAAAATTAAATAAAGAAACATTGATATAGACTCCATTATTCCTCAAAGACTTCATTTATTTTAGAATATTTCCTTGAGAAATTTTTCTTAATGGACAAGGAAAAATATTATAGAGGCTTCATGCTCTTCTTGACGAAGTTATATCTTAGGGATGTTGAGGAAAAAAATACCCAACCACCACCTAGTTATGCACATATTATAATGATTGAAACATGGGCTTATTTGTAAAATAATCTGAATGAGAAATCATTTCAAGTTTATTACGGTTGATAATATATTATTTGACATTATTTATTCAATCCAACATGATTCAAAATTTTTAATTAGTGAAAAAATAAATGAGTTCTGAAAATAAACAATCTATATAATGGCCAATGTACCCCTATCACAAAGGAAGGGTGGGGTACACTTCATTATAGAAGAAGTTGATATTTATTTTATATCAACAATAAAATTTTAATCTTGTGACATGAAACAATATATGTTCCATTTTTATATGTATATTGATGAATCAAAATCCAAGGCACATTCATCCTTCCTCATGTTTTATAGAAGGAGGCTCATGTTAATAAGGATGGTGCATTAGTTAAAGAAAACACAACATTAATATTATCAGAATGTGTAAGTATGAAATATTTTTAATTAGTTATGATTTACAACAATATTGCATAAAAATAAATATGTTCATATTTATTATATGGTTTAGACACAATAATTGAAAAATAGTCAAACCAGAAGAAAAAAGTGTCTTTCAATAGCTTTGAAGCGTCATGAACAATATGGATGCGTTAGAGGATTAGGTTTTAGAGTATCTCCTAGAATATATTTTGAGTAGATAAATACACTTGAAGATATATATAATATGGCGAGAAAAATATAGCCACTAATAGACTCACTATAAGATATTATTTTGTTGTCTAGTTTGGTTGATCAATGTATAGGAAAGGAATAAAGAGAATTGACTGTGGATAAAAGATCCACAGATGAAAAAAATTATCACACAAGCATTGAAGCTTGTAATTCCCCCAACCACATGTCATACCCAAGGTAATCAATGTTTTCATTACTATTTATCCCAAATGTGAGGCATACCACTTTCGAATAATATTTTTTACTAAAATTCTATAGGGTATAATTGTATGTGATTTTTATCTATCAACACCCACATACCAACTTGTTGTGAAGGGTATAATGTATAATGTCTTCGAAGACTAGATACATAATAAAATACTCCCAAATAATCACATGAGAGTGGAGATTGAGGTAGCTTATGGGCCAACTACTGAGTATCCTTTTCTACATAATGGTCAGGATATTATAATGGTCATTTTTGTGATTGGAGATTGGATATGTTGGACATCTAATCCTATAAAGATATATGATTTAGAATAATAGAAAATTTTTCCATTTGAAAAGCATGTAAATTTTTTTTGTTAAAAGGTCTTAGGTGAGACATGATTTTGTAGATGAAAAAATCAGTAGTGAAATGAAAGGATGAATTATGAAAATTTAATGAATAAAAAAAGACCTTCTGAGAGTACCTTGTCCCCACGAGTTCAATAGAAATATTTTTTTATCATTATAAATTCATGGATATACCACATTTAATGATAAATCTATGTATTACATTGGATAGGAATAAGACATATATGGGGTTCCCTTCACTGAAGTAATTGATCACAAGAATCTATTTTTGATTCTCACGCATGAATGGTTTGGCGTATCAATTGAGAATACATACATAACGTTCATTTTCATAATAAATTTGTCAAAATATTAAGAAAAATAAGATAATTAAAGTTGATAACTATTAATATTTTTAAAAGCTATTTATTATACAAATATATAAATAGAGAATTATGAAAATCATGATTTGGATTCAATATTCCATTTATCATTTATATTTTTGAAATTACTTTTAATAAGGATAAAATGGAGGACAAAAAATATGAGTTACTCAAATAATTAAATAAAAACGGATCAGACCACATACCCTTTTTGAGACCTATAATTCATAGGTAAAACTCTACGATCTAATCACATAAAATATATTTTTAATTTTGGAATTATTGATTTTATTTTTAAAGCACCATATGCAGATAATAATCAATATAGAAAACCTATATATTAATTTTTTGAAATCCATGAAAGTATTTTCAACCAATATAACACAAATGATGTGTTTTCTGAATATTTAGTAAAATATGAACATTTTATTAATAAAATACTAATTATAGGTTCAGTCTATGTTTTAATTAGAATTTCTTTATGATATCATGATCACTAAATACAATAGAGATCATAGAATGAATTCGGATTCTGAAAATATAAAGCCCGTGGATTTATAAAACTATAAAAAAATTATGGTATATATAAGAGTATTTAATTATCACAACATTTCATAAAACTTTACTCGTTATGTACAATGTTTCAGTTGTGTCTGAGATAAGATAATGGAATCAATTTTTTATAATATTATAGAACATTTATAAGAGAAATCATAAATCCTAAAAAGGATAACACCCTCTAATAGTTAATTTAAATATTTAACTACAATTATTATAAATATATTAAGAAAAATTTATTACCTATATTTTTTATTTACAATCAAGCTATCCAAAAAGAATAGTTTCTTAGAGGAAGGAATAATTTTCCTTAGAGATGAGTGGGAATCATATTTTTTTCCAAATGTATACTAATAAAAACATTAGGTGATTTCATTTTATTTTATGGTCTAGTAAGATTTATGACCATCGAAATATATTTGGGGTGTGAATCATTACAGTATGAATGCTTATATATTATTTTTTATATATTTATCAAAGAGAATAGTAATGGAGGACGTCAATTTTTTTTAGAAGAGATGACCTGAAAGCAATAAAATTATTTGGAAAACATAGAGGTATAGAAGGAGTCATAGGTTATTGTGGAAGTGTAAGTGAAGGAAGAGGTAGAGTCGGAGTTCGAGACAAACGTTGATGAGGATGTAGAGGCAAAGAACATGGTGGAGACCAAGGTAGAGGTAGATAAGAAGTAATGTCTTTAAAACAATAAATTTGTTGGTAAATGAAGTATAATAAGTTTTATACCTTGTTTTGTTTGATAATTATTGTTTAAAAGTTCACAAAACACTTTTCACTTTAGATAAGATCAATTGTGCATCATTCAAATATAAAATGAACGTTTACTAAAAAACACATGTGACGTACTCGAAACCAATAAACAATATTATATTTGTTTTAGTATAGTAGAAAATTCATACATGCATAATTTTTGACAAGTATTGATCTTCCACAAAACAATAGGATGCTATGTGTGACCAGTATGACTCCAAGTGTCCGGTATCAATTTAAAATTAAAATTTGAATACAAAGAAGTGTCACTCACCGAAAACTGATCAAATGATCTTGGATTGTCTTGATAATTTTCAAAAAAAAATACCTAATTCATTTGTATTGTATACAAATCAGTCAAATTCCAAACCCCCACATGATGCCACCTGTATGGTTCAACATGCATGTTTCATGTTTAAAATGAAATGTTTTTAAAAACACATGGCATACTGAAAACCAAGAAAACACATTCTGAATATTTTGATTGTTTAGTAAAATAATATATTATACATTTGGGATGTGTAGTATTTTGAAGCACCTAAATCTGATACATGGTGTGACTAGTATGAATCTAAGTGAATTTTCTTATTCAAAGTTGTCACAAATTTGTCGAAAAAACAAATCACATACTCAAAACCAAGAAAACACATTTAGATTATTATGTTACATTTGTAAAATTATCCATACCTGACTTGTGACCTATAGAAATCAGTTCCACCTCAATCCAATGCACAATCTGATAGTTATGAATACAATTGTATCTTGTTATTAAAAATTGACCTTTATTTTCATAAAAAAAACAAGTAACGTACTCAAAAATGAGAAAATGCATTATGATTTCTTTGGTACTTAAGAAAAATTATCCCCATGTCATTATTGATATATAAGAATTAGTTGCACCTTAATTCGACTCACGGGGTGATCATTATTACTCAATGTGCATCTTTTTATTCATAATTTAATAAAAAATTAATGATAAAACATGTTGCATACTCTATAATAGTGTTTTTGTTTTCTTGTTTTCATTATAGAAATTTTATTTCTTTCATATTTAGTATTTTTATCTTAATTTCGTAATTTTTTTTATTGTATCTGTTGATGTAGTGTGTTGTGGCATCACTTTGTACATATTTCTAGTGATGCAATGTATTGCAGCATCACATCACAGTTTTCACCATTATCATTTCTAATAAATGTTCAGATAAATGTATGATTGATCATTACTTTTAGAGGAAACTATAAAGATAACCTTTATCAGCACATTAAAAAGAACAGATAAATGACTTCTTTATCAGTGTTTATAGAGGTTCTGATAAAGTTTATCTTTATCAGTGCTTTTAAAATCTATGATATAACATATATTTATTTCTGATAAATAAAAGTGATAATATATGGGATCTTTTTTCAGCAATTATATAAGTGAGATTTATGAATGATTTTATTTTCACCGATAAATATACCCTTTATTAGTGTATTTTTAGTATTGATAAAATCAGTGTACTTTTAACCGGTCAAAGGTGGTCAATCCTTTTCTTGCAATGATAACGACTAATTCTACTGCTGTTAAAGGTTAATTTTTTAGCACTATAATATGAAAATTATCAATTTTCAGAATATTGAAACAATGTTTCTTTTCAAAAGTTCACATTTAAAAATAAATTCAATAATTTATAAAAATATTACAAAAAACTATCCAATTAATAAATCATTACTCAAAAGGAAATATTATCTCATAGTGGGAAGTAATTTCCGTAATTCATGCCATGCACTTCTTAGTGGCTAAACCTATGAAAATGAGATTGATGGACCTTAGGTCACCTTGAGGGGGGGGGGGTGAATTAATGTATCATCATTTTCTCCCTATTATTGTATCTTATTCCCACGTTGGTAGAAAATTAATTAATCATGTATGATGGATATGTGTAGTAATTAAAACATTGAAATCAAATAGGACAAAAAACACTTTTACTTGGTTCAAAACTAAGGGTTAACTCTAAGGAATATACGATGACAGGTTTCTGGTCATACCTAATTACACTTTTCTCTACTAGTTGTGGATTACGAGGGTTAGGAAATGTCACTCTATTGGAAGAAAAATTCCTTTACATAAGTTCATGGATAGCTCACTGCTTCCATCAGATCACGTTTGATGACTCCCCCTGGATCACATCCCTGGATGAAGTCACACTCATTTTATGGATGTG
Source organism: Viscum album (assembly GCA_963277665.1). NCBI lineage: Eukaryota > Viridiplantae > Streptophyta > Magnoliopsida > Santalales > Viscaceae > Viscum > Viscum album. The sequence continues at coordinate 1,391,471,414 of OY728150.1, read as the reverse complement.
ATGGTCCCTTTAACAGATAGGAATGAAATTATTTGCCTCCTATTCAACATGAAACTATGATTTCATTGATGTTCTGAGTTAATTATATTTAAAATTCAATATTATTATCCAGTACAACAACCATACATACTAAGACTTGTTATTATTCTTCACCGGAATCATAAATTATTTTCAGATTGTTCAAACACTGAAGCACAACTCACAAAGAATTATTAGAATGAACCCTTCTTCTTCCTTCTTCACATGAATGCATGAGACCATGCATGCAGTCTTTAAATGAACTTCTATCTTCATTTTATTTCTTCATACATTTTGCAATATTTTTGGCTCTTCCTTTACTGTTCTTCATAAATTCATTCAAGATTACAAATTCTCTCCACATTTTAATTATGAATTCTTCACAAATGCACACACATGCGGCCTTGAATTTATTCAAATGAAGAGTGAATGTAGGTACCCACTTTTGTTTCACATCCTCTAAAGTGCACAACCAATGCCTTATTTAGATCATTAAACTCTATGTGTCATGTATATGTTTATCCATGAATGTTATTTAAAAACAGAATAGGGGTTTTCCATTGTTTGGTTTATGTTTTCACACTTGGGAGTTTAAAATCATGCATATGATATCCTTGTGAATCATGTTTGTGATCTACAATTATTCCTTAAACACACTAACTACCTTGGGTTTATTATGGTATTTAGGATTTTCCCCATTGTTTTTCACCACAATGGTATAGAGTTATTCTTTGCACCGAATTTCTAAGCCTCTTTCATAAACTATGATTGTTTTCGGCTCCTCCTCGAACAAGATATGTATGGGCTTCCTCCATGTGCCTCATGACACACGGTTCTCCTCCACGAATTGGGTGGTTTTTGGGACATACCATCATGGTACACTATTCACTGTGAACTCGAACGATACACAGTCAATCAGAGTTGTATGTGGGAACTCTGCTCCATGAACCCAAAATGGTATAGAAGCTCTTCTCTTCATGAACCATAAGTGGTTCACATCTCTTTTTCCTCATGAACCATATTGGTTCGTGGTTCAACTCTTCGCGAACCAGATCAGTATGAGGAAAAATCATTATGATCCTAGAACAATTCGTATATCATGGACCCCCTTCTTGAAATATAATTACACTAGAAACTATATTTCTTAGAAAATTGTCTCTTTAAAGGTTTGGAGGAAGTATCATCTTCTAGAAATGGTAGGTCTCTTTTTATAAGTTTTGATCTGTTCTTTTCCACATCCAAAATACACCTGATATGCTCTTCAAGATTCTATCTTGAATAACCAGTATCTTTAAACCTGTGTGGAGATATTCTACATATCGTGGATGTTTCCTTTTTCAAACCTACGACCTTATTTCTAATCATTCATGCATTCAAGATGGAATGTATAATTTTTTAAGTACCTGTTTGAATCCACATTCCCATGGAAACTTCATTTTCCTTGACGAATTTGTTGTTCTTCATTCCATTCAAATTCATGAAATTGTAATTGCATGCATGGCATCGTGAAAGTTAGACAATCAGAATGGGATTTACCAGATCTCAAATGGTGTCAGGAGTGGCAGTATCATTATTCATCTCAAGTACTATTTCATAGGTGCATACGGGTGTTTGGAGGTTGAAGAAAACCTCGAGGGAGACATTATATGGTGTTTCTTCAATCACCAGCTGCTAAGATTATATGTACGGCTTGGATGTGTGGGATCGATCACGCGATTGATCGGATGATAGATTGTGTGACGTTATGGGATCAATGGCCGAGATGAGTTCCTCATTTTTAAAATGTTGTCCCATATCAAAATGACAGGTTGTTTTCATCCATTTTATTAATCAAGCAATGACAGAAGCGGCTTAGAATTCTTCTCCAACCTCCTTGGTACCACCCCGTATAGGTGTGCTCTTAGCACCCACTATGCTCTTCAAGGATTCTCCTAGCACCCAAGCTGCAAAGCTTCACCACCCTGCGGCACCTACAAGCTTATACACAGCCCACACACACACTTCCTGTGGCAAGATAGACGTTGAGGGCTTCCCTTAAGTGTGGTGGACCACTCGGGTCCCGCATGTGCTTGAGGTGAGGACCTCATCCATCCTCCATTGATGGACCCTGTTTCTAGTAAAGGGATATAAATAAAATAACTACATAGTGTATAAAATATAAAATGCCAATCCAGCACTTCAAGCATCCTCCACAACCTCTTATTCTCATTTTCTTTTACTAATTCCAAATAACATTCCAACCATCTTTAATTTGTTTAGACCATGCATCACAATTGATACCCATATATGATACAAAGGATCAATTTCAACCAAATTCTGGTTTTCATTCTCTATTTTACAGGGGAGAGTTCATTCCTTCATTTTGATCATCATTGACATCATTGACACTCATTGACATAAAATACAATATTCACAAACTAAGTAGTCCCAAAAATCCCCCCTTATTGTTTTATTTCAATACATCAACATTCTCTAAAGTGATAATGTCAATTTAAAAATTAGAGTCTTCTATCTACTATTTCCCTTTCACTTTTAAAATTTCATTTCACATTCTCTCCCCCTTTTGATAAGAAATAAAATTTTTATGGTTGAGATTATATCAGTATATAATTTAGAAATGGTTCCATCAATGATTTAACTCTTAGTCTACTTGAGGAATGATCGGTGTAGAAAACAAGAGTACTTGATTTAGAAAACATCATTTTCCAGTATCCCAAAAAAATGATACCTCATAGTGTTGAGAGAATTTATACTTGTCTTCAATGGCCATTACAATTTTCATATGTTAATGAATGATTTAGTAACTAACCCTTGGTAAAAAATATTTTATTTTTAGTAACTGGGGAATATAGATTGAGAAATGGCATATCTCTTCTAATGACATGATCCTAAGACACTCTTCACTGTAATTGAATTTGATACCCAACAATGTTGATAATATTTGAATTAATTATTCTGGTAGCTTCATTTTTTGTCTCCCCCTAAAGGGAACACTACTCAGGTTCTCCCCCTAAGTACTTGATTCACCTTCAATTACCTATAAAACTAGTACAATACACAATGTTTTATGGGAATAAGATGGATCCTCTTTGGTTCTTCAATATGAACCTTGGGGATGAGATAATTTTCTCAACCAAGATGCTCTATTTTCTTCACTCCTCACACTTTCACATTTGATCAACAATTAAGACAATGGTTGTGTGGATCTCAATATTACTTCAATATCTCTTTTTGTGAGTCTTCATTCTTCAAGAGCTTTCAAAGCAATAGAATCTTGTGATGAAATGTTCACATTCATGAAGAATTATTCTTGGGCTGGAATAAATGCACTTCAATTTTTAACAGTGGGACCAACCATGTTTCACCTCACACAAAATACTTTTCTATCATCATATAGAATCTTCTTGTTTCCTATTGAACTATCCTCAGCCAGTGCATCTCCTTTCATTCTCAGTATTTTCAAATCTTCATGCTAGATAAATAATATGTCTCTGGGAACAATGTAAGTATATTTTTATTTTTCACATGGACTCATCAGAGTGTTAATATATTTAGGATATCTTTTTAATGTACAACTGTTCGAGTTCTTGGATTTTGAATGAAAGGACTTATCACCGGTCCTTCTTGAAGCCTTCTTGGGAGACTTTTATTTTTAATTATTTATAAGGAACCAGCCTTAAACATTAAATAATATTTAATTAAATTAATAATTCACGTTTAGTATCTTTTCAGGTTTTGAGTTGTAGAGATTTAAGACATAACTATTACACCTCAAAAGTTTACAATGTGTACATTTCTACACATTTTCCATTTTTTCATTAGAAAAACTCTTGAAAAAAATGAGTCATGTCTAGTTCCATGTTTTAGACAACATGACTTTTCCTTGATCCCATCCATGACCCTATTCATATTTAGGTCCTGTGAATGCATTTCAAAACATGGGATAAGCATAAAAAGCTCAGTAAGGGTTATGAAACAAAGATAGAAAACATTTGTTCATAAATACATACAAAACCAGAACACTTTTACTTACCTCATGAAATCATGAGATTTTATGAATAACACATTGAAATCATAAATTATAAAGGTAACTTGTGGCATCCATATCATACTTACATTGTAGCTATCACAACTATATAGGGAGTTACATTGGCATACCCATCACAGTATATTTCCTAAATCTTTTTAGAGAAAAAATCACATTTACCTCCATCACATTACCCAATGCATTGGAGAGCTATCCCGGGCTGACGAGCCCTAGTTTTATCACGGAACCACCCGAATACGTAAATAATTTCCATGAACCATAACATGATCACAACACATAACATAAGCATAAAGGAAAGATAATATTTCCACATTGTTATAAAAAAATTTCATTTCAAGATATTGAAATAATAAATCCATACACAAAATCATTTTCAGTTCCAAAATATTTAAAAAGAGTATATGGTATATATTTTTCCTATTAAAAACATTTCATCTTGTTAAAGATTCCAAAGATCAAATAATACTCACAGAGACAGAAAGGCCTTTGTCACCTCTTACGTAAAAAACATTCATTTTTTTCATTTAGTAAAACACTTCATATAAAAAGATTCCTTTTGAATTAAATGAAAAGTCAAAGGGGTTTATAGACTGTATAAAATAATGTTGTGTATAAAACTAAATATTCCTTAATGAAAGGAGATTGAGACGATGTCCCATACCTCGTGTCCAACTTGACCAGATCGTTCTTTAATCTCCTGAATAATAAACTAAAGTTAATTTATACTTTCTTAAGAATCTTTTGAAAGTTTATTATTCCATTTATATAACTTATTACCATTTTATAAACATTATGTAATCATTCAAGTTAAAAATGTTCTTTTTGTCGATATTTGGTACTCGAGTCAAAAATGAACACCTTATATTTACAACTTGTCCATGTGGTCAATAGTCCATTATATCCAGAATGAAATTAATTATTTAGATATAATATATATCATATATATCCAGTATATATAAATTTAGAATAGTACATATCATTTGGAGGTAATAAATGAAATGAACCGTTCATGGAGAAGGTAAGTTGTACGTATGCTTGATCGCTACATTCATTCCTATTTCTTATTTTAATGGAATTAAAACATAATGATACAAAGGTATATTATAATTCCTGTATAATATCATATATAATATCTTTAACTTCATCCTTTATATGTCCCACATATGGCATTAACGAGTCATATCTCATTGAGGGGGTCGTAGTCCGCACTTCCTCAAATGAAATTATCGCATTTATCCATAATAGAAACCGTAAAGGTAATCTATAAATGGAAAATAAATAATTATAAATTAAACATAACCATAATATATATCATATATAAATACATTTCCATCATAATAGCCACCATGAGAGGTGGTAGGAGGTAACTGAACAATCATCATTTCGTGAGGCGTTAGTTTTCCATCCTTAGAAACATTATGTTTTTCACCCATTAGAAGGAGGTGTGTGTAAGTGTAGTTTGAATCCATCACATAACAAAATCCTAGTATATTTAGGATACTGGTGTTGTTATAAAATAAAGTAATAAAAACAATATAGGGATTGGAGAAGTAAAATTAAATAAAAGAAGTTAAGAGAAAACATTACCTTTAATTTGGGTAACTTCCTTTGGTTTGAACCAAAAAGTTTTCTTAAGTGCCTTATTCCATAGTTTAGGATTCTAAGAATAGGAGAGGGATTTAAGGAGCATAATTGTTAAGTTTTTGGAAGAGCCTAAATTCTTGATAGGTTTGAGGAATTGGTTATAAGTGGTTTCCGTTTATAAAGGAGAGGAGGGGCTCTTTAGGAATGTGTGAAAATATTATTTTATTAAATGATGATATTAGGTTTATAAAGGTCCCAAAATCATTAGAGTCTAATATTATATGACTCATGGTAGAAATAAAATCATCCAATAAGAATTGTACATGTTTTGGATGTTGTATTATTATTTATAATCTTATTTATTTAAATTATTTATTAATGAGGTAAACACTGTATCATTATTGTGTAATAAATAATTTAATTTATGTGTTTTCTAAAATTTTTAACAAAACTACCATCATGTAGGAAATATTTTTATCTTTAAAATAAATATTTATATTTTAAATATTACTTATATACCACCATATAAAAATTAATTTACTAAAAGATATTTTTTATGTCATTTTTCCCTTTACATTAAATTAATTAATCTAAAGTGTCATTATCTGTCATATGTGGATCCATGGGGTCTAGAAATAGTCCCAACGATTCCCATGGTCGTCCATTACTCATATAATAAGGTTTGGAAAAGTGTTAAGGTAATTTTGAATTATTATAATATTCTTTTTACCTTGAATTAACCTATTTGCCTTTAATCGCAGTAAATAAAAGTCAAAAGTGAATATTCACCAAAAATTATTTTAATCATATTGGAAAAAATTTTACATACTAATAACAACCATGTATGTCAGATTTTAGAAATTAAATTCATAGGATTGGTAAAAGATTTTCATTTAAATGAAAACACATAGTTTTTTAACTACTACAAAGTGGTTTCACAATTCATCAAAATTTGAAGTTTTTCAGAAAAATACCAAACATTCAGACTAAGATATATTTGATATTATGAATTCAAAAATGATGTCTATTTTTTAAAAATTCAAAACATATAAGTGGAATTAATTATTTTTAAATTAATTCCCATTGTTAAAAACATAGTGTGTTTTTAATAAACAATAATTATCAAAAGATTCAAACTTGTTTATGTCCAATTTCACAGTAAAATTAATTCCATTGTCCAAAATTGAATTAAAAGGTAAAAATATATTCTAATTACACTTTAAAACCAATTGGGAAAGATAATCTAACTATATAAATAAATTATATTAAAATGCAGTTTTGTATTAAAATACAATATTTTCACATTCATTAAAAAATGAAATTTATCGGAAAAATTTCAAAAAATTTACACAAAGTAAATTTTGATGTCACCATTATAAAGAACGATTTTATTTGGTCAAATATAATATATTAATGTGACGAAAATAATATTTAATGAGGGTTCTCCATTAAAAGGCTGTAAATCGATCTTTTATTGTAAATTATGCTTAAAACTAGATTCATTCACCTTTTAAACCTCTAAATTTTAATTGATAAATGTAAATACATTTAACAATCATGTATAGTCATATTGTAGTTAGTTTTGGTCACTTCCGCCAATACAATGGCTTGGAGATAACTAGCATATAAAATAATAATATTATATTATTAGTGTGCAAGGTAAGATTTCAAAGAAACCTTTTGTTGTGTATCAGGTATGCTATCGAACCTAGCTACCCTTTAATGTAAAATTAATATTTAATTCAGAAATTTTAATAAATATTAAATATGTCTTATTCTTTATTTGCCTGAGATGTTACATCATTCCCCCCATTTGATAATTGAATCCTCGTAATTTTACTTATCAAAATTAGTGGGGGGTATTTATCTCTAATAGCATTTTCAGATTCCACGTTGCCACTTCAACGATATAGTTTCATCACAAAACCTTTATCTAATGAATTACCATATTCCGCAACAATTTCTCTCTTCGGTAAAGAATCTGGACTGGTTGATCTTTATAAGAGAGATTCTCTTCCAACTGAACTACCTTTGGGATCAAAACATGATATGGATCTGGCATATATTTTCTCGACATTAAAACATGAAAAACATTGTGTACCTAGGATAAACATGGAGTTAAAGCCACTCTGTTTGCAACTGATCCAAATTTCTCCATGATTTCATATGGTCCAATGAACCTCGGACACAACTTTCCCTTCTTACCAAAATGCATCACACTTTTCCGTAGAGAAACATTGAGAAAGACATGATCACCTACATCAAAAGAAAGATCCTTCCTCCTGTTATCTGCATAAATTTTCTGTCTACTCTGAGCTATTTCCATTTTCTTCTGAATCAACATAACATTCTCTACCATCCCTTCTACCAATTCTGGTCCCATCAACTTCCTTTAAACTACTTCATCCCAAAAAACTGTAGTTCGACAATGCTTTCCATAGAATTCCTGAAATGGAGCCATCTGTATACTGGAATGAAAACTGTTATTATATAAAAATTAAACCAAAGAAAGATATTGGTCCCAACATCCCTGATAATCTACATAGCAAGCACGTAACATATCCTCCAATGTCTGAATTTTTCATTCTAATTTCCCATATGATTGAGGATAAAAATATGTACTAAAATTTAATTCTATACCCAATGACTTCTAAAGGACTTTCCAAAAGTTAGAAGTAATCTTGGGATCACAATTAGATACAATGGAGAGGGGAACTCCATGAAACCTAACTATCTCTTTAACATACAACTGATAAAGATTATATAGAGACAATGTATCCCGAATAGGAAGGAAATCAGAAGATTTAGTCAATCGATCAACAATAACCCAGATTGGATTATTAACTCGAGATGTCTTTTGTAATCCAACAATGAAGTTCATGGATATATTTTCCCATTTCCACTCTAGCACCTGTAAAGGCTGAGGCATCCCATTCGGTAACTACTGCTCTTCTTTAACCCACTAACAGGTCAAACACATCATTGTAAAATAGAAATATCTCTTTTCATTCCCTCACACCAGTAAAACTCACAAAGATCTCTGTACATCTTAGGACTTCCAGGATGAACTGAAAATGGGGAACTATGAGCTTCACATAAAAACTCATTCTTTAGTTGTGAATCACAAGTCACACATAATATCTTTCTAAATCTCAAAAAAAAATCATTATCAATGTTAAATTCAAGAAAATTACCCTTCTGAACCAACTCTACCTTTTTCTATAACTCAACATCTTCCTTATGTACTTTCTTAATTCTTTCTGATAGAGATGGTCTCACTGAAACCTGATACAAAATAGAAGAATTTTCTGCACCAACAACTTCTATGGAAATGTTTATCATATAAAAAACTAGATGATCTTATTATAAATTTTACATGGTCAATGAGGAATTACTGTTTCGACTCAAATCATCAGCCACTTTATTTTCTTTTCCCAAATGGTAATGGATCGTGCAATCATAATCCTTGATTAATTCCAGCCATCTCCTCTATCTCATGTTTAATTCTTTATGAGTGAATATATACTTCAAACATTTTTGGTAAGTATATATTTCATATTTTTCTCCATACTAAATGATGCCTCCAAATTTTTAAAGAAAAAACAACAGAAGATAATTTCAAATCATTTGTAGGGTAATTTAGCTCATGTGGTTTCAACTGCCGTGAAGCATAAGCAATTACCTGATCATACTGCAATAGGACACTACCAAGTCCTTTGAACGACACATCACTATAGATAAAAAAACTCACCATTTTTGGGTGGTAGTGCCAAAACTGGATCATTCACCAATGTTCATTTCAACTCCAGAAAACAATCATCACATTCTTTTGTCCACATGAATATAACACCATTTCAAATTCACATAGTCGTTGGACTAAATAACCATGAAAAATTATCAACAAAACTCCAGTAATAACCTTCCAAACCAAAAAATCTAAGAATCTCGGTTATATTTGTGGCTCTTTTCCATTCTCTAAGAACTCATGTTTTAGCAGGATCAACCGTTATGCCATTTTTTGGAACAATGTGACCAAAGAAAAAAATTTGTTGTAACCATAACTCAAACCTGCTAAATTTCAGAGAAAATTTATTTTTTAAGGTTTGAAAGACAACCATTAAATGAATTTCATGTTCCTCCATACTTTTGGAATAAACCAAAATATCATCAATGCACACAACCACAATCTGATCCAAGATCTCATAGAAAATACTATTCAAATGATCCATGAATACAGTAGGTGTATTGGTTAATCCAAAAGGAATAACTACAAATTCAAAATGGCCATATCTAGTATGAAATGAGGTCTTCAGAATGTATGCTTCCATTACATTCAACTGATGGTACTCCGATCTCAAGTCTATATTTGAAAAATACTAAGCTCCCTGAAGCTGATCAAAAAAATCATCGATATGAGGATAAGGATACTTATTCATAAATGTGATGTTATTCAATGCTCTATAATTAGTGAAAAGTCTCATTAAACCATATTTATTTTTAAAAAACAATACAGGATCACCCAATGGTGATGTGCAAGGTCCAATGTAACCTTTATCTAATAACTCCTGCAATTGCTTCGTTAACTCTAAATGTTCATTTTGAGCCATTCAATAAGGGGGTTTTGAAATTTACATACCATCAGGAAATAAGTCAATAGTTAATTCAACTTCTTGATCAGGTATAATACCAGGGTACTCATCAAGAAAAAATATCAAGGTAGTCATTTATCACTGTCACATCATTAATCTGAATAGTTTCTTTATTTTCAACAATATGTTCAAGGGAACATTCATTTACATCTTTTACTAGTTTCTCATCTTCCTGAAATGTTATCAAAAGAAAGGGTTCCTTTAAGTACAAAAACTATAAATCTTTCAGAAAATAATCCACTTTAGCTCTGCAGTCAATATTATCATGATAAACAGAAATCCAATCTATGCCCAAAATAACATCAAACTCTACTAGAGGAAAAACAAAAAGTTTTACTGCTAGATTTGTTCCGTACACAAGGACATGAATGTTCTTTTGTTTTATTTTTTTCTCAACATATCCTCTATGTGTTTTTACCATGAGATCTGTATTCATATCTGTAGATGGAATTCCCCATTTACTAGAAAATTTATCCGAAATGAAAGAGTGTGTAGACCCTGAATCAAACACCACATTGGCATAATATGAACAAACAAAAAGTGTACCTGATACAACTTCATTTGATGGACCAACATCTACTAAAGTAGTTATAATGGATTTCACCACCCCTTTCTACATGTAGTCTGGATACTTCCTTAGGATGAGTTATTTTTTGGACACTCATTTTCATAATGACCCATTTCGTTGCACTTAAATTTTTTTACTGACTGTAAGTCAGATTTTTCTCTTACCATTACCCAGATCTTTTTCAGTTCAATTACGAGCCCTATGTCCCATTTTACCTCATTGGTAGCACTTACCCAAATTCAAATGACATTCCCCAACATGTTTTTTAACACAATTTTCAGAAACTGTAAACTAAATATTCTTACCATCTGATATTTTTTAAGAGTTCTTCCATTTTTCCTACCACCTCGACCTCTTATTCTGTTGTTTTTCAAAGAACACATGATCATCAGCAAACAAAATTTCCATAGTCTCCGCACAATGAACATGTCTTTCATAACTTTTGAACTCATGAGAAACTAAATCCCTTAGATACGTAGGATTTAATCCTAATTAAATATGGTTGAATTTACTATCAAGATATCATATGAAATTTTGGAGCATTCCTTGCTAGTCGAGTAAATTTTTCTTCATAAGCAGCCACTGAGTCATCCTCCTGCATGAATTCCAGGAATTGTTTTTCCATTCTATGATGAATCACCTTATAAAAACATTTCTCAAGAAACATACCTTTGAATTCATTCCAATCAAGAGAAACAATATCCTCACTATCCAAGATATTATTCACGATCAACCACAACTAATCAGATTCACCATCAAAATGGTAATCATCGAGACTAACCATTTGATGTTATGAACAACCGATGACATTTAAAATCTTTTCATGTGCTTTAATCCACCCTTTTGCTAGCACTAGGCCAGATTATCCTCTGAATGATAGTGGATGTTGCCTCATGAAATGCTCCACTAAGGACATGTTCCTCTGCGGTTCATCTAGATGATCTTAGGAATGGATACCACAACTATTTATAGACCGAGCCATCTGTTCCATCGCTGCAACAAATTGTTCTGTTCTGATTCTGACCATTTCAAGTTGCTAATATGGAAGGTTGGCTTTCTCTTGATGTCATCCAAACATAGATTCCCGGTTTCCTCTGCTGAAAACCATTATGAACAGATAAATATCTTAGGCGAGACAACATGGTAATCTATAAATGCTATATGATCTCAATATTAACATAAATTACTTTATGGATATTAATTTAACAATACCCTAAATACTAAAGATATCGAAACTGACCTCCGATACCAACTATAAGCACCCAACCCTGAACATTACATAATATTGAATTAAATGAAAAATTCACATTGATGATCATTTCCGTTTCAGAGTTTTATTGAATTATGACATAACCATTACACCTCAAAAAGATTTAAAAGTATACATTTCTAAATAGTTTCCAATTTTACATAAAATAATAACTCTCGAAAAATAGTTTCATGTCTAGTTCCATGATTTAGAAAACATGAATTTTCCCTGATCCCATCCTTGACCCTATCTATCTTTATGTCATGTGAATGAATTTCAAAACATGGGAAGAGCATAAAAATCTCATCAAGGGTTGTGAATCAAAGAAAGAAAACAGTTTTTCATAAATACATACAAAAAATGAACAATTTTACTTACCTCATGAAATCATGAGATTTTATGAATAAGACATTGAAATCATAAATCATAAAGGTTACTTTTGGCATCCATATCATACATACATTGTATCTATCACAGATTCAGAGAGAGTGAATTTAAAATGCCAATCACTATATTTTCCCTAAATCAATTAGTTAAAACATTCATGTTTACCTCCATCACATTACCCAATGCATTGAAGAGCTATATCAGGATCACCCACCATAGGTTTATCACAGAACTACCTGTATATGTAAATAATGCCCAAGAACCATAACAAGATCATAATACATAACATAAGAATAAATTAATGATAAAATTTCCACATTGAAATAATAAAATATCATTTCAAGATATTGAAATAATAAGTCCATTCTAAAAATCATATTCAATACCAAAATACATAAAAATAGTATATGGTATTTATTTTTCCTTTTAAATAAATTTCAGCTTGTTAAGGAAGCCAATGATCAAATAATACTCATGGTGGTGGAAAGGTCATTGTCGCCGATTACGTAAAAAAATATTCCATTTTGTCATTTAGTAAAATGATTCTTATAAAAAGATTCTATTTGAATGAAACGAAATTTCAAAGGGGTTTATACACCATATTGAATAAATTCATTTATAAAACTAAATATACCTCAATGAATGGAGATTGAGGTGAAGTCCCTTACCTCATGCCCAATTTGACCAGACCATTATTTAATCTCTTGAATAAAAAAATAAAGATAATTTCTACCTTCATAAGAACGTTTTTCAAGTTTATTATTCTTTTTTATATCACTTATTACTATTTTATAAACATTATATAATCATTCATGTTAATAATATTCATTTTTTCGATATTTGGTACTTGAGTAAAAAATAAACACCTTATATTTACATGCTGTCAATGTGGTCAATATTCCATTATATCCAAAATGAAATTCATTATTTAGATATCATATATATCATATATATCTAGTATATTTTTATATTTATAATAGAACATATCATTTGGGGGTAAGAAATGAAATGCACCGTTTATGGAGTTGGTAAGTCGTACGTACACATGAACGCTACTTTCATTTATATTTCTAATTTAAATGGAATTAAGATATAATGAAGCATAGGTTTATTATAATTCCAGTATAATATCTTATATAATATCTTTAACTCCATCCTTTATACATCTAACATATTGAATTAATGAGTCATATCACTTTGAGGGGGCGACTGTCCATACATCCTCAAATGAAATTATTATTTTTATCCATAACGGAAACCATAAAGGTAAAATATAAATGGAAAATATAGACACATAAAGAAAACATAAACATAATATATATCATATATAAATACAGTGCCATAATAATGGCCACCATGAGAGGCGGTAGGAGGTAATTGAATAATCATTGTTTCGTGAGGCGTCTGGTTTCCATCCACAGAAACATTATTTTCTTCAACCATTATATGGAGGTGTGTATAAGTGTAGTTCAAATATGTATCATAAAAACATACTAGTATATTGAGAATACAGGTGGTGTTATAAAATTAAAGGAATAAAAAGAGTATAGGTGTTGGAGAAATAAAATAAAAGAAACGAAGTTTAGAGAAACTATTACCTTTAATTTTGATAAATTCCTTTGGTTTGAAGCAGAAAGAATTCTTAAACACCCTTCTACCCAAGGTAAGGCTTCTAGGAGGAGGATATGGTTGTATAGAGCTTAATTGGGCAATGTTTGGACGATCCTAATGACTTCAGAGGTGTAAGGAATTAGATAGAAGTAGTCTCCTTTTATAGGATAGAGGAGGAGCTCTTTAGGAAAGTGTGAAAATATTATTTTATTATTTAATGATATTCGGTTTCTAAAGGTCAAAAAATCATTAGAGTCAAATATAAGATGAATCATGGTCTAAATAAAATCATCCAATAATAATTGTCCATGTTTTGGATGTTATTTTAATAATTATAATCATATTTATTTAAATGATGTATTATTGAGGTAAACACTACATCATTATTATTCCATATATAATTTGATTTATTTGTTGTCTAAATATTATAAAAAAAAATACTATGATGTATTTAATCATTTAGTCTTTACGATTAATATTTATATTCAAAGATAATACTTATATAACACCAAAAAATATTAATTTACTAAAATATTTTTGTTTTTGTCATCTTGGCCATTACATTAAATTTATTAATCTAAAGTGTCATTATCATTCATAAGTGGCTCCATGGGGTCCCAAAAATATACCCAAATATTCCCATGGTGTCCCATTACTCATCCAATAAGGTATGGACATGTTTTAAGGTAATTTTGATTTATTATAGTATTCCTTTTCCCTCGAATTAACCAATTTACCTTTAACCCCAGTAAATAAAAGTCAAAAGATACTATTCAACAAAAATTATTTTCATATTATTGAAAAACAATTACTTACTAATAACAACCATGAATGTCGGATTTTCAAAATTCAATTCACAGAAGCGGTAAAATTTCATTTAAATGAAGAAGTCAGTTTTTTTAACTTCTACTAAGTGGTTTCACTATTAATCAAACATTGATGTTTATCAGAAAAATTAAAAAAATTCATCACATGAAATAATTGTTATTCTAAATTCAAAAATTTTGTCTATTTTTCTAAATTCAAAACATAGAAGCTTAATTAATTAATTTCATATTAATTCCAATTGTTAAAAAATAGCATGTTTTTAAGAAATAGTAACTATCAAAAGATTTATACTTGTTTATGTCCAATATCAAAGTGAAATTAATTTCAATGACCAAAATTGCATTAAATGATAAAATATATTATAATTAGAGTTTAAAACCAATTAAAAAGATAATATAACCATATAAATAAATTATAATAAAATGCAGTTTTAAATGAAAATACAATATTATCACTATTCATTAAAAAAATAACTTTATCGGAAAAATTTCAAAAATTTACCCAAAGTAAATTTTGATGTCCCCATTCTAAATAAAGATTTTATTTGGTCAAATATAATGTAATAAAGTTACCAAAATTATATTTAAATACTGTTCTCCATTAAAAGGCGGTAAATCGACCTTTTAATGTAAATTATGCTTAAAATTAGACTTATTCATATTTTAAGCCTCTAACTTTTTATTGGATAAATTAAAATACATTTTACTATCCTATATAATCATATTTTAGTTATTTTTATTGATTCCCACCAATAAAATGGAAAGGAGTTTACTACATTATAAAATAATAATATTATATTATTTGTGTGCAACGTAATATTTCAAAGAAACCCGTTGTTGCCTATTGGGAATGTTATCAAACATTGACACCCCATTAAAGTAAAATTAATATTTTATTCATAAATATTAATAAATATGAAATATGTCTTATTATCTATTTACCTGGGATGTTACATTATTATTCTGATTTCTTCCCAAGGTATCTTCTTCTCTCTTAACTGGCTTATGTGGTCTTCAGATATTATCAGCTCTAGATATTTGTTGAGATAAGAAATCTCCATTATTCTGTCAAATTCTATTACATAAATCAGTGATATTATCTAGAATTCTGAATTATTTTGCATTATACAGATGATTCTAGATCCGTTGATGTTTCTAATTCTTTTACAGCTTTCTCGGTGCTTTTTCTTGTGATGGACTGTACCAATAACCCAATGCACAATTCCCAAATATTTTTGCAACACCAACATTGACCCAATAATATTGTATTATTGATATCATAGGTATAATGTTTTTGGGAATTTTTCTTAATGTGCTATTCTCTACCGGCAGAACCATCTTCTTGCATTTTCTTCCTATGCACCCTCTCCATGGTGGTAGGTTTCATCTCCTAGCCTTTCCTATTCCATACTTGTTTATAATTTTTCATCCAACCTGCACTTTTAGAAGAAACCTATTTAGAAACAATAGTACAATTTGGTATGGATGGTACCTTCACTTTCGTAGCTGCTTGCAATAGATCATTGAGTGAAGTCAATATCTTATTATGACATGTTGGAGGTCTTTTGTCTTTGGAATCATCTATTGAAAATTGAGTACCATTAGCCACTCTTTCATTCATTAGTTAAGTCTCAATATGTTTATTCTCATGATTTTTCAATTGGGTTTTCAATTTTAGACATTCCATATTGAGGATGATCATCTAATCTTCAATCATGACCATCTTCTCAACACAAAACTTTTCAATCACTGAACCCCATCTTCATGAAACTTCACTTTGGTTTGTAACAACGAGTCATATTTCTTAAATTTCATGGACGTTTCTTCCAAATTTAGAACCTTTAAATAAGTTCGATTTTATTATCTTATCCTAGAAAAGCATGGATCATTTCTTCTAGATTCTTATTGACACCATCTATCTCTTCAAAGGAATCAATTTGATTTGAGAGATTATAACATTCTGACATATTATTTTTTAAGATATCTACCATATTTTTAGATTCTCTTCCTAGTAAGGTGATCTCATCCTCCATAAGTTGAAATTTTATTATAATAGCATCAACTCTTTCATTTGAAAAATATTGTAGATAGGTTATTAATTTCTCATGGTAACCTAATAATTATATATAAGTGTCTTTTATTTCTCTGGTCATAACCTGATCCACCTTATCTTTACTTACCAATCCTGATATTTCTTTATTATTTGAAGGGCATGGAGAATCATACACTGCATATTCTTTGGACATGAGAGGCTTATTCAAATGCTTCTTCTCTTTCTTTTTCCTGTTCATAACGGTAATATTGGGTGAATATTTATACACAGAGACAACAGAACATTCATCAAAACTACCCTTCATTGTTGACTCAGGAAATAAAACTAAAATCCCCTTCTAAATAGAATTACTTTGGTGTATCAAACATACGTAAAGCCTACCTATAATACCAATTGAAGGACCATAGGACACCCTGTGGGGGGAAGGGGGGTGAATCATGGTGTCAAATTTTCCTATCGCTTATTGGATCTTATTCCCATGTTGGTAGGAGCATAATTAATCCTATATGATGTGAATGTGTAGTAATTAAAACATTCACAAGACAAAGGAAAACACAACACTTTTACTTGGTTCCCCAATAAGGGCTGCATCCAAGGAGAAAACATAGAATGGTTTACAGTCATTCCTAATTCAAATATTATTCTGTAGGTGTAGATTATAGTGTATGAGTATAATCACTCTGTCCCAAACACACTAACTGTACAAATGTTTATTCATATCTCACTACTTCCCTCAGATCACTTCTGTTGACTCCCCCTGGACAACTATCCTAGATGAAGTCACACTCAGTTTATGGATGCGAAGGTCCCTTCAATACATAGGCATGAAAGTCTATTCCTCATGTTCCACATGTGTCTTTTCTAACATCGAGGTCCTTTGTTTATTCTCTTTAACATTTAATCATCTTATCCTATGTGACAACCATATATTCTAAGACTTCTTATTCTTCTTGTCTAGAACACAAATTCTTTTGTGATTGTTCAAATACCGAAACATAGCTCACAAGGCATTATCAGAATCAACACTTCTTCTCCCATCTTCACATGTGTGCATGATACTAGGAATGTAGTATTTAAATTAACTCGTATATTTCTTTTATTTCATCACACATGCACCCATATTTTTGGCTCATTCATTAATTATCTTCCCATATGCTAGAAAGAATAGATATTCTCTCCACCTTTTAATTATTCATTATTTAATAATGAACACACTTAAGGCCTTGAAATTATTCAAATTATATGTGCATGAATGTACGCACTTTCGTTTGTATTCTTCACATGTGCACACCCAAAGTATTATTTAGTTCATTGAAATTCTACGTGTCTTATATATGTTTATGCATGAATGTTCTTCAAAAAATGAATGGGGGTAGTCAAATATATGGTTTAGGCTTGCACACTTGGGAGTATCTAATCATACATATGATTTGTATGTGCATCATGTATGTGATACCCACTTGTTAATTAAATAAACTCACTGAGTCAAGTTTATTATGGTGTTTATTATTTTACCCTTTGTTTTTCACATCGAGGGTATGAAGTTATTATTTTTTCAATGAATACCAAACCTCCTTCACAAACCATGATGGTTTGTGGCTCCTCCTCATGATAAAGATGCATGGTCTTCCTCCGAGTACCTCATGACATGCTGTTATCCTCCATAAACTGGGTGTTATGTGGGAATTCCCCTCATGGGACACTCTTCACCATGAACTAGAATGATACATGGTCGATCCGAGTGGTATGTGGGATCTCTACCCCACAAAACCAAAATCATACGCAAGATCTTCTTTTCACGAACTAGAAGTGTTTGTCAACTCTTCTTCATAAGAAACCAATGTGTTATGTGATTCACCGATTTGCAAACCAGATTGGTATGCGGAAAACTCTTCAAGAACCTAGAATGGTTCGCAGTCCATGCATGCCTCTTTTAACCATTAAATATAGTATAATCATAGTTTCTCAAAACATGAGCTCTCGAATGGTTTGGAAGGAGTAACATCTTCTCTAATAGGTAGTTCACTTTTTATAAGTATATATCATGTATTTCCCGCATCAAAAAACCATATGATTCACTCTTCAAGATTCTACTTGAATAACCAATATCTTCGATCCCATGTGGAGATATGTTTTATATATTGGAAGTTTCTTTTTTCAAACTCACATCCTT
Organism: Viscum album; assembly: GCA_963277665.1. Classification (NCBI taxonomy): domain Eukaryota; kingdom Viridiplantae; phylum Streptophyta; class Magnoliopsida; order Santalales; family Viscaceae; genus Viscum; species Viscum album. The sequence continues at coordinate 1,391,452,247 of OY728150.1, read as the reverse complement.
CTTCCTGATCATTCATACATTCCAAGTGGCTTGTATCATTTTTTGAGTCCCTACTTGAATCCACATGGCCTTGGAAACTTCATTAGACTCATCCAATCACTTGATCTTTGTTTTATTCACATGCATGCCAATATAATTTCATTCCTGGAATCGTGATAGTCAGATAATCAGAACATTCATGATTTGAGTTCAAATGTTGGATGGAGTGGAGAGATCATTGTTCAACTCGAGCACTGGTATGTGGGTGCATGAGGGTGCCCCGAAGAATAATACAACCTCAGTGAAGTCATTCAATGGTTTTTCTTCAATCATGAACTACAAAGATCAGATATATGTGTTGGATGCATGAGATCAATCTTGAGATTGATCAGATGGTAGATTGTGTGTCATTGAGGGATCAATGGTCATGATTTGTTTCTCGTTTTTAAAATGTTGTGCCACATCAAAATGTTGTTCTGTTTTCTTGCAGTTTATCAACCATGTCGCGGAAGCATCGACTCAAAATTCTCCTCCTCCATCCACAGTATATCCCCATATAATGTTCACCCTACGAGCACTCTCTTAGTTCCCACTATACTCCTTGAGTGCGCTCCTAGCGGCCACACTGCATGAGTTCACCACTGTGCGGCACCTGCGGGCTTATACACGGCCCTCGCACACCCTACCTCATGGAGGGCTAGCCTTGAGGGCTTACGTCAAGCACAGTTAACCCCTCGGGTCCTGCATGTGTTTGAGGTGAGGATCTCATCCATCCTCCATGTAAGGCACCTTTTATTATAAAGGAATATAAATAAAATAACTACTTATTGTATAAAAATATAAAATACCAAACAACCATTCAAAACCTCTTCTGCAACTTCTTCTTATCTTTTTATTTTACTCCATCGAATGAACATTCAAACCATCCTTATTTATTATAGACAATGGATAACTCTTGAAACCCATATATGGTACTGAGGATCAAGCTCAACCAAGGTCTAGTTTTTATTCTCTATTTTACTTGGGGAGTTCCATCCATAATTTTGACCATCATTGACATCCATTGACACTCATTGAAAACAAATACTCTCTTTACATACTATGTGGTCCAAATAGTGATTACGACTCCTATAAGTGTGTCCAAAGCACTAATGTTCCCAAATCCGTGGTAACATGAAGATCAACATTAAAAGTTTATCTATATCTTTTTATTCTCTTCATTTCTTGTCCAGATAGTCCAACACCATTCTACCATCCCCACTCAAGGACCATCTTAGATTGAAATTCAACTCCAAGACTAACAATGAATTCCATTTGTCCGATATTATTTGGACTGATCAACACATAGTAAAATTCTAGTTCAAGGAAAAAAACAAGGTGATACCACTCGTAACATCTCACCACACCTAATTGGCTTGAGTAGTGGCGGACTTTATTCTTTTCCTTAGGTTACATCCCCAGGATGCCGAAAGCCAGGAATAAATTACTAGGGTTCAATATAATTGGAAGGTGAGTTTGTAATTGATGGGAAAACAACTGTAACCAAACATGCTATAACCAAATACACTATATGATGCAGGAAAATAATGTAAAACAACTCAAATTAATAACATTGATATAAAAAAACTACAATAAAGTTCCAAAACAAAATAAAAAACCAAAAAAATATCAAATACTCCACGACATAACTCTGAGCTCCAACACTAACTCCATGAAAATGTTTCACGATGCACCACTAAAAAATTGGTGTTACTTCTATTTTCAGCACCACTATCACAATTGTGGCCTCTCGTATTAATAATTATATAACCGTGAAGATCAAAAAGACGCCTAGTATTGATTCTACTCCAACTATCAACATCATTATAGCCAATGATGACTCTCTGGAAAAAAACACTTTGACTCTAGAAAATTCAGAGATATTTGGAAAAGCAGTAGACACTTGATCCACATAAGAAGAGAATTCCTCTACAGATGTTCAAAACTACACTGAACCTATAACCCCCCCCCCCAATACTGGAATTCTAATCATACTCCTCTGGGAAGAGTATTACAAAAAATTATTCAATTAGAAAATAAAAAAGGAACAAGAAATCGAGTGGAAATTAAAAAGGGGGTATCTCCCCTAAAACAGTTATATAAATTCATATATTCTTCTAGAACTATCAGGGGATGGAAAATAGTGACACTACCACCTCCCTTCACATATTCATTCATGTTCATAAAACCACATTCCTAGGCATTGCTGATCCCAAAAAATTCAATGAATATAGTGTTTCTGGTCTTAAAATTATAGGTTACAACCTACATGGAAAAAATAAATCTTTTTTTTATATTGAAACATTGTTGTTACTTTCTCATAAATCTATCATTTGGGACTTGGTTTGAAATAGAGAGGGTCAAATGATAACCTATGAAGCAATCAATAAAAGTATGCATTTCAACAATAATTTTTTTATTGTAAGAATAATTATTAATAAAAAATAATGATTCGGATGAGCATTAACCATTGCGAACAAGGAATTCATGATAGATGGATTATTTTTGGTGATTTCAATAACATATTGTATCCTACTAAAGGATTGGGAGTTATTCATCCCATCCATTCTCAAATGGAATTAATGGAATCTATTGAATGATGTAATCTGTTTTAAATTAACCTATTTGGATTGAGAAGCACCTGGTGTAAAAGGAAAAATAGTTGAATTATTTCCAAAAAAACATGATCTTTATTTATCTTTTGACCAAGCCATTGATAATTGGGATATTCTTTCAAGAAATTCCCTCCATAAGATTAAGTCTATCCATCATTCGATTTTGGTGAGCCTTACTTGTAGGACTCTAGGAAAAGATCTTTTTTCCATTTTAACAATTCATGGTCTTCACACCTAGATTATAGAAAGCTGGCCATTAAATAATGGTCTTCTAATCATATTGGAAATTATTCTTATTCTTTCATCATGAGGATAAATAACATAAAGTACAATATAATTATTTGGATCAATGATAAATACAACAAGATGGATAAAAATATTGTTGTGATGGAGGGACTTTTTAGCCAAATCCAATGTGAGACTATTTTCTCCAATTTTGAGAGGAATCTTAATCAAGAAATTGACCTCAATGATAGTCTGAATCTTCTACCATCTATTAATTACAAACATTAAAAGGATAACATTAAAGTAAAATAGTTAAAGGATGTGGATATAAAAATAGAAATATAAAATGAACTCCAAACATCCCAAAAAGATTCTGGAACACTCACCCCCATGAGGTATGGTGATAGAATTCGTGACAAAGAGGATTAACTTTCTAATCAAAATTTCCCTTATTTTGAGAATCTTTTTAGTCATTGTATCTTTATAGGGACCATATAGAGGGAATCATTCCTTGAATTTTAAGTGATGAGAATAATACCATACTCACTAGTATTCCTCTTGACTTTGAGTTTCATGAAATAGTTTTTATTCTTATACATGATAGTGCTCTGGGAATAGGTGGTTTCACTAATGTCTTATTTCAAATATACTGGGAGGACATTCACAAAGATGATTGCAGGTTAGTTAAATACTTATTCTCTACAGGAAACTTATCTTAGGGACTTAATGCACAATTCTTCAACCTCATTAACAAGGTTGAAAATTATTATGAGATTAATCTTTTTAGACCCATTGGTCTCATGAACACTTGAAATTAAATTATTACTTAACTATTTGCCAATAGACAAACCATAATTGTTTGTAAAATTTTCTGCTCGAATTAGTTTTGTTTTGTGAAGGGAAGGACCATCCATGATTGTATAAGAATGCCTCATAATGTTTCAAACTAATTAAAAAAATCTAAATGAGGGGGATGTGTTACTCTAAAGAATGATAACATAAAATCTTTTAACACAATGGATTTTGGCCACAACATTTAGGTGATTCACTATTCCAGCTTTAATGATATCTTTGTGAATAGGATTTATGTTCTTTTTGAGTCTTCTTGTATTTTAGGGCTAATTACTGGTAATACGAATGGAATTTCAACTTTTTCCAAGGGTTTCAGTCAAGGTGACCCTCAAACATCCATAATCTTATCCATTACTGAAGAATATTTGAGTAGATATCTCTCTCAAATGACAGATTAAGGCATACTAAAAACTATCGAGGATCTAAAGAATAAAATAACCAATACTCATATGTTGTATCGGGATTACATCATCCTTTTTTCTCCATATACTAAAATAATCATGAAACACATTAAAAATACCCTCACTCAATTTAAATCCATTTCTGGGAAAGGCATCTACGATAACAAAGTTGACATTTACTTGGGAAATAGCATCATGATAGCAAGGAGATATCAATATTTGAGGGACCTCAGAATTAGAGAAGGTTCTATTCCCATGAAATACCATTGTTCTCCTCTATTTTAGGGGAGACCTAAGCCTAGGTACATTCTCAATTTTTTTTATCATATCAAGAAGAAACATTCTTCATGGAGAGGGAAATCTCTCTCCATGGTTGGATACATTTCACTGGCTAAGAACTCGATTATTTCCATAATGTTTCAATCTTCTATGAATTCTAAATGGTATACTCCATTGCTCAAGTTTCTCAACAATTTAATCAAGAGTATCTTGTGGCGTGGAAGAATTCATGAGAATAAATTAGTCTCTATTTTTTGGAGTAAATAATGAAAACCCCTTTATAAGGGAGGGTTGTGAATCAAAATTATCAAGTTATTGAATGAGGTGTTTCATTCGACGTTCATGTAGAAACATCATACCCTTGACATGGTGGCTCTAATTTTTGTGAAGGAAGGTTCATTAATAAATTATAAAGGAGTAGAGATACATATATGGGATCTTCTATATAGATGGATATCCAATCCTAAAATGCAATTATTATGGCTCATTCAAGATGGATTTCTTGTAGGGAGTCTTCATTGAATTTATCGACTGAAAATTAGATTAGATCACCTATTATTAATTTAGTGGATCAACAAAATATCCCTATTTATATAGATGTTTCTATTTAGAAATTATTGACTATTTAAAACATTTATATTCCAAGTAATCACATAAAATTACTCAATAACTACATTTTCCCCTACCACTGATATGTTTAATATGGGATCATTCTCACAATGGAATGCTTGATTCCCAATTTTATTATCTATACTATTTGGAACCTATCAATGTGTTTTCCTGGATAATATATTATACATAATCTTGGATCATTCCTTCTAGGATTACTATAATTTGTATAATTTCCCATTATAGATTTCCTTCTCTTGTTGCTTATAATCTCATTGCATTTTCATATGTTCCAGATGTGGGTTATTCAAACAACATAGCAAAAAATTCAGACACATATTATTATCAAGTACCACTTTAATATCTCTATGGGATGATGTAAATTACATATTTAAAGATAAAATCCCTTATAGTATTGATTTTTCTGTTCAGATTAATTTCTGTATAACAATGCAGATCGCGTCTCAACTCAAGCAACTTCTCCTAATCGCTGTAGAAAAACTATTCACTTTTTATGGTCTTTATGTAAGGAAATCATGCATAGGTAGCCTCATTTCCGGATCTAGGAGTCTATCTCTCTCCTCATTTCAATATCCTTGGAAGCCAAATTGCTTCAATCATGTCACTACTACAATAATATAAAGGAATTCGTGATACTCTAGAAAGTCAGTGTGCCTAGGAAATTCAAACAACAACCAGGATTTTTGAGGTGTCCTAACAGCCATATCTACATGGGTTGATTAAAATCAATGTCCAAATAGCATCAAATGTCAACCCAGTACATATAGTAGGAGGATCTATTTATAGAAATCCCACAAATAAAGCCCTTTGTTTTTTCTTCTACACGTTTGGTATCTCCTCCCCTTGAAGATGAATTTCTCAGTGTTATTCATTCAATCCACTATTATGTCCTTAAAATCCTGGATAATATCTGGTTTGAAAGTGACTCCACCAATATGGTGAAATCCATTCGGAATTGATTGATTCATATATATTGGAAGCTCAATGCTAAAAGGATGGACTGTCTTGCCTTCCTCTGGAGTTGAAACTACATCATCACTCTTGTTTATTGAGATTACCACTCTATGGCTAATGGGCTCACTAAAAATGGAATATATAAGGATATCATTTAGGTTAATTATTTTCCTTCTGAAATGTTCCATATTTAGTATAATGATTATATAAAAATTCATTCTTATAGACTCTTCTTTGCTTAATCTTTTTAATAAATTTATCAAGGATATTTAGACAATACATCCCTCTCAAAAGAATAGAACATGTTAGAAAATTTAAAAAAAAATTTATATAAAACATTTTAAATAGTTTATATCATAATTTCAAATGATTAAAATATTAAACCTCATTCGACGGAAAAGAAACCAAGAAAATTTTCAAACCATTTCAGATTCCTTTTTTCCGTATTCATTTTTTGATCTATACACACACCCAATTATGCATGCTATATTGACATTTATATAATCATGTGATGTTTTGGGTCCATCTACTAATTCATCACAATGTGGAATAAATCATTCTGAACCAATTAAACCCTCATCCAAGGTCACATACCATTATATCCTAGTGGTACATGCCCCTTATTCATACTCACGTCAAAAGCTTTAACTTACACAAAGTAATTTATTCCAAAACCATACCAAATCAACCATTTCAAAAATTTCAATAAAAATATTATTTTATTGAAAAAATTTCCAACTACCAATTCCAATAATGATTTTTTTAATGAAAATAATTTTTCATGCATCAAAACCAAACAACAATTTTGAAACCATCATTTAAAATTCATGTAACCAAATTTTCATTTCACTAAAGAATACAATATTTAAAATATCATACACCATCACTGAAGAGGGTTTCCATCATGCATTTGAGAACAATTTCACAATAATTTTCATGAAATAAAATCAATTTGAAATAAAACCTTCTTGTGCTAATAATAATATTCAAGAGTAAATCCACCTACCTCGAGAATTATGATGAAAATATAGAATGTAATGAATTATTCAACAAAATTGGGTTTCATATTCTAAAATTAATCATACAACTCTTTCCCTATCATCAACATAACCATATCTCATCATGAGTTGAAACAAAAACCATAGATCAATCCTAAAGGGACTAGATATGAGATACCAAGAGAGGCAAGATGAGTATATCTAATAAAAACTACATTAAAAAAAGCCTTACTAAGGGAATCAAGCTTTAAATCACAAAGAAAATCATTTTTATCCCTTCTAGATTGATAGGTAAAGACTCACCGACTATTGGAAGGAAGGAATATAATGATAGGGATGAAATGGAATAAAATGAGGGGTTTAGGTGTGAAAGAAGTGGGACAAACTATATTTGGTTATTAATTTTATACTATGTATGGTATGACTCATTTTTATGAAAATCATGTGTCAACCATGCTACAACTAATTCATTAATATTTACCTTGCACAATTGGCCCACAACATTATAAAAACTATGTGACAACCGAGAAAAATTACCTTGTGACACATTTCATGGTCTCACTTATGTGGCAGCATGGTTTGGCCAAGCAGTGCATCATAATTGTGAAACTTAACTGTGTATCTTCCTACTAACCCATGTCTCACAAGGAATGGATTCTTGTAGTATTTTTCATAGTTTCCACTAACCATTCACAAACCATTAACAAATAGAAAATTCCAAAAAAAACATTCCAAAAGACATCCAAACCCCCCTATAAGTCACCCAATCATATTACATAGTAATTAATTAGAAATAATTTGTTACATACATGAATCATGGGGTGCGACATCTGAGATTGGTAAAAAAACATTCTCATTGAGGCTATAGTAGTGGAACATCAATGAGAATAAACTAGAGATAATGTTGAATCATTTCATTGACAATAACCACCAGAATTCAAATGATTGAATGATCCTCATAATGAATAAAATTGAATGAAATCGATTTAGCTTCATTTTATGTTCGTAGAAACACTTGATTCAATAAAGGTGAAATGAGATACCTTTATACCTGAAAGACCTCGGAGTAGGATTTGTGATTCATTGGTTATAACAGATAAACCTAATTGATTGGATTGGAAAGAATTCATGTTTTATTAAAGGAAATGTTATAAATAGAATCCATATTTTATGTAATGTAAATTGAGTTTCTCAACATCCACTAAGGATATTGATCCATGACTTAGTATGCATATTTCTTCACTAAACATGTTTTTTTTCTCCTAAGGAGGTAAAAAATGAGATAGTAAATTCTAAAATGATTGATATATATCATCAATATGATATCAGATCCTAAGTATTTATTTCGAATTGTATCACTTATGTGGACATTATGGATGTATCTTTCATGAAATATCTTGAACTCGATGTAAATCTGGGTTGGAAGGTGCAGCTACTACTCATAATGGTACTATTTTTAGTCTGTATAATAGTAAGTTGAAGAATGATGAATCTATTTCTAGATATATATAGAAGGAATTTATTATATAATATATGATGTCCCAAGGAGGCCTATTTATATGCTGTAAATTTTGAAATGTCCTACATAAAGAGCATGTTCTTTCTAAGCAACCGAATATTTTGAGTTTATGCAATCACATAGGCTACCTGCCTACTTCTTTTCAGTTATATTCTTCCCCATGTAGTGGAATATGGTTTTATTTAATTAAGGTTATACATTTCAGTAAGACTCTACATGAACTTGGGGTTCCATCCACATGCGTATAGAATTAATATTGTTCTTGTAGTGGATGGATATCTAGATGAAGCTGGTGCGATTCTAGTTATAGTGAGGGGTGTAATCACTATACAATAATACTGTGTGATTTAATCATTTGATACCAGTGCATCCAATTCATTCCTTTCAACTCTCTTTGTGAATATATTAAATTATCCTATAGATAAAATTTATTATTTAATTCTTATTTGTATTCCCCTTAGAATTAATCAGGGACTTGGTTTCTAGAAACATTTTTATATCTTTTCTTTGTTAGTGATCATGATCACCAAGAATTTTATTGTTCGTGACACGAAAAAAGTGGTTTTTATTCTTTTTATGGATTAGTTTATTTAACATAATTTTTTAACTGTATATTATATTTGGTGAGAGTTCATTACGATTCCTAATGGGTTGTGTCGTTTCCTATTAGAATAATGGTACATTGGGTCAGCTAGAGTCATAAACATTTTCTTTAGTTTTTAAGGATTCTATAGGTGTTTTAATTTGATAAATAGTTAGTGTATTTAATTGGAACTCATTATAATGTGTTAATCCTTTTATCCAATGTGTTTCCATATGAATTGTCTTTCCTTTCACTGTAATAGGAGGACGTTTTCTTTATGGAAGTGGTTCCAGGTTTTAAACCTATATCTATTTTATCATATAGAACATCCCTAGAGGAATTGAAATATATAAATATGTATTTAGATGATTTTTTGGGGTAATGGATTTATTTTTTCATGAATTTCACTTTTTGAGGATTGTATTATTCTTATAAAAAATGTGATGGAATAGATCTCATTTGTGTTGATTATTAAAATATCAATCGAGTTACTATAAAAAATGTAAATTCTATACTATATTTGTGACTTTTTTGATATATTAAAAGGGGTGAAATGGTCATCACATGATGATATTCATTATGTTTCTCACTTATTGAGAGTAATAATTAACATAACCTGAAGATTTACATTTAGAGTAGTTATATTCATTTGATTTTTTTGGTTGTGGTGGATTAGAATGAAATCTCGGTTTAGTCTAAAACTATAGAGAATAATTTTCATCATTTGGGAGTTTTTATAAAATTTTTAGATATGAACAAAAATATTCTAAGGTATTGAAATGGTTTTTTTGTATTTAGAAAAATAAAATCATGGGATATATGGTGTCATAACATGGTATTTTAAACAGTCATAACAAGATGAAAGAAGTTATGACATCGAGAAAAAAATAAAATGTTTTTGTGATTTTGATCTGCCTGTGTATAACAAGATATGAACTATATTTAATTAATGATTTCTAAAATTTGTATTCAATAATTACTTCTCACACTTGGAATAGGGTATTGTTATCAGGGGTTAATAAATTTATGAATTCGTTGAAAATTTTAAAAATGTTTTTACAACTTTTCTTGTGTTGACTGTTCTAGCGGTTAGGATGGGAAATGCGGCCATTTGTGATGCAATATAATAAGGATAATTATTCAGGTGAAATAACATGATTAGGTGTTCCATTTTTATGTACATTATTTTTTGGGGGGACCCCATTGATTAGTGTTCTTCATCTTCTGAAGGTTTATAATGATTCTAAAACAATTACGTCAAATAATTTATTACGAGAAACGATATAATGGGGATTGTAATAATTTATAATATAAGTTACTTTATAGGACTATAAATATGTTCTATGTCCTTAAATAACTATTCTTATGAATAGGTATGAGACGTAAAACTGTTGATTTTGTATTTCATTACAATACCTTTCTGTAGGAAAAGTTCTAGCACTAGAGACATGAAGGTTTAATTTATTCCCTTTTTGCGCAAACTTTAATTTTGGTCAATATTTTGATGGACATTTTCATTGGGTTACCTAATACCCATCAAGGTTACAATACAATATGGTTAGTGATCAATCAACTAACCAAAACTAGTCACTTCATCCCCATTCATGACAAAACTATGGTTGCAGAATTGAGAAACCTGTATATGAAGGATATCATTAAATTGGTTGGAGTTTCATCCATTATAGTTTCTAATTTGGGTCTCCTGTTTACTTCTCATATTTATATATTCCATTAGGAGTATATGGGATCCTAGGTGAGTTTGAGCATGATATACCATCCGTAGATCGATATCAATAATGAATGGGCTATATAGATACCTTAATTCATTTTTCATTCATATGTATTCAAATTTAGTAGAGAATGGGATATTTATTTGGTATAAGGTGATTTGACCTAAAAAAATAGGTACCAATAATCAACAAAGATATAACCATTTTTGGACCTTTTTTGAATATATGTAAATAATAGTTATATTGTATCTTGATTGGAGAAACATTCAAGGAAGGACCTAATTTTGTTCAACAGAGGATGGATATGATTCAGTAGATTCATTAATGAACTAAAAACTAAAATTTTTATTTCCTTTTAAAGAAAAAACTAATACGAGAATATTACAAAGGACAAAAAAAGTGCAATCCCAAATAATCATTAATAAAAAACATCATCCCCTCACTAGAAAAATAACCTATATTAAGGAAAAAAATACATACTCTGATTTGGTGAACCTATGGACGCCAAGAAATCTGCCACTTGGTTCCTTTCCCGCCATGTGTGAGTGATATCTGTAAGGTTACAAAAAATATGCTTGCACTTTCTGATGATATAAATGCTATTCCACGGAACCTAGCATGTACCTGCTAATTATTTACATAGCATTAAAGAATCTATTTCCACTACTATAAGAGTGATATTACTTTGCCTTCACATCTCCAAACCTGTGAGCATAGCCTATTCTTCATCCTGGAAAATGTCTCCCCTACTATAGAAAGTAGAAAATGCTGCAACAATAGACCCTGCCCAATTCCGAATAACCTCGCCACCTCTCATATCCCCCTACAAAAGATATATCTGGGTTGAGTTCTAGGCCTATGTTTAGGGGATTCTATCATACCTAGTTCCCACGACCCAACTCCCTACTTCGGCTGGGCTGAAAACCACTAGGTATCATAGATTTCACCGATGGCGCATCTTTACAGCCAGTACAAACCCTGACCAAATCCTGAAAAGATTTCTTAATTTTAAAAATAATAATTTCATGGGTACATCTAATATTTCTGTGCCACACATCATTCCTTTCTATCCAAATTTTCCAACATCCTACTAAAACTAAAACAACTCGTGCCTTCCTTTCAGGTTCATGACCGCCCGGTCCTTGAAATCATGCACATAAGAAGATTTCATTTATCCCTCCCTATCGGTTCCACCTAGTGAAAGCACTATACACCGACCAGATCCATCTAGCCCATTCACTATCAAAAAATAGATTCCCATGTGATTCTTCTTTGGCCTTCGGACAACACCAACACCTAGAGGCAAATCTAACACACATATGTTGAATCTTATCAATAGTAGGCAAAGCTCGGTTTCTTACCCACCACAATAAGAAATTAAATTTTGAGGGGACCTACTTGCACCACATATTCTCCCCCCCTATGTATCATAATCATTTGAATCCCTCCTCACTCAAGTTAAATCCTTTAATGAAAATACACCTGACGAACAGCCTGTAAAAATAAGATTATCGTGCTCATTATTGATAACAATGCTATTGAAAACAGACCATTGACTATCAACCAAAATGTCCTTAATAAAACTACAATGACCTCTAGCCTAATGAAACGATATATTTTATGTGGGGCATCCATGAAACCAAACCCTAACATCCCCCCAATATTGTAGATAGATTTTAATATCACCACTTCCAACCATCCACCTTGAGTGCTGATACAATACATCCATGTAGGGGAGAATTAGTATACAAATATTAGAGGGACATACTCTCTTCTCATTCACATTAATTCCACATTTTTCCTACGTTGTCCTACCCCAAATTTTTCTTCAATCCATATCTTCACATGAAAGTTAGGCATGTAGACCTTGCATGGTCAATGAAACACTCCTTGTATTAATAGCACAATCTGAGAGGGGTTGTGCAAGACGTTTTCCATACACCCAGTGATGCTTGCCTTCCATATGACCATCCCATATGAAAGAAACCATTAACCTCTCCATGTATGTTATAACACCACTGAGGAAATTTAAGGTGGAAATTACATGCTTGGTAATAGAAACAAGAACAATATTCAGAAGGGTAATGCACCCACCAAATGACGAAAATCCGTTCTTCCAATTGAAGAATTACCCTATGATCTTAGCAACCACCTTGTCAAAATTATGAATTCTAATAGATTAAGGGATCACTGGTGCCCCAAGGTACTCCATAAGAAATGATCTCCTGCTCATGTCCAAGATGTCATCTAGAGTTTTAACACTCCTCTCTATGATATCCTTGGATGTATAAAACAATCATTTCCCCCAATTCACCACCCGACCACTCCACATGCAGTACTCTCCTAAAAGCCCATTCATCCCCTCCACTGATCTTCTACTGCCATTTATAAACAAAATTGTGTCATCCGAAAACATTAAATTCAATATACCCCCTGTAAGATGCTGATTCTGATAAGTAAAAACTATCCCCAAGAGAAGACCCCGATTAATATAGTAGCTAAAGACATTTGAGGGAGGATTAATAGAGTGGGAGAAAGAGGGTATACTTGACTAAGTCCTCTTCAAGCCTTGAAAAAACAAATTATTTTTCCCAAAAATGATGTTGATATCGAGTCCAAACTGATGCCACGAAAAATTAAATCAATGGTCCACTTAGAGAACCCCATGCAAGCAAACACCCTTAAGATGAAACCCCATTCCAATAAATCATAAGCCTTTCTAATATCTAATTTGATCACCATGTTACACCAAAAATAAATATTGTTAATATCACCAACAACCTCTTTCTCCACTCCCATTGACCCCTTAATAGAACACCCATTAATAGAGCCATGTTGTTCCGGAGACACCCATGTGTTCAAGTGATATGCCATCCTTTTATTGAGAATACTGGCCAAAACCCTGTAAGGAATATTGCACATTCTTATAGGCCGATATTGATCAATGGAATGTGGATTATAAATATTTGGAATAATAACCTTCTTGGTTTCACATGAAATACTCGACAAATTCCCACCCTGAAAAAAGTCATGCACTGCCTTCACTAAGTCTCCCTTGACTGTGTCCCAAGCCTCCCTATAAAAAGGCCTTGGAAGGCCATCAAGCCCTGGCGCACTCTCCTGATTCAATGTCTAGATAGCCTCATGCACTTCAATATCCTCTAGAGTCCTCCTCAAACATACATTGACTTCTTCTGAAACACAAATTTTAATAGCCTCAAAAATATAAACATCACCCCTCGGGTACCCACCATTCATGGAAAGATTGGGCATTGGTAGTAGGGATTGGATAAAATCATTGACCATGACTCTAAACCCATCCCAATCAGTAGAATAAGAGCCATCCTCCATTCTAATATTCAGTATCTGAACACAGTGATGCTCCTTAATACAAGCACGAAAAAATCCGGTTTTACGGTCCGCCTCCTGAAGCCACCTAATTCTAGCCTCTTCTCTATAACCCCTCACATGCCTTGAGCTGGGAAGAAAATGATTTTGAGTAGAATTTTACCATTAAATAAAATCCCATTCAAATTACTTATTTTGAGATGAAGATTATTTATATGATGTACATACCCATGGTTCAAGTATTATGTAATCATTGATTAGATTCACATCTGATATTGGAGAGTGTGTCATTAATGATATAACAATGGCCTCATCTCTTAAGTATATAAAGTTATTGACAATCATTTTGAGGAATAAAATAATTAATTGTTAATAGATTATAACATCCCATTCATTGATTTTATGTACTCACTATCCCTTATCATTGATGACATATTTTTTGGGTCTTGTGTTTGGTATTTTAAATTATTCATGGATTGAATCTAAATTTATACATGGAGATGCATTGTGGAAAAAGGGTCACAGTGTGAAGAGGCTTGTTGTAGTGTGGATTAGATGAATACTATGTAGATTTGAGAGGTGGTTTTTCCATTCCAAAAAAATATTTGGATTATGAAGTGTGTTGTGGCCTAGAGACTAGGTATTCATTATTTTATGGTTCATCCATATTGTGAATACTTGTGATATGGGAATGATAGATGTGGTTTGGTAGCTCATGGAAAAATATTTTGTATTATTCCTTTTTGGGCATGGGTCTAGCATGAATGGGAACATAAAACATAGCCCTTATTGGATGTTGGGTTCTATGGAATATAATTTCCTCATATGTAATGGTCCCTTCCATGGTTTTTAGAATCATTAACATGGATCTTACTATGTTTCTCAGACCTGATTTTTCACAGCTCCACTATAGTATAGTATCTTATACTAGACCATGGTATTACACCTTTTTTGTCACATCAATGACATGTTTTTTTAAATCATTGTGTTAAATTTTTTCTTAGAGTATAAAATAAAAAACCTGCAATTTTTATCAAATCCAATCCTACTTGAATCTACTTGAATAATTTTTCTTTTAGATTCCCTCAATAGGTGATCTAGATCCTCTAATACCTCATCTTCCCAGATCTAATTATTGGTGGATGTGACTGATTAACATTATGCAATTAAAACATCTCACTTTTCCACAGTTCCCCAATCTTATGTTCTCTCTTTATTTTTTTTTGTAATGACTACCAATGGTTTTCAAGTTTTTGATTATTGTTTTAATGGATTTTGATTCATGGAATTTCTATTTCATCTCACAACCCTTCGACACTCTGTTAGAGGATCCCATTTTGAGTGATTCTATGATCATGAAACCTAAAAGTGTGTGGATCCATAATTATTTTACCATAAACTGAATGCTGGATTTCATATTATAATAAAAACTATTTTTCAAATTTATTCTAAAAATTGGGTTTTTTATATTTTTGAAGAACTATTTAGAATTCAATGAATTTTTTATAACCAAAATTTTTATTTTTAATTATAATATCTTATTATTTTTTAAAAAGATATTTTGATATAATTTGACATTTATACTTAAGATGAAAGGGTTTAATTGAATTATGATTTGGAAAGTAATTACCATGATGAAACTAATTGGTGTTTAAATTAAAAAGTATTGTTAATCATTAAATTAATAATTTTAACTCATAATGGTAAATTGAAATAACATGAATGATTATCCCTTTGTTGATTGATTGATTGAAATCACATATGAGTCTTTTTAATTGGTGGGTGATTTGGAAAATTAAGTTAGGACTCTAAAACCATATAAATGAATTAATAATGAAAACACTATCTAAACCAATTTTAACATGATTACATTGAATGGGGTGTTTATAGATATTAACATGATGGTCTAATCCTTGAGGAATTGTGCACATAGTTGAGCCATGTTGATAAACCATGTAGTTTAAGGATCTTAGTTCTAGAACCTTACTAAATGAAGGAAATAATAACTTGATATTTTTCTTCAATCTGATTATTTATAATTATATTTTTATAGAACTATTTTATTAATACCATTGTTTTTTAAGATGTTCAATTAGACCTATATTCTTATATTTTGTATCTTTGTGAATTTAAAAAATTAATATAAATGAAATATTTTTTCAATTCCTTGTATTATTTAATATTAAATCATAATAACTATATTTTTTATGAAATTTCATAGAGAAATTTTTGTAGAAACATTCATGGATATTTTTCTCATAAACTAAATTTGGATTTGATATTTTTTATATTATATTATTCCATGCCTAGGAAAAGGGAATGAGCCACTTGGAGGTGGAATGTGTTCTTGATTCATGCGACATGGGTGATGGTTGTGACTGGTGGAGATGCAATCCAATCATTGCACATATTATATGAGATATTTTATTCATGGAAATTGTATTTTCTTTTATATGTTGTCTTATTTTGAGATCTGTTTCTGATGAATTATGTTTCTTTTATCCTTGAAGAATTTTTTGGAATACTAAAAATTCAAGTATTTAAATTCTGTTGATATATTATTTGGAATTGTCTTTTGATAAAATACTTACATTTTTCTATGATTTATTTCCAATAGTTAGTATCCAAATAATCGATATCAGGAATTCCATTTGAGTGATGTCAGTGCTTTCTTGGGTATTTGTGTATTAGGAAATTTCGGAAGGATTGTTCAATTTCCCAGGATTTGTTTCATTCTATTATTGGAAAATAATTACTATCCCCAAAACACCATTCTCAATACTTATGATTTGATATTCTTATACCCATAATTCTAAACACATTAAATTGACTTTATTTATGAATACCTATAATATTTATACTCCAAGAGGTGTCACTAATATTAGAAACCCTATAGTCTAAATTATTTATCATAATCAGTTTATTTAAAAGGATACTTTGAATAGAAATATCATTGACCCAAGGTGAGTATTATTTAATCCATATCATTTTCACTTACTAATTCCTATAAAAATAATTTATCACAATTGTCATCAAATTAACATCTTACAATTTTATACTTTTGTCTAATTATATAAATGCATGAATTTATTATCCATTTCCACATTGTTAAAAAAATAAATGAACATCTATTGTACATTTTATGGACTACCAACTATATGAAGAGACATCTTCCATTATTGAAAATAGGTTTAGGTGTTGTCTTCAGATGAGAGCTCTTATATCCTCAGAGTTTTTCCCTTGGTCTCTTTAGTTTCATCTTCACTATGTGTAATTCCCTGAGCCGAGTTACCCAAACTCGGTGCATCATCACATAACAATGGCATGATCACAAGGGATCAAAATCCCAAAAGAACGATCAATTTAGTATCCTTGGAAGTACTTGATACATTCATAAGTTTTACAATACATTATAAAATGAAAAACAACAACAACATTGTATCCGTTGACCACATTCATCCATTATATTATCCCTTTAGGTCAGTCATAATATAATTCTTTTCATCCTAGGAAAAATTAAACATAGAAAGGTGTGAGCTCAGATGCTCAGTAATGGTAACAATATAGCAGAATCTTTAATGAATAAGCATAAACATTTATGGAAATGTATATGATTAAAATAGAAGAGTTTTAAACCTAAACAGAAACATAATATGGCAAAGATAAATCAAATAATTTCATTTACTTATTCACATTGAGATTCTACTAGTTGAATAATCACATGTAATACCAATAGCCAATTTCAAAATGTTGGAATGCACAGTGTTCGACTTCATAACAACATTTTCAAGCCCTTGTGCCAAGAGTAAAAATAAGATTTTTTCAAGGACTTTTGCTAAGACCTTAGTTTTTCTCATGCGACCTACTGATGCATTGAGGAGCTATAGCGGGCCCCACCCATCACTTAATAAGTCCAACACATTTCTCATATAAAAGTTTTAAACAGAACATAATAATTTGTATTAAAACTAGGATAAGAAATGTCAATACATTATCCATAAACCATTAATGGGGTAAAAATAACACATCTATAGTTAAACATATCACAAATCCTTCAATACAATATGGATGATTTTTATCACAATAATTCAACATCAAACAATCTTATAATCCATCAAAGGATGTTGATTGAGATGAAATCAAAACTTTTGTTAGAGAAATATCTATTTCTAGTTTGAAATCATTTAAAAGTAATTTAATTATAAAACAAAATATTTATTTTGAAAATATTCTTATATGCTTTTATGTGATGCTTCAATGATTTTATAATGTTGGAAAATAGCCACACCTATTGTATATGTTAAAAAAGATATTTTTAACTTAATTTTGTCGAGAAGGTCATAACGTACATTGTTTTAAAAATGACAGAAAGATTCCATTCAAAACATATGGGGTAAAATAACGGTATAGATGAAATAAACCGACAGTCTAGTCAATATTTATAAATTTTCAAATTACATTTTTAAGAAAACATGGATGTGGATGATGAAGAGGCCCCCGTAGATACTTGTGTATTAACAACCTCGGATAAATAAAGGGATTGTAAAATTAAACAATAACTTATACTTTTACTTAGTTAATGGTATGTTAAGAACCATTACAATAGTTATAACATTGTTATTAGGTTATTAAATAACTATATACATAAATATGACATCATATGTGATCCTGTAATATTTGATTGTTAATAATATTTATGTAGTATCATCGTTTCAGGTGTTAACTGATCCATTTTCTTTTATATGCTTGGTTAAATAAAAGTTTTTATGGATAGGATGTATTTGATTCATAAATAGAATGATATTATGTTTATAAACATTATTTTAAATCTTAAAATGAAAATTTTTCGTGAATGATTACGAAGGGGAATGAATCTAATCTCGTTCATGAAGATGGTAATCCGTACGTTTGCATGAGAGACAATATCATATATTGATTGTTAAATCATATGTAATTGAATGGTATATAATATATATAGAATCATTAACATTTTATATTAATTATTTACATTAATTATACTAATTATTATACCCATTTAAATAATTAAGTGTTTGAATAACAAACTACACCACGACGTGGAGATGATAAGCCATACGTACACACATATAGTTACATTATCATTTAGAGGATAGATAAAAGGAATAATATGGTTGTACCATATTTATAATAACATAACATTATTTTTAATTTACTTGATATGTTATTTTTGTATGGAAACTACAAAGAAAGAGGAAATGGAAGAAGAAAGGAACTTGAATGAGGGTGGTGAAATTATTACCGCATCTTCAGGATTTTCCGTTTGATTTGATCAAAAGGGAGCATTAGGTTGGCTATATGATCCATTTCATGCCTCTAGGTTGAAGGGAGGATATTTTATAGGATATTTGGGTATGGTTTGGCTGAGTCAAATGGCTTTGGAGGTGTTAAATTAAGAGAAGGGGAAGTACCCTTTTATAAGAGAGGTGAGGGTCACCTTAGGGAAATCTTGAAATATTATTTTATAATAACATAATATTCTGTTTATAAAGGCTCCAAAATAATTTATTTCCAGTAATATGTGAGGATAGGTCAAAAACCTGTCAAAAAATAGGTTTTATCTAGTTTTAGCTCAATATATTAACCTTATTTATTAGATTTAAAACTTAGTTAAATAGTTTGACATTTACCACGTCTCTTTCTATTTTTATATTATATGGTTAATAAACATTATATACCAATAAAAAACCCCAATTGGTTCTTTATTTAATATATATAACCTTATCAATGTATTTTGTACAAACCTTGGTTATTTAGGAATATTATATCAATTAATAATATTGTATTTGTTTAAAAAAATTAGTTATGTCAATTTTGACACTATTTAGTATTTTATTATTTTTTGAAATTCATAAAAAAATTATCACTTATAAGAAAATTAATTTAATCTACCCTAACATATCATATTAACCTAAAAAATTATTGTAATTAATCATAAGTTTCAATTGGCATTGATTAGGATATTTATAATATCAATTATTTTAATATATCATTATTAATGTAATTAAAGTATCATAATTGTGTTATAAATAAATTAAATTATATAATAAATAAAAATTATAAATAAAATACCATTATGTAGGAAATCATTTTATCTTTCTAATGAAAATTTATAGTTGAATTTATATTGTGTGTATCTTTATATTAAAAATGGTTTAGTTTTTTAACATTGAATTTAACTCTTTTAACTCTTCTTTTAATAAATTAATAATAAATTTCCAAATCTTATCCAAGTTGACCAAAAATGAACTTTTTTCCTAAGGATGGTTTTGGTAAAATTAAACTTATCCAATGGATTTAGGTCATGTGTTAGGGTAATTATAATATCATTTTTGCCATTAATTACCCTATTTAATTTTAACCGTGAATAATAAAATTCAAAAGTTACTATTCTCCAAAAATTATTTTCATATTATTTAACCACATTTTATAAACAAATTTCAACCACTTCTCTCAAATATTTGAAATTCAACTCACAAAAGCTTTAGTGTTATGTTTTATGAAAATTTTCAATTGCTCCTAGAGGGTGGGTATAAGACGATAAAAAGTTGAATAAAATTTTATATATATAAACTTAATATAAAATGACTCCAATGAATTACATTTAATTCATATATGTATTATGTATCTATTTTTACCTAAAATAAATTAAATGGAAACAATTAATTACTTAAATAAAAATTTGGTTTTAAATAATAATGCAGTTTTTTTCACTGTTCATAAAAAATGAATGTTTTTAGAAAAATACCAAACCATCACCATATGATAATTTCGATATTACAAATTCAAAAAAGAAGTCCATTTTGAAAAAAAAATTATAAAATTAAAAAAAATTGGTATTACTATAGTTTGATTGGTCGTGGTGTATTAAAACTCCAAGTTGAGTATAACGTAAGCTACTTCATTATTTAAAGGGAAACGAATCGTGGAAGTTTGGAGTGTCACATTCTCCCATATTTAAAATAAATTCATCCTCATAATTTCAAGAATATTACTACATAAAAAGATTAGGGTGGTTCTTCATCATATATTCCTTGGGTTACCACGTTGCCTCTTCCATCTTATGGTTTATCCATAGATCTTTTACAGGATGAGCCATCTGGTTTCTCCACACTAGTTATCTGGTATCAAAAATCTTCACAATCACTTCACAATATGACAGATCAGGTTCCAGTTCAATTTCCTCAGAGGTGAGTAAATGTGTTGGGTCATGCATATTTTTTTCTCAACATTGATATGTGGAACAGATCATTAACTTTGAAGAGAGTTGGAGGCATTTACCAATGATAAGCCACAACTCCAATTCATTCTAGAATTTTGAAAGGTTTGATGTAGCTGGGACTCAATTTACACTTCTTACCGAATCATATAACACACTTTCATGAAGATTCATTCAAGAAAGGATGATTTCCAACTTGAAATTCCAAATCCGTTCTCTAATTGTTATCATAGATATTTTTCCTATATTGAGCTTCATTGAAGTGGGTTTTGATAATCTTAACCTTTCTCATTGTTTCCTCCAAAAGTTCTGGGCCTACGAGTTTTCTTTCGACAACAGCATCCCAAAAAGTTGGTGTGCGATTTCTATTTATATATAACGCTTCATATGGTGCCATTTTAATACTTGAATGGAATCTATTGTTATAGGAAAATTATACCAAATGTAAATATTTATCCCACATACCATGAAAGTAATGTGATAAAGATATCAACATTTATTTAAGGTTTGAATTGTCTATTCAGATTTTCCATCAGTTTGAGGGTAGTAGGCATGGCTAAAATGAAGTTTAATATCCATTACCTTCTTATGACTTTTCCTAAATCCTGATGTAAAATAGGGATCACAATCAGAAACAATCTATTAGGGTAAACAATGGAGTCTTATATCACCATTAATATATAGTCTTTCTTGACTTTCAAGTGGTAAATCTTCTCTTATAGAACGAAAATGTGCTAACTCGGTATGATGATCAATAATGACCCATATTTCACCATTCCTTATAGGATTCATTGGTATCCCCAATAAAAATTCTGTCATAATATTATCCCATTTCCACTTAAGTATGGGAAGAGGTTGCATGAATCCTCCTAGACATTGCCTTCCAGCTTTCACTTGTTGAAAAACCATTCATATTGACATCATATATGCAATCTCCCTCTTCATGTTGTCCCACAAAAAAATGTATCATCAAATCACTATACATCTTGGTACTCCCAGGATGAATAGAGAAATTAGAGATATGAGCATCATCCAACAATTCCATTTTTAGATCTGGAATATCAATAATAAAATGTCTCTTCCCAAATTTCAAAATTCAATCTTCATATATGAAGTCACTCAATCTACCATCAATTACAGCTTTAATCTACTATTGAAACTTCTTATCATTATTTTGAGAACTTTTTATCCTTTATAGTAAAGAAGGTTTAGAAACCTTATGAAAAAGTATTTATGATTCCCCTTCCATGGTTATTCCCATATCAATCTTTACTAGATTCCTGAAAATTTGATCCCTTTCAACTCTCATCATGTTCAAAACTCCATGATCATTTCTACCCAATGCAACTGCCACCTTATTTTCCTTCCCCAAGTGGTAGTGTGTTGTGTAATCATAATCCTTGAGTAGTTCAATCCATATCCTTTTCCTCATTTTTTGTTCTTCTGGTGGGGAAATATACTTCAAACTCTTGTGATTAATATAAATATCACATGTTTCACCATAAAAATAGTGTCTCTATATCTTCAGAGCAATGATTACAGTTTCTAACTCAAGATCATGAGTGATATAGTTTTTCTCATTAATTTTTACAAGTCGTGATGAATAGGAAATAACTATATCATTCTGCACAAATACACAACTAAGTCCATTCCTGGAAGCATCACTATAAATAACAAACCCATCATTCCCATATGGTAGAGTAAAGATAGGAGCATTGACTAATATTCTCTTCAATTCTTCAAAACATTTTTCACACTCTTTTGTACGAATAAATTTATCTCCTTTACATGTGGGCATGGTTAATGGGTTATCCAACTGGGAAAAATTCTGGAAGAAACATCGATAATAACCCACTAAACTAATAAAACTGCAAGACATAAGTTATTCTTGTCGGTGCTGGCCATTCTAATATTGCCTTGTACATTGAAGGATAAACAGAGATTACATCCTAAGAGAAAATATGACCAAGAAAAAAATATCTTAAGTGTAGAATTCACACTTTCTAAACCTCCCATATAATTCATTTCTTCTGGAGGATTTCAGAATAGCATGCAAGTGATTTTCAATATCTTTGTAGCTTTTGAGTATACTAAGATATCATCAATAAATACCACTACAATTTCATAAAAATATTCCTTGAAAACATTATTCATTAAATCCATAAAGGCAGAGGGTGCATTAGTCAACCCAAAAGGAATTATTGTAAACTCTTAATGCCTGTACCTAGTTTGAAATACTATTTTTGGAATGTCTTCTTTCTTCACACACAGCTGATGATATCCAGATTGAGCTCCAATCATTGAAACATATTGAGGTCCTTGAAGTTCGTCGAATAAATCATCAACTAATGGTAAGGAATACTTGTTCTTTATTGTTACAGAATTGATCTCCATGTACTCAATGCACAACCTCAATGATCCGTATTTTTTCTTCACAAAAAGGAATGGGGATCCCCATGGAGAAACACTAGGGAAAATAAATAACTTATTACTCAATTCCTCAATTTGTTTCATTAGTTCCACTAAATTCACGGTGTACATTCTACAAGGGTTCTTCAATATGTTCCTTGAAACTAGAATTAAATCAATGGAAATCTCAATTTCTCATTCTGGAAGATCTCCAGGTGAATCTAATGGAAACACATCATAATAATCATTCAAAATAGGTACATACTCTACTAGAACATTCTTTTCCTAACACATTATTATTTAAAAATATTCCTCCACAATAATTGAATTTATTAGAGCAACTGGGGGTAGATCTAGATAAGAACCAGGTGGTGAGGTTTCTTCTCATAAGATAAGTTACATCTTATAATCATTGAAAATTTTAACCTCATTCTTCTTATAATAAATATTCGTATCAAGGTCAGAATGATGATCCATTCTGAGGATGATATAAAATTCAATCATGGGTATGGCGATGATACTAGAAGATAAAGAAAAGTTATATTCCCTAATGGGAATTTATTCATAAGACTTTATTGGGATGATACTTAACTTAGGTGTTTTGACTGACAAATCCCTTGTTATGTCAAATTGAAAATATCTAATTTTCACAGAGAACTGGGAAGATCTAAAACAATGAGATGATACCAAATCAAATAAATCATTGGCTAAACTTTAGGAAACAATTAAATTACATGCCACCACATCTTTCGGAGCTTCAACCCTAGCAGTATTGATGGAATAAGCTTGGACTTTCTCCCTTGGAATTTTTTAAGGTAAGTTCCCTTGGGGATTAAGACATTCATTTTCATAATGCCCCTTTTATCTACAATTGTAGCATTCAACATTGACATCCTCTTTCTTTCCCTAGAAATCATGAGCTTGGTGGCCTTTTGCACCACACTTGTAACATACTCCCATTCACTTCAAGAAAGTACTAGGGTGTATCTTCCTACATTTACCAATGGATGGATATTCAACTTTTACCTTATTCCCCATATATCGATTTCCAGATATATCCTCAGATCTCTTCTTATCTTGATTTTCATTGAAGTCACAAGACTTAGAGAATTCTTTTTCTATCTTGATAGTTCATAAAACAATATCTTCATACGATGTTAAGGATACTGAGATTAATGCACGATGTATAAATGGTTTTATTCCATTAAATAATCGATTAATATTACTCCCTTGGTTACATATATAATATGTTGTATGCATTGAAAACCTTTTAATGTTAGCCTCATACTTTGCGGCATTCTACTCATCCTTTTGCCTCGAACTCAGAAATTGTATTTTTATATCCTCTCGATGGTCACGAGGAATGTATATTTCTAAGAATATATCCTTAAACACCCTCCATTTTATGTTCAATACTTATTCATATTCTTTTGTGTTTGGAATAATAAACACCATTAATTTGTAACTCCTGTGAGGTGATAAACTACCATGAAAACTTTTTCTCTTTCAGTACTCCCCAATTCATGAAATATTTTCTCTAAGAAACTTATTCATTTCTCAAATACAAATGGAATTTTACTCCCATTTAATGTTTGTGGTTGTTTCCTAATCAAGTGGTCCAACATTGATCCTCCACATTGTTGATATGGGTGCTCCATACGAGTAAGGTTATTATTCATAACCTGAGTTAGTTGTCCAAGTATGGCGAAAAGATGATCAGAACCAGTTGCATCACCACCTCCACTATAATTATCAGGAGTAAAGAGGTAAATCCCTACATAGATTACATGCATTGATATAGATTCCATTTATTCCACTAGATTCCATTTCTTAAACAATGGCATACACTAGATTAGTTTATGAATCACAACACATAATTCCAAACTTGTAAAACACATAACATAAATTAAACTATTTATGGATATAATCCATAATCATAAAAAATGATTTCTTTGAGGAGGTATATTCTCATAAATCCTTAATGATGGATTGTAATGAAAATGTGAATTATCCTAAGCATATCCCCCCTAGAGTTCCCTATCCAAGAGTCCAGCAAGGCCTGTTGTAGTGTATCTGGAAACCCCGGGTCAAGCCTAAAGATCCTTGTCGAAGTTTCCACTCCTAGATACATTTGTGCCTAAGCCACCTCTACATACTTGTATCCAGACAGGGATGTATTTTTTGTAAAATACACAAAATATGTCATCACCAAAATTCTAGGAAGTTCTTCTCTACCAATCCTCAATGTCAATCTTATGGTAATGTGCTCTAATAAGAGTTTATCTAAATCCACTTTCTATGGATTGTAATAATCTTTCTCTGATACCAACTATAACACAGTGAACCTATTTATCCAGAGTCGGATCATCATTTAATTACTTTGGAATGATCAAAAGGGATCAAAATCCCGAAAGGCCGATAAGTTTAGATTCCTTAGAAGTACTAGATACATTCATTAGTTTTACATTACATTATAAAATGATAAAAACAACAACATTGTCTCCATTGACCACATTCATCGCTTAGACTATCCCTGCAGGTCAGTCATAATACACTTCTTCGCATCCTGGAAAAAATAATACATAGAATGGGTTGGGCACAGATGCTCAGTAAGAATAACAATATAGAAAAAACTTTCAATAATAATAACAAACATTTAAGTAAATGTATAAGGCTAAAAAACATGCCTTTTATACTTAAACATCATCATAAAATTACAAAGATAAATCAAATTATTCCATTTACTTATTCACATGGATATTCTACTAGTCGAATAATCACATGTAATATCAATAGTCGATTTCATAATTTTTTAAAGCATAATGCGAGGATTCATAACCACATAGTCAAGGCCTTGTGACATGACTAAAAATAATATTTTTTCCAAGCCTTGTTCCAAGATACAATTTTGTCTCTTGATACCAACTAATGCATCGAGGAGTTATAGCAGGCTCCACCCATCACATAATAAGTCCAATTCATCCCTCATATGAAAAGGCTTAAACATAACATAAACATTCACATTAAAACTATAATTGGAAAGTTCAGTACATTATCCATAAACCATGAATGGTGTAAAAATAACACATACACAATCAAACATATCACAAAACCTTCGATAAAATATGGAATATTTGAATCACAATAAATAAACTTCAAGCACGTTTAAAATCCATCAAAGGATGTTGACATAGATGAAAAAAAAAATTTAGTAGAGAAATATCTATTTCTATTTTGAAACCATTTAGAAGTCATATAATTATAAAATAAACAAAATATTTTGAAAATATTCTTATAATCTTGTACGAGAAGCTTTGACGATATTATAATGATGGAAAATAGTCTCACCCACCATATAAGTTAAAAAAAGACAATCATGCCTTAATTTTTGTTGAGAAGGTCATAAATACCTTGTTTGGAAAATGACGGAATGATTCCTTTCAACACATATGCGGTCAAATAAGAGTATAAATTACTTTAACCCAAAGTCTTGTAAATAGTTAAAAGGTTTTGAATTAAATATTTAAGAAGAAACAGATGTGGATGATAAAGAGTTCCCAATACATACTTACATATTAACAACCTTAGATAAGTAAAGCGGTTGTAGAATTAAAACTTACCTTGTACATTTCATTAGTAGATGGTATGTTAACCTCTTGTATAATAGTTAAAACAATGTTATCAAATTATACAAGAACTATGTATAAAAATATGATATCATATATAATCCTATAATATTTCTTTGTTAACAATATTTTAGATGTATCATCGTTTCAAGTGTTAACTGATTAGTTTTCCTTTATATGATTGGTTATGTAAGCCCTGTTCGTTAGGGAGAGGATGTATTTTATTCATATACAGAATGATATTATGTCCATAAACATAATTTCTAATCATAAAATGAAAATTAGTCTTGAATGAATATGATGGGGAATGAATCTCACCACATTCATTGAGATGACAATCCGTACATACGCATGAGCGAGAAATAAAATTAAATTGGTGGCGAAATCATATGTAATTAGACGGTATATCATGAATAAATAATCATTAACATGTTATATTTATTATTTACATTATTTACACTCACTATTATACCCATCCCAATAATGAAGTGTTTGAATACAAAACTACACCATGACATAAAGACTGACTAAATACTAATATTTTTATTGATTTTTTGAAAGAAAGCCACAATAAAGATGAATCAAGGGGGTCTAAAATAGTAAAGGCCCAAATCATCATTAACAATAAAATTGATTCCCTCAGTGGGAAAGGATAAAAAATGAATGATGTAGTATATACTTTGGATCGATGGAGCTTTGGAGGCCATGATGTCAGTGGCCATGTTTCCTTTCCACAAAGTATGAGTGATTTCTGTGTGCACTCCCATGAGCTATTTTCATTTATTTTGATTTTTATAATATCAATTATTTTAATATTTCGTCATTAAGGTAATTACTCTATCGTTATTGTGTCAAAAATAAATTAAATTCTTTAATGTCTAAAAAATAAACATAAAATACTATTATGTAGGAAATCATTTTAGCTTTCTAATGAATATTTATAGTCGAATTTATATTATGTGTAACCCTATATTAAAAATTGTTTAGTTATTAATCTTTGAATTTAAGTCTTTTATCACTTCTTTAAATAAAATAATAAAAAATGTCTTAATCTAATCCAAGTGGACTAAATTGGATCATATTTTATTTTTAAGGTTGTATTATTTTTAATAAGACATATAAAATAGAATTTTTACATGTGTTAGTGTAATTATAATATCATTTTAATGCATAATTTCCCTATTTACTTTAAATCGTGGTAAACAAAAGTAAAATTTTTCTTTTCCCCAAAAATTATTTTCATCTTATTGAACCACATTTTACATATTGATGTCAACCATGTGTCTTGGATTCATGAAATTCAACTCACAAAATTGGTAAAATTAATTTTTAAGCAAATTTCAAATTGCTCCGTAAAAGGTGGGTAAAAGACTGTAAAAAGTTCAATAAAATTTTATATATCTAAACATATTATATATTGACTCTAGTGAATTAAAGTGAACATATTTTGGTATTATGTATCTATTTTGAAATAAAATAAATTAAAATAATATAACTAATTACATACAAAAATTATTTTTAAACAACAATGTAGTGTTTTTCAATATTCATCAAGAATTGAATGTTTTTAGAAAAATAGAAAAAATTCACCCTAAGCAAATTTTGATATTCTAAATTCAAAATTGAAGTCCATTTTAAAAAATAAAATTTTTAAAATTTCAAATGGTTAGTATTTCTATTCATAAAAACTAGTTTGATTGCTTGTGGTGTGTTAAATCTCCATTTAGCAACTCACACAAACTACAAAATTATTCAAAGGTAAACGTACCATGGAATAATGGGGTGTTACAGTATGTTTATTCGATGAATCTATTTTTTTATTAGTGAGGCAGGAATGGGATCTTTGGAAGTGTTGGAACGACCCCCAATGATGGTCATGGTGGGCGGTGGTCCATGGGAGGTGTCGATGTCGTGCGTAAAAATAGATTGTGGCTTCTTCGATCATGAGTAGTAAGATAACAATGATTCTCTAGGGGTGTCGAGGTGTGTAGAAATTTGTATAGGGAGAGCGTACTCTAGAGGATTCCCAATCGATGTAGTGTGGTGGTATTCTACAAAGATCACTGTCGGGCCTCATTGTTGAGGCATAGAGGTGATCTCTTTAGTTTCATTAGTCAATTAGATCAGATCACATGCATATTTGGGTAACCTAGCTCCATCACATCTCCAGACTCAGATCTAGAGGTCATATTTGTATCAGATGTAGCACAAGGATTATATATGTGTCATTAGAAATTATTGATGTCATGCGTTGACAATGCTCTTAGTGGTTCTTCTTCAACGGATGGTGGGATTTGGATTGTCCTCTCTAACGGAGGGTTGGGGAGGTTACTACCATTGGATTCCATTAAGATTCTAGGATTTTGATCCATCTTATTTTAGGTTCTTCAGATGCTAAATTTTATTTCATAAAGGGGTTGGTGATTGGCCTTTTGTGCTTGGGTCTATGATCCACTATTCATTTAGGCCATCATTTTTAAGCTCATGTGCCTCTATACCTTCGAGTTTCAAATGGGTTCTTTATTAACCCTTTTAAAAAAGGATTTATATTTTTAATTATTTAGTAAAGGGGTTCTCCCCCAACCATTTTCGTAGTTATTATGAAACAATTAAGGAATAAATGTGACATATATAATAAAAATATGATAATTAAAAGACAAATTATAATCCACCTTCATCCTCCTCATACATTGTGAAATGAAAAGGTTAACATTACATTCTATGAAATACCCCTTCCCCGAAGTAACATATCTTGTAGTTCATTTTATTACCTTATTTTTATTAATACCTCTTTATATATTACTCAAAACAGTAAATGTATATAAATAATAACACTATTCATCTTTAATAATGATATTATTTCCAATAAAAACCACTTTAATAGTCATAAAAATACATTACATATGGTATGATCATGTGTGGTTCAATTAAGAAACCTACATGAAAAATGATATAAAATAATATCATGGATGACTATGACAACATAATAAAATATAATTTATTATATAAATAAGTATATAAATATTTGGTTTGGTTTTAATAGTAAAATTAATTTTAATGTCAAGAATTTATATACTATGGGTTTTCTTGTAAAATCATCCATATATTTTCATACACACATTAAATTATATATATCATTACTAAAAATCACCTAAAATGAAATTATAAAATTATAAATAATAATAAAACATATATTATAGTTTATTTTATGATTTTTTATGATGTTATATAAGAGAATAATAAAAAACCACACATTTATTACTAAAATATCTCAAAAAGATTAAGATTATTCATTCCCTATATTGAAAATAGATGATAACTAATAATTATACATATAGAGATGAATTATAAATAATGAACATAAAATGTTATATATACGAATATTTAGTTAAAATTTGTTCTAATGATTGAATTTTTTTTACATGAGATTATTATAGTTTAGTGGAATTTAGGAAATTACATAAAGTTTTTATATCACCATTTTTTTACTGGATACATATTTTCTATCATACACCATGTATTCATGGTAATGTTGTACCTAAATAACCCTTAATGTTTTATATGATGATCATATCATTATTTATGGAATTTAAGTCCTCATTTTATATCATATCCTTTAAAGGGATTTGAATTGCAATATTTTATGGTTGTATGTGGTTCTTGTATCAAATTTAATTTCATAAGACTAAATTGAAATTACACATAATTATATTCTATATTTGGTTTATTTGTGTCCAAATATTTTTTTGAAATTCTATATCTAAAAGTAAAAGATATTTTAATTTCTATTTTAGGATATCCCTCTCAAGATCAATTGATTTTTATGTTTCTAATTCTGTGGGATTCACGAACCATATTTTCAAATAAAGAATTATTTTGAAAGACATTACAAATAGATAATTTATAGAATTTTTCTTATAAAACAATTATAATTTTATTCCCCTTTTACATTATGTTGATTTTACTTTTATTCTCCCCATTTTATTTCCCACTTTCCACATTATTACCCATTGTAAGGAAATTGAACCTATTTTTATATTATATCGGGTAACTCCATTTTTCAATATCTATATACATGGGATGATTTTTTTAATTTTCTTATATATGAATCAAAAAATTATTAAGGTAATATTTTTATTCTTCAATATAATTAAAGGTTTTTTGATTATTTTTAAATTTTCTATTAGGCTCAATTTCATCAACATGTGAAAACAATTTCTATTTATAATTTTCCAAGTTTACACGAAATTCCAGAAATTTATTGTTTTATATGATATATTATATCAATGTATTCAATGATTATATATAATATAAATTTTCTCAATGATTTATAAAATATTTCTTATTAATAGAAGATTTATATATATCAAATGTGATTTTTTCAAAAACAATAAAAAACTATTTTTAAATTAATTAAATTTTCATTGATATATCTTAAAAATGATCAATGATATTATTTAAATGTTACCATTAGATTCATTTTTATATGACTTATATAATGTTATTTTTTATTAATGATATGATAGGTCTATAATTTTTCCTTCATAATGATCCTCTATTATAAGCATTTTTTTTATAAATCCTTTCAACTATTAACACTATATATTTTCATTCTTTGATTGATTTTTGTTCACTTAATCTCAATATTTTGATTTATTAGGGGGTATTATTGACATAAATGAATTACCCTTACTCAATATCCACTGGGTTATATACCCTGTGATACTATTTCCTTAACATGACATATTTCTTATAAACCATAGCACTCCCCATTAGTTCCTAATCACAAAGGCCTATATAATCTTCCTAGAAAGGTTCATATTTTCAATGAGATAGAGATTATCGAACATTTATATTATTGGTAAGATAAAATTCCTCAATGGAACATATTCTACATAAGAAACAAAAGAATTTACTGAACATGAAAATGTTTCATGAAAAACTATTCAAGTTATATTTCACCTATTTTTCCACTCTTCTTATCTTTAATCATTTTGGAAGAATTTTTAATGCACATAAGTAAAATAGAAAAAAAATTTCTAGGGTTTTATGAAATTAAATGGTACTATGATAGTCCTTGTAATATGAACCTAATTACCGGTTTTAGGGTTGTTAAGATGAATTTAACTATGTGAGTTTTGATTCCCTATATTGTTATATATAGTAAACCCCTGTCATGGTCCTTATAAAAAATCTATTTTATGCACCAACTCCATATGTGGTGATAAACTATATATTTCTAAAATACATGGCTTTAAAACACAACATAATCAACAAATAATAGAAATATAAATCACATATATAATATATCTATGTCACCATTAATTGGGAACCTATGAGAAATATTGGTTTTTTCATTGATGTATTATATGTAACTATCCCTAAACATTACTTAATATTATTTTAAGTTAATAATTTAAATTTAGATGAAATTTAGGATTATTTGGGGTTAGAAATATAGAGAAATATGCTATAATTCATACATAAAAAACTCAGAAAATTAGGATTCGTACACATTCACTTACTAAACATTTTTTTCATAATATAATATTTAAAATTAACATGGATTCATTTCTTGTTTAAATATTATATCATTTCCTTGATCCCATACTTTCCTATATTATTCTTTATATATTGTGGATTTCATTTAAAAACAATGGATGAGTATAAGAAGCTCAATAAAGAATACAAAAATATGAAAGAATTTTATCCTTTAAAAAACCTGTAAACCATGAATACTTTATCATAATGTATTAATTTTCACCATTAAGAAGTTTTAAATACCATTCACTGAATATAATCTTATTATATACCATTTTAGTAACAAAAATATTACCATAAAACCAATAAAAACACTTATAAAATATAATGGTAACTTGGGACATAAAAAACATAAATGTAATAATGATATGGCCAACAACGTCACATATCACTAAATGGAATATTTATACGACTGACTTCTATAACCAATGCATTAAAGGATATAATGTAACAACATATCCTTGGTTTTTCACAGAACCACCATCTTTGGTTTGTCATGTAACCACCCATATTTAGTTTATCACTTATCCTCCCATCATTGGTTTGTCATATAACAACCCAAATTTGGTTTATCACATAACCACCTATCATATATCCAAGTTCCATTATATAATCATAAAAAATAAATATTTTAATTATCAAAATTTCACTCTTAATATTTAATTTCAATTACGAGATATTATTTCAAGATATTGAAATAATAAATCCATTTCAAAAACCATTTGAAATACCAAAACACCCATAAAGTGAATAAGGTATTTATTCTCTATTTAAAAACAGTAATGTTTTTAAAGGAATAAAAATATCCAATTACAATTACAATGGTGAAGAAGTCGTTGACACCGTATATGTTAAAAAAATTCCTTTTATCATTTAGCAAAATGGTTCACAAGAAAATATTATAGTTTGAAAACCATGGAATTAAATTCGAAATCAAAGGATTGATTATACAATATATAAAATAAATAAGTGTATATTATCAAAATATGCCTAAATAAAAATAGATTGAGATGAATTCCAACACAAAAATTGTATCATTAGATTAAGTATTGATTATTGGCAAAATTATGTGTGAAAAATAAAATACAAATAATATAAGTGTATAGTCAGTGTAAAACAAACAGTCTTCATTCAATCATATTCATGGAAAAACATAACCAATTAAATGGATATTTAACTCAATGAAAGGATATTGGGTTTAGATTTTTGTTACTATGAGTCCAACATGTCTTGTACATTCATTATTTCCCTGAATAATAATATTATTCTAATTTATGATTTCATGAGAACTTTTTTCGTGTCTATTATTCATTTTATATCACTAATTATATGTTATAAACATGAAATAACTTTTGAACTTCATA
Organism: Viscum album; assembly: GCA_963277665.1. Lineage (NCBI taxonomy): Eukaryota > Viridiplantae > Streptophyta > Magnoliopsida > Santalales > Viscaceae > Viscum > Viscum album. The sequence goes on along the minus strand of OY728150.1, from coordinate 1,391,417,900 downwards.
TTAGACATTTTGTCGATATTCAGTACATGTGTCAAAAATGACCTTGTTTTGTTGTAAATTGTCCATGTGGAAAAATTAAATCACCTCTAGAATAATATTAATGATTTAAATACCATTTATATCTAGTATATCTATATTTATAATAATTCATAATATTTGGATATAATAAATGAAATGCGCCGTTCATGGAGACGGTAGGCCGTATATACGCATGAACGCCACATTCATTTATTTGTTAATATTAAAAGAATATTTATTAAATTATATAAATTTTTATTGTAAAAAAATTACTATATTAATTTCATTTACATCTCATAGGTTTAATAAAAATATCATTTATAACTTCCATATATAGTGGGAATGAGTCACATCGCTTTGAGGGGGCAATAATCCACACTTTCTCCAACAAAAGTATTGTATTCAAACAACAAGTAAATCCTAAAGGTTTTTTATAAATGAAAATTTCAGAAGCATATAAACAATATAATTATAATATATATAATATTTAAAAATAGTTTCCTATATAATGGTCACTATGAGAGGGGGTGGGGTAAAATTGAATAATCATCGTTTCGTGGGGAAGTAGTTCACTATATATAAATACGATATGTTTTTTTCCATTAAACCGATGTGTGTATAATTTTGGAAAAAGAAATAGAATAAAAATATCCTATTATTGTTAGGATACTTTTTTCTTATGTAATAAACTAATAAGCAGAGTTTAGGCAGTGAATAATTCAAATGAAACTAAAAACCATGAGAGAATGTGTAACCTCTTAATCGGGAAACTTCTTTCGGTTTATACAAAAAGGAATCCTTGGGATTCTTTTATCACATAGGAAGGATTCTAAGATGAGTGGAATGATTTTAGGAAGAGTTTTGGGTGGGTATTGGTCAAACTAAAGGGTTCTTGAAGTTTTATAACAAGATTTGATATGGTACCTTTTTATAGGTGAGAGAACATGAACCTCTAGAAACACTTAAAATATTAAATTTATATAAATTAAATTTCATATCCAAATGGTCCAAAAATAATTTTTTTAAAATATAAAAAGATTTTTAGTCTAATAACTACCATAAAACAATGTTTATACACATTTTTAATTTATATTAATCCTTATCTTTTGGGATGGATCTTAATTTTTCTATTTGAATTTTAATTGTGGTGACAAATTTTTATTTATTAGAAGGATATTAATTTCACTTTTACTGTGTAATTTTCTTAGAATTAGACACTTATGTAACCTTTAAACATTATCCTAGTCACTTAGTGATTTTAAAAATGTTTTAGTATAATTTAAATAATTTAATATGTTTCTATTTTTATAAAATATAAATTATGTCAGTTTTTATATTATTCCTTTTATTGAATTTAAATAAAATATAAACAGGGATATATATTTAAGAAATCCATTGATTAGTATTATAATATGTCATATTCATTTATAAAAATTGTGTATCACTTAAATTAATTCAAATCATATTTATTTTATTCTTTATAGTATCATTTTTTTGATTACTTCAATAATAAAGGAATCGCTTCATCATCATTATGTCATAAGTTAATTTAATTATCTAATGTCTGAAAAATTAAAATAAAATACCTTGATACAAAAAAAATATATAGTTTTCTAATGATTATTTATAGTCAAATATATCAATGATTTAAATCCATATTAAATTTTTTTGTAAGAAGATATATGTTTATAAGACATTTTCCATTACTTTAAATGAAAAATTATATGTGTCATAATTAGAGCTATGAGGCTTCCAAAGGTAAATATTTTTTCCCAAGGGTTGTATTGGTTGTTTATATCACTTAAAATATGGTAACGATAAGTTTTAGGGTGGTTTTATATAATTTTAATTTTAATTTAACCATTATTTACTAGATTTACCCTTTAATCGTGGTAAATAAATATTATTACTAATGTTACTATTCATCCTGTCATAAAAGGAACCTATTTAAAAAAACTACACTATGATTCAAAACATGGAATCCATTTTACCAAATTCAGGACAAATATGTAGCATTATTTAATTTAAAATTAATTCCCATAGTCAAAATGAGAACACAAGGTATTTTAAAAGTAAAAACCATCAAAAAAATGATACGTGTTTATATCAAATATCAAACTGAAATTACATCCAATGAAAAATATTGGATTAAATGATAAAGGTAATATATATATACTTTAAAACCAATTCAAAAGATAATATAACAATAAAAATTAATTAAAAGACAAGGCAGTTTGGAATTAAAATGAAGTATTTTTCAATATTTATTAAAATTTGAATTTTATAAGAACAATACCAAATTTCAATGAAAGTAAATTTTGATGTCCCAGTTCTAAACAATAATTTTATTTTATCAAATAGACTATATAATATTTTAAGAAAATAGATTTAAAAAGGGTTCTCCATCAAAAGGTAGTAAGAAGATTTTTTTTAAAATACTATAGTATTTGATGGTTTTAATGTGATTTATTCTAATTTTACGACTCAAATATTTATTTGGTGAATGTGAAATTATTTAAGAAACTTGTTTAAACTTAATATAGTTAGTTTTTTTCATTTCCTAAAAAACATGGCTAAGCATTAACTACAAATTAAAATATTAACAATAATAATGTATAATTTTTTAGTGTTACTCAGTTTTATGTGCAATGTAAGATTTCTAGGAAACCCTTGGTTGTATATCAAGTACGCTATCGTAAATAGTTTCCACTACACAAAAATTATTAATTTATTTATAAATATAAATACTAATGAAAATTCCTTATTCTATAATTACAAAGGATTTTACATCCTTCCCCCTTTTGGAAATTGCGTCCCGCTAATTTTATTCAATTATAAAATATGTGAGGTTATTTATTATTAATTTAATATTTAGATTCCCATGTTGCCACTTCAATCATATGGTGTTTTAAGAAAACAGTAACATGAAAAAGCACCTTATTTCTCAATGATTTCCCTACACGATCATTAATCTAGACTGGAAGTTCCTAAAAAAATATTCCCTCCTAACTAAACAATATCTTGGCAGAAAACATGAGATGAATCTACAATATATATTCATAACATTGAAATAGGAAAAACATTATGTACCCTTGATAAAAAAAAGGTAAATCCACCTAGTAGGCAACTGACCCAATTTTCTCTAATATTTCACATGGTCCAATGATTTATGGACTCGGCTTCCCGTTCATTCCAAAATAGATTACAGATTCCACTGAAAATGATTTGAGAAATACATGATCACAAACCAAAAATTAAAGATCCATCTTCATATAATCTCATACCTATTCTTTCTAATCTTTCATGTCTTTATGTGTCTCTATATCAGGTGAATATTATCTACCATTTCCACTATAAATTATCTACTAATAAATATCCTTTCACCTACATCATCAAAAAAAGAAGGAGTTCGATAAAGATTTTCATATAGTGCATCAAATGGTGCAATCTGTTTAATGGAATGAAAACTGATATCATAAGAAAACTCTTCCCAAGTAAGATTTTTATCCCAAATCCCCTGATAATCCATTGAAGAAGCACGTCGAGTTTCCTCTAAGGTGTGAAAAATTCTATCTAACTACCCATCTGATTGAGGATGTAATGTTTCAATGACATTTATTTTAGTACCCTACAATTTCCAAATCCATTAAAAAAATTTATCAATGAACCTGGGATCAAAATATGACACAATTGAGAGAGTAACTCCATGTATCCTTAATATATTGTTATAATACAACTAAGAAACTTGATTTAGAGATAGAGTATCTAAAATAGGTAGAAAATGAGTATATTTAGTCAATTGATCAACAATAACCCATTTTGCAATGTTACCTCAAGAAGTATTCACTAATTCAATTATGAAATACATGGATATATTTTACCATTTCATATATGGATCTAGAAAATGATGTATCATCCCTTTAGGTAAGTGTCTCTCTGCTTTAACCTATTGAAAAATAAAAAATCATAGGGTTAAATCAGTAATATCTCTTTTCATTCCATCCCACCAGTAACATTCCTAAAAGACTATGTACAACTAATTGATTCCATGTTGAACTAAAAATGGATACCTACGATCTTCACATAAAAAATATTTCATCAAATGTGAATCCATTAGAATACATAATCTATTTCCAAACCTCAAACCATAGTCTTTAACAATGTAAAATTACGGTTATATACCCTTTTGTAAAATTACACCTTTTTTGCAACTCACAATATTCTTTCTGCACTGGATTAATTCTGTCAAACAGATATGATTTCACATGTACATGAAAAAAATAGATTAATTCCCCACCCAAACAAATTCTAATCCAAAATTCATCTAATCAATAAAAAAATGATGTTGTTATATGGATTACATGGTTAATGTATCATTAATTTCCCAACTCAAAGAATCACCCACATTATTGGCCTCTCATGGATGGTAATTAATTGTGAAATCATAATACTTGAATAATTTTATTCATCTCCTTGGTCTCATGTTCAATTATTTTTGAGTTAATATATACTTTAAACATTTTTGATCAGTATATATTTCACACATTACACTATAAAATTATACCTCCAAGTTTTTATTGAAAAGAAACATAAACATTTTCCAAATCCTGTGCAGGGTATGTTAACTCATGAGGTTTCAGCTGATTGAAAAAAAATAAGAAATTTCAAGATCATTCTGTATTAGGAAAAAACCAAGTCCTTTCAATGAAGAATCTCTATAGATAACAAATTAACCCATCCTAGAAGGCATTCTAGAACTAGAGAATTTACCAATTTTCATTTCATTCTATAAAACAATAATCACTTTCTTTTTTCCATATGTACATAACTCTTACACATGAAAACATAAATTGCTTTATAGATAACTGAGGAATGTTTTTAAAAAACCTTTTTTAATAACCCGAAAATCCATGAAAACTAAAAATCTTCATGATATTGGTAGGTCTAAGAAATTCCTTGAAATTATTTTTTTTGGATGGTGCATAGTTCTGAAATCATTAGAAATAATTTTACCTAGGAAAGAGATTCTTTGCAACCAAAATTCACTCTTACTAAACTTTACATAACCATTATTTTCTTTTATGGTTTTCAAAAAAATCATTAAGTGATTTGACAATGATTCTAACTTATAAAATTTACCAATATATCATCTAAAAATACAACCAAAAACTAATCCTAAAACTCATGAATGACTCTATCCATTATCTTCACAAAGAAAAACGTTTAATTAGATAATTCAGAAGGACATTCTACAGACTCATAATGCCCACATCTCGTTTGGAATTCTATCTTGGGAATGTCACCATTATTCACCTTCAGCTAATAGTACCTGAACCTCAAATCAATCTTCAAAATATTGATCTCCATGGTGATGATCAATCGAATCATCAATATGAGGAAACATAAACATTTTTTATTAGCGATGTTATTCAAGGATCTATAATCAGAACAAAGTATCATAGAACAATCTTTCTTTTTCACACATAAAATTGGATCACCGCATGATGAGTTGCAAGGACGAATGTAACATTTATCATGATATTCTTAAAAATACTATTTTCTTTCATCAAATTGAACCTGACCCATTTGATATTGGGGTTTATATATGAATAGCATCAAGAAATCAATCAATATTAATTTCAACATTTTGATCAAGAACATTATCGGAAAAGTCTATGTGAAAAATATATGTGAATTAATTCACCATTGGAATGCCACTAATAAAAAATGATTCCTTATTTACAAAAATATGATCTAGATAACATTTATTTCCATTTTTAAACAATATATCAACATATTGGTATATTACAACATGTATGAAATCATTGAATATAATATTCTTGGATTTACAATCTATTTTAACACGATAAACTGAATGAAATTCCATACCAAAAATGACATCAAAATCTACTATGGGATGCCCAAAAATATTTATAGGTAATAATATCCCACTATTGATAATATAAAGATTCTTTTACATCATGGATTCATTAATACTTCCTACCAACATTTTTAATAAATGTTATATTTCACATTCTAGAATCTCAATTTCAAATTTAATTGAAAATCTCTAAAAGATAAATGAATGTGAAGATCTAAAGATAAATATAGTGTTGGAATATATAGAAAAAACCTATAATATTCATTTCATGAAATTATTTTAAGTTCCCACATATACTTTAGTAGTATAAAATAATTTTCCCATGCCATCGTCCTTTTGGTCTTATTGGTTTCCACCATGGGTAGTCATCTTTTGATACACATTAACATAATGCCCTAACTCATTGAAACTATAACTTCTTACCGTAGGTTTTTCATTTCTTGTATGAGTATCTTACAAGCAGTTACAAGAAATATGTCCAGTCCTACAACATCAGATGCACTTCCGAGATATTGAGTTACCTTATATTGGATGCTTTTTACCACACTCCTCACAAAATTTATATTGATTTTTCCTACCTCTGAACTTCATTGATGAATTCTTTCCCATTTCATGCCAACTGGATCACTTCGTTTTAATTCTACCATGGGACAACAAATCACTAGAATACATTATTTATACTTTCTCATCTCATCGTAAAAGTTTCCAATATCTTTTGATGTCTTGAGAAGCTAATGACCTTTGATATTTCATCATTAATCCGGAGTCAAACTGATTTATCGTACGATCAATATCTTAGATGAAATTTGGGACATAACTTGACAAAAGGGTGAAATTTTCTTCATATACAGCCAAACAATCATCCTATTTTTTCTCAATTCCATGAATATATTTTCCATCATAGGTTGAATAGCCTTAGAAAAATATTTCTCAAGGAAGATGTTTTTAAATTTATCCCATTACATTGCATCTATCTCTTCAGCTATGATATTTTTAATCATTGACCACCGCTGATAAGCATCAACTTGAAAATGTTAAAAAGTATGAATAACATTTTGATTATATGAACACCCCCATTACATCAAAAATATTTTATACTAATTTAACCCGCCCTTAAGCATGAATAGGGTTTGATGACCCTCTAAATTATTGGGGACATATCCTCTTAAAATACTCCACTATCGACATATTCTAATGTGATTAATATGTTTATTTTGATGCCTAAACACCACCACCATTTATTTCAGGAGTAAACTAAGCCATAACAACAAAAAACTAATCAAATTTTGATTCCTGTTATCTTAGGATGATAATTTGGATTGTTGTTTCCCTCTGTATCCCTTCCCAATACAATTTCCACGTTTCCCTTATAGAAACCCATTCTGAACAAAAAATCCCTGATAAAAAAAACACTAATCTAAAAATTATATATCCTTTCAATTGGATGAAAATGTAATAAATTATTTAATTATATTCTATTACCAATATCCTAACCCCTAAAGATATCTAAACTGACATCTAACACAAACTATAAGGACCCATCCTTAAATATTACTTAATATTTTGTTAAGTTAACAATTTGACTTTCATTAAAATATAGTATAGTTTTAGGTTTACAGAATTAGATATTTAATCCTTTACTCATAATTAACAACCTAAAATTAAAAAGTATACTCATCACCTTAGTAATTTTTTTTCATAAAAGAAATATACCTTTAGAAGAAACATGGTTTCGTTTCATTTTAATCTTCATAACTTTTCTTGATCCCATCCTTAACTCTATTCTAATTTAAATCTTGTGGAAAATATTTTAAAAATATGTGATGAGTATAAAAATTCAATATGGAATACAAAAATAATTGAAATGGTTATGTTACGAAAAAATGTTAACCATGAATTATGACAACCCTACTTTTTATTACAACTTAAGCATGCTTTATTAAATAAAACATCACTCGATACAACAAAGAAGATCGAGAGGTTCAGTGTCTTTCGGGCTTAGGAACATTACATAAAAACTTTAAACTTGAAATACAACATCTTTATTGAAAACTTCCTTTACATGACCACTACATTCCTTCGTACTTAGCATTGCATGGGATAACCTGAGGACATGCATAAGAAAAGGGTGAGATATAAAGCCCAGTAAGGGAGTACACAATGAATAAAATGAGGAGTACAATACATGTTAGGAAATAGGAACATCAATAGAGCATTATAGTAACAAGAACATAAAGGCATGATAAAGCAAGATAACCATAACATGGAAATGTGGCAACAACACTTAACATTGAATTAGCATGAGCCAAGGCTCATTGCACATGGAGCATGAGTAAACCCTCATTGCACTTGAAGAACGAGTAAACCCTCGTTTCAGTTGAATTAGCATGTGTAAACACTCATTGAACATGATGTATCAGGATAATATACTTTACCCAATGCATTGGAGCGCTATAAATGGCACACCCTTCTTAAACATTTCATTTCATGCATAAGTGTGCCACATGGATCATAAAACATGGATTCATAAAACATAATCATTTATTCCATGATAAAGGAATGTGGAATTCATACATGATACTTTATAATCAATAAGTAAATGTTCATAAAGGTGAATAACCTGGATGGAGAAATGGGAATGGTATTCACTACACAATGATATTGGCTTAGAAAATCGGTGTGATTTCGGCAGCGTAACGGCGTGACATAAGAATTCATAAAAAAGGATGATGAGAGAAAAAGGGGTTCCTCATCATATTTAAATGTAATGGACAGAAAGGAGTTCATATAGATACATGTCCCAAGAATTGAAAAGGAATTTAGATTCATGATAAAAAAGTATTGCTTGAATATAAAAGAGGAGAAAAAGGTTTCTTTCAGAATTTCAGCATAGTAACGGGTGTACATGGGAGACATTTAATGAGAGATAAAGGGTTCTCCCATCATTAAAAAATAGAGGGCATTATGGGGTAGGTGCGAAACCATACCCCAACATTCTTAATTGAAATTAAAAGGGAAATACATCTTTAAAAAAATTGACAAAAATGAGAAAGGAAGAAAAAACCCTTACTTGGAAGTGTGCTTCCAAAGGCTAGAGAGAGGCTTGTGAGAGGCTTCTTGGGTGCTTGGGGCACCTTGAGAGGATTCTAGAGAGAGTAGGGCAGAGGTTGAACGAACTCCAAGGGCTTTGAGTGAGGAGGAAGTGGGATCTTGGGTGGGTTTATATAGGAAATGTGAGGGAATTCTTTATTATTTAGGTTTGGGACCGCTTATATTAAAATAATCCAAACCACAAACCATCCCATGGTATTTGCCCATGAATTCTGGAAAAGGAAAGAGGAAAAAAATATTTTACAAGGCCAAGGTCCCAAAATATTAAAAAATTAGGGTTTCTTATGTGGAGGTGAATCACACTCCCATGGAAATAAATTTAAAAAGGCAAAGTGTTGAATAAGTCTTGAGGGCTCCATTAATGCTTTGAAAAGTAAGTCAAACAAACCCAAAAACTCATTATTTTAATGATAAAACACATATTGGCCGAACTTAAGGATTATGGTATTTTATTACATCACCATTGGGTCATTATGATGTCATAAAACACATTATATATTTAAATGGTATTTAATTTTTACCAACAATTTGACTGTCTTAGAAAATTATGAAAAATTCACCATTTCGATAATTTCGACGTCCTGATTCCAAAAATAATATTTATTTTATCTAAATAATTTTCTAAATATGTGAATTTTCACTTTTATAATAAAAACCGACATTTCTAAAAAAAATCACGGGTTTTGACAGAAATGCCTTTCAAACCATAATAAAAATTTTAATTGCAGTCATAAAATTATAAGATAATTTATATTTAATAAAGATTAATGTAATATTAATAATAATATTTTATTAAAATATTATTTAATTAAAAAATCCTTTAATTTAATAAAATATAATTCTTAATTAAATAATAACTAAAAACACCATTTGTACTTTAAAAACTAATTACAATGTATCAAAAATGACTAGAAATTATATTCATTATTATATACAAAAATAATGTACATGAACATGGGGCTACTTATTTGTTACATAACCTGTTAAAATAGCCGCAAAAGACCTAAGGGTAAGGAGTGCGATGGTGACAGACTCTTGGGGTGGCTCGGATAACATCGCTCGAGTGGTAATTTCAATCAACTTCCACTTTTCCCGTAGACGATCACGTTAGAGCTTGACTTGATGAAGCTCAGGTTGGGCTTGGTCAAGGGAAAAGCCCAAAGACACCACCTCTTTTCCGAGCTCTGACAAATGGGCTTCGTAAGTGGAAATTCTACTAGATGAGGCCATCGCTTCCTTTGTCTAGGTAGAAATGGGTTCGTTAAAGCATTATATTTATACTACTCAGATGATCACTGTTCAACGACTATAAAAGTAACGGTCACAAATCTTAACGTAAAACTAAAGAAGTTGACGTCTTATAAAAACATTTTTCATATAGAAAAATTTAACTAGATCAAGAGGGATTTTCTATTAATGATACTTTGGGTCGTTACAATATTCCACCCTTCAAAAATTTTGCCCTCGAAATTTTCCTTTTCCCACACTAAAACAAATGTGGGTAACTCAACTTCATCATATCCTTCGACTCCCAAGTTGCTTCTTCAAACTTGTGGTTTCTCCACAACACCTTGAAGAGGGGCATTGTCTTATTTCGTAGAGCTTTTTCTCTACGATTTAAGATCTTCACTGGTTGCTCCTCATAAGAAAGATCATCTTCCAATTGTACCACCTCAGAAGAGAGTACATGTGATGGGTCCGGTATGTACTTCCTTAAGAGGGAAACATGAAAGACATCCTGCACCTTGTCCATAGCAGGTGGAAGTGCTAGTCGATAGGCCATATCCCCAACACGATCAAGAATCTCGAAGGGGCTGATTTACCTTGGACTTAACTTCCCTTTCTTTCCAAACCTCATGACCTTCTTCCACGGAGATATGAATAAAAACACCATGTCTCCGACTTTATACTCAAGGTCTCATCGACGATTATCTGCATAACTCTTCTGTCGACACTGGGCAGCCTTGATATGCTGCTGAATGGTTTTCACCTTCTCCACCATTTCTTCGACCACTTCTAGTCCAAGAAGCTTATGTTCATCGACCTCATCCCAACATGTCAGTGTTCTACACCTTTTCCCATATAGGGCTTCATATGGTGCCATTTGGATGCTCGAGTGGAAACTGTTATTATAAGAGAACTCAACCATAGGAAGATGTTGATCACATCCTCCTTTAAAGTCTATTGATCACGCTCTCAACATATCCTCAAGTGTTTGGATAGTCCGCTCAGATTGGTCATCAGTTTGAGGATGATAGGCTGTTATGAAGTTCAGTTCAGTATTCAGAGCATGTTGAAGACTCTTCCAAAACATAGTGGTAAATCTTGGATCTCGGTCAGACATAATAGATAGTGGTACTCTATGCAACCGTACCACTTCCCTGATATTTATCCGTTCCAGTTGATCCAAATAGAAATCCTCTCAAATAAAAATGAAGTGTGGATTCTTTGTAAGATGATCCACAACAACCAAGATTGCATTGTTTCCTCTGGATTTCCTTGGAAGTCCAGTGACGAAGTCCATGGTGATGTTCTCCCATTTCCATTCTGGTATGGGAAATGGTTGCATCATCCCCTTAGACTTCTGCCTCTCTTCCTTCACTGGCTGACACACCAGGCACTTTTATGTATATTCAGCGATCTCCTTCTTCATAATATCCCCCCAAATTTTTTCTCGGAGATCTCGATACATCTTTGTGCTCCCTGGGTGAATAGTGAGATTTGAACTATGTGCATAATCCAAAAGTTCCTTCTTCAGCTCTGAACTTGATGGAACACATAGTATTTTCCCAAACCACACAATTCCTTCTTCATTAACATTAAACTCTGAGGATCTTCCCTTTTTGATAGCTTCCACTTTTTCTTGGATTCCCGCATCATCCTTCTGAGCATCCTTTAACCTTTCAAAAAGAGATGGTTGAGCAATCAGTTGTGAAAGTATTGATGATGTTCCCTTCTTTATAATTCCTACATCCATCTTCATTATGTCTAAGAAGATTGGATCCTTCTAAATTATCATCATTGATAGAATCGCTGGATCCTTTCTACTTAGGGCATCTGCCACCTTGTTCGCTTTCCCATGGTTGTAATGTATTGAACAGTCATAATCTTTGATGTGCTCTATCCATATTCTCTGGCGCATATTAATCTCTTTCTGTGTGAATATATATTTAAGACTCTTGTGGTCAGTATATATCTCACATTTCTCTCCATAGAGATAATGCCGCCAGATTTTCAAGGCAAAGATCGCCGCCGCCAACTCCAGATCATGCGTTGGATAGTTTCGCTCATGGATTTTCAACTACCTTGAGGCATAGGATATCACTTTATCATTCTGCATCAGCACACATCCTAAGCCCTTCTTCAAAGCATCACTGTATACCACAAAAAGCTCCCCACTTGTGGGTAATGTGAGCACGGGTGCAGTGATAATCCTCATTTTCAACACCGTGAATCTTTCTTCGCATTCATCACTCCAAGGAAACTTTACTCCCTTTCGAGTTAGCTTGGTAAGAGGGTTGGAAAGTTGTGAGAAATTTCTCACAAATCGTCGATAATATCCAGCTAACCCCAAGAAGCTACGGATATCAGTTACCGATGTTGGCCTCGGCCATACCTCAATTGCATCTATTTTGGAGGGGTCCACAGATATCCCATTACTTGTGATGATATGGCCCATGAATGAGACCTCCTTCAACCAGAACTCACACTTGCTGTACTTGGAATAGAGCTTCTCCTTGCGCAAAGTCTCTAGTACAGTTCTTAAATGCTCCTAATGGTCCTCCTTGGTTTTGGAGTATATTAGAATATCATATATTAAGACTACCACAAATTTTTCTAGGTAATCTCTAAAGACGCTATTCATCAAGTCCATGAATATTGATGGATCATTGGTGAGTCCGAAAGGCATTACTATGAATTCATAGTGCTCGTACCTTGTACGAAAAGCAGTCTTGGGGATATCTTCTTTCTTCACCCTTACTTGATAATACCCCGACCGCGAGTCCACCTTGGAGAAGTATTGTGCTCCACACAGCTGATCAAACAAGTCATCGATTCTTGGGAGAGGATACTTGTTCTTTATCGTGATTTTGGTAAGTTCACGATAATCGATGCAAAGCCGCATTGACCCATCCTTCTTCTCGACGAAGAGGACTGGTGCACCCCATGGTGATGCACTTGGGCGTATAAAACCTTTATCCAGATTCTCCTGTAGTTGTTTCTTCAGCTCTTCAAGCTCAACAACAACCATTCTATATGGAGTCTTCGATATTGTTAGCACCCCAGGTATAAGTTCAATTGAGAACTCAACATCTTTTCTTGGAGGAAGACCAGGAAGTTCCTCGGGAAATACTTCAGCGAATTCCCTCACAATATGAATTTATTCAAGGGTGGTTTCTTCCTTGGACTCAATCATCTGAGCCAAATATGCATGATCATAAGGCAGTAATATCCATGCTTGAGATGATGGAGCTAAAAGAGATTCATCTTCCTCCTGACACTTATAAAGAATCGGGGGTCGATTATCCATATGGTGTGTGATTTCCCTCTCCCGACAATTTATGTTGGCTCTATATAAAGAAAGCCAATCCATGCCAAGAATTGCATCAAATTCCACCAAAGGGAGTATGACAAGGTTCTCTAGGAAATTCAATCCATAGATTATAACAGGGGAGGACTTATATTCATGGGATGAAATGATTGCCCCATTTGCCGTACTCAACGACATCTTTACTTCCATGATTTGTGGTGGTGCAGGGATTGTTCTACTAAACTTTTGAGATATTAAAGAATGAGTAGAACCTGAATCAAAAAGTAGGTTCTCTATTCTTGAATGAATAACTAGCATACATGTCACCACTTTGTTGTCGGGGTTCACTTCGGCAGAAGTGATGGAAAAAGTTCTTCCTTGTTGTCTTGGAGGTTGCTGGTTGCCTCCGATAACCCTTGGATTAGGGCACTGATTTACAAAATGACCTGGTTCTTTGCATTTTTAGAATTGAACAACACGTTGAGGTTCGAACGAAGCGTTTCTCTCCTCTATCGTAGCCGTGGGTCCTTCTTGCTGACAGTTAACAGCTAGGTTCCCTTTTCTTCCACACTTGAAGCATTTTCTTGTCCCCCTAAGGCAATATCCAGGGTGCTTCTTTCCTCAAGCTAGGCTTCAGCCCACCAAAGAAGCGGTCAACCTTGCATTCAGGGGTAACAACAATGCCGGAAGCGTATCGTGCTAGCCTTGTGAAGTTTTCCTCGTACGCTCCCACAGATTCTTCATCTTTCTGTTTGAGGGAAATGAAGTCCCTTTCCATCATAAGACGGAGGGTGCGTGGAAAATATTTATTGAAAAACATCTTCCGGAATTTCTTCCATTCCAAAGCCTCGATCTCTTCCTCAGGCTTCGTATTTTTGATCAACGTCCACCATTGATCAGCTTCACCCTCCATACGATAAGCCGCCAGGAGAACCTTCTCTTTTTCAGAGCACTGGAGGATAGAGAATATCATTTCAATGGAGTTGATCCATTGTTCAGCGATCGTGGGATCAGATGATCCACTAAAAGTAGGAGGCCTTTGTCTCATGAAGCATTCAATAGCAACCTGTTCTTTCTTAGGGGGGGGTTGAACGTTCCTCTTGACCAGTGTTTATATTCAAAACTTGAGTTAGCTGAGAGAGAAGCGTGACAAAGTTCGCGATTCCTGCTCCCATTGGATTGGGCATCTCATAAGTACAGCCGTCACACTGATCTTCACAACGGTTGTTAGCCCGAGTTCTCCAATTACCGGACATTGGATGGAATAAAAGGAAAGTTAGGGGTAACAAATAAAGGTAAATCCAAAGACAAGTGTTGATGACTTATAAATAAACTTTAATCTCTTTAACTCATGAGTCTATAGGATTCAATCCAGGCTTTTCATGATCTTCCTTCTTACATATATTCTCAGGGGCATTTTTTCCTTAATAAGGGTTCATAATAAGATTTTGAATTTATCAAAACATATCCCCCGGGAGTGTCGTAACCAAGAGTGCAGCAAGGCCCGTTGTTGTGCACCAGTTCCCGTTCGAGTCTAACTCAAAGCGGTGTTTTCGGGTTTTACCACTAGGATACATCTGTGCCAGAGCCGCCTCTACCTGCTCGTATCCAGACAGGGATGTGTTTGTTTGATATACCACTTACATAGTATTTACCAAAACTTAGGGATGCTTTTATTATACTTAGTATTGTATCTAAGGCTTTACTAGGGTCTCTTAATCCCAAAAATAACTAAACCTATCCTCTGATACCAACTATGACAACCCTACTTTTTATTACAACTTAAGCATGCTTTAATACATAAAACTTTACTCGATAAAACAAATAAGATCGAGAGGTTCATTGTCTTTGGGGCTTAGGATCATTACATAAAAACTTTAAACATGAAATACATCATCTTTATTGAAAACTTCCTTTTCATGACCACTGCATTCCTTCGTACTTAGCATTGAATGGGATAACTTGAGGACATGCATAAGAAAAGGGTGAGCTATAAAGCCTAGTAAGGGAGTACACAATGAATAACATGAGGAGTACATTACATGTTAGGAAATAGGAACATCAATAGAGCATTAGAGTAACATGAACATAAAGGCATGATAAAGCATGATAACCATAACATGGAAATGTGGCAACAACACTTAACATTGAATTAGAATGAGCCAAGGCTCATTGCACATGGAGCATGAGTAAACCCTCATTGCACTTGAAGCACGAGTAAACCATCGTTGCAATTGAATTAGCATGAGTAAAAACTCATTTCACATGACGTATCATGATACTATACTTTACCCAATGCATTGGAGCTCTATAAAGGGCGCACCTTTCTTAAACATTTCATTTCATGCATAAGTGTGCCACATGGATCATAAAACATGGATTCATAAAACATAATCATTTATTAGATGTTAAAGGAATTTGGAATTCATAAATTAAACTTTATAATCAATAAGTAAATGTGCATAAAAGTGAATGACCTTGATGGAGAAATGGGAATGGTATTCACTACACAATGATATTGGCTTAGAAAATCGGTGTGATTTCGGCAGCATAACGGCGTGACATAAGAATTCATAAAAAAGGTTGATGAGAGAGAAAGGGGTTCCTCGTTATATTTACATGTAATTTACAGTAAGGATTTCATATAGATACATGTCCCAACAATTGAAAAGTAATTTAGATTCATGATACAAAAGTATTGCTTGAATATAAAAGAGGAGAAAAAGGTTTTTTTCGGAATTTCGACATAGTAACAGGTGTACATGAGAGGCATTTTATGAGAGAGAAAGGGTTCTCCCATCATTCGAACAATAAGAGGGTAGTATGGGGGAGGTGAAAAACCATACCCCAACATTCATAATTGAAATTAAAAGGGAAATGCAACTTAGAGAAAATTTACAAAAATGAGAAAGGAAGAAAAAACCCTTACTTGGAAGTGTGCTTCCAAAGGCTAGAGAGAGGCTTGTGAGAGGCTTCTTGGGAGCTTGGGGCACCTTGAGAGGATTCTAGAGAGAGTAGGGAAGAGGTTGGACGAACTACAAGGGCTTTGAGTGAGGAGGAAGTGGGAGCTTGGGTTGGTTTATATAGGAAAGGTGAGAGAATTATTTATTATTTAGGTTTGGGACCCCTTATATTAAAATAATCCAAAACACAAACCATCCCATGGTATTTGCCCATGGTTTCTGGAAAAGGAAAGTGGAAAACAATATTTTACAAGCCCAAGTTCCGAAATTTTAAAAAATTAGGGTTGCTTATGTGGAGGTGAGTCACACTCCCATTGAAATTAATTTAAAAAGTCAAAGCGTTGAATAAGTCTTGAGGGCTCCATTAATGCTTTGAAAAGTAAGTCAAAAAAATCAAAAAACTCATTATTTTAATGATAAAACACATATTAGACGAACTTAAGGTTTATGGTATTTTATTAAATCACCATTGGGTCATTATGATCTCATAATACACATTATATATTTAAATGGTATTTAATTTTTACCAAAAACATTGACTGTCTCAGAAAATTATGAAAATTCACCGTTGGATAATTTCGACGTCCGGATTCCAAAAATAATATTTATTTTATCTAAATAATTTTCTAAATTTTTGAATTTTCACTTTTAAAATAAAAACCGACAATTATAAAAAAAATCACGGGGTTTGACAGAAATGGCTTTCAAACCATAATAAAAATTTTAATTGCATTCATAAAATTATAAGATCATTTATATTTAATAAAAATTAATGTAATATTAATAATAATATTTTATTAAAATATTATTTAAATAAAAAATCCTTTAATTTAATAAATTATAATTCTTAATTAAATAATAACTAAAAACACCATTTGTATTTTAAAAACTAATTACAATGTATCAAAAATGACTAGAAATTATATTCATTATTATATACAAAAATAATTTACATGAACATGGTGCTACTTATTTGTTACATAACCCCTTTAAAATAGCCGCATAAAACATAAGGGTAAGGTGTGCGATGGTGAAAGACTCTTGGGGTGGCTCGGATAACATCGCTCGAGTGGTAATTTCAATCTACTTCCACTTTTCCCGTAGACGATCACGTTCGTGCTTGACTTGATGAAGCTCAGCTTGGGCTTGGTCAAGGGAAAAGCCCAAAGACGCCACCACTTTTCCGAGCTCTGGAAAATGGGCTTTGTAAGGGGAAATTCTACAGGATGAGGCAATCGCTTCCTTTGTCTGAGTAGAAATGGGTTCGTTAAAGCCTTATATTTATACTACTCAGATGATCACTGTTCAACAGCTATAAAAGTAACGGTCACAAATCTTAACGTAAAACTAAAGAAGTTGACATCTTATAAAAAAAATTTATAAAGAAACATTTAACTAGATCAAGAGGGATTTTCTATTAATGGTACTTTGGGTCGTTACATGAATACTTTATAATAATGTAATATATTTCTCCATTAAGAAGTAGTAAATACTCTTAATTGAATATAAGATCATTTATAAAAACAATTTGTAATAAAAAGACTACCATACCACCCATAGAAATTATATATAATATATTATGGTATCATAGGACATAAACATACATAAATTGAATAAACATAAATCAACTTCAACATGTATCACTAAATATAATAGCAACAAGGATGACTTGCATACCCATTGAATTTGATTTTATATTATAACCAACCATATTTGGTTTTTCACAAAACCATATTTCTTTGGTTTATCAGATAATCACCCACCTTTAGTCTATTATGTAACAACCCATATAGGGTTCATCACCGAACCACCCATCATTGGTTTATAATGTAACCTCTGGTCAAATTTCTATATACCAGTTTATAATCATAACTCATAATGATTTCCATTATCAACATTTCAATCGTAACATTTCATTTGAAATCAATATAAATAATTTTAAGATATTCAAATAATAAATACACGTTCAAAAACAAATTCATACAGAAACACCCAAAAGGGATTGTAGTATTTATTCTCTTTTTAAAAACATTAATGATTATATGGAAATCCAAATATAAAATAATGGTTATTGTAGCAGAGAATTAATTTTCATCAAATAATTTAAAAACATTCCTCATGTTGTTTATAAAAATGGTTTATATAAAAATATTCCCTTTTTAAAACTATAGAATGATATTAAATTTCAACTTATTTATTATACATCGTATAAAATATAGAGGTGTAAATTATCAAAATATTCCTTAATGAAAATAGATTAATATGAGGTCCCTTATAAAAATAATATCATTAGATTAAAAATAAATAAATTACATAATTGTGTGTGAAAAATATAAATTCAACAAATATATGTAGATATTCAGTGTTAAACAATCATATTTCATTCAGAGAAATTCATGGAAAAACAATACCAATGAAATGGATATTTTCTCAAAGAATGGATATTGAGTTATGATTTCCTTTACCTTGAGTCTGATTATTCTTGTACGTTATTTATGTTCCTAAAAAATTAACATAGGATAATTTATACATTCTTGAGAACCTCTTTCATTTTTATTATTCCATTTTTATAACATATTTCCATGTTATAAAAATTACATAACAATTTAAGTTCATATTTGACATTTTGTCGATATTTAGTACTTGAGTCAAAAATGAACTTGTTTGGATGTTAATTGTCCATGTTGTCAAAATTAAATAATCTATAGAGTAATATTCATGATTTATAAATCATAAATTTCATGTATATCTATATTTAGAATAATCCATAATAATTTTATATAATAAATGAATTTCATTTTTCATGGAGACGGTACATCCTACGTATGCATGAACGCTACATTCAATTTCTATATTATATTAAAAAAAATAATTAAATGATATAAATGTATACCATAATACCATGATTATATTAATGTCACATATGTCTCATATGATTAATAAAACCATCCTTGGTACATTCCGCGTATAGCCGGAACAAGTCTTGTCGCTTTGAGGGGAGTTGTTCACAGTTCCCAAAACGAAATTATTGTAATTTCAAAACATGGAAAGCTTAATAGAATTTTATAAATAAAAATTATTTAAAAATAGAGACAATATTAATATAATATATATAATATATAAAAATAGCGTCAATTTTAATGTCCCTCGTGAGAGGTTGTAGGAGAAAATTGAAAAATCCACATTTCACGAGGTGGTAGTTTGTCGTACATAGAAACAATATGTTTTTTAACCATTGAATGGATGTGTGTGTAATTTTATATCGGAAAAATAGAATAAAAACAAACTAGTATACTTCAGATATTTTTTTATTTATTTATTTATATAACAAGATAATTTTAGGGAGTGGAGAATGGAAATAAAACTAAAATTCCTGATAGTAGGTGTTACGTCTTAATCCGGAAACTTATTTGGATTTATAACAAAATTCTTACTTGTGAAGATTTATTCCCCAATGGAGGATCATATGAATATGGGATTGATTATTATATGAGTTATGGGAAAGAATTTACCAAGCCAACGGGCTCTGGAAGTGTGAGTACTAGAGAAGAGAGGGTACCTTTTTATATGAGAGGGAAGGGGAACCCTTGGAAACTCATAAAATATTAAAATTATATAAATTTAAATTTAGTTCCAAATGGTCCAAAAATAATTTATTTAAAAGATAATATGGTTTTATGTCTAATACCTATCACCCAATTAAAATTAGACCCGTTTTGAATATTTTTTATTCATTATCTTTTTGGTTTAACGTTAATTATTCTCTTTAATTTTAAATTACGGTAACAAAATTTTAATTATTTAGAAGCTATTAATTTTTCATAGATGGGGTAAATTTACCATAATTAAAATATTAATGAACATTTAGACATTATCATAGTCACAATTTGATTTTAAATTATTTTTTAATTTTTTAATAATTTAATAAATTACCATTTTTATAAAACATCAATAATGTCAATTTTTACAAAATTCAATTCATTGAATTTAAATAAAATTTAATAGAGATATAACTTCAAAAAAATAGTTTAATTATCTTCTAAAATTTAATATTCACATAGAAAAATCACAGAAGATATATATTATTTCAAATAATATTTATTTTAATATTTATAATATCATTAAATTGATTCTTTCATTAATAAATAAATCACCACATCAACATTGTTTCATAGTTAAATTTAATTATTTAATGTAAATAAATAATAAATAAAATACCCTGAGGTATGGAACCGTTTTATATTTCTAATCATTTTTTATATTTGGGGATATCAGTTATATAATCCTATATTAAAAAACTTGTATAAAGATATATTTTTATAACATATTTTCCAATAATTTAAATTAAATGTTATAAGTGTCATAATGACACACAAGTGGATTCCAATGGCCAATGTTTTCTCCCAAGGGATTTCTCAGTTAGAAATATTCCATAAAAAAGGTTTATGACAAGGTTTGTTGTATTTTTATATTATTATATTATTTGTTCCCTTATTTACCTGAATTACCCTTTAATCGTGGTAAATAAAAATAACCAGTAATGTTAATATTCATAAAGTAAAAAAATAATAGGTTCCTATTTACGCTATTTAGTCCTTATGATTCCAAATTTGGAATAGTTTTTTCCAAATAAAAAATATGGAAGTTTCAGTAATATATAAAAAATTAATTACCTTTTTCAAATTGTGAAAACATGTTTTTTAAGTAAAATCAATAAAAGATTGACATGTGTTCATATCAAATTTCAATGTGAAATTACATCCATTGAATAATAATAGATTAAATTATAAAAATATAATCTTAATATACATTAAAAAACATCAAAATAAAATCTAGAAATTAAAATACATAATATAGGGAGAAATTTTTTATTTAAAATTTAATATTTCTTACTATTCCTTAAAATATAATTTTTTTCAGTAAATAACATAATATTAACAAAATTATATTTTGATTAAACTTTTCCAAGTAAGAAGTTTATGTTTTCCAATAGAACATAAAAAATTGTCCAAAACTATATTTAAATAGGGTTCTCCATCTAAAGCTGGTAAATTAGTGTTTTAAAAATAGTATAGTATGTTATGCTCAATATTTTATTTATTCTTATTTGAAGCCTCTAAAATTAATTTTTTGAATGAAAAAAAATTTAAAGAAATTTGTAAATATAATATAGTTAGTTTTGTTCATTTTATCAAATGAATTGTCTATGAAATAACTACCATTTAAAATTACAATATTAATAATTTAATATTTATCGGTATAACTCAATTTTGTGTGCAACATAAGATTTCAGAGAAACTAATAGTTTCATTTTGGGTATGATATCATAAAAAGTATCTAATTTCACTTAAAATTAATAACTTATATATAAATATTAGTTGTTATGAAAATGTATTATTCTATTATTACCTAGGTTGTAACATGTATTACCTCTGATGGGAATATATTTTAACATAAACACTTAATTTTGATTCAGTTACTATCATAGTGGTAATAAATTTGGTACTTGTATTTTGGAATAATTCAAAAATATATCGTTTATATATGATATATTCAGGGTGTAGGGAACAATTCCCCTTGATAGGGTGAGATGATATCTAGATCCCATACTATTAACCAATTCAGATTCTATTGTGTCATTGTTAATTCCATATTAACCACCCAATAATAAAATTAATCTATGTGATGAACCAAAACAATATGTTTGGGAAGCGCATATGGGTTTCTATTAGAAATATTCATCGTATGATGATGATATTTGACAAAAAATAATAAATAAAGGATATATATGTTTAAGATTTCATCGAAAAATCTGAGTATACTAATGATTCGTATAGTGATGATTAAAATGACGAAGAGGATAATGAAGAATGAAAAGAAACGATGATCGAATTAAAACATAATTAATATATTAAAAACACGTCACAATAATCTATAGGTATGATTTCATTTGAGTTATTGAGTATTTATTTCTCTTGATCATTATCTAATGTTAGAAAAATTAGTATAAATATTTTAATTTTTTTCATATACAAAATATGAAAAGGAAAAAAATAAACACAATCATGAATAGTTTTACTAGGCTCATTGTTAAGGCATAATCTAAGGAGCATAAGCTGACAGTGTATTGAGGTACCAGGTAATAACACTACTCACTTTTGTGTTTCACATATTTAGGATGGACAGTCTATAAATCCTTAGAGTAACCCCTTTTCTAATATATATAGTACTACATTGAGATAATATTTATATAAGTATTAATATTCCTATATTTTTTAAAATGTTAGTAAATAAAATTAAAAAACACAAAGACAGTAATAAGTGTCATCATTCAGTTCCACTTTTGGTTCATGATCTCCAACTAGGCTCCTATATATTCTTCTCAATCTATTTTCCTCTAGATAAATGAGATATTGTATTCCCTAAATATATAAAGAGATATAAATTCAACATCATGTATCCCTTCCATTTTTTTCCATTTACATGATTATTTTCAAATGAAAATTTTTATATTTTATATATATTATTTTTATAGCTATTGGGGATAAATAATCTCTACTAATTATTCACAGTGACAAATAATAAACACTATATGGATGATCTTGTTAATATAGAAATAAACAAAACCACAGAAATTGGAAAAATATCATACGTAAATACTTAAATAATAAGATTTTAATCCTCACTTAATTATTGGAAACTCTTTATAAATTATATCTTCATATAAATATTAATCATATTATTATTAATAAAATTTAATATAATATTTTCTTAAAATAGGATGACCCTTTAGTCTGAAAACATTTAAGGGAATGGACATGACACATCCTCTATTTCATATATAATTACTCTTATACAAATAATTGAGTAAAATATTTTTTATTGTTCAACGATGGATATATCTTCCATCTCTCTAGAAAAGAATGATAATAATGGGAATAATTTTTAAAAATACTCTAAAAAATATGGTAGAACCATTATTCTAGGTAGATCATATAAACTATATTATTTGTTTCTATAAGTATATGTACAAATACCTGTGGAACATTTCTAAAAAGAAGATTTTCTATAAAACTACACAAAATATGGAATTTTAAAAAATATTTTAAAAATTATAGTGGTGGTTTAAAGTTATATATATATAAATTAGATTTAAAATAATATATATTAAATACACTAATCAAAAATAATAAATAAATTCAGAAACCAATAAAATATCATTATATACATTAATATATAGATGTAACCACAATAATATACAAAAAAAATAAAAAAATTGATATATTATAATAGATTAAAAATATATTCACAAATAAGTTGGCCTAGTGGTAATGAATATTTTACAAATAATCACATTGATTATAAAAAAATTAAAAAATTCTATATTTTTTTACAAAATAAATTTCTAAAAAAACCTCATTAAATTTGAGTTCATAAAAAATATAGAAATTATATTAATATTAATTTATATTCAATAATATATATATCATCTGATATATTGATATAAGATTTAAATATATCAAAAAATTAATAGAAAAAACATTTCTTGAAAAAATGACAGTTTTAAAGAATCATTAATGGATAACCATATTCAAGGAAGATATAGTTTGTATAATGAAAATAATAAATTACTGAAATTTTATGTGAAAATAGTAGAATAAATTGAATATAAAGTATTCAAAATAAAATAAATAATTTTATATTATTATATAATTAATTACAATAAGGTTACTTAGATTAAAAACCTAAAAAATAAAAATTTGGAACATAATAATCATAATATATTTAGTTAAAATGGAATTTTCAATAGATATATAATATATTTTTGAACTAAAAAATCATGAATATTAAATGATTAAATATTATTCTAAATTAGAATATAGAACAAATTGTCTATTATAATATTTTTTTAAATATCAGACATATTTTTCACACGTTTTTTTCTTCAATAAACATAATTAAGATTTTTAGAAAAAAACAATATTTTTACGAAATCCCGTAAGAAATTTTTATTAATTTTTTTGTTAACGAAACATACCAAAAAAATGACAATAGATATCATTTTTTTATAAAAAACATAATAAATTCACCGATATAGAAAAATTTATAACCAAACCACCTTAAATGTTATGATCAAATGATAACCAAAACTAATTAACGATTCAAAAAATTAGGAAATGACTGAAAAACAAACCAGTAAAAAATCTATTAAAAATAATACATAATTTATATTCTAAATATTAATTGATATACATATATAAATAAAAACATAAAAAAATAATAATACTCTGAATAATAATATTTAGAACGATATATAGATATAATATATCTAAATAGAAGAAAACATTTCTGGAAAAATTGATTTAATAGCTAATAAATAGTGAATAAAATTTATAATATTTTATTCTAGGTAAAAATAAATGAGATAGGAATAAAAATTTAATTATTTTTTATGAATCATTTAAGATCATAGAATAAAAATTCTTTGTAAGGAATTTATATGTATTAAATTAATGTTAAAAATATAAAAAATGGTACCAATTGATCTATAGATTAAAAAATTATAAGAAATAATTTCTATAAAAACATACAAAAATTAATTTATGATAAATAAATATCTCAAATTATATGAAAATCTATATTTATATAATTTATAAAAATAAATTTAAGCAAAAATTAAATAAATATAACATAAAGGGCATTTTATAAATTCTAAAAATAAAATTACATCAATTCATTAAATAAATAACTCGTAAACATAAAAAATCAATAATTTACTATCTATAAATAAATCCTACAACCAATATAATTCATATATCAAAGATTAAAAATAATATTTCTTCTAGGTAGTTATATTTCCCTAAATTTCAAATTGTTTTTTCATTTTTTACCTCACTGTGTTTTATAAATTCTTATTGTAATTTATATTTTATAATATTTATCCTTTTTATATTTTTATAAATAAATAATTTAATGTTACAAAATATAAAATGTAAAATATGATTTATTTCATTTTTTTAATTTTTACATATTCCAAAGAATTTAAAAATTCTGATTGAATCAAAATGAAATTAAAAAACTAATTTTTTTGAATAGAGGTTAAAATATCCACATAATTAGTTTAGATATCTACAATAATCCATGATAGTAAAATTTAATTTAAATCCATATAGGTATTTCTATTGTGACCACAAAATTTTCAATAAAATCATTATAAATTACAATGCTTCGCTACTAGATTTAATATTATATTTAGTGTATAGAAATTAAATGAAGTAAGAATATTATAATTTATTTATAAAAAATCGACCATTTATATTTTTTAATTACAATAAATAATTAATTTGATGTTATATTAAAAATACTATGTAATATTTAAACATATCATACCTATAATATAAATATTATTTCAAAAAATATCTATTTTACTAATAACATTGAGATTTTAAAATTAAAAGCATGGTTTACGTACCCATCCAATAAAAAGAATCATAATTAAAAACATATGTAACAATTTAAATCCAGGATTTCATATTAAATTGGATGAAATTTAATTTAAATTGAAGAAGGGAAATAAAATTAAAAATCCACAAAATTTTAAACAAATATTAACATTATTTAAAACATAAAGTATCAAGAAAATTATTTTTCAATAAATATTAAAGAAAAAATTCAAATTATTTATAAATACTCAACTAATAAATCAAATTTAATTCAACATGAAATGAAAAATTCCCAATGCTATTTTCAGTGGTTACATTATGATTTTTTTAAACCTTGGTTTATCGAAAAATGATAATGATGTTATATATTCCAATGTTTTTTCCAATAAGTAGCCATGATTTGTGAATTAAAGACACAATGACTGTAAGTAAATGTTTGGAGATGTTTTTTCATTTTTGGAAACTAATTTCACAGAGAAATATAAAACAATTTCCTAATATATAATATTAAACTATATTTTTAGAGGAGTTTCTAATGAATTTTGTAGTAATGGATGTTAAATATTACACCATATTGTTGAATTACAATTTTAATTTTTTAATCCACTGTTCGAATGCTTGAATTAATTTATACAGTTATCTATTGTTATAATATTACATAATGTATCATAAAATTTAATAATTTAAAGGAAATTTGAGATATTCAATATAAATTATGGATGTTATAATACGATCAAGCTAGGATTTTTGAATAATGAGTTTCTGGGATATGTAAATAGGGTTGTGTAATACACCAATGAGATTAGGCAATAACTAATTTTTTTGATATAATATTGAACAATATATCAAAAATTAAATATTTTAGATAAAATATTTCTCATGTCTAATGACCATAATAATTGGAATATGAAAAATTATAACATTTTTTATAATCTCAAACATTTTATGTTGATTATACAGTGATTAACTCCATTATTCCATAATCCATCTGATTTTCATATATTTGGAATATTCGAATATTTCCCAAGTAGAGTGATATTTTTTTGATCTTTTGGAGGAAGTAATGATTAATAATAAATAATTTTTTGGTCCAAAAAAATTTATCCTTCTGGTAAAACAATTTAGATAATTTCTTATGATATATTAAAAAGATATAAAAAGGGATAACTACATGATTTAAAAAATTAATTAAAATTATTTTATGTGGAGAAATTTAATTAATTAAGTGATGAACTATTATATATATAAGGATAATATTTTGATAAAGATGATGAATTGAATATGATTAATGATGTAACTTATTCATATAGATGGATCAAAAATCGAGCACATATGTTAGAATATTCTAGTAATTATATATGGTATATTATTATTTATTTACATATCATTGAATTGTATTATTTTATAGAGTGGTAGGAAGAGGTAGTGAGCCTAATAAATGGTATATAATTGATCCTAAAACATATTTCAATCAAAATATTTTAGACTATTTCTTGGTTTATTGATATATAATTAGGGTATTCTCCTCTAAGATGTATCTTTTTGGTAAGCCATGGAAAAAAGAATATTAAAATTGTGTCTTAATTACATTATTTTTAATTTTTGTTTGGTTTTATTTATTTCAAACGTTTTAGTGTTTTTCTAACAAGAGGATATGAAAAAAATATCTAAATTAAATTAATGGGAAATATTCAAAAAAGTAATACTGGGAAAAAAATTCCATAATGACAAATAATAAGATTTTTTAATCTTATTGATTAAAATATTAACCCCTATAAGAATAATTATGATTCAATTAACCAATTGATTGAGGATTATATGTCCATAAAGGTTTTTGGAGATATGATTAACGATGATAAAATTGGGAATAAAATATTAAGTTGACCCTAAATAGTTTCATGTCTAATGGTATAAATACATGAATAATGTAATTTGGATTAATTATCTCTTCATGATATTCCATATATATTTGGGGAATAGTATATATTATTTAAAATTTATGGAATGATACGTAAATTTTATAATGATATATGTTTCAAGGTAATAGAATTTTTTTCATCCATTTTTATGGTGATAAGGATGAAAATGGAATATTACTCTCAATTAGAATGATAATATTCAAATGAAGAAAAGTTATATTTTAATAGAAAAACCTTTTGAATGTTACATGAGTAGGTACGCTGGCCATATTTTAGTAATGTACAAATAAATCGTGATATAAAATTTGACACAATTTATTTTTATCCAATTTATCAAAAAAATAATCTTCCTAGAATGAATTTCATAATTGAAAATCATTTTAAAGAATTCATTCAAAATAAGGTTCATTTGATTAAAGAAGATCATGTTGATAATTTTTTACTTTATGAAGGTGAAAATAAATTCATATAATATTATAAATATTATATGATTAAAATGGAGGAAAATACCCGGTATAAAATAAATTATGAGAAATAAATTAAAGGATATATTTTTCATAAATTCTAATCAATTGAACACATTATTTTTTGGATATTAAGAATAATTAAAGTTGGTAAATTAGTTTAATGCTGAAATAATATATTTATTATATTGATAAAATCAATATTAGAATCGCTTTTTTATAAAATGTAAAATATGTAAAATATAATTATTAAGTAAATAAAATATAAAAGTTTACTTAGAACAAAAAAATAAGGAAACAAAATATCTCAATTATATTGGTTAATTTTTATGGTAAAGAAAATGAAAATTTAGTTTAATCACATGAATCTAATGTCATAATACCAAAGTAGAAATTAGATGATGAATTCAAATATGAATTTTCTTTGTTGATATTATAATAGGAAAATAATTAGATGACGAAATCAGAGGGTGATAAACAATGTATAGAATTATTTTCTAATTTCCATATTGAAAATATTTATAGTTATAGGAATGTATTTTTTATTATATATGAAGGATCATTAATAAAGATATAGATAATAAATTTAGTGATGAGAGGTAAAAACATGGTAATGGAATTTCATTGAGAGAATCATAGAATGTTATCTAAATAGTTAATGATACCCATGTACTATGATTATTACTAATGAATTTGAGAACCCACTCTATTGGATAATGTTATGATTTTTGGATACATGGTTTATACTATGTTCATTAGTGTAAAGGAAATAATTAATATATAAGATAATTATTTTCAAAGCACAAAACGATGAATGATTATATTTTCAACATAATAAAAAATATTTTTAAAAATATTTTAATTAAAATTAATAGTTTTATAACGTATATGATTATTAATAATGGTGATTTAAAATTAAATCCAATGGGTTGTACATAGAGATTGGAAATGAAAAAAAATCAATCCAATTTCATTTGGGAACACATTATCTACCTTGGAATAGGGGAATTAAAAAATTGTTGGGTCCAAAAGAAAGAGGGGGTATCACACCATTGACAACCTCTAATTCTAAATTCTTAGAGGGAAAATAATAATAAAAAAGGTAATTTATTTAGATTGAAATATCAGAATATAAATACCAAAATAGTTACACATGGATACATAATGGATAGTGTTCATCATTTACAGTATAAAATCTATTCCTATTTAATATCAGGAATAGTAATGAGGATGTCAATATTTGTCTGTAATGATTCTATGCTAAATATCAGAGGCATTGGTTACATGATAATAGAAATATAATAAATGAGAATTATTGAAGTACTATTTATAGATTACCTTCAACACAATATTTTTATTGAGATTTATCCTTTTTTATGGGGACATGATGTCACATTAAATCTTAATTCCTTCTCGATCAATGGGAAATATAGTGATTCATTATTATGAATAATGATATTAATTTTTTTATTAAGTTGATTTTCTTCATTCTTTACTTTATAATTGGAAAGTAACGTACATTATCAACAATAAATAATATATGTGAAAAAATAATAGTAAATCATCCAAAACCTCAAGTGATAATTAATAATCCTTATATGAAAATTGATAGTGAGAAGAAAAATAATGCATACTTAAGAGAGAATAAGAGAAAAAATAATTCGAAGCTAATAGAGAAGGGGATGTCTTAAAATTTTCAGGAATTTCATCATGTTTAATAATCTAATACAATTGAATATATAAGAACATGAAAATAAATGAAAATTAATTTTTAGAGAATGATTATAGTTTTATAGAATATAATATATTTCTGAAAACAATGAAAGAGGTGTTATAAAGTATCAAGAGATATTATATGTAAGATGAAAATAAATCTAGAAGTAAAATCTAATCTCTGCCACAAAATAGTAGAATGAAATACACCTATTTTATTTTGATAATATATTTTATTAATAAATAATCAAACATAAAAAATTTATGTCAAAACTCTATAGAAGAATATATTCCTTGAATAAATAAACTGCATGTTTATGAATATAGAAAACAAAAAACTCATTAACAGTGTTATATATTTAAATTATTAGATAGATATAGAACTAGATTTCATATGTAATTAAAAATTTTATTGTCATTTCATATAGAAAATATTATTCTATAAGACTTATGGAATAATATTGAATCATTTATTCAAAAGTATGTTCTATATTTGAATGAAATAAGTCAGACAAAGAATGTATTATGGAAATTTAGATAAAGGTATATATCATGGATATTCATAAAATACAATGTTATAAATATTATTTAATAAAAGTTTATCAATAATATGTAGAGAAATAAAGAGAATGTAATGAAAGAATAATATTAGAATATAATTGGTTATTTAAATATAAAAATATTACATATAGAAGAGATTGATTATGATTTAATTTCCTAAGGAACATTATTTAATCTATAAGAGGAAGCCTCGAATATTGAAATCATATTGGGTTTATAAGTTTTGGTTGTACATTCATGGTCATAAAATATTATAATGAATGTTTAAATTAATGTATGCAATATCATCAGTGAAAAAGCTATACTAAACCCAACTCATCAACTAGGGAGTGTTGTGTAAATTTTTATATAACATATAGTCTATAAAATTTAATGAAGAATAAATGGATATATCATTTTTCAAATTTATGAATATTTTATATAACTAAAAATTGAACAATTTTAATTGGGAGCTTTTGAGTTTTTTAGTGATATAAGTTTAATTGTAATAAAATGGGTATTCAAAAACAAATATGGTGAGTATTTAAATGAAATGATAATATAGGAATTATTGGAAACTAATTATTATTAAAAAAACATCATAGATATTATGGATACATTATTTCATTTATAAAGAATATAATAATTCATATTTATATTTTGACTTGAAATTCATAAGTGATTGATGATCTTCAAAATGGATATAAAGATGAACATTTTTATTTAGGTAATCAATGTAGAGGTTTAAATTTAACTACCATTATTTTTCAAACTTTGTGATATTAGTAACATGGTATTTTATCTCAAGTGTCATTTATTAGGTATAATATAGGTATGACATTCATGGTATGAATAATTTCATTTTTACCCAAAATAAATAGGTTTTCAATGGAGGTAGTGTTGACATAATCTAATGTTTGTGTTATAAATAAAACAATGGCACTTCTATATGTAACTGTTACAATATTTTACAAAATTCAAGAATTATATTGTTGATAATTTTTCAAAAATAATGATATTATAATTTTAAATTAATTAGGAAATCTATTATGAATATTTAGTTTTATGTTCCTAGGTATATAAAATTATTTATTTAATTTTTTTTCAAACCCAGTAATACCATTCTTGATCATTGGCCAAGAATTCTTGGACAGAAATGTTTTAACCCACTGTTTTGTTTATTTAATGGTCATTGAATTGTGTTACTTATGGGTTGGGCTATTTAGTACCATTTTGACTTTTTTTTAAGAATTACTGAGCTCGATTGGAACCCCATTACCATGATGGATTCACATGTGAGGAATATATCAAAAAATATACAACTAGATATGAGATCATTGAATGTAATAGTTTTTTCTTTCAATTTTTTTAGATCAAAAAATATGTAGTGATATTCTTAGTGGTTTTTGGCTCGCAATATAAACCACCGTGGATGAGTAGAGTCCAATTCCTAGAAAACGACTATAGAGAACACCGATTTTTGGATAGATCAGTTAGTTTTAGGCCGATTCAAGGAGAAATAAATAGCGGGTCAAGTTGGTTCAAGAATTTGAAGTTGATATGGAATTCGGGTAGAAAACTAGATTACATGCCATTTAGTGGGAAGAACACATGACATGTTGTCCCCTCATTAATGGAGGCTAGAATTTTATAAAATATAAAGATGGAACTATTTAAAGGCATCATACATTTCATGTACCCTATCCATGGTTAAGAAAATTTGTGTGTAGGATCAAACTTGTGGAAAACCATGTGGATGTACACTACTAGGTGCATAGCTATGTACTCGAGTACACAAACACAAAAAGAATGAAATCAATTATTCATAATTATCCTAGAAATGTCATGTCTTCCACCTAAACAACATATACTATGACATGGTATTGAACTATGATCTGGCTAGCAACACGACCCTGTGGTGGGGAAAGATTAGAAGACATGTGGGTCCCCTCAGATTCTATATAACCATGACCTCGTTTATCAAAATTTAAATCATCCTTATATCCTTTGTTTGAACATGGATTTTGGGCCACTAATAGACTATCCACAGTTCTTTTCGACCAAGAACACTTTTGTGGCCATGTTTTTCTCTTTTGATATATGATTTGAAATATTCTATGTGTAACACTTATTTATGTGACCCGATGAAGGTAGTGATCATATAGGATCTCGATAAACTTTTTATGGGTATCCACTAAAAGGGTTTGACAGTGGAGTTATTTGATGATCATTACGAGTGGAACCATCTACTATGTCAGGTAGTCGAGTTCCTTGAGAACCTATAAGAGTAGTACCCTTTAGAAGGTCTAATAAATGGAGTTCCATGATGAAATTTCGAAGTGGTTCCCTCCAACAATGATGGGAAGTGGAGTTCCTTGATGATTATAGAGTTGACCATCCAATAGAGCTAGTAAGTGGAGTCATAAAAAATTACTAGAGAGGGACACCCCCTTCATCATGGGCATGAGACCTCTACAGATAATATTGAGTGATACCATCCATAGTGGATGTGTAGAGGAGTTCATTGATAACTATCTGGGTAGGGTACGACTTTTATAATATTGCATGGGTACCAAACGTAGAATTTGGTCCCCTAGACTCTGAAACATAGTAATAAGTCTTGGATGGATGTGGAAGGTTACTTTTTTGTAGGCATGGTATATTCTATTCATTATTGATAGACTTTTTGAACTGTTGGATACTCTACTTATAAAGACAATCAATGAGATGGATATCCCTATACTCTATCTATTATGATTATTTTGAATCATCTCATATATATATATACATCCTTAATTATCTAAATCATGGATTTGGTTACTCTGCTACTAGAAGAGGAGAAGACATGTGGGGTATTCAGTGTGATTTATATGTTTATCATCATTTAGTTGAATGATTCCACTCTTATACTATAGGTGAAGAAGACTCAATGGTTATTTTATCTTCTCACAATGTTTATCCCCTTGCATTTGGAAGATCTTATATTGCCTATTATTTGGGTTGATCTATTCTCTTTGACTGTATCTTATATAAACTATCTTTATATTTATATTGTATCTTTTATTGAACCCCATATCAATTTTGAGGTGTCCTTCTCCATATTTTTATACTCACCCATACATGGGATTTGACCGCACAACTCGTTTATTATGAATATGATAGATATATAGACAATGGAAATAGATGATCATAGGGATATAGGGTACATTGGATCACATAAAATGGTCCCAACATCAGATTCATGAGTTGGTCTCTCTAACTAGTTTAATTTTCAAATTTTCTATCAGGTTGGTATATATTTCTAGTTGGGAATGTTTTCCTGGTTAATTTCAGTTTGTACAACTGTACATTTGTATTATCTAGAAGCTCATTCATCGTTGGATTATAATATGGATTTTTTTATCTTTCACACTTTCACTCTTAACTCATGTGTTGATATGGTTGTTTGTGTTCATATAGGTACTTAGTAAATGTTCTCCCTAAGTAAGTAAGGCCATTGGTGCTTGTCTGATCCCCAAGTCTATGGAGGTGGGTAAGTGGGTTGTTGTGGCTTGATCACAGGCTCAGGCTCGGTCATCACAGATTGGTATAGAGAAAATTCATTCCTTGAGACATTAATCGGACAATACACTTTTAGAGGATTTAGTTGGTATTAGGCAAAAATGTCAAAGTGTCTCAAATGTAGCTCTCAGGCCATGTAGTCCAATGATGGAGTGAGTGTCTAATGTGTCTATTCACCTAGACCTTGACCACCTTCTTGACAACTTGGAATGCCATGAAAACTGTTACAACAATTAATTGTATATACATCATATGTTATCATCTCTTTGACTATCCTTCTTGAGTTAGATCCCAAGTTTTATTGATATATATATATATATATATTCACATCTGACCATGATATATATTGATAAATATCATGATGCATTCATGATGATAGAAATCCATGATTCATGTTCTTGATCATGAGGACAATCTGATTAGTGATGAGGCTTCAGTTTAGGGTCCATCAAGTGAATCCCTATCATGAAGAAGGTAGGTAGGAGCACCTCCACCAATCGAGTATTATATTGTTCATGTAGATTAGGCTGAAGAAAGGCACATGCTTATCACGCTCCATGAGTTCTAGTGTTAGAGGCCGCAATGGTTCCATGTTGACCCATATCCTTAGGCAATATTGGTTTTTAATGTGCTAGTTTTCCATATCTGTGGCTTCTTGGCACACTAATGGATCATGTAGTTTCATTGAAATCTATCATATTCCATGGACCAGCTGGGCATTGGTGGAACATGATTACATAGAATCCTCGATGATTTAAAAACTTCCTCGGATGACATCCAACTATTTTTTCGTGAGTAGTACTACACATATTTCTTATTGTCATTTATGATTCATTATATTTTGAAATACAACATGGACGAATTATGGTGGATGAGAATGTGATGAGGTTCACAGACCATACTTGGTTCTCCATTGACATGATCTGTGATGGCTATTTCTGAGCACATAAGATTGAGAAGGGACTCCATAGAGATATCTGTGTTATAATACTTCCCTTTTAAATCCCCATCATTGTCGGGGTGCTGGATTGGTAACATGTGACATAGAAAATTTAGTAATATGGACAATAGCAAGTTGGGGATGGTAGTGGGCATCAAAGAGCTTAGTCATATGTGACCACTAACAGGGGCCAGTTGATGAGATCTCAACATAGGAAACCATTTTGGGAGAAGAAATAGGAACAAAGTCATTAAAATATAGAGTAATTTTAGATAAATAGGTAAAACCTGTGAGGGGTGATTCATTTAATATAACGGGTGATGTTACATAGAACATGACTGTTTGACCGGGAGTGCTGCTGCAACACAAGTTGGTAGATGATGGACAACCATGGTAAATATTGTGGCATGATCTGGGAAATCCAATGCAATTATATGATGGTCCCAAGGGAGGTATAGATATAGGAGGAGAATTGAGACCTTCTTGTTCTAGAATACATTATGACATCCTTCCACCACCACACCCAGAAGGCGCATCTCATACTCAAGGATCTCGTAGTCACTGCTACGGAAAGCAGTAGGATTTGGAGTTTTATAGTACCACATTCCATGAGATGATTTGAGTTATGATATATGTTTATTATAAACATTATTTAGTATTAGTAGAAAAAATATCTAGTTATTACTCGATCTCTAAACTCCTGGTGATAGATATGGAGCCCCTAGTTGTGGTGCTATCCGAGCAGCCTCACATTCAGGTTCATAAAGGGAATGTGTCTTATATATCTTTTTTCTTTTGGATGATCGAGCTATCTCTTGGTGAGGATATGTGATATGGGGAATTTATGTTCATCATGATGGGAATATATGGAATCATATTGGGAATATATTGTTTTTACATGGTCGAATACTTGTTTTACTATCACCATAGACAAGTTAAATGCCTACGTACTAAGGCGATGATATTATCATATTCTAGGGAGAGATATCTCAGGGTATGATGAGTGAGTTAGGATATAATGATATTGTAGGAAATAACCCCTGATTTAATGAGAACATATTTTGGAAAATGTGTCTCTTTCGGAATATGGGTTTCTTCAGTTGTGGGTGATTATATGGATTTTATTTCTGAGGTTGATCAAGTACTACACATAATGAAGTATATGGTCTTTATCATTGATGTTCATCCCTTAAACACACAGATATCTTATGTTGAATAACATATGGATAGTACCGTGCTCTAGGAGTTGAATTTGCAGTTGGAGGAACTTTGAGTGAAGGGTTTTATTAGACCCACTTTGTCCCCTGGGAAACTCCAATATTGTTTTTGAAAATGGAAAATCAGATATTGAGGCTAGGCATGGATTATCACCCCTATAACAAGGCCAAGATAACGAAAACATACCGATTTCCAATTATTGGTGATGACTTATACATGTTCTGAGGTGAAAAATGGGTCTCAAAGATTGATTTCATGTCTGACTACAACTCATTGAGGATCTGTGAGAATGATATTACAAATGTGGAATTCCAATGTTTCTACGGATTATAGGATTTCCTAGTTATTAAATTTCGGGTGATGAATTAATCTTCTCTATTTAAAAATTTGGTGAGATAGGTTTTCAAGACATATATGAACCCGTTTGTTTTTATCTACATTGATGACATGCTCTTATACATTACATCATAAGAGAAACATGTCAAGAACATGATAATTGTTATATATTTTCGTTGAGAGAACCATATTTATGGAAAATTAGTGAATTTATATTTCTAGAAAAATGAGGTTCACTTTCTAGGTGAAGTCATTTCTGGGAATGGTTTTTCCTTAAAACCTAAAAAGATTGATGTAGTGATTTCATTGGATCCACCAAAGAATGTTTCTAAGGTTCAGATATTTCTTGGCACGTTAGGGTATTACATAAGGTCTTGGGTCTGATTCTCCAAAAACATAGACCCTTTGACTATCTTGATGTGGAAAGGGAAGTCATTTACAGTTTCTAAACAATTATAGTGGGACTTTGAATAGTGGAGGATGAGGCTAAAATGTTTCCCTATGTCGAGACTACAAAAGGAGGGTCTAGAGTTAATAGTGTTATAATTCTTCTAGATCTGGGCTTAGCTATCAGTTGACATAGTTATAGGTACTTATTACATAGAGGTTGATGAAGTTGAGACCCTAGGAGAAGAACTATATGAATCATGATCTCGAGATGGCAGTGGAAGTCATATCCCC
The DNA here is from genome assembly GCA_963277665.1 of Viscum album. Classification (NCBI taxonomy): domain Eukaryota; kingdom Viridiplantae; phylum Streptophyta; class Magnoliopsida; order Santalales; family Viscaceae; genus Viscum; species Viscum album. The sequence goes on along the minus strand of OY728150.1, from coordinate 1,391,380,581 downwards.
GAAGACTTGGAGGCACATCATTATAGGAGAGAACATTTCACTTTACACAAACCACCCTAGTCTCAGGTACATCTTCATGCAGAAATACATACCCTAAGTCAACAATTCTCATTGTAGATCTTGTAGGACCATGACATAAAAATATAATATACATTAAGAAAGAAAAAAATAGTAGAATTTTATCTAATCCATAAGTCCCATTCAATCTTAGTAGAGGAGGATTCAGATTAGTTGACCAATTTGCAGCTGAACAAGGTAGAGTAAGTGGGTAAACATTTTCTACAATAGATGGTGTTTACACCTCCACTATTTTAGAGTGTGAGAGAGTACCAGATAATAGATATTTACAATGAAGACAAATGTGATCAGATATTCATAGTTTACTAACCAGATTAATATTCAATTTGAGGGAATCATGACATCCTTTCTTAGGAACATATAATGGTCCCAGTCACAATGCAATATGAGGTGATGGGAGAGTTCCCCAATTCTCCTCTAGATGTATGTACCCATGTGGGTAATATGAATAGAGACATCCTTAGGTATTTTTTATGGTTAAACATGTGAAAAAACATAAATGATTCCATCTCTCGATGTCTCACTTATCAGCCAGTGAAATAGGAGGACCATGTTTAGGTAGGTTTGTCACATCCCCTTAAAATATAAGAGAAAAATGGGATGAAATATGCATAGAATTTGTCACAAGGATTACACATATAGTTAATTAACATGATTCCATTTGGGTGGTAGTTTAATAACTCATGATGTTCATACAATTCCATTCAACGATGGAGTAGGTTTTAGTGGAGTGGTTTGGGATTTTTTACCCATCGGATATCAGTCACTTTCATGGGGTTCCCTCAAAGATTGTCAGCAATCGTGATGCAAGATTTATGTCACAATTCTTGAGAGGTCTCTAGGAGGAATTTCAGACCCAAGAGAGGATGATAAAATCCATTCACCCATATGATCAGTGGGTAGACTATGCACAATATTGAGGTATTGGTGGAATTATTAGGTATTGTGTGTTATGATTTAGGTGGAGGAGTTAAGATCTCTGAACCTTAGTGAAATTTTCATTCCAAAACAAATACCACTCTATTATCATAATGGAAACATTTATGGCCTTGTATGGGAGACCATGAAGGCCACCCTTATTATAGGAACATATCAACAAGACATATCATGTGGGCCCAGAAATATTACAGCTGACACAAGAAAAATTCTTGGTCATTAGTGGGAGGATCAGGATAACCTAGATCAAATAGAAATCTTATGCATATTACCATTATATCATGTTGGAGTTATGGAAGGTAGACCAAAATTTCCAAAGATACTTCCCATGATAAGGATTATATAGTTTCAGATAGAGAGGTAAGATAATACCATGATTTATTAGGCTGTTCGAGATCATACATAGGGTTAGAGAGTTTTTTTACCACCTATCCCTACTAACAAAACTAGAGCAGATACACTACCTCTTCCATGTTTTTCAAATTGTAATATTCATGCATGAACGAACAAAAATATTCGATTTAGTTGAGATAAATATTGACGATAGATCCACCTTTTTGTAGAACCCATAATCAACCGAGGATAGATAGGATAAGACCCATCATGGATGGGAAATCCTCTTGGTCTGCATGTTGTGGCAACACATGAATGTGCCATAGAGTTATTGGGATAGGGATAGCCAAGTGTGGGCTCAATATATATAATTGGTTGTTTTGTTTCTTCTTTTTTGGGAAGATAATATTGATGAAGGTAATGATGTAGATGCCCTAGTTATTTACTTGTAATACATTGAATTTTTTCTATATATATTGCTAGAGATATGCATTGAGACAACATGAAATTCTAAGGCCCTGTGTGCCTGTAATTAATTTTAATAAAATTTAAAATTTATTTAACATTTCATGAATTTATATTCTAAAATATAATAATATTAATCTTAAATGTAAGCTCGAATAAAAAATATGATACCACAGTTGAGTTTGAAACATAGGGATTAACCTCTTCGTGATATTAAATGAGTTACAGTAGGGAGTTCATACTCTTCTCTCATTGGTGGTACTATTAGTGTGTTGATTACTTATTAAATTAAGTATTTAATTTTTTTTGATATAACACAATGATTTATAAGATCACTACTATTAAAAATTCTCCAGGTTTTTCTACATGAACAATTGGATAATTCCAAAGTTATCCCCTCCAACTCTGCTGGAGAATCTCATTGGATGATGAAGAAATACCAAATCAGATAAGATCAGGATGTAGTGAATGAAATATCATTAATTATTTGTTGGTGGATAGTTTATTTTTCATTGAATTATCTATAATTTATTTAGGACTCAGCAATTGGTGATTTACCCCATTAATTAAAATTACTTGAGAAGATACCTCACTATTCTCAGATTTGTGCAATGTTTATGAGGATTTTATGTGACCATGTATAGAATCATATTTACCTCAAGTTTTATTAGCACCCTATATTCATATTATTGATATTATTTCAAAACCGATTAACCAAAAACTTTTAAGCAATTGGTTTTTTTATTTTAACACTTTTTTCATCACGTTCTTCACCTATAGGACCCTTTTGTCCCAGTTTGACTTTTTCTATTTGTTCGAAGCCATATTAAACCCTCGAAACCGTACAAGATTTGTTTGTTAGACATGGATAAAGAACCTCAGACCATATTTTTGTCTGTTTTATTTAATTATTGTTTGTTTTCGAATTTTGAGATCATGGAATATGATGTGGAAGAATCAGTGGCATGTGATTCATGTGATGAACCCTCATGAAAAACTAGATGATAATTCATGGGGAAACATAGCCAAACCCCATGATTATAGGCATGATCCATGAGTATTGATCTGATTAAAGGGAAAATTTATAGTGGATCTAGAGGATTCATGGACACGAACCAGATATAGGATTCTAGTGAAAACATAACTACACATTGTGTTTTGGATGAATACATGGGGAGTATCCCCCACCATATAGGTATATAGGGTGTCAAAAAATATAATGATGACATGGCATATCAACCTCCTACATGACGTGTACCCCTTCCCCGGATGGAAAAATATATATGGAAAATCTCAGGGGCAGAAACTCGTTTGTATGTACATGGAAAGGTATATGGTCATGTAATCATGTACATTGACACGACTAGATGGACACAAACTGACCTTTGTTATCCTGGGAATAACATCCATTACACTTACACGATATTTACTTCTATGCAATATTGATTCATGTTCCATCTTGGGACCCAGAAAGGTTGTGGAGTGGGACTACACGCTATGTTGTCTACTCACATGCCATGTATAATTTATATATTTGGAGAAAATATAAATCATCCATATTTATTTAATTTGATATTATATTCTGGTATGAGAGTATCATATCATGAGTGTATTTTGAAGTAGAACTCAATGGTTCACATAGTTTTCTGTTTCAATATATGGTGAGAAACATTAAGATAATGGGGCTTATTTAGGCAATAGTTGATGACGATAGTGATAAAAAATGATCACCCTGATATTTCTTAGTGGTACCCTGAAGCATGGATTGTCCGTGGAGTTCCTAGATGTCCTTTCTGAGTTGTAGCCTCTATAAGGGCTGGGTTTTGTAGTTTCTCAATGAACATTCAGAAGGGTGTCCTCATATAGTGATGGGAAGTGGAATTCCTCGATGACCTCTCTAAGTGTTACACTCCAGTAGGGTTGGGTAGGTGATTTCCCCTAGGATTAAATAGTTAAACCTCCATTATAGCTTGGTAGTGGAGTCCTCAACTGTTACTAGAGTGGGGCACCTATATGAATGGGTGCATGACTACTACATGTTATATCGAGCGGTCTCCTCTAGTAGGGTTGGGCAGGACAGTACCTCGATGGCTACCCGGGAGGGCCCATCATGTTGTACCAGGGTATGGTTAGCCTACCTTGACTTTTTTGCACCTCTATTCGGATGCATAGGAATGGGGAATGGATAGAATTGGAGGGTTACTATTAGTTTGGCATATGACATGTTGAGACTCATTGGGAGAATTTTTAAACTATTCGATACACTTATTCTTGGGTATATCCATGAGATAGAGATCCCCCTACACTCTCATATGTGATTATTTTGACACACCATATATATATATATCCTTATTTATCTAAAAATTGGATTTGGTTACTATCTTTTTGAGAGATCTAAATATGATCAGGGTGTTCCATGTTCTTTCTGCGTTTAGCTTCTCATGTTTAGATGAGTCTAACCTCCCACTAAAAGTTTTGAAGACATGATAGACAGTTCATCTACTTAGAATGTTTATCTCCTTGTGTATAGAAAATGTTACTTTTAATCTTGGTTTGGTTTGAGATATTATCTTGGACTCTATATTTCATCTACTACATTTATATTCTTGTTTTATATTTTGCAGATCCCACTTCAACTTTCAGGGTGTCCTACTTGGTATGTATATAATTAACACTATATGGGATTTTCCCAAACGAGTCATGACTTATGCCAATAACAGATCGGTTAACCCTGACTAAAGAGGAGTATAGGGATACCAGGTAATTTGGACCATTTATAGTTTTTTCATCTAGGGATTCTAGAGAGGGGATCCCTCAATACCTTACTTTTCTGGGTTTTTTTTCAGGTTATGACATATTTCTACTTGGGTGTGTATTTATACATTTACTTTTAGTTGATACTACTATACCTTTATACTGCCTAGAGGATCATGTTTTATTGGATTAAATTATAGCAATGTTGCATCTGTTACACTTTCTCTATACATATTTTAATAGAGATGGATATCTGTGAAGATATATGTACATAGTAATAGGCCTTCCAAAGATAGTTATTCCTTCAGTCATTTTATCCAACCCTGACATATGGTAGTAAACATGGGGTAGATGCATCTTGAGCCCCAACATGGGTTGGGTCATGAAACATTTGATGTCATGTTCTAATTTTTATTGGGTTAAAGACATATTGTATTGAAAATGTAGAAGTGGAGAAACATTATTCCTCAAATTTAACTAGATTAGATTATTTGGAAAGAAAAAAGGTTGTACTCTACATATTATGACCGAATTGAATTTTACCTATTGATAAAATGATCATAAACCAATAATTTTAATGAAGTAATTGTTTTAAGATTGTACATATGAAAAAAATCACATGATGATATTTGTAACAAAAAGTGTCATTGGGATCATACAGTACCAAAAAAACATTTACAATGAAAGTTTCATGAAATTTAGTATCCATTTACTACTAAAAATGTTGAATAGTGGATTTTCAATATAGATAACATTATATAAAATAATTTAGTTGGGTATATATTCATTATATACATAATAACCCAATTACATAATTGTTTTAATAAAATTGGTTGATTTATAGTTTTCATGTACCACTCTACAATTACTGTGGATTATAAATATTCCACCATATATCATTAATTGTTAAATAATATAATTTTTTTAATAAAAAAGATCTATGATTACAAAAAACTTCTAGATTATTTTTAATGGCGTATAAATATAATATATTAGAATAGAGTGTGTTTATAATGAAAAAATGTGAAAGTATAAAACAAAATAACTATTCTCATTTTGAAACAAATACAAAAAACAACTGATTTTACTAGATTTTTATCTAGGGTTTGATTTTAATAAATTTTCCAAATCATTTAAGTTTTGAGTTTTAGAAAATTAGTTAAGTTATTACATAAAAAAATATATATTTTCACGCCATTTCCATTTTACAAAAAAATAATTTACATAAAAAGGATCCCCTTATTTGTTTAATGTCACTAACATATTTGGAAATATCCATTATTTACTTCTCTACCCATACATAAGAACGTTAAAAAATAGTAAAAAATATGGGATGATAATTTTTTTTGAAAGGGACATAATGGAAATTAAATATGGTATTTTGTAAACTTAAATAATCCATATGGATGTTTTCATTCTTAATGTGAAAAATTTCTCTCAAATATATAATTACATTTCTCTAAGAACCACGAAATCACATAATAGATTTATTCAAAAATAAAATATTTGATATTAATGGAATAATCAAATTAAGAATTGTTTATAAAAAAATTTATACATATGAATATATTTAATTTAAAAATATTCTTTTTAAGTTTATATAAAAAGGTTATTATCTTTTAAAAAAAAAATATACAAATTTTGATACATTTTGAGTTAAAATGATTTCTTTGTGAGACCTATTAAACCATATCATTAGGTAACATCCTATAATATCCTTACATTAAACCATATAATATATATTACTATAGAATAAAAAATAAAACAAACCCCATATATCTTAGGAGTAACTTATAACAAGTTCTCACTCCCACTATACTCAATATAATAGAGAGTTATATAATGATTACCAATAATCAATTCAATTTCAAGATAAACAAAAATTCAAATCAAATTTCTAAGATCAATAATGTAAAAAAACAAAAAAGGTATTCTTATCATAAAACAATTTTTAATTTCTATATAATGACATAAGAAACAATAATTTATGATATATTATAATGATGAGAATATTTTTCCTTTTCATTGAAAAAAATATAATAATTTACTTCAAGAATACTGAGTTCAATTTATTTGTTGAAAACAAACATAGAAGATGATATAAGAATCTTGATAATAAGTATGGGAAATGATGATAGGAAATAATGGTAAATCCTAAGACATTAAAAACATTCGATGTGAACATTTTTAAAAAAAGTCCAAAATCAACCGATATTAAAAAATAGGAATATGAATTATTTGTAAATATTTGTAATTAAAGGTAAATATGCTCTAAGATAGCCTATAAAATCTATTGATAAATATTTAAGAATATTATTTATATAATTTAATATAATAAGAGCTTGGAAAATATATTTTAAATCATTTAAAATAATGTTTTAAATAAAAATCCATAACCTTATCTCCTGAATATCATTTTGTATTGTCTAAATCCCCCAAAAAAAATTATTTTAGTTTTATACAAGATTATTGAACTTTTAAAATTAAATTTTTTTATCATTATTTGTTTTATTAAATTTTATACCTTGTTTTAATTATTAATTAAAATAGTTATGTTTACATTTTATATTTTAGTGTTGTTTGTTTTACCACTTAGAACCTCATATTTTTATTTACCATGGTAATAGAGGTTATGGTTCTATTATAAATAATCATAAAGAAGTTATCTTTATCATACTCACACAATATAAAAACCTAAAAAAACCATCCATATAATATGGTTATAGAAAATGGATCACACCATTTCATGGTGACTGTGGTCTGTATGTACACATAAATGTAGTTTTAATGTATTTGTAATTGGGGGAAAATATTTAATGTAGATAATTTTTAACTTTTACATAATCAGAAATGTATTTTGAATTTCATATTTATTTACTTCTTCTATACTTATTACAATCATTATAATGTGAAAATTAATGATGAATCACATCACTTCATGGAGATGGTATTCCATATTTATACAAGAGTGACGTTATAAATTTCCAAAGAACATGTAGAGTAATATGGAATATAAGATATTATATTTATATAATCATAATCATTTCATAAATATAATATATATTATTTTCATCAATCATTATAATCATCCATATTATACAATGAGGGAAAATGTAATACATCCCTTCGTGGAGGTGATTCTCCACAAGTAAAAATAAGTGAAATTTTTATTTCTATTATGATAAAAAATATATTGAAAAATGGATCAAAACATAATCATTATAACATTATAATATATTTATCATACTTATTTTATTATTTAAAAATTATTGATTAATATTAAGAAGTAGGTAGAAAACAAATAAATGGGAAATATATCAGTTAGGTATTACATATTCCCCTAATATATATCTATTTGAATATACAGAATTCCTTATAGGATTTGTATTTTGATAAAAAATTAACACTATGAAATTTTGTGTGTAATTTGTTTTTGAATTTTGGGAATGTATAATCTAAAATAGATATCTAAAATGTTTTATGGAAGGGAGGATATGAGGTTCAATTTGTATAAGTGAGGGGAGTGACACCCATTAAATATGTCTAAATAATGAAATATATTTGGGATCATAGATAAAAATATATCATTTATTATAATCTAAAGTGAATTTTTTTTGAAACCCCATCATCCAATACTAACTACAATAATATTTTTTTATCATTATCACTTAGTTTTTATATTAATTAACCTTATTTTATACTTTTTCACAAAGAAACATTTTTACTACAATAACTAATAATAATGATACAAAATGATATTAGAATCATTAATAAAAAATAAAGTGTTTGTTCAAAATATATAATTACATTCTTAATAATCAATATGTAGACATGGCATAAATTACATTTAAAATAAATTCATAATAGAAAATGAAAAACCTATTTTAGAAAAGTGCATTTTTATATGTTCTTGACCATAATCATAACATTACCTTATGTTATGAAAATAATTTAACGTTATCCCAAATTGGGGAGCTTTCCCAATTTTATGTTTTTTTATAATTAGGCCATAACACATACATAAAAACTCAGATATTAAAAATTAGACACTTATACTCATTCTATAATTTTCACTAAAGGAACATTTTAAAAAAATAAAACATGATTTCTTATCACATAAAATATTTAATTATTTTACCAAGGAATCATATATGTCCTTAAAAATCATAAGACCTTTGTATTATTATTAAAAAAATTTATTATCCCAAACTCTCAATATGGGACCTACAGATTGTAAATCATTAGTCTAGTTAATGCATGGATAACCATTTTAAACATATTCATAAAATCTCTTTAGCAAGAATAGAAAAATAACATAGCTACCTTGGGGTATCATTACCATATTAATCTTAATTTGATACTTAAATATAGAATAACCACATGGAAAACATCCATCTCTAGAATACCCAATTCAAATTGGAGCTATAATGAGGATCACCCTTTGTATAGGCTATATCGGGCTCAAGTGTCTTTCATGAGATATAATGGGAATGAATCCTTTGTATAAGCTATATCAGTCTCACCATTATCTTTAAAAGTACCAACATATATATTCATTCAATTTTAAACATGTCACTTAAAAATCATTTTCATTCATATGATATCAAATCCATTTTCAGAATCAAATTTAAAACATTTATAAAAGATATTTTTGATTCAAATTTTCCCACACATGTTGAAATGATTTAAAGTATATTATAGAATTTAAATTTTAAAAAATATACATCCATATGAATATATCCCAAAAAATTGTTGAATACATTGACATAAATGATAATTATTTCGTAGAATAAATCTCTGAAATGATTAAAATAATTTTTTAGTTTTGAGAGTCCCACGCCTATTGTTCATTTAAATTATCGGACAAATAATAGTAGAAAATTTTTCAAAATATTTACTATCATTATTATAGATAAAATATAGATATATAATATCAATGGGTTTTTATATACAAATTATAAAACAATAATGTTTCATATCATCCCGAAATATCTCAATTAAACGAGATTGAGATAATATCCCATACTAGTCTGACTCCTCCCATAAATTTTTTATCATCCAAAATAATAATTATTGGATAATTATTTATTTTAATAATAATAATATTTATGTTTTTATTCCATTTATAATAATATTATCTTGTCATTACAATTACATTATTATTCTTGTTCACATCGGGAATTTTGACGATATATGGCACCTAAGTCAAAAATAATCATGGCTTGATGCAAATAGTGCACGTAATCATAATCCCATAATATATAAAATTAAATTAATCACATAATATTAAATTGTAAACATAAATTATACTTTTTAAATAAAACCATTTAGTTATGGTTTGAAAAATAGAAAAAAGTTATAATAATGGAGACAATTAGACGTACGTACGAAGGAGAAAAATATACATTTTTCATTGATCGTTATGGAAATAAGTTATGTAATATTTTATATTTAAATAATGAAAAAAATAATTAATATTATATTTTAAATTTAAATAGACTTAAATATATCATGTAATTGATGTAGTAAATAAAAACGAATCACATCATTTCATGGAGGTGATAGTTCACGCGTACGCACAGACGATGATATCATTTTTATGTGCCCAGAAAGTAAGAAAGTATTTGATATATTATTAAAATAGAATTAATAATAAGTAATTAATATCACATATGAACATAAATTTTATTAGTTTAAATATTCATTGAAGATGGTGATGAAAAACAAACTATATCAGTTCGCGAGGCGATAATCCCCCACACACTCAAACGAAAATACCATTTCACATTTAATGAAATTAGAGATGGATTAGTGTAATGATATTAAAATAATAAAATATAATTATAATTAGGATACATTATTTACTTATTTTTTAGAAAAGTGAGTGCGAGGGCTTTAAAATTGATAAATGAAAAGTTACAAAATTCGGAAGAGAGGAATTTTACATTTTTCTTTGGTAAGAAGAGGCTCCAGGTCATTGGGATAAATATTGGATGAATTAATATTTTTTTGAATGACGAGTAATAGAGAGGAATGTGTGCCTTTTTTAATAGAGGGGAGGGGCACCATTGGATTTATTAAAAGTATTAAATTAATATAAATTATATTTCAGTTATAAATGGTAGAAAAATAATTTATTTCTAATATTATAATATTTTTGGATGAATACCAATCATTTAAATAAAACTAGGCATTTGTTTAATATTTTTTACACCTTATCTTTTTGTTTTAACCCTTATTTTACCTTCTTAATCTTACGGTGATTTCGAGCTATTTACATATTATGGATAATAATATTACCATAATAGGTCAAACTTCAATGAAAGTAATATTTATGAAATATTAGGAAATAATTTAAAATTTTGGACAAATATAATATTTTTATTAATTTTATATCATTTAATAAACTCTTTTATATTTTAAAATATCAATAGTGTCAACACTGACACTATTAATAAGGTAACTTTTAAAAATTATCATAATAGAAACAAAACATTGAACAATCTAATTTTAACCATCACCAATATTTAAAATATTTTTATAAATATTTTTGATCACTTAAATTTTGTTATATAATATTTATTTTATTAATTATAATAACATTTATTTTATTATATCATTAATTAAGAAATTACTACGTCATCATTGGGTCATAATTAAATTTAATTATTTAATTTATAAAAATTACAAATAAATTTCCATGATGTAGACAATATTTTTATATTTACAATAAATACGTATAGTTGAAGACATAACATATATAACTCTATATTAAATTACATTACATTTAAGAAAAAGTGTAAAAAATTATTATTCATTGAATATAATATTATAAATAAATTAAAGTCATCCATGTGGTCCTAAAATTATCCCAAGGATACTCACGGTCAGATTAAACTCGTCCAAATAAATTAGGACAATTGTTAGGGTAGTTTTATGATATTATAATATTATTTTTACCATTAACCCCCCGATTTACCATTAATCATAGTAATATAAATTATTACTATAGTTACTATTCATAATTTTGAATAATAAAAGGGACCTATTTACATAATTGGGAAATTCTGAATGGAAATATTTAATTTATTTTACCAAATTCAAAAAACATAATTTGTAGTAATTAATTTTAAATTAATCGCTATTGTCAATATGAGAAAATATGTTTTTTATGTTAAAACCATCAAATTATTGACTTGTATTTATATATTATTTCATTGTGAAAATAGTTCAAATGAACAAAATTGGTTTAAATGATAAAAATAATAATGTAAATATACAATACGACTAATTAAAAATATAATCTAACTATATAAATAACAAATATGAAAAATAAGTTTTGAATTAAAATACAGTATTTTTCACTTTTCATTAAAATATGAATATTTTTAGAAAAATACTAGAAATTAATCAATAATAAATTTTGATTTACCACTTCAAAATAAAAATTAATTTTTTGAATAGGATATATAATATTAAAAAAACTACAATTAAAATGTTTTCTTCATTAAAAGTTGGTAAAGTAAATTTTAAGAAAAGCTCTCATTTTATCACAAAAATTGTATTGGATCTTATATAATGTCTATAAATCAAAAACTTGAATTTTGAACATCATATTTAATTTCAATTTCATTAATATGTCCTAGATATAGTTATTTAATTATTTTATAAGCATAGTTATTCACACTGAAATATTTTTTCATAAAAAATAGATTATTTATATTCAATTTGTTTTTATTTACATTTCTAATTAATTTTATAACCAATGAATCATTATATAAACATGTGTAAACCCTGTTTTAATAATTTAGTTATTATCATCAAGTACCACCATTCTAAATGAAATATGATAACTATTATACTAAATAATAATACTTTTTTGTTTTTTTAAGCACGATGTTGCATATCTTTTATGCTATCAAAGATAGTGTTTTCTTTTAAAAACACGTGATGTAACCATTTTAATACCCAAAAATTTATACTATATTATAATATAGTGTTTCTCTCTATAAAATAAAATAGATTGTTTATTATTGAATGTGTTTATTTAAATTTAAAAATAAATATGAAATTTAATTATTCTTTTAAATTACTCGAATAAAAAAATAATAGTTTTCAAAATTCATCAACTTTCACCATTCACAGAAAACTCAATCCTTTCAAAAAAATCTCAATAAGTAATCCAAACATAAATTTGATCTGATGAACAAGAAAAAATTTTAGTCATATTATATTTTTAAAATAAATAATCCTATATTTCAAATTAAACCTTATGATTCATGTAAAATTAAATCACTTAAAAACGTTTTTTCCTTTTTATACATAAAATATTAATAAAATTATTTATAAAACTACAATGAATATAATTTCATAAAATGAATGTATATAAATCATGGTATTGATTTTTTTCTATAATTACATTTCTATTAAAATTATTCCACCATTGTTAAAATTTATTTTCAATATTGTATTTGTTAAAAATTAAGTAAGAGTATTTCTAGTCATAGTATTTTATAATTCCCATGTTTCATCCTAAAAATATGATTCTTCAATAAAACATTTACCTGGTAAATCATCTAATTTCATAGTAAATACATTATATAATTAAAATTATAAAATAGATATTAATCCAATGAGTTATTCTCTGCTATGTGTACCACTTCATAGTTGAAATCATTAGATGAATTACGTAAATACATTCTATGAAATGAAACATGAAAAAAATATTTTACCAGATATAAAATCAGAAATAATGCTACTATATAATAAATTTATCCAAACTTTTCTTTATTTTTATATGTACTAATAAACCATGTATATAAAATTTCATTTCAGTATAAACTACTAACACTTTTCTTTGAGAAACATTATAAAAAAGATTATTATCAAACTCAAATGAGAGATTTTTTCCTATGCGATTAGCATAGATCTTTTTCCAATTATGATTTGTCTTTATGTACTTCTGAATCAAATTTACCTTATCAAAAATATTTTCAATGAATTTTGGTCCTAGAAATGTCCTTTCACTTACTTCATTTCATCATTGTGGATATTAGTACAATTTATCATATAATTCATCCAAATAATCCATCTATATAGTCAAATGAAATATGTTATTATAATAAAATTCCACTACTTTCAGGTGTTGATCCCAACTTCAATGGAAATCCATTGATCAAGGTTTCTGCATATATAAATATTTAATAATATTTATTCTTTGATTTCCCATTATATTTAGGATGAAAAACTATACTAAAATTTAATTAAACACCCATTGACTTCTGAATTCCTTAAAAATTATTAGATGTTAGCACGAGAACATGATCAGATACATTGGATATATTACAAACATATAACCTAAATACATACATAAGAAGATGTCATTAAAGATGTTATAATATCATAATATCCCAAATAGTTAGAAAATGATCCGGTATTTTTAAACCATAAAAAATCATCCAAATCACATTATAACCTCAATATATATTTGGTAATATTGGTTCAAAATCCAAGGATATATTACCCCATTTTTTCAAGAACATAAATGTTTTAAACACACCCTTATGTGGTTTTTGATCCACTTCAACCCGTTGATAAGTCAATAATTTCCTAGAAAATTCAACCATATCTTTCTAAATTTCTTCCCACTACAAATAGTCAATAAGGTCTATATATGTGTTATAAGTTCCTATATGAATTGAAAAGATAGTGATATGACATTCAACTATCAATTCCTTTTTCAAGTTGGAAAAAATTTCCATACAAAACCAATTTTACAATATAATTACACATTTTTTCTAAACAATATTCCCTAGAAACATACATTTCATTTCAAATTATAATCATTATTTTAAACCAAAAAATTAATTTTGAGCCTGCATAATTCTTTCTGAAAATGGTTACAGAACTAATACGTAAGCCCAAATCGAAGAAGTTTTTGTATAAATTTATTCTAGGAATGTATTCAATAAATAATTTAGTAAAGGAAAATGTTTTTGTTTTGACATAGTTAATAAGGACTTATATTTTCAAATCATAAAATAAGGTACCATTAATCCATACCTAGATGATAGTTAATTATGAAATTATAATAATATTTCAGTTATATCCATATTTTATCCCTTCTGTTGAAATAATTTTAATGCCATACATAGTGAAAAATTTTATGATAATAATGAATTTTTCATTTCAGCCTATATAATTGATGTCTCGATATTTTTTTAAAAAAATGAAAAATTATCTATCTCAAGGCCGTGTGTATGATAATTCTACTCCCATGGTTTCAAATGATGAGATACATAGGTTATAATCAAGTAATTCTATAAAATAACACTACCAAAAACCATTAAAAAATCTCCAATATCTATAACATATTAACTATTTCATGTTGAAAAAGCTAATACTAGATAATAGAAAAAATATTATTTCCAACTCCCAAAATAACTCATGAAATATCTATGTCTATGTGAATGTAAATACATTTCATTTTAAATTATTCATTGGGAAAGACAATAAAGTTATTTTATCAATACTCAATTGGTAGTAACCTAAAAATACAAGAGAAAATCTAGTCTATAGAAAATTTGTAGGTCATCACCACTCTTGAATCATATTGGTTTTAGAATTATCAAAAGTTATACCATTTTTAGAATCAATATGAAATATAAAATAAATCAATTAGAGAAAAAATTTACATTAACTGAACTTAAAATATAATATATTTTATTTTAAAATCTATAAAATAATAATTATGCTTTTTATGAATGCCATTTCTATTAGAGTATATCAAAATATAATATATAAAAATATGAAAAAAATAAATCCAAATATAGATGTCACACTCTATTAATTATATCCATAAATATATTAAGTTAATTTTTAAACATTAAATACCTAAACAAGCACTCATAATGACCATTACAAGTATAGAACACCATCCATATAATTTCTTCCAATTTTATCAACACATGTTCATAAATTTCATTAGATTTAATCATTGAAAAATATTCTATAAGATATATTTGATCGAATTTGTTATATTTATTAAGAAATTAATACCTAATATTAATAGTGATTTTATTGAGTTCTATATAATAAATTTAAAAACTAATAAAACAAAATTAATTTATGAAAAATAAACATAACAACACCATAGTGAAGTGACTGGGATGATGGGACTCAAATTAAGAATCTACTATATTTCTTTATAGAATCTTAGAAATATCCATTTGATTGAGAGGTTTTGAAATTATCATAGAATTAGGGAATATATAAATAGTAAAAAAAACCTCCCAATCATTAACAGAAAATGAAAAATCATTAAGAAATATATCTAGATATTTAATTTCTACCATAACATCACCAATTTGAATAATTATTTTTTTCGTAACAGTAGGTGCAGTATAATATTCACTTAAATATTCTTTTATTTTCTCAATATATTAATATGTTATTAAATTTATGAATAAATTAATATATTAAAATAAATTCTTCCTAAATAAATTATTTTTGCCTCTAATCTATAATATCATGATAAATTGTAAGCCAAACCATACAAAAAAATCATCAAACCTTTCCATCAAAAAGATATTATGGTTTTCCAGTAATTCCATTGTAATTATAATAATTGTATGCTTTTTATAAATTTTTATTTCCTCTATACTACCCAAGGAGTTTTTCAAATAACTTTGGATTAATTATCTAGGATATATTTTCTATTTTACTTGAAAACATTCAATATATAATAAAATGGATGTATGTCATATCAAAAAATTTATAGGCATAGTATAAATAGATATATAATTCACCAATCACCAACTCATTTTAATTAATACATTTTACATCCTTGATTTCATTACCATTCTTGTTATTTCATTTTAATTTTTCTTGATTGTCACATTCCATGTGTCATAGATTCCAACATTATTTACACTTCTCAAACCAGATAATATATTTTCTAGAATAATTCAATTCACACTTATCTCAATGAGTAAGTGGATTTTTATATAATTTTGTTTATTTGATTAATGATTTCACATTTCCTACCACATGGATATCTTCATATCATTTTAAATTCCATTGAATCAATATAATTGTTTTTTGAACAATAAAAAAAATTCCTAATAAAATTATAACTCAATATTATCCTCTCTTATTAATCATTGAATGAATCTAATGTAAAATCAAAAAAATTTACTATCATCGTGATAATGGAAATTCAGTTTGCTCATGGAACTCTTCCTTTGTAAAAAATTCCATAAATTTCCATTAAATTTAAAATTGAATAAAATTATAACATAACATATATTTTTTTTCAATTAATAGTATCAATTGTTTCATTTTCCATAGTGATCTTAATAAAAGAACACTATCGATTGGCCTATCAATCGAAATGATTAATCAAAAGGGTTGACATATAATGTTATAAATATACCAGGACATCAAATATAATATTGATTGCATGTATCCATCCTTCAAACATTTCATGGTCTAAATATCCACTAAATTCAGGAAGTTTTTTTTTTAAAATGATCCACTATATCTACCTTTATATATGGATGATTCATTCATCATATTTTAAGGGTTTTACCAGTAATAAACTATAACAACTATGTAAATAATCTCACAAACTACATTGTTCTAACCATTATTGGTACCAAACATAAATGATTATAATCAATTGGATGGATTTATACATTATATGAAATGTATCCTCTATGGAAAACAATTATTTACTAATATGGATTATATGAAGAAACATGGAAATATTCGAATCAAATTCCTTTAAAATATAGCCATAAATTATATATTTTTTAATTTTTATTATAATAATTTTCTAACTTATTATATTTTCTCACAATTTACTCTAATACTATCTATAAAAAATTATACCTTAAATAAAACATAAATACAATATTATAAAAAATGGACTCACATTATTATATTTCCGAAATATTTTGATTCATAATTTAATAAAATTGAGCATAAATTACAGAAAATTGGAAATTTACACACAGTGTCCCTTTTTACCATAATGAATGTTCTTATGAAGTACATTTATTTTTATTTTACGAAACTCCCATACCTATAACTCCTATTATATTAAAATTTCATACTATTCATAAAACCTATACAAATAATTTTTAAAAGTGATATACAAAATAGACTATTAAGTGAAATATAATAAATTAAAACAATTAGTCCATTAATAGAAATGGAAAATCAATTAGAATGATTTAATTTCTATGAATAATCAGATGATCTAAAATATCTATTTACATTTCCATGAATTTAGTATAACAATTTCATATATATCATAAAACGTTTTATACATAATCTTAAATCCAAAATCAAATTAATAAATGTTTCATGAAATTTTTTAACTCATATGAATAAATTTAATTCTAAAACTATCCATTTACCATTATAATTTTTTTTCATAAATTTCATTAAAAACAAAACATCATTATCTAACCCTTTAAAAAAGTCATCCTTTATAAACAATCAAAAAAATATCTTCAAGGTTCATTGAAAATTTATTCTTACATTCAAACATACAATAACCCTGACAATAGATTCAACTAATATGGAAATTCAAAAAGAAATTTGGAGTGTCATATAATCAGTATATATCATCACATTACACACTACATTGTAGAGATAAATTTTTTCCACCAACCATTAGAGCTGTTTTGGGATCACTTTTCATTCATATAAATTTGACATGAATCATACAATATATAAAATGCATTTATTTTTAATTTAACTATAAAACATGTTTTATTTATAATTAAATCCCATAAGAAACAACACTTTATGTTATCTTATAAAGATTATAAAAATTTTACATTCCATTATTAAAACATTTAGAAAAATGATAATAATATCGAGGAAACTATTTTATTTGAAATTAATCATGAATGATTTTAGAGGAATATTGATAATGACTAATGGTTATGATTGTTTTAAAAGGTGTTCTATCCTTATATGATAAAAAAATTATTTTTAGTTTTGTAATAAAACAAATAATAAACCCTTATAAAAAATTATGAAATGTTTAATTTTTTATCATTTTTAATGAAACTAAAATATATTATAAATTGAAATTTATAAAATATTTAATAATAAATAATCATATTAGTTAAAACATTTCTAAAATCATGGACATTTAAAAATGTTTTTAAAACATTTTAAAGTACTTCATAAATGATAATATCTTTTTATATGCCCTGTTTGGATTTGTATGTTATCTAACTCCTAAATAATAATCTTTCATTAGGTTTATAATATATTAAAAATATTTATCATGTTAATATTATCATTATATTTCATTATAATTCATTTCTTTTTTTATTTAATTAATAAAATTGTTAGGTTTATGTTTGATATTTTATGGTTGCTCAGTTTATAACCACAAATCCAAATTGGTACATTAATTATGAACAATGGTTTATGCTAAAATTATAGAAAAATTCATATAGATGTTATATTTATCATATTTCCACATTATAGACCTTTTATAAACAAAAAATTCATATAATTGTATAAAAAACCCATATATTTTCTTCAAGACGGTAGTCTATAAATTTTCATGAACCCAATTTTATTTTCATCCAAATGTGTGTTAAATAAATAATTTATTGAATATTTTTGTTTATTAGAATAATAAATATGTTATAGATTTCATATTTATTAATTAGTTTTATACGCATAACCAATATTATGAGGTAAAAATGATATATTAATAATGTTTCTTCATGGAAGTGGTATTTCACATTTATAAATGAGATATGCAACCAATTTACAATGGATGGAATATATATAAGGTGAGGATTATATTATATTTAAATAATCATATTGATGTCACAAACATGAAAAAAATTCATTTTTTAATCATTATCACCAACCATATAATATGGCAATGGGAAATGAAACATATCATTTTCTGGTGCTTGTATTCCACAAGTACACTTTAGTGATGCTTTCATTCCACATATGTTTGAGATGGATATGAAAAAAGGATTAAAACACAATCATATCAACATTTAATAAAATATAAGATACTAATATTATTATTTCATCATTTTCAAGAAAATTTTATGAAGGTAGAAGATGAAATAAAAATGAAATGGCGTGGTCTGAACATATAAGTTCTCATAACATATCTCTCTTTAAATTACAACTTTTTCCTTATATGATTCTGAATTTTTATATTTCGATGATAAATAGGATTCCGAAAATGATTTTAGGAATATTTTTTTGAAGGCATTGGATAAAATCTAGGGATATAAAGTAATTAGCAACATATTAGGGAAGATTTCATTTTTAAAAGTGAGGGGAGAGGCACAATTGTTATATTTCTAAACATCTAAATATTATAAACTCAAAATGATTTAAAAAACACTCTAAAACTTTAAAATATTGATTATAATGTTATAATTATAGAATTATCATCATAAAATATGAATTATGATAAGAATATTCTTCACTTATCACTGAGTTATTATCTTAATTAACATGAATTCCCTTTACCGTGGTGGCACATTTTCAACAAGGTTGCAATTCATAAAGAGAATAAACAAAATTGAACACATTACCGAATTTCTAACAAATAATTTATAAATTTAAATCCAGTATTCAATATTAATGTTAGGTAATTTTCATAAATTACATTAAATATAAAGCTGTAAAATGGAATGAAAAAAATATTTTAGAAAAATGTGGTTTGTCACCGAAATTGATTTTATATCAAAATGATATATAATTTTTTTTCTAATGGATTTATTGAGAATATTTTTAATAAAATAGATATTTTTCTATTTAAAACCAAATATAAAAAATAATGGTACATTTAAATAATATTATTTAATGAAAAGAAATGATGGGTTTTCAAAAAATCAACATATTTTACTATTCATTAATAACTCAATCATTAGAGATAAATATGAAAACATAAGAATAAGTTATATTGAATATTTATATTAAAATAATTATTAATTTTCATAAAATTAACTTTATATAGTCATACAATTTATCTTATAAATTTAGCCATGAAAATAATTTCAAAATAATTTATATAAAAAAACTATTCCTTTATCCACTAAAAATATCTATAAAATTATTTATACAATTTTGATGAATATAAATCCATATAATTATTAATGATAAATCGATAGATTGAATTATTTCTATAATTACATTGGATTTAAGAAAAATAATAATGAAGAATATACTATTTATTTGTAATATTTTTATCACAATATACGCAAATAATAGTGATATAAAATATGTAGATAATTATTTTATGCTCAGGGGGTAATTTAAATTGGAATGGTATAATGTATTAAAAATAAAATTTAATATTAAAATTAATTTTATAAATATATCATAACTCACATAGATATGGAGTAATAATGTTATATCATGTCCTATTTAATGTAATATAATGATATCATATATCATAAATTGATTGTATTTGTCTAAAATTTTCATTATTAAATGAATTATAGAAAATATTACTATTAAGAAACTCAAGGAAGTTGTTTTTCGTTGTTTTATTTCAAATTTGGTGAAATTAAGAAAACTCACATTATAATATCTGATATTATGATGTATTGTTTTTGAATCTTTGCTGTAGTTATGTTCACTATAAAAATAAATATTACAACGTTGTATGGAATTACCTGGTCATTTTTACTATAAGATTGGAATTTGAAGAATTTTTTTAAGATATTTCATTATAGTCATTAAAGTTATTGTAAAACCTGAAATATTATAATATAGAAACATTTTATTTCATTGCACATGTGTTACATAACACTAAGAATAAACAACCCTGGAATATATTTCTTAAAATTTAATCTCATCTATTTCTTCTGAAACATGAACCCATATGTCTAAATTTACCATTATATAGTATAATATTTAAAAATATTCATTAAATTGGTGGGTATTAATAGTAGTAACTAAATCAAGAAAATTATTATTATATATTGACTATAAAATAAAAACCATTTCAAAGAAAAAGAAATGATTTCTGAAAACCTATATTACTTCTAAAATTTGGTTTATTCCAACTTTTAACCAAAAATTTAAAATTAATTTTTAGCAATTTTTTAAAAATTTTATGAAAATATAAACTGTATTTTTTAAATTATCATATGAAAAGTACATTTGGATGAATTTTTTCTTATTTTTCTGAAATTGAATATTTTTCAAAAAATAGTTAATAATTCATATTTTTTTGAAAACATCCTTTTCGTCTAAACAATGAAAATTTTAAATTATATCCTATTTAATATTTATAGTAAAATATTTAATTTTTATAAAAATTAAACTATTTTATGTAATTTAAATCAATTTCATATTGAATTTTCATATTAAACCCTCTAATCATTTAGATAATTTTCTCTTCAAAAGCAAGCATTTCATCGCATCTTAGGGTATAATTTCAAATTGAAATCATCCAAATTTTTTAATTTAACTTTTAGAAATTGATTCCAAATTTTTGATAATAATTATTTATATTATATATTAAGGAAAACATAATTTTTTAGCATTATGAATTGTAAAATTTGTAAAAATTATTATCGTAGTGAAGGTAAAAACTGATTTGAAAAGGGGGTTAAGCTAAATAGTTAAGGGTTAAAATTACATAAAAACATGTAAAAACTGATTATTAGGAAATATTTATACCATAACTTATCTTATGGTCTATAGTTTTTAAATTTAGAGTATTTTTTAATGAACAAAACATCACTGTAATTGAATCATTTAAAGAATTCGGTTTGTGTCCACTCCCCCACTTATAAAAGGAGACCCTATGTGTTCCCTATTCTCAGAAAAAAATATATTATATATAAATATTACTTGACCTAATAACATCCTAATTTTACCAGTAATATACTTGAACCCATTATTTTATCATAAATCCACTAATGGAAGGCTTCTGTTTCAATCCTGAAGAAGTTGTCTAAAATGATGTAATGTTCTGAAATGAGTATTCTTATTTTGTTTCTTCTTACAATAATTAAAATATTATTAAACCATAATTATATATAAATATAAATACATATAATTTTTTATATTTTTTATTTTATGGGTATATTCTATATCAATTTACTCTCCCATGAAACGGGAATCGAAACTGTCGATTGCGTGAATGACGTCTTACCCCCTCGTGAATCGATGTAATTTTTTCCATCACTACTATAATTGGATGGATATAATGACTGATATAATGTTTTTTTATTTTTATATAATTATACTTATTATATTTAAATATCACATTTACCTTATTAAATTCCACTCTTTTTAAAACATGTTCTTGTCGCTCGATTGTACGGTAGACTATCACCTTGCAAAATAATGTGATTAGTTTTTCAGATACAGCTTCCCCAGAAAGTAATAAAGATAAATAAAATTAATATATATAATATATATAAGATGATATTGATTATTTGAGATTAATATATAACTCGATTATTTAGCGTTTCACCCGTTAAGGGAACAATAACATCGATCATGTGTACGTACGACCTTGAGTGTTTGGAAAGCGATGCAATCCATTTTCCATGTCCATAATTCAATAATGATTTAAAGAAATGTAACAAATGAAAAAAATAATATTTAAAATATTAATATAATTATGTTGAAGATATAACTACAACCTATTCCCATGAACTATAATATTCGTTGAAAAAAACATGAGAAAACAAGGACATTAAAACCTGAATCAATGAAAACAACGATATATTATAATCTATTAGGTGAAAAAATGTTATTAGAGTGTATAATATGACATTGAAAAAATGAATATAGTGATTTTATAAATTTATAACTTTCTTCAAACTGTTATATATGAGGATTAATCATGCTCATCTAAAATGAAGCATACAATAAGAGATTTCAACCCAATTTCATTTCATTGAGGCATACTGTAATGTTATGCACCTAATTAAATTTTTATAGTGTAATTAATTCAGCATTTACATGTAATATAATTAATTAATAATAAGTCATTGTAATTTATTACTCAATTTTAATTATTTAATCCTTAGTAATTCAACTTTAAAATTACTAAGTGGCAATGAATATCATAACACAATTTGTTTTTGTTGGGTTATATTTCTTATTCATTGTCTTTTATATTAAATTTATTTTGTGTGTTATTACTTTTTTATATATAATATAAAAAATATACTTTTTGGGGATTTATGTTTTATACACATAATCTACTACTTTATTAACTCTTACTTCAACATAATGATATTTCTAAGGCCTTATTTCACAGTATCATTTTAATTTGTATTGTTTATGATTTAATTTCCATTGAATGAAATTATATGATTGACTACTACTAAAACCCATTAATTGGAATATTATCAAGATATTCATGATGCTTTCATATTATTTTACTATTTCCACTCTTTATAACATAAATTTTTTTGCAAAATGTTTTTAATAAAATCCATATTTATTTCTCTATTCCGTAGAATATCATTTTTTCCCAAATGCATGTTTTGCAGAAAATGTTTTCAAAAATGGTTTACAATTCTCAAAATATGTAATTAATAAAATATTTTCTACTTTTTTCTGTTTAATATTTATAATTTTAATTTGATATTTATGTTGTTTTCAAAATAATTATATCTGGTATTTTTATGAAAATGTTAATAGAATATATGACATAACATATATTACAGGTACAAAATTTCCAATAGTAATATAACCAATCAAAGTTATAAATAAGATAATATATGTTTCAAATTTTATTTTCAAAGAAAATTATTTTCAAAACATTTTATAAACATTTAGTTTAGAAAATATTTTCAATGTTTGATGTATATTTTTTTCATGAATGTTTAGATATAGATTCTTATGGATTTTTTATTAAGAAACGACAACAACCATTTATTTTACATACAATCCAGAGAGAATATTTAGTATTAATACATTCCATATCTTTATTATAAATGTTTTAGGATCATTTTCTCCATGTAAATTATTGAAATTTCATTTCATGATTAATCTTTTGTAATCATTGAAATTCCCTTAAATGATTCACTATCTCTTTATCATTGGATATTGAATTTCAGCTAAATATAAAAATTATTTATCATGGATATAATTATTAAATAATGATTATATCATTTCTACATATTTATTTAATTTAAAAGTTATATTATAGTGTAGAGAAGTATTAATATATATATATTCTTTAATGTATATAGATATTTGATGATAAGACATAATTTTCATTAATTAAATTAATTATTGTATATATGAGGAATGATTAAAAAACAAAGACATTAGTGGGAGAAGGTTAAATATACCACTTTAGTACATTGGTATTTTGATGATACAAACTAGTTTAAATAGTCATAGTTAAATATGTTTCTTATTTAAACAACCCACTCAGTTTTAAACTAGCTTAAGAAAGGTCTTAGTAGTGGAGGTTTCATGACGGATGGGAACATGATGTCCAATAATTTTGAATTTAAATCATTGAAAATTAATTTATTATTATCTATGATAATTTTTTGATGATGTTATGTATGAAAAAATATCACTATTTTTATTACTAATTAAATTTCATGTGTTTTAAGATATTAATCATCCCATATTAATTATTCCATATCTTGTTTTTATAGTAATGTTTTGTATTAAATATAACATTGTTTAAATTACTTACCTTACAATATTAATTATGAATTATCCGGTTAAGGTGGTAATGTTATTAATTTTATGGAATATTTTTTTCTTATTATATACCATTTCATATTTTCTAATGCATTAGCATTTCATGATAATAAATTAAATTAAATGGAATGTGTGTTTATTTGTTTTCATTTTCGTGTTGGAAATTATCATTATTTCATGATTGCTTCCACTATACCTAATAATTAGAAAGAATTTAATGACACACTTGTTTTATTTCATTTTCTTGTAACTTATGAAGTGTACTATGATTGATATGTAATGATACACTAGAGGTAATAATGTAATTCATGAAAAAAAATTATGTTGTAAAATGTGATATAAAATTTAATATGAGAATCATGTAAGTATCTTGTTTACCAATACTGTTAATCTATTTATTCCCTTTGGATTTGATTCCATGTGTATAGGACAATGTAATAAAGTAGATACCAGATTTTGGCTTCTATGGTTGTGGTCATTATAGTTTTTATTATAGAAAGTTTATTATAATCCTTGGGAACTAGATTTCATAAAACACAGATTAAATAATATAATCCTATGATTGATATTAAACACAATTAATGAATAACATCCTAAAACATTTTTTAGGTAGATATTCAATGATTTTTCTAAAAAAATGTAATTTCTAGATACTTTATGTGGAGGTAGTTTTTAAATAGATATACTTAATAGTAATAAATCCAAAAAAGGAACATTAGGATTGAATATAGGATTACTATGTATTCTTTAATATGACTGACTATGTATATGGTGTAACACTCCCAAGGAATATGCTTTAGATAATTCCAATTTTCATTACAAAACATTATGAAGGATTTAAATAGATGATAATAATGAATGAGGATAACCATTAATATAGAGGACTATGGGGTGACTGTGAGAAAAAGATGTGATGATGATCAGAGTTAAAGATATCATTATTATGTCTAAATTTTTTTCTTAAAATATGATTAGCAACCTATACCATAACGAAAACTAAAAATCTACAATGAATATAAGGATGAATATTGTTAATAGACCACAAGGTGTAGAACATGGAGGAATGAGTGATTGAACTCATTCATGTCAAAAAATAGAGAAATAAACACCAGATAAAACCTATAAAGGAACTATAAAATGTTTTACTTGTATAAATTTTGGTCATAATGTAATGATTTTTTAATGAAACAATTAATGTATGATGGAATAAAATAAATATGATCATATAGATCTATTTAAAGTTTATTATCTTAAAATTTGTGATCATTTTATTTATCTCTGTCAATTCCCGATTCAAAAATTTAACCCCAAGAACATGAAGGGGACAATGATAAAATAAAATTGTTGAATTATTTATGTATTGGGATTCATGATTTAAATTCATGAAGTAGTAAAAAATCATATTTTGATCATTAAAATCATGAAACATATAATAATTTTGTAAAATTTCAGAATCATATATGTATTAAGTAACATATGATTTATTGATACTATCATGGGTTATAATTTTAAGATTTATCATATGTTTAAAGTCTTAAAAACCCCATTTTAAGATTTTAAATAAGTTTTGATTTCAAATATATGAATATTTTGGGTGATGATTATGGGAATACAACCCATTTGTTTAGTATAAGAATAATTATTTTGATAAAGAACAAAATTGCATTTTTTGGACATAATACTAAATGTATAAGTACCCTTTAGGGATTATCGTATCATTGATGTTTCAGTAATTATAAGGAATAACTATGTTTTATTGTATTTATAATTATATTAATTTTTTTAGAAAAGAGTAATCCAATATATCTGGTGGAAACCCATCACATTTAGTAAGGATTTGAGGCTTAAATCCACCACCAATGGATGATACGGGTTTAACTCTTACCAATACGATATATTTTGTCCTAATTAATAAGTCATTTACTTTTCTTATATGATTTGATGAAAAAATAATAATGTTTAATAATTGTTTTTTCTGTCGAGGTATAAAAATTAATGTATCTTATTAGATAACTTTTGTTAACCAAAAGGGTCTTCGAAAATACTTAGAGATAGATGTAAATATCTATCATTCATTTCATGATGAAATGATATTTTAAATGTGAATTTCATCAATTTAGGAATAAAAAAAGATTTTTTTATATTCATTTATTATAGTAAGAAATGAATCAAAAATTAATTGCAGCGCGAACGAAGGATGAAATTGTGCCTAAAAAATAGACTCATGTTAAGTAAGTAAAATTCTTTATATTTATACATAGTAAAAGGACTAATTTGATATAGTAAGAGGATTATGAAAAAAAGCTATACTATTAATTTTTTATCTGATGATTCAAATTTTATTTTAAATCATCTTAGGTTTAGGGTTTTAATATCATTATCATTATACCGATCCTTCCTTTCTTATCATCAATTACCTATATTAGACTCTATAATCATTTACACATTCCATTTATTTTTATATCATTAATTGAACCCAATATTCTTGTAATTATAAAACTAGATATGTGTTATTCCATATAAAAATTATCCTTCTATTTCTATCATATTAAGAAGATATTATATTAATGATTTTATAATGAAGTTTAAAAAAAAGAAAATCAAATATCAAAACCCTAATTTCAGAGTGTCATGAAAATTTTAGAGGAAATAGTTAACTTTTGGTTGGCAGAATATAAAAACATAAAAATATAAAAAATAAAATTTTCTTCTATAGAATATGAGCACACAAAACAAATCTCAGACAACCTACAAATTATATTTCCTTAAATGTTCTCTTGTCGATACCTTACAGAACATGCAACCCCACGTATAAATGAAATGTAATATAGTATAAAATTATAAAATAGAAATTAAAATTTTAATTGATAATATTAACAAGTATATTATGAAACTTACTTGTAATTATTGTCTGGAAATAAAATAATAATCAATTAAAAGAAAAATAAATATTTTCAGGAATACAATATTGTTTATAAAAGATGTTTTAGTCATGTATTGTGTATATAGTTAAAAAATAATGTCAAAATAATTATGAAAATTTATGTGATATAGGTATATTCATATTTGATATCATTATATAAAAATTATCTTGCAGATAATTTTTTATATTTTTCTGAATTGTTTCATTTTTTGATAAATAGTGAAAAATTCTAATTTTCTTTTAGAATGATGCATTAATGTTTTAATAACTAACAATGTTAAGAAAATATTAAAATTTATTTAAAGTAAAATTAGTTCATTTATATTAGAATTTATCTATTTTATGTTATTTGAATCATCTTAGTTTAGAATTTTTATGTTAAAATGTTATTCACTTATGATATGTATCCCTTTGAAAACCCACTTTTTATCATGTCTGTAGGTAAAATTTTTAATGTGATTATTGCACATCTCATAATAGAATTTTTAAAAGTTGATTATGTATTTTATTTCTGAATAATTTTTTTTGATATGATAAATTTAAATTTATTTTTTACCATTATGAATATTTTAATATGTAAATATTAATTTTTCTAGTTAATGTAAAAACATATTAAGTGGGGGATCAATTTAATTTTTTTGTTAAATTGACATAAATTCTTTTCGAAGCTCTATTTTAATGAAATATTATGTCTTTATCACCTATAAGGAACAATAATTACCCTTTTCATTGGATTTCCGAAAAATTATACTGTTGGTGTGACAATATCTTTTCAATTATTACTTAACTATCCTCTCACTGACATATAAGAGACCACCCACTCTCTTATTATTTTCACACAACCAATGTAATTTTTATCAGAAAATTACTACCCCAATAAATTATTTATATCTCTCCCAAAACATTGATCTTTTTGTTTGATCATAAATCTAAACAAGAATGGATATTGTTTCAAAAATAAAGTTGTTGTTCGAAAACAAGGTAGTGTTCTAATATGAGATTTTTTATTTTGTTTCATCCTACACCTCTTAAAATTTTATTAAACTATGATTATATAAAAACATAATTATTTTTAATATATTTATATTTTATTATGTTATGGTAATAAACTATATATATCTCCTCTTCCATTAAATGTGAATTGAAACTGTCGATCGTGGGTATGGTGGGTCACTGTCTCATGAACCGATGTAATAAATTTTGCATCAATAATTTCCAAGTATAGATTTAATGATACTTTTAACTCATTTATATTTTATATATGATAGTTTTTTAATGCAGTATTTTAATGTAACAAATAACATATTTTGTTTCATTCTGTGTAATATACAATAACTATTTGAAAAAACGCTATTCATTACTGGAAATGGATTCTTATTTTTGTTTTTCTCAACAATAACATTTAATATAGTGATTTTTGAATGAAAATATATCTTACTATAAAGTATTTCTATTTTATTGAAGGTCACATCATTTCCAAATGTGTGCCTTTTTTGGGTTAAAAATATAGAGGAAGACGCTCTCATATGAAAATGTTTTTTTCTTGGATCAAGTCTTCATTAATATGGAAACAAAAAGGGTATAATGAAGACAAGGTTGAGGATTGTGAAGAAATGGAGCATCGCGAATGGGGATGGTGATCTACATGATTACGATTAGTAGAGCATCACAACTGTGTGATGTGTTGATGATGATCTACATAGATACGTAAAATCTTATTTGAGCATCGTGAAGGGAGGAGTACCGCGAAGATGTTTTTGGTAGATTTTGAAATTGTGAAGGATGTGGTTTATCATCATGAATGTTTGAGCCTAAAAATATAAGGCTACCCCACATAATTTTTCCAGAGATTATTTAATGAAAATATGGACTCTCTCTAATTTCACAAAGCTAGGTGAGCTCTGTGAGTATTTCTTTTTATGCAACCTTGAGCATTGTGAAAATATTAGTTAAGTCTTGAATTATTATAGTTCTTATGTGAAAATGGTGATTTTAATTAATGGGGTATTCCATGTTGAATTAGTGAGCTTCACGAAGGTTGTTTGTTCTTCGATGGTAGGTTGCTTTGTGATGTTAGTGAGCATCGTGAAAGGAAATCTTGAACATCATCATTCTGATGAATTAGGACTCCAAAGAGAAAAAACTCAAGTATATGGTTAATTAAGAGTCTCATGCTAGATAGGTAAAAATAAATTAACATAAACATATTGATGTGACCTTCAATTCAATAAACTGAGTTAGACTTCTCTCAATGTAAGGAGTTTGGGGGAGTCGATGGAAGTGTTCTGAGGGATGTAGTGTGATATCCATAAAATGTTGTAATGTAATGGTGAATGACATAGATTGATTGTGTATAAACTAGTATTAAAAAATAAAAAAGTTTAGGGGATTTAAGTATAACAGACACACAATTGGTGTCTGCTTCTTGACATAGCCCTTAGTAATGAACCAAGTACAACTGTTGTGTGATCTATTTTCATATAGCTGTTTAATAATATCACATTAACTAAAGAGAGGATTAATTTGTTCCAATTTTTTTTGGAAAATGATCCCTCAAATTTGACTAAAAATTAAACAACCCTTTTCAATCCCCTCTCATGTTTTTTTGGGTCCTTCAATAACGTCCCTCATATGTACGGCGGAGTACCACCTCACGAACTGATGTGATTCATTTTTCACATGTGATTATCATGGAAAGTAATATGGATTAATTTGATGAATATATGTTATAAAAATGTGTTTATATAGACTTTGGATAATTAATATATCACCACTATTTTTACCCTTTCACCCGTTATTGGAATAATAATGTTGATCATCAATATATATGACCAACCGTCTACATGAAGCGATTTGATCCATTATCAATTTATAAATTTTAATAATGATTATAAAAATTTATCAAATAATATAAAATGATATTTTTAACAGTAATATTAATTTTCAAAAGTGTTTTATAAATCCTATACCCACTAACCAAAACATACATGGAAAACACTCAGAAAAAATAAGGACTTTAACACCCGAATGAGAAGAAAATAATGAACATATTATAAAAAAATAGTATGTAAAATGTTATAATAGAATAATATATAATATTATAATTTGAATATGGTTTTGGAATAAATTAATAAAATTATTTAAACTATGATAAATGGTTCTAAATGTGTTCCAGCAAAATTGAAGTGTGAGGTTATGGACTTCGTCTCAGTTTCCATTTATTGAGTTATTTTGTAATGTAATACATATAATTTAATTTATATAGGGTATATAATTCCACTTATACAATTAATATCATGAATAATTCATAATTAATGGTATTTTCATATTCAATTTTAATTATTTCTTTTAACCATATTTAAACATAAAAGTAATAAATGTTAAATAAATTCATAATTCAATTTATTTTCATTGGTTTATATTTTTTCTTATTTTTCATTGATATTATTAGATTATTTTTATATTTAATTATGAATATTATATTTTTTAATTAGATTTGTTTAATGTTAATTTTTCTTTCTATACACATAATCAATTAATAGATTTATTATTAGTTCAATTATATGATAATGTTAAGGATTTACTTCAAGATGTCAATTTAATTGGGATAGATTATGCATAAATATACATTGATGAAAATTACTTGATCTTTGGAAAATAAAACCATATAATATTATTCTTATATGGTTATTAACAATGTTTTTAATTAAATTTTCATTTTATGTATTTTTTAATTAACAATATTGAAAATATATTTTTAATAAAATTTGAATTTATTTCACTTTTTGATAAAATTTTATTTTCATCCAAATAAATGTTTTTGAAAATGTTTTAATTTTTTTAACAATACCCAAATAATTTATTAGTTATATTTTTTACGAATGATTTACAATTTAACATATTTTTTTAAATGAAATATTCATTATATTTTTTCAATGAAGCCATGTTTCACTTATAATGATAATGTGAAAGGAATCGTTATCTTAATGTGTACGACATGAATGGAATTTCCCACTTCCATGCCCAATCAATGTTTTAAATCATAATATATATGGAAAAACATAAATGTTCAATGATAAATTATTTTCAAAATATTTTATGAAAATTAATTTGTAAAAATATTTCAGAATTTAAAATGATGTTTTCCTTAAGTATGATTCAAATTTTATTTTAATTGAATTTATATTCATCATGAACAGTGATGTTTTATTATAATTATACTCCATTAGGAAGATGTTATATTTATAACATGTTAATTGTTCCTATGGATGCGTTAATTTTACATTGACTAAGGAAAATATTAACTATACATTTCTTAATTAGATTTTGTAATCATAAAATTTCCCTTAAAAGATTCATTTTCATGTTATCGTTGGAGAATACATATCCATGAAACATTCATATTATTTATAATCAAAACAGATATTACATAAAATGTATATCATTTCAATATACATGTCCTAATCAAAATGATATTTGATTATATGGGTGAAATGTGTATAAATATTTATTCTTTAATCAATATAGTTATTTTATGATAATACATATTTTTGGTAAATTAAATAGGCTATTTGATATATGAGGAATGATCTAGACCTGTAGATATGGTTGGTTCCCATTTATAAATAACCCCTTGAATCATTGGTAATGTTATGAGATGAATGAATTAGTTATTCTATGTCAAATTGGTTTCAAATGAATATTTACCCAAAATATTTAAATTATCTATAGAATGGTATTTAAAGTAGAGGAAATGTGATATCCGAGATCACATAATTAAATAATTAATTTCCATTATTATAATGTTAATTATTATTATCCATGATATTTTAAAAATGATACTATATCTCAATGAAATTTATTATTATATTACTGATTAAATTTCATTAGATTTCAATTATTTAAATTACCAATTTTTGCAAGCATTATATTTTTCATGATAGCCATGTTATTCATTAAATTGAATGTGTTTTTGGTTATTTACATTTCTATATTGATTATACCTTATATAATTATTATAATATAGTTATTGATTAAATGAAATGTTTTTTCAATTATTTACTTTTCCATAAAGATTGTGTGTTATCTTATCATGATAGTTGATGTGAAATTTATTTCTCTCACTTTTCCACAAACTTTGTTTTATTTTTATTGTCGTTTTTTTATTAAAATAAAACTTTTTAAAAAATTACCATTTTCCTTCTATTTTTCATTAAATTATTTAAATTGTTAATTGTTATTAATTTTATTTTTTTAGCGTTTATCATATATGTATATAAATATTATAAAATTAATTAAATAATCTATCATTTTATAGCACTTTAATTGTGTTTGGTATTATTATTCATTTTTCATTTTTTATTTCTTTTAATTCTTTTATTTTTCCATTTTGGGTTTCAAAATAATTATTTCATTTATATAATAATGTTATTTTATTTTAATATATTTTTTTTATATTTTTTAAAATATTTTTTTGACAAATTAATATTTATTTATACAATTAATTAATTTATTTTCATTACTTATGTCCATTATTTTATATTATACTATTATGTTTTCTATATTAGTTCATTAATATAATTATTTCATCGTTTTTTTATTCGTAAATAAATAAATTTCACTTATTTTTGAGATATTAAATAATTTAATTAATTTAAAATTTTAATGATTCTCTTTAAATAGTTAGTTTTATTTTATTATAAAATAATTATGTTATTTTTTATATTTATTTTGATGACTAATAAATTATTCCATTAACATTATAATACTTATTTTTAATATTATATATTATTATATATTAATTTTTATGTTCGATTTTTTAATATATATTAATATATTGGATAATTTGTAACCCATATTATTTTGTATGTAATAACAAAAATTTATAATTTTAATGTTTTAATATTAATTTTTATTATAAATTTTGTTAACTGATTTATATTTCTAAAAATAATCCATTGTTTCAATTTGTGTTTTTTTTATGTTTGATAAAATTTTTAGGTGTTGTCATTAAATTCACCCACCTCCATGTTAACACACCATTGACACACCATATATTTGATGTTTCTAATGATGGATACCAACCCACAACCATAATTTCCTCATTTTTACTTCCTAAGTCATTCCAAGATACACTCAATAGTGAATCCCTATGTTACCGTCAGTTACACCAACCGTGGAAACCACTAATGGTAGATCATCCATTCCCCAACCTCATCCTTCTACCACATCTGTCACTCACCATTTCACCCAACACTCACCTCTAGTTTTCACCTTCATCAAGACACTGTTTCCCTCCTTTCTCACCGTTCCCTTCATTCCACTGTTAGAAAAAAAACACCAATAGAAACTCAAAGTTTCACTTCCATTATCAACCAGACATAGGCTTAAGGGAGTGACCATTCATCTTATCCTATCATTTATCTAGCTCAACTCCCTCACCCAACTGTTAGCATTGATTAAGACACTAATAAATCACTACATTTGATATTGAATCTATATTGAAAACAAAAAAATTAATAACAAAGAGCATAAATGAAGAATAAAATCAATTCGAATAAAAATAAACTAAATCACCATACTATATCAAACTCACTAGAAGAATAAGATATTTACTTCTAAATCTAATGAAATTAGATGTATTGAATCTTAAACTGAAGGATGAAAAAATCCAAAGTTTCACCATCTGCAAAAGCAATTTTCATTGAACACTCGAAATACAAAGGATGCCACTGGAGAATGAATCACTGATCCCACCAGCTACCAGTGAAATCTATATCGTGCTTTTTCTACCTTTTAATGAACCCCTAAGTCCCATGGGAGATGCCCACTATGGATAAAGAATATATGTTCAACCAGCCTTCCCACTATAGTTGTTATATTATTCCATCACCACCTCCTTACTTCGATCACCAGCTGTGGGATGAACCACCTTCTTCCATTTGATGTTGTTGCTCGAACCCACATATCCATTTTTTCCTGTGCACGCCCCAACCCGTATGCTTATATGAGAAACCCCTCCACCCTCTTATCTCATTTTTAGAATTTATTTCATTTATATATAGTAATTATGTATATTATATATAACCATAAAAAAAATATAAATATGTATATATATACAAATATATCAATTTATGTACATATTATTATATAAAAGTAAAAATAAATAAATAAATTATTATTTGTTTCTATTTATTTATTTATGACATAACAATAACAAATATGTATTTTTTGTGTGTATATTTTAATCAATAATTTTTATAAATAATTTTTAATGTTTTATAATAAATATTTTCATAGTTTATATATGTAAATATAAATAATATTTTTACCTAAATAAATTATATATATAATAATAACATTCATTAAAATTAATTATTAAATATTTTGATAATTTAATTATGTAATGTTTTGTATTTTGTCACTATCTTTTTCTTATTTTTATTGTTTAAATAATGTTAGTTGGAAGAGATTGTGGGTACTGCAACATGCATGTAGGTATAATGATTAATTTTTTGATGATTGAATGCATTATTCATTGTTATGGAGGAAGAGACACAATGAATTTTGTATATTGAATATTAGATATGCATCAGGAGATATGATCACGAGATCATGGAAACATACATGGAAAATTTAAGGGACATGAAGAAAATTCCATAATTGGATTTGAGAGGAATCATGACACACATCCACATTGGGGGGAATATGTTGTAGTAGATCAACCAATACTATATACCATTCATCCATTCCATTATCTTTTTTAATCTAATCATCCATTTAACCATCAACATTCACCATATCATTGGACAAAGATGAGAGTAGGAAACCAAATATGTGAGGAGTACCAATCTGGATATTAGAATGAGATTATGAGAACGAGTATTAGAAAAAAATTCTCAGTGGATATTTTTCTTCATTAATTATTTATTGTAGTTTCATTTAAAATTTCCCAAACCCAAGTAGTTATTTTTTTAGTGTAATTAGGATGAACTGAATTGATATTCATTTATGAATTCTAATTTATATTAATTCTATTTTAGTGAATATTTAAGGTTTTATTTTATTTCTTATTTAATTATGACAATCAATTAACACTACACATGAACTGGTAGATGACTGAACTGAATCAATTCCCTTTGGATCATTAACTGATGTATAGAAAACTTGAAAAGGCAAACAAATAATTTCCGCATAATGAAAATTTTAATTCTATGGTTTGAATCGGCAGATTGATACTGGTGTAGTACTATTAGAATTTTCAAATTCACTGAAATGATATCTCAAGTAATATATAACATTTTTCAATAATTTAAGGATTGAATTAGTTTACATAGTAATTGAAAACATAATTTCATAGATTTTGACTAGTCCATTGTAAATAAATTCATCCATCATTGGATACATTATTTTTTAATCCTATAAGTCATTGCACCACACTATTTCACCCATCAATTTCAATAATGTTATTTCATAATCACTGATTTATATTGGGTTTGTTGTTTTTAGTTTAATTTTTCTTTTCATAACAGTATTACATCCGTGTTGTTTGACCCTTATAAACACAACACATGTGTTAGTAGGTAATATAAATAATAAATTTTTGTGAGTCTAAAAACCCCATGATATATAGTTAATTTATATAAATAGATTTTATGTTAATTTATAAATAAATCTACGTGGACAATGCTTATTAATTCATGATATAATCCATTTTACATAACCATTACTAATTATTTTAGATCACCCTTATTTTTTACCTTCACAAGAATCCATGAAGTGTACTATGATTGATATTAAAGGATATACTAGTGGGAATAATGTTATTCCAAAATATATATTTACAATCTAGTTTTCAAATGTAATATTGGAATGATTCGTGTATCTTGTATACCAATACTAGTAAACTATTTTGTACTTCTAGTTTTGATTCATCATATGTTATTCCAATTTATTAATGTAGACATCAACTACAAATTATAAATGTCTAGTTCATTAAATTTGGTTGTGGATGATATGAAATAATGTCAAAAGACTTTGATCTATTGAAAAAACTATATAAATTATCATAATTACAATATTGTCAATGTAAATGGGTGTTTTGGATAATATAATTTGGGAATATATTACAATCAATGTGAATTGATCTTTGATGGAAGATATAAAATCACAAAGAATAGAGAATTACATTGTGCAATTTTATTTGATTCCAAAATTGTTTTCCTAGTTAAACATGTGATATAGAATCTACATGTGGCAGTGGATATTATTTGAGATTAAATTTACAATTTTTCACTAATCATGTTTTCATTTAATCGAATATTACATATTCAAAATAATGAACAGTAATTAATTTTATATATGGTAGAGTTTATATTATAAAAATTATTTCAAATTTATGAAAACATTATATCAACAAAAAAATAAAAAAATAAAAACATTGTAATAGAGAAATTTCATTAAGTATCATATAAAAAATCAATACATTTTATCTAATTTTATTACTAAAACACATAGATAAAAAGAAATATTTGTTTTTAAAATAAATAAATATGATGGTTAGTAGGCTGAGTCCATTATATCTAAATTCTAGAAATATGAACTTCCTTGATTATGCTAGTGAGTACTAATAATTTCTCACCTAGAACATCCTTAAGAAACTATTGATGGCTTGTATATCTATACCTAAGAAACACTTTGATCAAATAATCAATAAGAATCCCAAAAACAGTTGACATCATTAAACATAATAGACCAAAAGCAATTGAATCCAATCTATAGAGCCTCAAAGATCAAAGTGATACGAATTAAAAAAAATATATTAATGGAATCTTTTCAATCATAAAGATCAAAATATGGAAACAAATAATGGAAAATATATAGTTATATAATTAAAATACACACAGTGGATCCTCTATGATCTCAGTGAAAATATTATAACTGAAATGACTTGGAGGTATCAAGATGATGTACAAAATTTCATAATATAATATATCCAAAAAAAGAATATCTATATCCACAACTAGAATCCTTCATCTCAATATATTGGAAATACTCTAAAAATCAAAAATTATAAAATTCTTGTCTAGTTGGTTTTAGAAAAAATATCATTACCCACCAATTCCCATTAGCTTGAGAGTACAATGAGTCGTTACTAGGCCTCAAGCGACATCCCCAAGACATAAAAGGCTGGCAATAAATGCCAAAGGGTTTCAAATAAATGTGGTGGACGATTTACCCATTTAATAAAGAACCCAATTAACCAACAAACCAAGATTCACTATATGATGCATGAACAAAAGAATGATAGCTAAAAAATTTCATTTATGTCAAACCACATCAAAGTGCACAACAACCGATGATCAAACCAAATATTAATGTACACAGCGAATAAACAACTGAAGACTCTCAAAAGACACCAAAACTCAATACTCCACAAGCTCCAAGATCTAGAATCACCGAACGACCCCAATCATAACAAGGTAGTACCAAAAACATGGGAAGTTTTACCTTTTCCCCTGACCTAAAAAATAGCATTTGGAAAAGCACCAATGTGCCAAAGCATGGGTGAGTATAAAACTCAGTAGGTTTTCCCCAATGACTTCCCTACTCACACCGCTAGGGTAGAAAAGTTAGCCATAATTATATAACATAGTTTATATAAAATTTTTTCTCAATAACAGTTTATAACTAAATATAAAAAAGTTGTTAAAGCATTTATACCAAAAGAATACAAGTGCAATTAAAACCACATTTTCCAGCAAGTTTTTTTTCTAGAAAAATAACTAAAAATGCTTTAGAACCTTTTCACAATATACCCTTTTTGGCATACCCAACAATTTCACAAACCCATGAAACCAACCATGCATGCTAAGTTATGATATTTCCATACTCATGAGCAGTTTCTCGTCAATATACCATGTCATCATAAGGTAACTGTTTCTAATGTGCCATTACTCCTTTGGCACCGAGAACAAGGTCGTATTTCAACCATGCCTCGTGCATATAGTTACAATATTCCATTAAATGTTTGGCACTGAGAAGAACATCATATTTCAACCAAGACAAGTACATGCAACATGAACACAAGCCACATTATCCAAAAAAATCATGCCAAAACAACCCTTTCAATAAAACAACTTCTTATTGAAAACCATTTCCATCAAACCCATTTAAAAGCCGACCCATTTCAATTCCTAACCCCTCCAACGAAACTCCATTTTTATTGAAAACCAATTCCATCACAATCATTTCAATACCAAAACAATTCAATAAAACACCCCTTTTATTGAAAACCTATTTTTCTTCAAACCATTTACAGTTTCAGTAAATCCGAAATATAAAATCATCATTTTAAATTCACGAAGCCAAATCACTTTGCACAACAAATCAACAAGATTTTGCAATTTCACTAAATCCCTAAATCATCACTAAATAAAATTTATTCCATTATTTTCAAAATTAATTACATTAAAATTATCCAATTTTAATCTATGACAATAAATTCTAACAAGAGGAATTGAGAGTGAAGCATTCTACCTTCAGGGTTTTGAAGAAAACCACAACAAACGAAGAATGCATAAGAAAACGAGGTTGCTTTTTCAAAAACCAGACTTATATCTCTTCTCCTAGCAAGAACAAGACCAATTATCATCATATTTGGAATCCACATACTTATATCTACCCATAACGGGTATTGATCTATGAAACCGATACAAGAGGAGAAGTATATCTAAGTATATCTCGGAAACCGAACAAGAACGATGAATAATGATCACATACCATAATAATCCATCTTCAATTATCCATGAGAACCCTTCAAATGACCTTTATAATGATTGTAGAACCCTCTTTGACCTTAAGAGAAGAAAAATCTTGAGTTATTGCAGCTTAGGAGGAAAAAAGAGACAATCAGAAGAAAAAACGAGTGAGATCCACTTTTTAAGGATCTCATTTAAGTGGCTGCACTATTAGAAAAACTATCAGCTCACTGTGAGTCAGCCACTGCCTCCGTAGATCCTCCATGCATGGCTTGGATGAACGGTTAGACAAACCGTGCACTTCCCATGTAGAAGCTGCTACCTCTAAGACCAACTACACATGATTTAGAAAAACCGTGTGCCATCCGTGCGACTTCCCCTTTGCCTCAAAACTTCATTAAATGTTCCCCAGACTCTCCCATTCATTACCATTAACATTAAAACCATGAAAATAATCAAGTATGTTTTACATACCAGATACCAGGGATACTAAATTCTCCCCACCATTGGACTTTTTGTCCCTAGAAATTAGAAAACCTTCACCCAACTAAAAGAGTTCCAGCTACTGCTCTTTCATTTCCTTATCACGTTCCCATGTCTCTTCCTGAATCTGACCATGCTGCCATAAAAACTGCACTAGACCATTACTTTTTCCAAGAAATTCATTCTCTTGCCTATCCAAAATCCGTAGCAGGATATGTATCAACATAGAATCAGGGTCTAGGTCAATGTTATCCCATCTGATCACATAGTCAAGATCAGGCTGATACTTTTTCAACTGAGATACATGAAACACATTATGCACCGAATGAAATAGTGATGGTAATTTCAACCAATATTCCACCTATCCAACCCAGTACAATATCTAAAATGGGCCTATGTATCTAGGAGATAACATTCCCTACTTCCCGAAACGATGATGTCCAAGACTTGTAGAGATCACCAAGAAGACATGATCACCCACAACGAATGACAACGGTCTTCAACAGTGATCTTCATAAGATTTCTGATGACTCTGAGTTGTCTCTATTATGTTTCTAATCAACTGGATCATCTCTTTTGTTTCATTGACAAGCCTTGGCCTGACTATTGAAGTTTCACCCATTTACACCTAGCAAAGTGGAGAACGACAAGGATTCCCATACAATGCTTCAAATAGAGCCATGCATATAGAGGTTTGATAGCTTTTTTATATGAGAACTTCACTAAGGATATGTGATCCTCCCATAAGAAACTGAAATCCATTACAAAAATCCCGAAACATGAATTCCATTGTTTGTGTTGTCCGCTAATATTTCCCATCCGTTTGAGGATGATACGCCGTGCTCATAGTCAACTAAGTTCCAAGTACTTGTTGTAATTATTTCCAGAAACGAGATGTAAACCTCAGATCTCTATCTGGGACTATAGAAACTAGTATATCATCCATCCCTACCACTTCTCAGATACAATTTTTTGAAAGATCATCCACCTTATGAGTTTCACGAATAGGGGTGAAATGGGCAGACTTAGTTAGACGATCCACTATCACCAAAATTGCATCGTGTTTCCAGACCGTTCCTAGAAGACCTATAACAAAATCCGTTGCTATCTAATCCAATTTCCATACTGAGTTGGAAAAATATTGTAACATACTAGTAGGTCTCTGATTCCCTGTGTTAACCTGCTGAAAAGTTTAGCACCGCGAGACAAACTCAACCACCTTCCTTTTCAGGCCGCTCTACAAAAAATTCACCTTCAATGCCTTATACGTCTTCTTTGTACCTGGATGTATATCCCATATTTAATGGTGGTAAGAATGAAGGCGTTTTTCCTGAATAACTATAGGTACAACCATCCTATCACTGAAACACAAAATTAAACCCCCATTAAGTTTCCAGCCCTCAATGGTCTCCTCAATATTGTGTTTTGAACATACAACCAAACATTATGCATCATATGTTTGTGCTTATTTGATCATTTTTAGTAGATCAGGAACAATATTAGAGGAAAATAATACTATAAAATCGCCCCAGTCATCACATTCCACATTTCTGACAGCTAAGACAGACATAAACTGCCATTAATCTGAAGCTTCATTTGCTGACTGAGCATATGAATTCTTACTCAATGCAACTGCCACCGAATTTTCTTTCCCAAGTGTGTGCATGAAGTAAAAGTGAAACATTTAGAGATACTCCATCCATCTTCATTTAATCAGATTCAAATATCGTTGTAAGAAAATGTGTTTCATGTTTTTTTGATCTGTTAAAAAAGTAAATTTCTCACCAAAGAGATAATATCACCTTTTTATAAAGTATGGACGACTACAGCTAACTCCAAATCATTTGTTGGGTAATTATTCTCATGCAACCTCAACTACCTTGAACGATAAGAAACCACATGATCTCATTGCATGATAACACAACCCAACCTTCATCCCAAATCACCACAATACAACACATACCCCTGTACAGATTCTGGTAAAATCATGATAGGTGCTGATGTAAGCTGAACATTAAATTCATAGAAAGACCTCTAAAATTATTCTGTCCATAGAAATGAAGAATTATTCTTTTTTCGAGATTTCATTGGTGAATCTAGTCACAAGAAATCACAAAAAAATCTTAGGTAATAACTAGATACACCGAGAAAACATTGTATCTCGAACACATTCATCAGTGGTTTAAAAGATATTGCAGCTTCTATTTATTCAGGATCAACAAAAATTCCTTTCTCATAAATGACATGGGAAAGGAAACGTACTTCCTCTATCCAAAAATCACACTATGATAATTGGTCATAAAAATGATGATCCATCATGATTTGTAACCCTTTTTCCAGGTGTACCTCATGATCAGCCCTTGTTTTTGAATAAAACAAAATGTCATCCACAAAGACCACAACAAAATAATTTGGATATTGTTGAAATATCTGATTCATCAATGCCGTGAAGACTGCTGGTGCATTTTTTAGACCGAAAGGCTTGACTACATATTAATAGTTTCCATATCTACTTCTGAAAGCTATCTTTGGAATATCCTCATTCTGAACCCAAAATTGGTGATATCCTAATCACATGTCAATATTGAAGAACCATTGAGCTCCACATAATTGATCGAACCAATAATCAATGCATGGAAGTGGATATTTATTCTATACTGTAACTTGGTTAAGATTACTGTAATAAACACACAACCAAGGAGTTCCATTTGCGTTCTTCACCCAAAAAAACATGTGCTTCCAAGGGAGACGTACTCGGTCAAATGAAACCCTTGCTCTCTAGCTCCTCTAACTGCACTATCAATTCAAGTAATTCTGTTAGTGCCATACTATAATGGTGATAGGAAATAGGACTGGTTTCTAGAAGGAGATCAATCGTAAACTCCACTTCCCTTAGAGGTGGTAACCCTATGATGTTTATGCGAATAACATCAATAAATTGATCCACAATTTCTGGAAAACTATGTTAATCGATCTCTTCCATTGATGCCAAAGTTAAAGATTCCAATTGGTAAGATATCACTACCACCATTGGTGCCAAGAATATATTTGCACTGTTATTTACATCCCTCTCTCCTTTAAAGAGATTCTCAATGTCGTTCTTAGTCATGAAATTATTGTTTCTCGTATAACATTTGATTCAATCCTTGAACGTTGTCAGCCAATCCTTACCTAGGGTTACATCATAGACATCCAAATAAAATAGTGAGATGTACCATTTTAACACAGCTCCATCAACAGTTATAGCACATTCTCTACACACAAAGGCTTGCCATTTTATTTCACCAAGAAGAGTTTTCAGTTTCAAAATAGAAGTAATCATTTTTAGTTTTAAACATATCATGTCAACAACATGAGAATAAATGAAGGTATGTCATGCACGAGTATAGAAGAACACTTTCACAAAGGTATAATTCAAAAGAATTGTACCTCTAACTATAGATAGTCCAGCCTGGTCATCGATAATCATCTACCCAACTCCATACAATTGCTTCTTCTCTATACTATTCTACATTTTTCCTTGTTGAGGTGTCCCTTGTAGAGAATTCATTGTATTTTGAGAATCACCATGGCCATCTATGTTATGCTGACAAGAATGACTCTGATGTCCTCGTCCTGTCGAAGCATACGATGCTT
The DNA here is from genome assembly GCA_963277665.1 of Viscum album. Lineage (NCBI taxonomy): Eukaryota > Viridiplantae > Streptophyta > Magnoliopsida > Santalales > Viscaceae > Viscum > Viscum album. The sequence goes on along the minus strand of OY728150.1, from coordinate 1,391,336,514 downwards.
GCGATGCCTGAGAAGTGTCATGAACACCCAACCTTGTAGAATTCCTACAATAGCATTAGAGATGCCCCATTTTCCTACAATTGTGACACGATCGAAGTTGTGCAGGATAGTACCTCTCCATGAGGTCTTGAAAACTACATTGAAAACAACCTTCTTTGCTCTGTGGTCATGGTGGATGGTTCACTGATCCCGCTGTTTGGTTCTGATTTCGACTAGCACCATAGAAATAGGTGTCACATTTCCTCTTGTTCCCAGCAGTAGAGTTCCCACTGATTCCAATAGGTATCATCATTCATCCTCCTATCAATCCCGAGATATTATTGTTGACCTCACCTATTTTGATAATCTCAATCATGTACTCATATGTGTTGAAAATCCCAATTATGTCTTCATTCTCTATGATATTGTTAAGTATTGTTGATCTATACTTTAATTCTTTTCAATCTGTGATCAAATCAATAATACTTTTTAAAAATAGTCTTTGGAATATGTTAATCATCATTTATCCATGTTCATACAAGTTATAAATTGATTCTAACACAATCGGATGTGTTCTGCATAAAACAGATAAGTAATCTGCCTATAGCTACTGATAAAGAGCTACCGGTAACCAGTCTACCGATAGACTTAGTCTACCGACAGACAGCTACCGATAGACTTAGCACAGAGCTACCGATGTACTTATAAATATAAGCTACTGACTTACAGACAGCTACCGATACAAACGTAGAGCTACCGGTGTAAGTATAAATAGCTACCGATGTAATTAGTCACTGATGGACGAAGCTACTGATAGACTCACAGCCACCGATACATGGAGCTACCGACGCATGGAGCTACCGATAAACAAAGTCACTGATACAAGCATGTACCAACCGACGCATAGAGCCACCGATAGAGTCAAAGCAACTAATGACATCAAGCTACTGATGTTCAAGCTACCGATGTTCAAGCTACCGATGCTGATTACCTACCGATCACTCAACTCACTGTTTGAATTTCTTTATTTCCTATATTTAATCTATCTAACGGTCATATCATACATTTTAATGATTTGTCAAATATCTGATAAAGGTTGTCGGATGTCAGGAACCCGTACCTCGTACCTGCTGAAATGAAATCTTTTCTGTCCCCTGATGGGAGATAAATACGAGAAGACTACGCTGCCCAAGATAGCGATGCGAACGTGTGAAGAAAAACAAAACAACAAGAAGCGAACCAGAAAAGTGCGGTGCATCCAATATATACCAAAAACGACACAAGCACAAGAGGAACATAGAGGAGCTCATAGAAAATCAAGCATACTCGAGGAGTGTTCTGTGCATACACGAAGAACTTCATCGACTACATTCTCACCACCTGTGAACCTGGAGCATACGACACTCTGTTTCTCAACAGAAACGAGAAGAGGACTTAGACTCACTTCTAATCAAATCCAAAGGAGTCCAGAGCTATACAGAAATCACCAGAACCATCTCTAAACTCTACATCTCTTGTTCTGTGATTTATTACCATTTATTTTGAGCAGTGTGTACTATCTGCTACATCTAACACATACACTGTCTCCTGTACTCAAACTGAAGGATCTGTAAATCCTTACAAAACTCTTACATTCTTTCTTTCCCAGGAAGAACTGTGGTAGAGGTCGTGTGTGACCTGGACAGCTGGTTGTTGTTGTACTGTTTCCCACGAAGAACAGTGGTAGAGGTCTTGGACCTGGACAGTTGTAAACTGTTGAACCCCGATCCAGGGTGTGGATCATTTTTATATAAACTTTTGAGAGGACTAAGTCTCGGATTGAGACTGAACCTATTGGTTACATTGTTGTGCCATCTATTTCGAAGTTTTATTCCACTGCTAATCACTTTAAAACCAATACTGTTTTTAAATATTACTTTGATAATTAAATTAGCAAGTGTTTATGTTAAGTGTAGATTAGTAAGTTAGTTTCAAAAGATAATCACACACTCCTGTGTTGATTAACTGGGAATTAATCAATCCCTTGAGAACCTAACAGAATCTCTACATTAATATAAATTCACTACAGTTTAATTTTGTATTATATTTGGGGGTCGTTAAGACATTGTTTTTAAATACAGAAATTTTAATTGGTACTCAATTCACCCCCCTCTTGAGTAATCCACTCCGACCAACACTTGGTATCAGAGGGTCAAAATACTTTCTAGAAGTACTCTGCTTTTGAACTGTGATTTTAGTTGTATTTTAAAGTTCTTAAAATTTCTGTTATTTCTAAATTTTTATCTCTTTAAAATTTTCGCATCATGGACAATAGACTTGAGGGTGCTGCTACTAACCGGCCACCTTTCTTCAATGGAACTAATTATGCTCAGTGGAAACTGAAAATGAAAATTCATCTAGAAAGCATAGGTTTTGATATTTGGACTGCCATTGAATCAGAATACAAAATGCCTACTACTGCTAGATCTACTTGGGATGAACCTACAAAGACTGCTTACAATAACAACTGTAAATCTATGAATGTCTTGTACTGTGCTCTAGGAGATGAAGAGTTTAATAGAATTTCTGCATGTAAAACTGCATATGAAATTTGGGATACCTTAGCTGTTTCTCATGAAGGAACAACTAATGTTAAAGAAATGAGATTGAACACCTATACTATCAAGTATGATAATTTTAAAATGAAGCCTGACGAACCCATTTCTGACATGTATCTCAGGTTCAACGAAATTGTCAATACAATGATCTCGCTGGGAAAGGATGTCTCATCGAAGGAACAAATTATGAGAATTTTGAGATGTCTACCTGATAGATGGAGAGGCACATCTGTCTCAATCAGAGAATCATGTGACATAGGTGCTCTACCTGTCAAGGAACTAATTGGCAAGCTGATGATGTATGAAGAAGAGCTTAAAGTGAACAAAGAGGAGGAAAATGAACCTGCAAGAAAGTCTGTCGCTTTCAAATCCTCAACTTCAAAGAATAAGGACAAAGAAAAGCTTCAAGCTAAAGCTGAAAGTTCAAGCTGTGAAGACAGTGGAAGTGATTCTGACAGTGATGCTGAGATGGCTCACATTGCTATACGATTTAAGAAATTTTATAGGAAAAAGAAGTTCTTCAGAAAAACAAATTATAAGGGTAAGTATGATCACCAAGGCAAATGGAAAAATGATTGGAAGAAGAATGACAAATCAGATGATGTTGTCTGCTATGAGTGCAAGAGAAAAGGACACATTAAAACCGACTGTCCAAAGCTGAAGTATAAAAAGAAATATGAATATAAGGACAATAAGTTTAAAAAATCCATGAAAGATACTTGGAGTGCTTCAGAAGACAGCACAAGTGAAGCTGAATCTTCAGACTCTGAAAGGAATCGAGCCAACATGTGCTTTATGGCAAACACTTCTGAGGGAACTTGCTTAAAGAGCTCCTGTATAGAGACATGGTACATGGACAGTGGATGTTCAAGACATGTGTCAGGAGACTTCTCTTGTTTCAAGAGTTTAATAAAAGTTGATGGAGGCTTTTTCACCTTTGGTGATAATTCAAAAGGGAAAATCATCGGCCTAGGCCAGATTGGTAACACTATTCAATTTTAATTTCTAAAGTTTTATTTGTTGATGGCCTTAAATACAATTTATTAAGTATTTCTCAGTTATGTGATCATGGTTTTCATGTTAAATTTGAAAATGATTCTTGTAAAGTTTTTGATTCTAAGAATGTTTTGGTATTTTCTGCCTTAAGAAATGAAAATGTTTATGCTGTTAATCTGAATTCTTTAGCTAAGCAGAATATTAATTGTTTGAATGCTTTTCATAAAGAATCTTGGCTATGGCACAGAAGATTAGGACATTGCAACATTCACTCACATAGAAAACTTTCTAGGAAAAACCTAGTTAGAGACCTACCTAAGTTAGAATTCCCAAATGATAGAGTGTGTAACCCCTGTCAAAAGGGAAAACAACACAAAGTTTCTTTTAAATCAAAGAAAGAAGTTTCAACTTCTCAACCACTTGAATTGGTTCACATGGATTTTTTTGGACCATCAAGAGTTTCTAGTTTAAATGGGAAGCACTATGTTTATGTTCTTGTAGATGACTTTTCTAGATATACTTGGGTATATTTTCTAGCTCACAAAAGTGAAGCTTGTTCTTACTTTGTCAAATACTCCAAGTCTGTAGAGAACCTTAGTGGACTTAAGATTAAAACCCTGAGAAGTGATCATGGTCGTGAGTTTGAAAATCAAGATTTTGAATCTTGTTGCTCACACAATGGCTATACTCATAACTTCTCTACCCCTAGAACACCCCAACAGAATGGTGTAGTAGAAAGAAGAAACTGAACCCTTCAAGAAATTGCTAGAACCATGCTCAATGAATATGACCTGCCTATGTATTTTTGGGCTGAAGCTGTAAATACAGCTTGTTATGTTATTAATAGAGTCTTGATTAGACCAGTTCTTAAGAAAACCCCTTATTAATTGTGGAACAATAGAAAGCCTAAGGTTAATTACTTTAAAGTTTTTGGTTGCAAAGTATTTATTCTGAATACTAAAGATAATCTGGATAAGTTTGCTTCCAAAAGTGATGAAGGAATTTTTCTGGGTTACTCTATTTCAAGTAAAGCCTATAGAGTATTCAATAAGAAAACCAAATGTGTGGAAGAATTTGTTCACATCAAGTTTGATGAAACTGATCCACATGAGCCTAAAACCTCTTTTGAAAATCTTGAAGAAGATTTGTCTATTCTGGACCTTAATGATAAATCTAAAGAACCTGTTATAAAAGTATCCTGTTCTGGACTTTCTCCAGAATCTGCTTCTGTTGAACCCGAACCTATAGATGAACCTGAAATTTCTAGTCCAACCTTTACTAGATCAATGAGGATTCTAAAGAATCATCCTTTAGAAGCTGTTGTTGGTAATCTTGATAGAGGAACACAAACTAGAGCTTCTCTAAGAAACCAGGTTGAACATCAAGCCTTTCTTTCACAGATAGAACCCAAAAATATCAATGATTCTATCAATGATGAATTCTGGGTAATAGCTATGCAGGAAGAATTAAATCAGTTTGAAAGAAACAAAGTCTGGGAATTAGATGACAGACCTAAGGACACTTTGACAATAGGCACAAAATGGGTTTTTAGAAATAAAGTAGATGAATCTGGAAACATAGTTAGAAATAAAGCTAGACTAGTTGCACAAGGATATAGTCAAGAAGAAGGCATAGACTATGAGGAAACTTTTGCACCTGTAGCTAGACTAGAAGCCATTAGGATCTTACTTGCATATGCTGCACATCTGGATTTCAAGTTATATCAAATGGATGTAAAAAGTGCATTTCTAAATGGTTTTATAATTGAAGATGTTTTTGTAGAACAACCACCTGGATTTGCTAACCCCCATTTTCCAAATCAAGTTTTTAAACTTTCTAAAGCTTTGCATGGTTTAAAACAAGCTCCAAGAGCTTGGTATGATAGACTTAGCAATTTCCTTATTTCAAAAGGTTTTACTAAAGGGATTGCTGATCCAACTCTTTTTATTAAAAGAATTTCGAAAGATGTTTTAGTTGTACAAATATATGTTGATGATATTATTTTTGGATCTTCTAAACACTCTTTATGTACTGATTTTTCAAAAAGTATGCAAAATGAATTTGAAATGAGCTTAATGGGAGAGCTTAAGTACTTTCTTGGATTTCAAGTATTTCAAAATGAAAATGGTATTATTTTGAATCAAAGTAAATATACAAAGGATCTTTTAAAACGTTTTGGTCTGGATAGTATCAAGGAAAGTGAAACTCCTATGAGTACTACATGTAAATTGGATGCAGATGAAACTGGGAAACCAGTTTATCAAACAAATTACAGAGGTATGATTGGTAGTTTACTTTATCTTACTGCTAGTCGACCTGATATTATGTTTAGTGTGTGTATGTGTGCTAGATTTCAAGATAATCCAAAAGAATCTCATTTGCTTGCTGTTAAAAGAATTTTCAAATATCTCAAACACACGGTTAACTTAGGTTTGTTTTACCCAAAAGGACAATCCTTTGAGTTAATGAGTTATTCAGATGCTGACTTTGTTGGTTGTAAGTTAGATAGAAAAAGCACATCAGGAACATGTCATTTGCTTGGAAAATCCTTAGTTTCTTGGTGTAGTAAGAAACAGAACTCAGTTGCATTATCTACTGCCGAAGCAGAATATATAGCTGCTGGTAGTTGCTGTGCACAAATTCTGTGGATGAAACACACTCTTTTGGACTATGGATATGTTTTTAAACATGTTTCAATCAACTGTGATAACACCAGTGCAATAAACATCTCTAAGAATCCTGTATCTCACTCTAGAACCAAACACATAGATGTAAGACACCATTTCCTAAGAGATCACTATCAAAAAGGTGATATTTCTCTTGAATTTATTGGCACTGAACATCAATTGGCTGATATTTTCACTAAACCTTTAAGTTCGGATAGGCTAAGTTTCATAAGACATGAACTGGGAATGTTTAATCACAACCGGTGTGAAAATTCTCACTGATGTGAAAATTCTCACTGATGTGAAATTCTCACCGATGTGAAATTCTCACCGATGTGAAAATTCTCACCGATGTGAAATTCTCACCGATGTGAAATTCTCACCGATGTGAAAATTCTCACCGATGTGAAATTCTCACCGATGTGAAATTCTCACCGATGTAAGTTTCTCAGAAATGTAAGGTTCTCACCGACGTAGAAATTCTCACCGATGTACAACTCTCACCAATTTGTTTTTCTCACCGATGATTAACTCACACCGATGCAAAGTTTTAAAACTTCTTCCTGCCGCCAAGAATATGAATCATTTTATTTTATTTTATTACTCTATTTTAAACGTTTATTTGGAATTCCTAAATGATAAAACTAAGTCTAAGCCACTTCTTACCTCACCGAGCTCAAAATCTCTCACCTTCGAACCATAGCACCCAAATCGACCAAGAACCCTAAACCCGCGATGGCAAAAACCAAGCTTCCTATCGTTAGAGATGAAAGTGCAGAACCAAATGCTAAGAAGCAAAAGACACAGCATAAAACCAGTGTTAGTGAAGTCAAAACTAGATCGGGAAGGCGACCAGTGAATCCTCACTTGCAGAATAGAGACATAGTAATCGAGAAGGAACTGTGCGTGGAATGGCTACTGCCTAGCAAATCCTTAGTGCTCGCGATTCTGGAAGACCAGAAATGGGTGGATTGTTTCTCGAATAACAATGGCCCATACTACCCGAAGTTGGTAAAGAAGTTCTATGAGTTTGTAACCTTTGAGAAGTCTGAGAATGAGAATCAGGTAAGCTCTTTTGTAAATGGAAAAGAGATGTCTTTTTCTTCAGTAGAGTGGGCTGAGAGTTTAAAAGTACCACATGAAGGTGTCTCTGGGTATGTATCAAGAGCTATGCCACCTAGCAGTGATATTTTTGATTATGAAACCGCCCTACAAGAGCTGACTGGTAATGGAAATCAAAGGCAAGTGGTAGCTGCTGAAATGGATGGAGAGAATCGACTGCTTTTCAAATTTGTTCAGCATGTGTTGATACCGAGGAGAGGAGATTTTGCAAATATGAGATATCAAGATATCTATCTGCTTCATTTGCTAAGACATGGTGTAAAAGTCAATCTGTGCAGATTGTTGATGCTTCAAATGGATGACATGATTAGACCAAAGTCAAAGACCAATGCTTTGTTCTTTGCCAAGCTGATTTCAGTGATGATAAAAGTAAAAGAAATAGCTGAGTCTCAGGATGAGACAGTTGTAGTCAAGAACAATTTCTGCATCACCTCGACTGTATGTAAGTATATGAAAATTAACTGGAACCCATGGAAGGGAGAATGGGTCAGTGATGATCAGAAGATCTATGATAGGTTTAATCCTGTGGATTATCCCTCAAGACCAAAGGATGAGAGAGATCCGAGTCTGAAACCTGATGAAGAGGAACCTGCTTATAGTGATGAGACAGAAGAGGAAGAAGAAGAAACTCCTATGGATGTTGGAGGAGATCCAGACTTGCCCCCAAGTCCTGTTGCAGAACTGGTTTACTCTAGGAAAGGAAAAGTAGAGGAAGTTTTGCCTACTTGTGAGGAAGACCAGTCTGTACCTCACCAAGAAGAAGAGGAAAAGGAGAATGCATTTGAATCGCCTGCTTCTGGTAGGTTAAGTATGAGTCCCTTAATTGGAAACTCAGCTATACCTGCTGCTGAAGAAGAAAGAGATAGAGAAGAAGCTGCACCTGTATCAGAAGATCTTCTAGATGCTGCATCTGTAGAACTTGTGGTAGAAGATTCTGATGAAGAACGGCCAGCAGAAATGGCTGTTGTGATACATGAGAATGCATCCATTGAGGGGGAGCATCAGTCTGTGCTTGGAAATGTTACAGTAGATGTTGAGCTTGGAGACTGGGTAGAAGACCCAGGGTTTATTGTCTGTGGATTGGATTATCCGGATTCTGACAATGAGATGACTGTGGATAGACCAAAGACCAATTATGATCTTTCTGCTGAGTTGTTTCCAGACGATGTGGTCAGATTTCATGATTTGAATAAGTTGAAAGAGGACCTCAAATCCAGTTTTGTTGAAGAAGTGAAGCTAATGGAATCCTCTCTTGCTTCCTCAATTAATTCAATAATGACTACTTCTGTAGTTAATTGGGCCTCAGCAAGGGGATCTGCTGCAGTTGTCTCAAGTGATTTTGTCTCCAAATCAGATCTTGAATCCATGAAGAATGAGATAAAAGAATCATTCAGTGCTTCAGTCGCTGAGATGAAGGAAAGCTTTCATGAAGAAATGAAAATGCTAGAGAGATCCTTCGAGCTATCTCTGGCTTGTAATTTATCTTCCTTTATGTCTGAGCTTATGGAAGAAGTGAAAGAATGCCAGACTCACTCTTCAAGAATCGAAGCTGATCTGGAAGCTCTCAAGACATCAGTTGTTGCTTTGGATTCCTATATGAGCTCCAAGTCTCAAGCTGACAAGGACCTAGCTTATGTGAAGAGTGTAGTAAGCCAGTTTGTCTTAGTGTTTGAAAGTTTCAAAACCTCAGTGAAGGATCTTGTTCAATTACAAGACTCTCAAGTTCAAAGCCTAATCAGTGGTTTGTCAAAGAGTTTTAAAGAAACTGTTTCCTTCTCTCTTGGCCCTCTCACATCCAAACCATCAGTTGATATGAACTCAGTTCGAGCCATGTTGAAGGAGGAGATTAGCTCTATTTCAACCAGTGGATCTGGGGACTCATCAGAGTTAAGCTGAGTGGTGCTTTCTACAAGGGATTCTGCCAGAGAAATCATGAAGATAGTTCAAGATTTTATGAGAGAAGCCTCTGCCTCTCAAGAATCCATAAAAAGCAAAGTGGACTACTACTTCTCCAAAATTTTCACCAAGCATCAACTCGTACACCACTTCAAGCTAATGTTGGAACACATGAAGCTCCCTCCAGTCACCCAAGCTTTTAGAGAACAAGTGAGCAAGCTGAGAGACCTGACTCCTGCCTTAGAGAAATTCATGGAGAACAAAGATGATTTCATATCTGCTATGGAAAGAGGAGGAGGTATTATTATGGATTTTAGAAATCTGTTGCTGCCCTTCTTGCATGTTGATGCTAGACCAGTCATCATCCCTCCTGCTTTGCCTGCTTCTGCCTCAGCTGGTTCCTCAGTCCAGCTGACTCCTGTTCAAGCCATTCAAAGCCTCAAACCAATGATCACCCAAAAATCTTCAACCTACAAGCCTGACTCTGTGTCAGTGGCCTAGCCTCCTTTAATCTTTTCTGGCATTCCCAAACCTTCACCTGAATCCTCACCACCCGAGCATCCTTCATGATCCCAAAGGAAAATCTCACATTGCAGATGCGGATTGAACTAGTGGCCAGGCTTTTTGATAGGAATTCCTTTGTAATCTATTTTTGTTGTACTTTTTGACTACTATAATACATAACTTTTTTTTTACTTCTCTTGTTTTATTTCTCTCCTATATATATATATATATGCTTTCCCACTTTTTGATTATCACAAAGGGGGAGAACAATAAGAGAGGGGGAGAAACTTTTTATGAAAGAATAAGGAGGAGAACAAAATGAGAAATATTTTCAATGGAGAAAAATAAGGAATAAGGGGAGACACTTTACCCTTTGTTTTGTTTCCATTTTTATCTCTGATACCTTATGTCTATATAGTACCTTATTATTTTTACCTCTGATAACTTATGTCTATATCATACTATTTCTATTATCTATGATGTTGTTTTCTCTGAGAAAATTGAATTCAATATTATACTCTTTACTTTTATATTTTCACTATGTTAAATGCCAATATCATAAATTGTGATTATCAAAAAGGGGGAGATTGTTGACCTCACCTATTTTGATAATCTCAATCATGTACTCATATGTGTTGAAAATCCCAATTATGTCTTCATTCTCTATGATATTGTTAAGTATTGTTGATCTATACTTTAATTCTTTTCAATCTGTGATCAAATCAATAATACTTTTTAAAAATAGTCTTTGGAATATGTTAATCATCATTTATCCATGTTCATACAAGTTATAAATTGATTCTAACCCAATCGGATGTGTTCTGCATAAAACAGATAAGTAATCTGCCTATAGCTACTGATAAAGAGCTACCGGTAACCAGTCTACCGATAGACTTAGTCTACCGACAGACAGCTACCGATAGACTTAACACAGAGCTACCGATGTACTTATAAATATATGCTACTGACTTACAGACAGCTACCGATACAAACGTAGAGCTACCGGTGTAAGTATAAATAGCTACCGATGTAATTAGTCACTGATGGACGAAGCTACCGATAGACTCACAGCCACCGATACATGGAGCTACCGACGCATGGAGCTACCGATAAACAAAGTCACTGATACAAGCATGTACCAACTGACGCATAGAGCCACCGATAGAGTCAAAGAAACTAATGACATCAAGCTACCGATGTTCAAGCTACCGATGTTCAAGCTACCGATGCTGATTACCTACCGATCACTCAACTCACTGTTTGAATTTCTTTATTTCCTATATTTAATCTATCTAAATGTCATATCATACATTTTAATGATTTGTCAAATATCTGATAAAGGTTGTCGGATGTCAGGAACCCTGTACCTCGTACCTACTGAAATGAAATCTTTTCTGTCCCCTGATGGGAGATAAATACGAGAAGACTACGCTGCCCAAGATAGCGATGCGAACATGTGAAGAAAAACAAAACAACAAGAAGCGAACCAGAAAAGTGCGGTGCATCCAATATATACCAAAAACGACACAAGCACAAGAGTAACATAGAGGAGCTCATAGACAATCAAGCATACTCGAGGAGTGTTCTGTGCATACACGAAGAACTTCATCGACTACATTCTCACCACCTGTGAACCTGGAGCATACGACACTCTGTTTCTCAACAGAAACAAGAAGAGGACTCAGACTCACTTCTAATCAAATCCAAAGGAGTCCAGAGCTATACAGAAATCACCAGAACCATCTCTAAACTCTACATCTCTTGTTCTGTTATTTATTACCATTCATTTCGAGCAGTGTGTGCTATCTGCTACATCTAACACATACACTGTCTCCTGTACTCAAACTGAAGGATCTGTAAATCCTTACAAAACTCTTTCATTCTTTCTTTCCCACGAAGAACTGTGGTAGAGGTCGTGTGTGACCTGGACAGCTGGTTGCTATTGTACTGTTTCCCACGAAGAAAAGTGGTAGAGGTCTTGGACCTGGACAGTTGTAAACTGTTGAACCCCGATCCAGGGTGTGGATCATTTTTATATAAACTTTTGAGAGGACTAAGTCTCGGCTTGAGACTGAACCTCTTGGTTACATTGTTGTGCCATATATTTCGAAGTTTTATTCCGCTGCTAATCACTTTAAAACCAATACTGTTTTTAAAGATTACTTTGATAATTAAATTAGCAAGTGTTTATGTTAAGTGTAGATTAGTAAGTTAGATTCAAAAGATAATCACACACTCCTGTGTTGATTAACTGGGAATTAATCAATCCCTTGAGAACCTAACAGAATCTCTACATTAATATAAATTCACTACAGTTTAATTTTGTATTATATTTGGGGGTCGTTAAGACATTGTTTTTAAATACAGAAATTTTAATTGGTACTCAATTCACCCCCCTCTTCAGTAATCCACTCCGACCAACAATTATGCTCAACAACTATCGCTCTGTTCGCCATTTCTATAAAATCTGTAATAAAGTGAACCAAAATCTTTGATTGAATCTCCTGCCGTAGCCCCTATTCGAAGATGCATGCCTTCAAGGATGCACATGCTGAAACCTCTGGAAAAAACAGACTAAATTAATGAACTTAGCTGCATACTCTGTGACAGAGAGGCTCTCCTATTTTAGTCTAAAAAAGTCCATTACTTTTTGGATTTTGATTATGAGTGGATAGATTTATTTGTTGAACATTTATTCAAAATCCCACCTGGTAATCCCTTTATCCAATTTATCATGCAACTCTAAATCCCACCATTGACGTGCAAGATCATCAAATATATTCTTCACCAACTTGAACTTGAGCTCTGATAGTGTCCTGATGAAATTCGAGAATTGATTCGTCCTACTTAGCCACACCTCCAACTTTTTGGGTCCAGCATCACCTTTTAAGATTGTTGGATTCTTCCTCATGAATTCGATGGTATGATCCACATACATTGGTTCATTCCACTGGTTCCCTATATCCATAGCCTGAAAATCCTGGTTAATACTCTGAACCAACTCTTGGATCACCTGTGTTTTAGGTGAAACAACATTCTTCACAGCTTCCTCGGGTTGGTTTCAACAACACCAATCTGGTGCCATTTTCTAAACCAACAACATCCTCTGCCAATATCAATCTCTTGCAATTTATGTATTAGCATTTCAAATTCTATCACATCTATTATCCCATCATTGTATTCTAGAACATCCTTTTTTTCATGTTCAAATATTTTTGAAAACATTCAACATGATTTTTTAAAATCAACCCATTTTTAAAATACACCAAATATCCTATTTTCAAAATCATTCACTAAAACAATTTCATTATTTTTTATTTTACAAAATTTTTACCTTGCAGAAAATAATAATTCATTCATCACAATGAGATATGAAATCCAATTTTGAAGTCATTCCTATACAATGCATTCCATGCTCATCTCATTGGCTAAAACCATGAAAATGATATTTCCAACATTCTAGAAGTGTATCCAAAACACTTATGTACCCAACACCTAGGTAACATGAAGTTCACCATAAACAGGTTAACTATGTCCTTTTATACTATTAATTTCATGTTCTGAAAATCATACTCCTATCTAAGATTTCGACCCAAGGAATATACAAGAAGGAATTTCAACTCCAATTCTAGGAATATAGATAACTACTTGTTATGCAGGGACAGAAAAAGTTAATACCATTTGTAATGACCCGCCAATTCTCAATGGCTTGAGAGTACAACGAGTCATTAATAGGACGTAAGTGAAATCCCCATGACACCCAAGGCTGGAAATAAATGCCAAAGGGTTTCAAATAAAAGTGGGGTATGATTTACCCTTTTAAAAAATAAACCAATAAACCAACCAACCAACATTCACTATACGATGCATGAACAAAAGAAAGACAGCTAAACAATTTCATTTATGTCAAACCACATCAATGTGAACTACAGTGGAAGACCAAACCAAATATCAAAGTACACATCAGATAATCAACTGAAGACTCTCAAAATAATCATTGACTCCATGCTCCACAACCTCCATGCTCCACAATCATCAAACAACCCCAATCATCATGAGGTTTTACAAAAAAACATGGGAAGTGTTACCTTTTCCCTTGCCCCGGAAAATAGAATCTGCAAAATCACCAAAGTGACAAAGAAGGGGTTAGTATAAAACACAGTAGGTTTTCCTCAATGAATTCCCTACTCACGCCACAAGGATTGAAACAATAGGCATAATTATATAAAACTGTTTATATAAAACTATTTCTCAAAAATAGTTTATAACTAAATATAAACAAGTTAGTAATCCATTTATACAAAAATCATCCAAGTGCCATTGAAACCATGATTTCCATAAAGTTATATTTATAGAAAAATTACTAAACAAGATTTAGAACCATTTCACAATATCCCCTTTTTAGCATACCCAACCATTTAACAAACCCATGCTACCTACCATGCATGCTACGTTATGACAGATACATATGAGCGGTTTCTCGTCGATCTACAATGTCGTCACAATGTAATTGTTACCCATGTGCCATTACTCCATTGGCACCAAGAACAAGGTCATATTTCAACCAAGCCACGTACATATAGTTACAATGTGTCATTAAAAATTTGGCACTGAGAACAAGGTCATATTTCAACCAAGCCTCCTATATGCAACATGAACAGACAATACATATTCCCGAAAATCATTCCAAAACAACCCTTTAAATAAAAACCTTCTTTTTGAAAACCAATTCCCTCAAACCCATTTAAATTCCAACCCATTTTTATTCCAAACCACATTAATAAAACAAAATTTTTATTGAAAACCAATTCCATCATAGTCATTTCAATAAAAACAATTTCAATAAAACACACCTTTTATTTAACACTTATTTTTCATCAAACCATTTATAAATCCAGAAAATCTAAAATTTAAAATCATCATTCTAAATTCATGATGTCAAAACACATTGAACAAAAAATCACCAAGATTTCGTAATTTCATTAAAACCATAAATCATCACTAAAGAATATTTATTCCATGATTTTCAGAATACATTCCTTCCAAATAAACCAATTTGAATCTATGACAGTCAATTTTAGCGTGAGGAGTTGACTGTGAATCCTCCTACCCTTAGGGTTTGGACGAAAACCAGAACAAACAAATAAGGCACAAGAAAACCAGGTTTATTATTTAAAAACCCGCCTTAGATATCTTCTCCTAGCATGAAGAAGACCAAATATCATCATATTTGGAATCCACACAATTTGATCTACCCATAATTGGGGTAGAACTAAGAAACCAAGAGAAGTGGAAAAGTAGATCTAAGTAGATCTAGGAAAATGAACATGAATGATGAAAACGATCACAAACCTCAAGAATCTGACTTCAATTCACCAAGAGAGCCTTTGGATCACCTCTTCAATGATGAGAGAACACTATTTGACCTTAAGAGAATAAAAATACCTTGTTATGACCGCTTTGGAGGAAAAATGAGACACATAAAAGAAAAAACGAGTGAGATCAACTTTTTAAGGTTCTCATTTATGTGGTTTCACAGTTTTCCCAAATGGTTAGACAAAATGTGAACTCACTGTGTGTTAGGCACTGCCTCTGCTGATCCACGACGCACAACATGGATGCTTGTTTAGACAAACAGTGCACCGCCCATGTGGAAGCTACTGCCTCCAAGACCAACTACGCACAGTTTTTTCACACAGTTTAGAAAAACTGTGCGTTATCCGTGCGACTTCCCCTTTGCCTCAAAACATCATTCAAAGTTCTATCGACTCTTCTATTCATTACCCTTAACTTTAAAACCATAATAAGCATCAAGGTTTAAATAACGGCAACTGGGGGTACTACAAAAAATAAAATTGTAAGATTCACCATTTATTAGTCAATTTATTTCTATCATTTGATGAGTGATTTAATCAAATTATCTTAATCTTCCTCCAATTATTAATAATTATGTTGTTATTGTTCAATTAACCAGAAAAAAAATGATTCAAAAACTTGATTGTATAGTATATAAAAAAATCAATCTGAAAAATCTATGTAAATTAAATTATATAAATGTGTATAGTGATTTTTAAAATAAGGTATAGGAATATAGTTTATTTATGAACTAATATCCCTATAATTGTTAATATTTTTGAAAATACAAAACATGAATAAATGAAGGTAATATTGATAGAAATTCAAATGAATTCGCTTCGAATATTCTAATGAAAGTCAATTTAATTTTAACTTTTTAAAATATTGAATCATTAAAAAGAAAATAATATATTTACCCTTAAACAAATCCAAAAATGTACATTAAGAGAACATAAATTATCATCTCAATTTTCTCTCCAATTTATTTCTGAAAAAAAAAAGTATTATATCTTATGAAATATGATATTTTAAAATTTACGTGATGAAATTAAAAAGTGTAAACAACTGTCCATATTTAATTTTATGTATCTCACTCTAGGTTATAAACATATAACCATTTATTTTCAGGGAATGAGAGTTTAAATTGTTTTCTTCTATGTATTGTATAATAATATGCCTCAATCTAAAGACAATGGTTGAAAAAATTCCAACCCCCTATTAGGGATAATTATCTTATGAATAAGGTATATCGTTCAATAAAACATTAATCTCTTAATAATTATGACAAATTATGACAGCCATATCCCAGTAAAAATCCATTTGAAAACAATTGATCCGTTATTATATATTTAATCTAATTTTCTAAATCATTTCACACCAAAAGAATAATGATTTCTAATTTCATATAATATTAATTCTAAAATTTAATAAAGTTAAAAGCTTATTACCTTATGATTAAATCATATTCAAATTAAAATATTCAAAAAGTAAAACAATTAATTTCTAGTATCTAAAAAACATTAAGGATAATAATTTATCATTTGACCTCTGTAGATTTCATATTTCCAGGAATGCACATTGTATTTTTTATATAATATTATTCCTAAATTCATTTTCTACTCACTTCTATTGTCTTTATTTGGTCAAAATAAAAATTATTTAAATTTATTCATACCAATGATATCCAAAAAAGGAATCACCCCCCCCTGAACAATGCCACAACTTTTAATGATGGTCTACTAAATTAAAAAAACATATAAAAAATTAAAAAACATTAACAAAAAAACATACATATATTCAAATGGAAAATTATGTAAGATTAATAATTGAATGTATAAAGTAAATGTTTTTAAAGGTATTTGATACATGATTTGAAATTCTGGTATATAGGTATTTAATGTGATTATAAATTAATTTCATGAATGAAAGAACTTCTTATGTTAATTAATATTTAAAAACACTACCTTTTTCAAACATAAATTTAAATATATTTAGTTATCAATTATTGAAACCACTTTTGATATAGAGGATTTGATATTTTTTAAGGAATTTATTTTTTATATAAAATAATATTTCATTATAGGTTCAAAAAATTTAAATTTGGAATAAAAATTCGAACACCTATGAATAAACTAATTTTTTTTAATAATATGTCCTTCTCTTTGAATTGTGACTAATCCTAAATGTTTCCCATTTTTGGAATCAATTGCACAAAAAAATTGTAATTGTTTTATATCCTCAATATTTTGGTTCACTAAAACATATTTGAACAATGGACACTATCCAATGAACCTGTACCCCTTAAGGTCTTCTGGTTGGCATTAAGGAGGCCTGGGTTCGAAACCAGGTGGAGGAGAATTTCTATGTTATTGTAGTAGTATTATATTATTCACTATGGAAGTATTAAATCATATACTATTCTGTTTTTTAGTAGCTGAATCAATTCACTAAATTTTGGCCTTCGGGCCACAGGTTTGGGCCTATGGGTCTCAGGGACTTCGAGTCATCAAAGGAATTCGGGCCTCCAGGCCTTAGTTCCCAACAAACGATGGAGTTTCCTAGTTCATAATAAGAATGTACTAGAATAGGATCATAGAAAATAGTATGTGTAAATAGAGTAGACCTAACTAGATTTGAAGAATGCGAGGGTATATAAACTGCCATCGGTACCCAGCACCACGCAGCTTTGCGTGGTGCAATACTAGTCAATCGACAATGAAATGTTGGGAGC
The DNA here is from genome assembly GCA_963277665.1 of Viscum album. Lineage (NCBI taxonomy): Eukaryota > Viridiplantae > Streptophyta > Magnoliopsida > Santalales > Viscaceae > Viscum > Viscum album. Next base: position 1,391,318,668 of record OY728150.1, on the reverse strand, counting down.
TAAGGTGATAAAATGATGTAGAAGATAGGGAGGGGTCATTATAGTGGGATGGGAATATGGGTCATGTAAGGGGAATAGTATGCCTATAGGCCTTCGGGTCATGTATTTATCCATCAGGTCATTTTTGGCCTTGTTCATGGGGCATGTGGGTCATGTAATGGTTCCCCTTCAACCATTAAAAGGGGGACTATCCCTAATAATAAAAATAAAAGGACTTCACAACATTCATGAAATTGAAACATGTATCTTTTTATTTTCCACTGAATATGTCACAAAAAGAACAATTTCATTAATTTTTACAAGTTAATTAATGAATATATTTCTTTCGACTCTACATCCTCAATATATTATTCAATAAAATATCCTTTATGTTTTTTACATTTCATGGAATTTTTCATATGTGAATCAACATCCTTAATATTATCTATAATTTATTTGTCAATTACTCCCTTGATATATTAAATATTTTATCTAAAATAGTAAAATATGTCTTCATCATTATAAGTGAATGTGTAGTATCCTCAATATCCAAAAAGGAAGATTTATTATCATGATATACGATAAATGAAAAATTGGATTCATGGAATAAAATTATAGGTAAATTCAGTTTAACTTTTACAATAAAAAAAGATTATTTAGGGGATATATTGTATTAACTCAAACTATCATTCATTTATCATCACTCTTTGATTTAGTTTCACTATTCGAAGATAGATTCACATTTTAAATTATTGTATCATAACTAGAATTGATTAATTTTTTCTCATTTATAATTGAATGTTTCCCATATCTAGTCTTATTCTATTGTCTTGGATAATAATGTTAGATATTCTCTATATTTGAAAACTTTCAAGAGAGAGTATTAGTAGATTCATTTGTATTGTATTTTTCATTTCATACATTCTTATTACTTATATGGAAGACTTACATTTTGAAATATCACTTAATTCTCATTGAAAATTGAGGAATATAACTTTCAAAAATATCCATATAAAAATTATTAGAATAATAAATATTTTATGTACTAAATATTGATGTATGAGTTTCTAAACAGAACTCTTAGAATGTTGAAAATAATACACTCTCTGTTCATAAATTTCATTCATTAAATTCCACTTTTAGTGATTCAAATATTTTTTTAATGTTCCAATTAAATCACTAAAAAATATTTATAATATTTATAATATTATAAAATATGGTTCGTTAAAATTTTCAATCATTTAGTAAAATATAAATGTTCTTCTAAGATAGTTTTTCATCGAATATTTCACACAATATTATATATTTCAGACTATATAAAATCATTATAAAAATTTGGTGAACATACATAATGAATTTACATTGTAGAAAAACCATGCATTTACAACACAATCTAAAAATTTAAATTATAATCTAAATCATTGTTAATCATATAAAATTTTACATGTCCAACATATTTCAAATATTGTTGATTATTCTACATGAAAAAAGTGAACAAAAATATATCTCTATGTTAATTGTAATAGAATAATCATCTCTTATATGTTTTTGTAATTCTTCATTTATAAAATATGTGAAACTAGAAACATATTTGTCAAGTAATTTAAAATTTTTCATTTTAAAAATATTTTTATCTACATTAATATTGATATGATATTTTTTATTTGGTTTGAAGAGAATTTATAATTTCCACTATAAAAAATATATGGTTTGTTTAGATTCGAATAATCAAAAACTATGACTATAATTAATCCTTTCATTAGAAAATATAAAATACATGTTTCCTTATTCTTGGTTAGTGTAAGGAAACAAGATATTATTAATATCTTTATTTATTAATAAGGAATAATATATGATATAATGTCTTCCCCCATATAAACAAAAAATTTGGATGCTAATAGGAGGTGGATGAATTTTATTTGATTTGAAGCTTTACTTTTTTAGAGTATGGTATTAAATTGATTAGAAATAAATTGTTCTAATAAAAATATAATAAATATTATATATACAATGTTATGTAAATATTCATTTGTAAAAAATGTTACTAAAATATATATATCAATCCTATTAAAATTACCGATTAACAAAACTAATAATTTACATAGTATCATAGAAACATATAGAAAAACCATAAAGGATAACCAAAAAATTCAAGTCAAGTAAACTATTTACATTTAAAAAAAACATACTGGTGGATTAATAAATTGAATATATTTTAATAGTTTTAAAATAGTTTAATATCAAGGAGTAAGCTAGACAGAAGAACCAACTTCCAAAACATGGTGTTATTAAACAAACTATAGGTAGTATGTAGCCCTGTCCCTAAAAACCTCTTCGATCAAATGATAGATATAAGTTTTAAACACAATGTACTTAGTAAAAAATAGTATATCAATAATAATATAATCATAGCATAGAATCCTTTTGGATCTCAATAAAGAAATGTACCATATTCCACTCCAAAATCACCCTTTTCATGAATATAGAAATATATAATGAAAAAACTCACAACAACTGATCTAAGAGTAGCAAAGAAATATTTTACAAATGAATTAATTTTAGGTTAGTGGTGTTATGTAAAATTTTTCTTATAATCCAATTTCTAAGAATTATATTTCCACTTTCACTCTAACAAACCCTCAATTCAATTTAAATGAAATATTGTAACAAAATTTGATGGTAATATTCTATGTTATCTAGGAAGGATTGAAAAACATTAGAGGCAAAATCATCTACCGTTGAATATATTTCTATACATTAAGGAGTTACTCTACTTATAAAACACATGATTACATATATGACCCTGAATTTATAAAGTTAAAAATATTTTAACATAATATCAATGTTTTTAAAATAATAAGTTGCAGTTCATACCAAGAAAAATCAATAAAAAACATATATTTATTTTATTTTTACAAGAGTGCATTTTAATTTGGAGACCATAGAATATGATAGTAATTGATTCAATAAGAAATATCCTCAACAATAATGGTTTTGAGATATGGATTTACATAATTCAATAGTTGTAATCTTTGGGTTATATAAATTTTCATTAAATGTATTTATGAGATTTATAAAATTTTAAAATGATTACTATAAAACGAATTAAATTACATTATGAATTTATAGATACAAGTATATCTATGTATAATATTAATCAACTATAAATGTTTTTTTGATAAAAATGTGACTTCCCAAAGAAATAACGGATAGTTTAGGGGAACAATTAACATGAAATATATTTCACAATATGTTTCATATTTTTTTATGAGAGAAAAAAATGATATTAAAAAATATTTTTTGTGAAGCCGGAATATAATTGAAATATGGAGAAAAATAAAGAGTAATTATTTCACATTTATATTTATATAGAGTCTTCTATGGTATTGTTTAGTAAATTATTGTAATTAATGATTTGTCTTTATTTTATTAATTTTGAGTTAAAAACACCTATAAAGGAATAGAGTACTAATTATATATGTTTCTGTATTGTAATGTATTTTTCTAATGGTGGTGAAGGGATAATATGGTGAGGTAAACCTTGGTATTAGTACTAAACAAAACCAAAAACATGAAGACACTCATAAAAATTTTAGAATATTTTGTTGTACATCATCACATAATTAGTGAATACTCTCTAGGTAGAGACTGTTTGGATAAATCAAGTAATTTATCACCTTATGTGACTTTATTTTATTTATATGTATTTTTTATCTTATTTTAAATTTAAAATTTTATATCTAATTAGTTTCCATAAGAAAATGTGATATATATGGAAAAGAAATTCACTCACCCTAATTCACCCTATTGAGGTGGTAAAGACCATAGGGATTGAATAGTTTTTCATAAATATTATGGAATAAATGATGGTATGAGTTTACAATAAAAAATTCAGGATGAATTTTACTATATACTGTACATGAATTTTCATAAATATAATCAATTTTTTTGGGTCTTATAAAATTTCATCCATCATAGTGAAAATTTTAATTTTAAAAAACATATTTCACATTTAATTGAAATTGAATAAATAAAAAAATCATCCTCTAAATAGAATATTTCATAATATTATTATTTTTGTAGAAAAAAAACATAATCAGAAATAAAATCCAAACTATATATCTAAACACACCCATTATGAATTTTTTAATTAATATCATAGAAATTATTATATTTTGTGGAGAAAACATCATCGAACATTAAATTATTACATCTAAAAATAATTTATAATTCTTCCATGTAGGTAATCACAAAACAACCATTTATTGTATAAATTACAAATGAAACTAAACAATTATAATCAACTTATGTATACTCTAAAACAAAAATAGTCCAACAACGGGTGTGAAATGATTAAAATTTAACGGCATGTTAAAAAATATTATAATAAAAAATAACTTATGTTTCTAATATCATTGATTAAAAATATAACCATATAATTAAGATTTAGTTTGATCCAATAAACAATATATATTTTCATAACCTTTATCTTTGATGTTTGGAAAATAAAAAAATCAGCACCATATTGCTCTAACTTATTAATAAATATAATATAATCTTAATATTACGGATTTAAAAATTTATATTCTATCCAAAAAATATTAAAATTATTTTATTCAATGATAATTTCGAATCTTTTACTAATATTAAGGAAAATTATTTTCTGTATTTTAAATATTTCTTAAGAGGGTTGAATTTTCATAATTTCAATTAAAATTTAAAAAATAACAATTTTTTGAATTTTTTTTAAAACAATTTATTTTTATATCAAATATATTGTTATATTACTGTATTAAGTACGAGTATTCATATTTTAAGTTTTGATGATTAAATCCAAAACTATTTTAATTTTTACCTCAAAATTGGAGAAATTTAAAATAATAAAATGATCATAATCATTCTGATAACAAGTTAATTTTTTATTAACATTACCTAACTCATTATAATTATAATTATAATTGTTTTTATTCAATGAAGGATTAAATAAATTATAATTTAAAAATTATTTTCATCAGAGATCATATGGTTGAGGTTTATGAAAATATTTTTTATCGGCTAAATAAAAAATTTTAAAAAATGGTTTTAAAAGTAAAAAAAATCATTTTTAGGATCATATTAGTCAATATATTTTTTTAATAATTATTTGCTCATTAATTATAATTACATGTTTTAGAATAATTCATTTTAATAATATTAATTTTTTTTTAATTTTAACCATGAAATTATTTTTTTGATTAAACAATGATATCGAGATCTCACAAATGAAGAATTGAAAAATTGAAACAAATGGATTAAGATCATATATAAAAATATATGAATAACTAGTAAAAATAGTTAACAAAGTAGAAATATTTATATAAAATCCTTAAATTTTTTTACTTTTCTTGATCTTTTTTTTTATTAAATTGTAGTTTTTTGAAATACAAAATAATTTTTTTGTTTAATTAATTCTATAAAATTTTCCTTTAATGAAAAATTTAATTTTTTTAAAAAAATTACCAATGTTAGTGTGGAGATTTATCTTTTCACTTTTATTATTTGCATAGAATTATAACAAAACATCATTAATATTTAATTAGTTTGAGTGTAATTAATTTCTATTTATAGAACATATATTAATCAAACTGACTAATTTTAATATGAAATGATATTTTTAAATTATAGGTGAAAGATATGTGCTAAATTAAATAAAAAATTATAAAATTTAAATCTTGATAATATTAGTTATAAATTATGTTAATGATGAAAATACAAAGAAATGTTATTATTAGAAATAAATATAAAGTCTCAAGAAATTTAATTTTATTTAGTATTTATAAATTACCTATATTCCAATGAATAATAATTATGTTACTATTTAATAAAAGAAGAAAATGGTATTCATAACCATTGAGACATGTAAATAAATTAATTTTCAATTTGACAACTAAAAGCAAACCAATCAAATAAAAAAACATTAAAGAATTAATATTTATTAACTTTAAATAACGAATCCACAAATTAATCAAGATTATAAAAATAGAACATTCACTAGACTAATATATAATTTAAATGAATTCGTTAAAAAATAACATTAATTGAAAAAACCTGAATACTTATATTAAGTAGATCATATGAAGGATTCTGAATTTAAATAAGATTATTTGGTTATTAACAATTATTTTATTCTATTATGAAATATTTTTATGAAAAATAAAAATCTATGGTTTTTATTATTCAATAATGGTGTGAGTATGTGTTAAAAGGTATCCACACCAATAAATATTTTTAAAATAAAATGAATATATAAAAAAATAACATTTATAAGGCGATGGTAAATATGTACTAATATATTAGATAAATATAAGTGTAGAAAATAAAAATGTTAATAAGAAAATATATATTCTTATCAGTTTCAATCTTTGATAATACATCATACACAATATTTTTATCTCAGTATATTTGGTTCACCATTAATATGATGTGATACAACGTTCATATGAAATATATCGATTATATAATGATTATTTATAGAACATTTAAAAAAAATTGTTAACTATTTGAAATACCATCATAATATCATATTCAATCCACACCGTTTTCCACCCATGTTTTGATCATATCTCACAATAATAAGACTTTCATATGTTCTATTTTGATATATATTAATTACCTATTGTATTTAAAAAATGATCCCTTAGAAATATTATAATTTTTTCTATATATATATTCACAACTCAGTAGCCTAGTATCACCAAATGTTTCCACTTCAATATAGACCTTAATATAAAGAGGATTTGTAGGACTATATTTTATGTATTTAAATATTTTCAATATTAAGGTAATTGTTTACACATAAGATTTTGGATATTTATCATACAATTATAGAAGTTCATAATAGTTCCTATATATAGTTTTCATCTATATTGATACACTTCATAAAATCAATGAAAATATAAAAGGATAATATTTTGTAAACCTAAAATATCATAAATTTTATTTTTTGACAATATTATATTTAAAAAACACACATTGTTCAAGAGCATATACAAAATGCAACACTTATCTTAAATGAACCATGAATTTTTCTAAAATATGACTATTATAACATAACTGTTAAATTTCTAGGTATAAATATCTATAAAAATATTATTAAAAATAATTTGACAATTATAAATAATATATTAAATTTCTAAAAATTTCCATTGGTTAGGGAATTATAAATAATACATATTTGGTAAAATAGTAATTTCATTTCATTGAGATGTATCATTTTGATTAAAATTTTGACCTAAATTAAAATTTTATTTATTTAATTATATATAATCTTACTAACAAAATTTGAATTATTATTATACATTGTTTTTTGATAAGTTTATTTTTTGTCTTACATAGAAATTTGTTAAATTTCCATTTCTTTTTATTTTTCATCATAATATAAAAATAATTTTTTTTTTCAAAACCTAGAAATGTTGAACGATAATTTTCTCGAAAATAAATTGTTTTTAAATAATATTATATTAGTATTATACTCATAGAGATTATAGATAGACCATAAAAACTATAATTGATAAATGAATACTATCACATTATACAATTTATAAACAAATTAAAATATAATTTTTACAAGTGTAAAAAATATAAAATATATAAAATAAATTGGTAAAATATGTATCACTATGATAGGCTAGAATCATCCCCCTCATGAACAAAACTATAGAAAACAATAACAATACTAGTAAAATAATAGACATTATAGAAAATCGAAATATTTAACTTTTATTATTATTGAGGTGAGTGATTAAATAATAAATGAATTGGTATTTATATATGGTAATGTTACTGTTATAATAGTAATGTGGTCGTTGGAATAATAACATGAAATTTGAAAATACTAAAATGAATTATGGGAATATTAACTCGATGATTAAAATATTAATTTGACTTAAAAATACTATAATGATTTACAAATAATATTTATCATTATTAATTTAAGTAAATATAAATATTATAATGTATAAAATGACAATATTTATAATACCAATCGATGAAAATATTGTACATTTTATACAATCTATATTTTAAATAATTTCATGAAGAAAATATTTATATTTAATATAAAAATACAATATGTGAAAAATTTATTTCGAAGAATTGAAAATAATTTTCAAATTTATTATATAGAAAATTTTTAAGGATGATTTGATAGTAATTTTTGAAAATATTAACTTTTCCATTATTAGTAAAATTATATGTTTTTTCTTATAACTTGTGTATATAAAATTACCCAATTCATGATATAATAATGAACTAATCATTTTAATAAAATTATATTCTTCTAATATATAATTTATTTCCCAAACGAGTCATTAAAATATAATAATCATATTTTTCTAATATAAAAGACATTTTCCAAAACTAAACGTCAAATGTGATCACTTAAAATATAATTTTCCCCATTAAATTTTAATAATATAATAATGTTAAATTATATGGTTGTTTAAATTCTATAAAAAATTATATTGTACTAATATATGATTTATAAGGCCAAAATTTACTTTTACATGTTTTATCTTTGATATATTATTTTATTTAAAAAATTCCCTTCTCTTAAATAATATATAACCCCTCTATCATTTGAAAACTACATATCTCTCAATTTTAAAGGAAATTTTATTTTTACAAAATACTCCCTATTAATAAATTTATAATACCTATATACATTATATTGTAATAAATCACTAAACAACAATGGTCTTTTAGGGTCTTAAAATAGAGGCTACACCTAAGAAATAATAAGTTTCCATCAACTCATATTTTCATTTATTATATATATATTTCCCCAATTACTTATAGAAACAAATCATCTAAAATATATTGGGTACTATTTTAATATTATAATTTTTTAAACCTATTCAACATATAAAATTTTGGGGATATATAAATTTCAATCTTCTTATTCCTACTCTTTTGACAATGTCTCCTCAACTCCTAGTTAACCATCAATAAAGAAATTTGTAATCCTTCTATTACCCCAAATACTATGTATTGTTACTATAAATTATTTAGGAAATATTAGTTTAAAAATAGTTTTACATATATGTTTATAATATTCCATAGTTATGTTAACTAATTAAAATATGACCCTGATCAAAAATGGAAATGTAAAAATAAAATGGGGAATTTCAATGAAAAAATGATATCAAAAAAATTAATGTTATAAAATACTATAATTAAATAGAATAAAATAGTTGTAATGAGTAGTCATTGAAAAATGACCTTAACTCACATCTGGAATAATGTTTTAATAATTCCATGTTTATTATATAAGAGGTGGAAAAGAAACCAAATACTGTGGGATCCAACGTAACGGGATTATCAAACCCAACTACTTTTATTTGAGTTATACATATTTTACGATAGTTTCAGTTTGGATATTCTTATAATATTATATAAATATTAGTTGAAAATCATTATCTGTTTATATTTGTTATATTCTTCCTACCACCTTGATTTTTATACCAAATAAAAACATTTTCCATCCCATGATTTTCATTAAAAAATTTTTTTACTCATCTTGAGTTGTTTCTTATTCAATTAAGTGATATAATTATTTATTGGAAATATGTTTTACATTATTCGTTCTGGAACCCCAATATTATTCATGAAATTATAATTTTTAAAATATGAATTAAACCCATTCATTTCCTAGCGTAATTTCATGAATTTGATTATTTTATGTTCTATGTTTCAAGAAATATTATGTAAATATTATGATGAGATGGGTGGGCCAATAATTATATATCCTTCCAACTGATTGGGTAATTTGATATATCTCATGTGATAATATTTATTATTTTTGAATATGATGTTTACAATATTCAAAATTATGATGTTTTGATTTATAAACATATATTATGCATGAACATAAAACTATATTTGTTCTCAACAATATGTGCTATTTAAAAACATGACAAGTTATTTCATTTTTATGCATTGACGCATTCCATTTCATTATAAAAAGTTTAACTCATGACTTTGATGATGATCATATTCTTATGATATGGTGGTTGTGATTATTCTCACCCAAGTTATATTGATTATTTTCCCTTATTTATTCTTCTACTTGGCATTTATATCACCCATTTTATTGATTTAGATCAACTTGTGACTACATATTTTAAATGGGATGTGTTTCCTAGAACGATAATGAATAAGTATTCAAATAAATGTTAATTTCATATTATGTAAAATTAATTTAGGATATTGATTTTCCAAGATACTAAAACATTATATCCATGAATGTGTGACAATTTTTTATTTTTCTATTGAATGATTTAACAGTAATATAAGAAAAATATTGGTTTTTATAGTTGGTAATAGAGGGATACTTTAGTTAAATTGAGAATTAATATCATAAAACATTATTTACCACCCTTAAATTGACTATACATATATGAAAATATATGTGATTATTTGTTTTATAAAATGGATAATCATAGGAATACCATAAGATATGACTATAGTGTTAATTTTTCAAAATAATAAATTTGGTATTAAGTATTTGTTTATTTATATTCTTATCAACCCTTTTCTACGTTATAAAATAGCGGGAACCATGAGAAACCAAGATAAAAACCCATATGAGGTAAAATATAATGATTTTACAAATGATATAGTAAATACCAATGCAAGTGGAGTTCAAAAATATATAGATATTTTACCCAGCTATCACAGATTATGAATATCAACCTAAACCATGTGGAACATCTACCTACACTCAATAAGGGACAGCTGGATATTAAGTCCATTATTCTTCATAAACACCTACATTCAATGGATATTTGGATCCCCATGTGATGTAATAGTGGTTTAACTAAATGCAAAAGATATTTTATGTGATATACTGTTCTAATAAAGATAAGGTGACTCATCCAATATATTAATTTAATGGATAAAGAAATAAATGGTGGGTGATAATTACAAACACAAAGTCGAATGATAAAATAGATGATATAGAGTTGGATGTAATTAAGAGAATATATCTAGAAAAGTATTTCCCCTAAACTCTTAGAGGAAATATTGAGAAGGAATTAATAAAGATGAAGAAAAAGTAATGATAATTCATCACAACCTATGAGGAAAAAATCAAAACTCTTGAAAGATATTACATTAATCATTTTATAACTAAAATTTTAAATATATATATAATAATTAGTATTTTAAAAAACATTCAAAAGTTTACATCCATTTTATAATTCAAGAGTTATGATTAATTTGTTCAGTGTTCTCTCCATGTAGAAATGTAGTATAGAATGTTTTCTATTTCACATGTTGTTAAAGAGTGAAAAATATTTTTAAAGATTTTGGGTAAAATGAAAATGGACGAAATAGGATATAAGTACCCACATGTAAGAAATATGGGAATAATAATCATATAAATTGAGTCCAATATGTTGGGAAATGATTCATGTTTTGTTGAGAAGGCCACCATGCTTAGGAATATCAAAGAGACAAAAAGAAGATGACCAAAATGATATTGTCATGGATGGAACCTCCCAATACAGCACCCATGGTTTTATTCACTATCAATAGAGAGAAGGGTAATTATGAAATGTAGTTCACTAAACCGCGTGTCCTTAAGGGTAATTAGTTTTAGATACCACTAATGTATAATGAGAATGGGAAATATTATGCTATAAATTCTACTAATATGGAGCATCAAAATGATTTCGTACATGATAGAATTAAAATTCACACAATAATGTAACAAGTTTTATTAGATTAGGGTTATATGAATTCAATTATACCCTTTATGTTTTCTTTAACCAATTAAACAATTCTTTAAAAAATTATTGTCGATATATCAATAAAAAACACAAAGCGGTTAGATTATTGCAACCCAAGTGTTGAACTAGTTTTCTATAAGAATCTATGGGAATATTGTTCCAATTAATATTATAATACTTCAAATGATTGATGTTGATTCTATATAAGTAATGGATTATATCTCATTATATTGAGAACAAAAAAACATTCTGGAAAAGGAAATATCGTTCTAATTTCAGAAACATCAATTGATTAAATAAAATTTAAAGGTGGATTATGAATATCCTTTAGAACCTAGCAAAATGGTGTGAGTGATTATTCTATGTGAGGAAAACTAATTATACCAAATGGTACCATCAAACAAAATAATAAAACATGATGAAATTACCATTAATAAGTTATAAAATGTGGTATTTATTGAGGTGTTTCATGGACATACCCTATATATTGATATAGAATTATCAATAGGGATTATACAAAAAGCCAATCATAACATCAAATCCCCCTATAGGATGACCCATATTGAATTTGTGGATTTAATGAAGAAAATTTAAGGTCATTTGGAAAAAGGTTCAATACACCTTAGTTAATATTCTTAGGGTGCAACTATTCACCTCACAATGAAAAAGGATGTATGAGATTCTATTGTGCATCAACTACCATTATCTTAGTAAAATCACAAAATAAGAACAGGTATCTCATGCCAAGGATTGATTACTTGTTTTATAAACTATGAGGAGATTAGTATATATTGAATGTTTATCTTCATTATATATATCATCAGCTAATGTTGAAGGAATATATTTATATGATTTAATTTCTTTCAATGTATGTGAAATATGAGTTCATGTTGATTCCATTCATATATAATAATTCTCCAGAAATCATCATTGATTTGATGAATAGATTCCCTAAATAATACATTGACAAATTCATGGTAGTGTTTATAAAAGATTTTTTAATTTAAACCAATATAAATGAGGAACATTAAGGATGTCTAATTATTGTGATTGATACATTATTAATGGATAAAATGTATTTTATGTTCATAAGGAAATACTTATAGATGTAAAAAGGTTACATTCATAGGGTACGTGTTCATAGGTGAGGGAATTTCAATGGTCCCATAAATTTAAAAATAAATTGGGGAATGAACTATACTCAGTAGTGTAACATAAGTCCATAATTTTTATATCATAATATAGTATTACTGATGGAATGTGAGTAATTTATCAAAATTCTATATCCTACTATCCTTGTTAATATATAATAAGTTAAAGTGTGTCTAGGTAGAATAATGTGGGGAAGTAGTTGAGGATCCCAAAAATCGGCTACTAAATTCACATGTATTCAAATTACCAATATGTATAAAAGGAGTTTTTTAGACAATAAAGCATTGATGAAAATCTTGGATTATGTAATAAAGAAAAATGACAAAGTGACATCCTAAGACTCATGAATATTGGAGAACGGTGAGAAAAAATAACCAAGAAATGACTATCCATTCCCATAAATATTTTGAATCACTACTTATATTGTGATAATTGTGACATATATATTGATCATAAGATTCAAAACTAAATTTTCACACTAAATGAGATCATCATTTGTCAATGACTATGTTTGGAGATAATCCAGGTTAATGATTTATCAATTCACTAGCATTTTAGAAAGTTGAACAAGGTAGCTGTTTCTATTATAAGAAAAGGCAGTGCTAATTTATCCATTATGTGGATTGAGAAATACCACATCATCATGGATTTGAAAATTATTGATCTAGAAATCATACTATTTGGAAATACATCATACCTTACACAAATTATTTCCCAACATTCTATCAAATATAATATCAATGACACAAAAAAATAAATGATCTATAGATAAAAAATAAGGTAAATGTTAGAATGTATAGGAAGATACAAGGGTACAGTAATGATGAGAATTGTATCATTTTTTGGAACTAGACATTGTGTTCTAACATCACCTATGGTAATGAATTGTATATTGGACAATTCATATAACTCATCATTCCCCATCATTCATAATGTACCAAGATGTATCATGATCATCAAGAGAACTTTAGGGATGGCGAATGATAAAGAATATTTCTGATTATATTTCAATATTCATGGTACATAAATAAGTTAATGAGTAGTGATAGAAGTATATGGTGATGATGAAACCATTTCCTATTACCATATGGGTATTAGATAATACCACTATAGTCTTTTTCAGCAGTCTCCGAAAGAGATCCAAAGGTTACAAAATGTGATAGGGTTGTGGTGGATGAACTCCCCAAGAATTGGCACTCCATCTATGTTATGGAAGAATAATTTATTGAGAAACTTTCTTATATATATTTGAATAAATTTTTTAGGCTGTATAGGTTACCGCATTTGTTCATTTATGACAATAATTCCAGGTTCACATATATATTTGAGGGAATCCTATAGCAAAATTTCAATACTTAATTAATTTTGAGTATGAATGGTCTCCACCAATATTAGTCCCAATTGAATGTTTCTAGTCATATAATTGTATCACTTAGAGGGGTAGGGGTGAATCAGTGAATTCCATTACTTTTATTTTTGTTTTCAATTGAAGAGTTATTCACCTCATGTTAATGATTTCATTTCCCTACTGAGTAAATAAGCGACACACATCCAAAGAACACAACAATTTATACGGTTTGTTGGTCAATAAGAATATCTACCTCCTCTGTATGGTTTAGAAATGATGTAATACCATACAATCCACTAGAAATAAATCCTTGGATTACAAACAAATAGGATCTAACCTTTAACTTTTGTAGCAATAAAAAATAATACAACTAGTACATGTGCACCCTCTTAGCCCAATAGTGTAATACATTTGGTTTGTAACAACTAATTCTACCAGTGATTCTATTCAAATCAACAAAAATATTCATTTGAAATACAATTCATTAATCCCTTACCCAAAATATAGGTAAGAAACACCTAGTAATTATTATGAAACATTGAGTCTGTTATTTTCTGAGTCTGATTCCTCCGAGAATGATTTATAAAAAAATACTCCATGTGTTATTTTCAGATAGAATACAAAGGAATTTAATTAAAACCATTTAAATAATAGAATAAAATTTGTCAATCTGATTAGAATATGAATGAATCTGAACCACTTGAAAACAATTGTCAAGGTAAATAGAATTGATCTCTTCTTATCTATAGAATCTCAATTCTTCTATATATTCCACATAGAACAGTGAAAAAAAACATAAATTACAAACCATATTATCCTTTTATAGGTGACTCAAAACAGGTTTAGGCTGGAATCCCTAAACATTTTCCCACTCAACCAAATTAACCCACATTTTCATATCTCCTGAAATATCAAAGAAATTATGTATTCATCTATGCTTCTTGATTCATTGTGAAACATCTAAATCATTACCAATTATTCTTCAAAATCAAATTTCAATTGATGATACCAATTTAAATTATTTTTAAATTAATTTTCTGATCAACTTAGTTTGATTCCCAATGCAAATTTCTCAATACGATTCTGAGAACTGATTAGATTTAAAATCTTGTATTTAAATGATCATCTCCCCCTCAAAAAATCATTCTGTAATATCCTTCTATTTAATTTTCTCTTGATCCACTTGGTAAACCACAAATCATTAAAAAATAGTGATTCTATTATGATTACGTTCATGACTTCAAAATTGTTAAGGATAAGCTTTAGTATCGTATGATATTAATTTGAAACCATTATAACATTTCATTCATTCCAGATACTTTCTATTCACCTTAACCTAATAATGATCATTCATGAATACAAATGGTATTGATTTAATTATCCTCAATACAATCATTTCTATTTACATGTATTTGGGTTACGATCATTTATAATTATGATTCTTGGATATGATACCAAACTATTTGATAAGCATGATCTTCCTAGACATGATAAAAAACATTCTAATAATGATTCCTTCTTGATCAGTACCATCTATTTTCTTTTATTCTAACCAAATAAGATCAAATAAATTCTTAATATGATTGAATCTCAATTGGCATGATATCTCTCCTTTTGTTCTACCTGAAAATAATTTTTTTGAAAAAAAACCAGGGTCTTATCTTTTACAGGCATCACCTCTTCCATTGGCACCTCATCAATCGAGACAACTTTCCATCGATATATCGCTTGTTATAGACACCATATTCTATAGAAAATATCTTTAATCGAGGACACTTTTCATCAACAAAACCTATTCAATCAGAATCACCTATTCCTTTGGAACCACTTGATTAAAAATCACACTAGATCTTTTACTTACACTTGATATCCAATTGTTTTTAAAGGAAATAAATACAGTATCTTTCTCTTCTTGTCACTGCGTCTTCTTTAATTGGAACCACCCCTTCAATTTGGATACAATTGTTTTGAAAAATAATCGATACCCCTTTTTTCTATCTACCATATGGATAATATAAATTTGAATATTATTATTTTACGATTGGAAGCATCTCTTTCAATCCCCTTTATTCTATCAAACATAAATCAATCATTCTCAATACAACTCATCGTTTATCTGAAATACAAATCATGAAAAGAATTATCACAATTACATCATAAAGTATGATAAAATTATATTCACTCTTTCTTTCCTTCTCATTATGGGAACAATCATTCTTAATACATGTGTCCAATTGTCAGAAACCATGGTTCTAATTCATTTCAAAACAGAACCCAAATGAATTTTTTCCATAAAACAAATTGAAATGATTTACATTTTTCAAAACATACCTTGAAAACAAACGACAACACATAAATACATAACACCATCATTGTTATCTTGGACCTAATAATATCCCCCTTTGGATTTTGTTGTCAAGAGTGTTTCATAAATCATTAATCATTGTAACCTCAAACAATGGATTACATATCAATAATTCCAAGCCTACATGAGCATGCTCATTTCTGGAAACCAGAATAATTGATAGAATGGCCATAATTTCCTTACATTATTCCTTAAAAATCATTCATCATTCATATCCCTTCAATTAATCTTTCCATCTTACCTGAAAAAGAATTCATTTCCTAAATCCAATTTATAAAATAATTAGAATAGTTCAAATAGAAAATAATTCTGAATTCACATACTAACCACAACGCTCTCTATAACACAAAATATATATGAAACAGTAAAATTCTACTCCTCGCAAAAACAATCCAAAGTTAATGATAGAGAGGGGATATATACCCATACCTAAACCAAAATGAGATAGAGGCTGGACAACCATGTTCAACCTCATTTTAGAGAATGATTCCTTTGATAATGTTTTTGGGAAAATATCATAAACTTATTCCGATGTCAGAAAATAATCCACCATCAATTCACTATTCTCCACATGGTATTTGCTGAAATAGTATTTGATTTCAATACGTTTTGAATGAGAATTTTTTATAGGATCCTTAGTGAGATTGATTGTACTTCGATTGTCATAAACCAATAGCAAGGGTAACTTAACATTAACAAGTAAGTATTCTAATTCTGTTTTTATCCACATAAGTTGAGTAATAGCAACATACACCTATTTAGAGATAGTAGGAGTTACTAAATTTTGTTTCTTTGAATGTCCATTAACTTATTTAATTTCTATAATTAATACAACAGGAGATGTGGAACTTCTATCATCAACATTTTCTACCTAATCTGCATCTGAGTACCTAAATAATTTAATAATATTTGAGATGTCATATTGGATTCCAATGTTTTTTGATCCATTGATGTATTTGTGAATTCATTTTCAAGTATTTAAATATGATTCTATTTTATTACATTTAAATCTTTTACATAAGGTAATGATATAAAAAATGTATGGTCTTGATTCAGTCAAATACAATAGGCTTCCAATCAGCTACCAATACAATTTTTGATCAACTCTTTTTTACTTCAACATCTTTACTCAACTTTGATCCAACTAAAATCGGTGTGGAAACAGGTTTTTAATTTTTCATTCCAACCCCATTAATATGTTCTTTTCATACTTTTCTTGGGATTGGAAAATGTATTCCTTCAATTGCAGGATTTTTAAGACTAGAACGTTTTTTATTTCTCCTAGTATAGACATTTCAAATACATTTTTCATTCCATTAGAAAAGCTTTTACAACTTTCATAATCATTCCCAACAAAGATAATATCACCAACAGAAACAATTATAATGAGGGAATAATCGTGACATTCAATGATTTAATGATTGTTTTGTACTATTCCTTTATTAAATTTCATCTTTCTTAAGCATGTATTTAATTTGAAATAACATTCCCTCAGAGATTTTTTAGACCATAAAATTATTTTTACAATATTCACACATAATATTCATTCCTTCCAAAAACAAACCATAAGTTTGTTTAAAATAAACATCTTCTTCAAGATCATCATTTATGAATATAGATTTAACATACATTTGAATGATCATTTAGCCTCGTTTGGTGGAAATAGAAAGAAATATTCTTATTTTTTTCAATTCTATACAATGGAGAAAAGTCTTAATCAATATAAATTCCATCAATCTTTGAATACCATTTGCAAACCAATCTTGCTTTGTTTCTTATAACATCACATTTTTTATTCCACATGTTCTGGAAAACCCATTTTGTGCCAATGCTATTTTTTTCATTAGGATTGGGTATGAGTTCCCAAGTATTATTATATGTAATCTAATTAAATTCATCATTCATGTCTTGAATCCATTACGGAGGTTCAAAAGCTTCATCCACATAATTCAGTCCAACTTTTTAGTACAATGAAGTATGTGTAATGGAATTTGTTGTTCTTATTGTTTGAACCTTCTGATGTTGATCGCCTATTATATTCTATGCTTCCACATGTTTCCTCATTATTGGAGAAGATTTTCAATTGTATTCCTCATCATTGGCAAGATTTGAATCCAATTCTTCACCTTTATTTGGATTTCAATCGTTTCTATCATTATCAGAATTATTTTCTTTAACATGATCAAATAATTTGTCTTCTTGGGCATGTTTATCTTTCTCAGAGCTTTCAAAAACAATCAAATCAATTGTATTAACAATTATTTATGTTTCTTAGTTGAAGTATCTATATCCTATTCTTTTTGGAGAATTACCAAGAAATATTCCCTCTTCACCTCTCTAATCAAAATTTCCATAGATTCCACCTTTCTTCTTTATAATGCATGGAGTCCTGAAAACACTCAAGTGTTTCAAACATGGATTTTTTCAAAAAATAATTTACATAGAGTCAAAACTGATTGAGTCCTATAGAAACAATGGTTCTGAGTGTAATAAAAAATACTCATTGCTTTTCTACATAAGTTATGAGAACGGCCATGTTCAGGTATCATGGTTCTTCCCATCTCCAATAGGTGTCTGTTCATTCTTTCAACAACCCCATTTTGATTGGTAGTGTATGGGGAACTGTATTCATTCTGAATTACATGTTTTTCAAGGAAATCATTAAACACTTTTCTTTTGTATTCACCACCATTATTTGTTCACAACTTCTTCATAGAATACGCACATTCCTTCACTTCATTTATTTTAATGATTTTAAACATTTTCAAAGCATCTGATTTTTGGTTCATATACATGACATAAGAAATTAGATTAAAATTATCAATGAATGTAATTAAATACTTAAATATATTTGTTGAATTTTTCCTATGTTGCCACGTATATCAGAGTGTATCATCCCCAAGGGTTGTTTTGAAAAAATATCAACTTTCCCTTTCTCAACATTTGTAATATTTACTTTTTGGTAGATAGTTCAACCCCAATATATTCATGTTAAAAAATTAGGAATATCTCGAACACAGTCTCATTTAGATAACATGATCATGTTTAATTGACACATGATTTCAAGCCTTTTATTCCACAACTGACAATCCTCCCACATGCTCAAGTAATACGAGATTTTTATTTCACAAACCTAAAACAAATTACCTTTTGTAAATTGGCCTCTTATGATAATCTTCCCATCTACATCACTCTTCAAGAAAACACATCTTTTCTAAAGATAAATTTGTATCCCTCCTCACACAATTATGAAACAATTAGAAGATTGTGTTTTAGCCCATCAACATACAATGTTTTCTACGATTTATTTTTTTTCTTCTCCAATGAAGGATAACCCAACACCTATGATTTTTAAGGAATCATCATTTCAAAATTTCATTTTTCCATAAGTAAAATCTTTCTCATTCCTCACATATTCCATTTGGAATATCTTGTGAGAAGAAAAACCACTATCATGTATCCACAGTCTTTTTCATTTCCTGTCTTTTAATGATTTTTCAACATTAAGAACATTTTATCTAACATTTTTATTCATCACATTAATATTTTTAGAATTGAGGATCTTCTGTAGATCTAGTAACAATGAAATACAACATTTTTCAAGGTTTCTTGGTGGTTCACATCTTTCACAAATTATTTCCAAATGTTAGAACCTATTTTCAATCATCACGTCATTATTTTTAGATTTCATTAAGAAAACCTTCCCAGTTTTTTTCTTCCATGAAGATATTGAATCCCCCACAGTATCTTCCTTCCATAACATGTAAGAAAATATAAATATTGTTAATTAAACTGAAATATATTTTCAGCGTACCGGAATCCACATCAACACAAGTAATACCCATAGAAAGAGTATTTTTTTATGAATCATCTGTATTGATCAGGATCATGAATATGTTTATCATCAACATTATTTATTGAGCCACCAACCATTATTTTATATAATGGGTATTCTGATTCTTTTCTATATTATTGGATTCAGAAGTATATAAATATTTCATGGAATTAGATTGATTCAAAAAAATTCATATTTAGGTTTCCATAATACTTAATAAATTCTGGTATTATTCTTAGAAGAAAAAAATTCATTATTCTTCTCAGACATTGAAAGTAACTTTTGTTGAAAATTCTCCAATTTCTCTTCTTGAGAAAACATGCCTCCTTTATGGATAGAGTTTTTGAAACATAGACTTCTCTTTTGTGCTTCAGATAGTTTTTGTTTGACATGTTCCAACACTTCTTATATTTCCTTCAGCTTCATTCCACATTCAGAATATGATTCCATTCATATTCAAAAGTCTTCTTCATATCATCAATATCTTTAACCCACTTTTCTTTCTCACAAGAAAAATATTTTTTGTTTCTTAAGCATTCGACTTCAAACTTTGTGTTTTTATTTTTAAGTCTTCTGATCTATCTCAAACATTCTTTCAACTCTTATTTCGAACACATTTCATGATGAGATTGTTCTTATTTAGTAATACTGTATCCAAATTCTTCAACATTAACTATTTTAATAAAGGTATTTTCAATACCATGCACAATTGAATTTTTCGATTTAGCATCACACTCGGATTATTCATCATTTTTGGACAAGAAACGTCTTCTTTTTTGTTTGAAGAATATATTTTCTTTTCCTTTGTCTCCATTTTTGTTTGATGATATTATTGACTTTCTGACTTCAATATCACTAACCACTTTTTCATTATTTGAGGAAAATTATCCACAACATAACTAACACCTCAACATTAAAAACATTTCAAGGTATGTTTCCCTTGGTATTTCACTATACTATTCTCACAGTATTAGAGAACTACGATATGATTTCATTGATATTTTTAAATACCTCATATTCAGAGATAGAATCACCGACTTCATCTTCATTAATAATATTCATTGACATTTCTTTCTTCATAGCCCTGAAATAATTTTCCCTCTCACCCTTTGGATTGATCTTCATATCATTCTCTCTTTTCATTTCATAAGTGATACATGTTCTATGTAAATCATCCAGAAATAATGTTTCAGGATCTCTATCCTCAAATGAAGAAAACTTTTTCATCGAATTTTTCGTGTATCACTCTGAAGATATTTTCAACAACTATATAGTCATTGATATTTTCACCAAGTCATCTGATAGTAATCAAAAATTAATTATCCTTGGTAAATAATTCCCCAAAAGATTCATGTTCACCCATATATAAATCTTCAAACATCAATGTCCATATTTGTAACTTTTCATTATTTACTATTGTATTTCTATAATATATGTTTTCTTTTCACCCCATAAGAATTAAGCTATGGAAAACCCTTTCCCTCTCAAGAATTCACTTTTGGAAAGTTATGATAATATAACATTCATAGCCATTCTATCATTATCATGAAACATCATGCCAATAGGTGTAAGTGGATCACTATCACTAGTGGGAGGAAACCCAACTAATGCAGCATCAAGAACATCCTAAATGATAGACATAAGATATCGAATCATTCTATTAATCCATATATGATTGTTCTTTAAATAAAATACCGGATTACCTTTACTGTTCACACAGTTCATGTTCTCCATCGGTATAGAATAATGAAAGGAACCTCTATTGATACCAATTGAAAGTTCCCAGTTAGAGTAGTGTATCACTAAGAGGGGGAGGGGTGAATCGGTGATACTATTTTCAATTTATGATTCTTTTCAATTGAAACAAAAGACACCTCTTATTAAATATTTCAATTCCAAACTACGAAAAAAATCTACACACATCTAAAGGAACACAATGATTTACAAGGTTAACAATTCAACAAGAATAGCTACATCTAGGGTATTTTATTGAAATGATCCAATTCCATACAACCCACTTGAAATCAATCCTTGGATTCATAAAAGTAGGATGTACCATTTCACTCATTCAGTAATGTGAAATAATACAACTCGTGTATTTTCACCCTCTAAGAACAATAGGGTAATAAATTTGTTTTGTAACAACTCATGTTACTTGTTATTTTTTTCAATTCATTTAAAATATTCAATTGAAATATATTTCATCAATACCTCACCAAGAAGAAAGGTAAGAGACACCTGGATTTTGTTATGAAACACTATGTATGAACTTGTCTATGTTTGATTTCTATGAGTCTGATTCTTACAAAAACAATACACAAAGTCCTATATTCAGATAGAATACAATGAAAATGAATCGACAACACTTAAATCCTCTAATAAAATTGTCACGATGAATAGAATATGAATGAATCAGCTCCACCCAAAAACAATTGTCAAGACATGTAGAATTGATCTTTTGTTATCTCTACAAACTTGAACATTCTCTATCATGTACAGTGATTTGTGAAAAAAACAATAGAAATTACAAAGTTATTTTTTCTTTTATAGGTGACCCAAAATTGGATTAGGTGGGAATCCCCAAACATTTTCCCACTCGCCCAAATTCACACACATTTTAATTTATCCTGAAATCATAGAGCAATTATGAATTCATCAACACTTCTCTATTCATCACAAAACATCCAAAATATTCACCTCTTTTTCCTCTTTAGACTCCAATTTCAATTACTGAGAATGATATCAATTGATAGGAAAACATGGTTCCAATAAACCGAGTTTGCTTCCTCATGCCTATTGGTGAATATGATTCTATGAACCAATTCGAATCAAAATCTTGTAATTAAAAGTTCAGACCCCCTTGAAAAATATTCAGAAATCACATTCACTTTTCATTTTTCTTGACCCATTTGATAAAATATACTTCGTTCAAAAATAGTGCTTGTATAATGACTACCTTCATGACTTAGAAATAATTAAGGACAAGATTTAGCATTGCCTGGTTTTTATTGGAATGTAGTGTACCTTTCCATTCATTCCTACTTTTTTATTTTCACATCAACATAAGATTGGTCTTTTAGGAATATAAATGTTTTGGATATTATCATCTGGAATATGATAATTTCTTTTTATGATAAATTCTTGTTATGATAATTCAGGTGATGATCATTTCTCGTTACAATTACTAGTGACGATACAAAATAATATGATAAGGATGAACTTCCTTGATACAATACAAAACCATTGAACATGGATTCCTTTTTGATCGATACCATAACTTTTCTTTTATTCTACAAGAATATGATCAATTACATTATAAATACAACTAATTTTCAATCAGAACCATCTCATTCTTTTTTATCTACCCGAATATAATTGTTTTGAAAATCAATAGTTTTCTCCTATTCCATCAACATCGCCTCCTCCATTAGGACCACTTAGATCAACACCACAATCCATCATTATAACACTTTTCATCTGCACCATTTTTAATTGACACTAGCTTTCATCGGTACCAAATTTCATTGGAACTGACTATTCAATTGGCATCACCTGTTCCATTAAAACCACTATTCATCATCACCACTTGTTTATAAATCGGAACAAGATCTTTTAATTCCCCTTTGTATCAAATTGTTTTTCAAGACAATCCATACTTTCTATTTAACTTCTTATCGGTACTACTTCTTTAATTGGAACCTTCCGATCAATCTGGATACAATTGTTTTGGAAAACAATCAATACCACTTATTTCTCTCTAATATCTCGATACAATAATTCTCAATACAATTCTTTTCTTTTTGGTAGATTATCTTTCACTACCCATTTTTTCTATCAATATTGCATCATAAGTTATAAATAAAACCCATGATTTATATGAATCATGAATCAAAAATGAGTTGTCACAATTACATCAGAAAGTATCATATCTATCCAAAAACTCATGTTTCATTATTTCCTTCTCATACTGGAACAAAATTTAGAAATAGACAAGTCTAATTATCAAAAACAATTGGTCTGATTCTTTTAAATATCCCAAAAATCGTTTATCCAAAAAAACAAAGTGAAGTGATTTGGTTTCGTTAATACTTACCTTGATAACAAATGACAATACATAAATAGAGAACACCATCATCATCTTCTTGTTCCTAACACCAATATAAATGATCTATTGAGACACTCAAGGACATGTTGAGATCCTTATCAACAGAACTTAAAGAGGGATGGGATCAACATATCCCATTAGTAGAGATATCATATAACAAAAACAATAACTAAATTAATCAAATGCATCCATTTGATGATCTGTATGGGAATTTGTATAGAACTCAAACTTGTTTGGATTATGTTAGGTAATGATAGCAACTTAGGCCCGATCTTGTGAATGATATGACATAGAATATTGAAGCCACCCAAAAACATATAAAAGCTACTCAGTGTCAGCAAAATTACTATGAGGAAAACCAATTAAGGGACTTAGAGTTTGATATTTGAGACAATGTTTTTATTAAAATATCACTATAGAAGTGATTCATGTATTTCAGAATGAATGGGATGCTTAGACCTATGTATTTTTTCCCATTTTGAATTCATGATCCCATAAGAGTTGTGACCTATCAAATTGAACTTCCAACAAATATGAATTATGTTTGTGACGTGTTATATGAATCTCTCATGATAAACATAATACACAATCCCTAAAATTCACTAAATTTGAAGGTGGTACAACTAGAGAATGAACTCTCAAATGAATAGAAACATGTGATGATCATGGACCATAGAGAAAAATTTATATTCACAATACAAAACACCTTCAAAATGTTTTATAGAGTAACCTTATGTTTAAAGGGGTTACATGGAAACTATTAGCAACATTAAAATAAAAGTACACTCATATTTTTTCAACCAAGAATATGAGTTTAATCATCAAAGATGAAATATCACATGGGAGATGATTTTTAAAACTATAAAATTTTAAATAATAATTGATTCCAAAATAAATGTGTGTTATGTTATATTATATAAGTAATATATATATATATATATGACATATAAATAGATAGAAATCTCATTAATTCATCAATGAAAACCTTTACCTTAGTCATTGAATAAATTCATTAAAATTACAAAAATTATATGCTGAAAAAATATATAGAATATAAAAACTACAATGGGAAAATATGATCCCCCCTAATCACGTAGAGTCATAAATCCTATGTAAAACACCATATGAAAGAAAATAAATATTAGTAAATATTATAATTATTAAATAAATTGAAATATAAAACATTTAGAAGAATTTACATGAATAATTAATGACATAATGATACAGTATTTATAGCCTGAAATGTTATAATTGGAATAGTAAGGTAAATGTTTGAATTGTAACATGTCTAATGGGAATAGTTACCTGACTGTAAAAATAGTACACTGACCGTTAGAGTTTTGATATTCCTTAAAATAAAAAAAATGAAAGGTAATTTACATTTTTCATTATTAATTTATGTAAATATAAATATTATAATTGATAAAATCAACTAACATGATTATAAAATTTAAAATAAATATAAACACCTTTTAAATGAACAATATTTAATTATATTTCGTAAAAATTACAGTTTACATATTAAAAATAAGAATTTACTATGTTATAAATTTATTTTGATAAAAATAATATCATTTTTCAACCTATTGGTTGAACTTTTAAGGGGGATACTTTTTAGTAATATTATTAAATATTTAAAAATTCATGTCAATTAGTTAAAATAACTTTTTCGATCTATCCGATGTATATTAAATTAAAGTAGTTATGATGTAACAATTTACTAAAAATTTATAAAACTTCAAGCATTGAAATTTTATATTTTTTCATTATTGATTCATTAAAATTCAATAAACTTAACTTCCAAACCTAAAAATAATCTAAAAAACCTAAATTCAATTGTGACCCCTTAAAATAATTTTTTTTTCCACATTCCTTTTTAATAAAATATTTATTTATAATTATAAAGGGGTTAAATAGTATAAATACATTATATTATTTTAAAATAATATTTATATTATAAAAAATATTCTATTTCATGTTTTTTACATGATAGAATTTTTTATTAAAGGTGTTATTCGAAAAATACCCCTCTCCTCAAGCATAAATAACCCCTCTCCCTACCATTATAAAACCAATTATCCCTAAAATAAAAAAATATTATTCAAATAAACCCCCTATCAATACTCATATAATTCCTAGGGACGTTCTAGATTAATCAACCTCCATTAAAAAAGTCATTTTTAATGACTAATAATAGAAGACATAGAGTGGAAAGAATATGTTTCTATTATTCTTCTCTCTTTTTATTCTTTTTATTCTTTTTTCCCAAGTCCTTTCAGAATCGAATCCAATAAAATTTATTAGGTACTATTTTAAAACTATATTATTTATTTTAATCTATTATAAATATAATATTTATGGAATATATAAATTTCAAACATCCATTTCCCACTTTTTTGACAATATCGTGTCAACTTTCAGTTAAGATACTATAAAGAAATTGAAAATAAATTTTATACCCCCAAACCTATGGATTCGTATAATAAATTACATATGATATATTATTTTATAAATATATGTATTTGAGTATTTTGGAGTTATTATCGCATATTCATAAATGAATTTTTTTACAAGGAATGAACTCTAAATTGTAATTCCAATTAACACTTCTCAATTTTTAAATACATTAAATAGTAAATAGTTTTCATGAGGTGCAGTGAGGTTTCCCCAACATTATATAAACAAAAAAAAGAGATAAAAATAGTAAATTTAATTTAATTTCAATTGGATAAGAGTAGTTAACTCCTCACTCGAAGAGCCCATTTTGATATAGCCCATGTAGACTTGTGTACACAAATCTACAACATCCTAGAGAATAAAATTGTAGCCCAAACACCTTCAAAACCAATGATCCAGAACCACTACATTTAAAGAGACATCTTTGATGTGAAAAAAAATTAACTTCTATAAAATGAATGAACACGTATGTGAACATCCGGAGGAACAAAAATGCTGAAACAGATTCGATCCCCCCAAGACCTTGTGTTGTCACACTGAATTAGTCACAAAACCCGTAATGGAAAGTCTATGGTACCATATCAATCATCACATATAATAAAATATTAAAAAAACATATGATAGTAATCCATCATAGATAAACAAAAAACCATAAAAACATGAATTACAGTAGAAACATGAGGTCCAAGTCAAAAAATTAGCTCAAGGAGAAATCAGTGTCAAGACAAGTAAAGTTGTGTGACAATGAAACCTTCAAGGATTAACAACCCAAAAATAAAACACAAAAAAGCATCATTCCACTCCCAAGAATATCCAACTAGATCTACCATGTGTCACATCACACCACATGAAATTAATAGCATCAAAAATGAAAAAACAAACCATCTCTCATCATTTGATTTAGATAAAGAATCATGAATTTCCCAAGGTAAAAAAGAATTCAAATGAATTAAAATAGAGGGTCTTGCTTGTCAATTTATACTATATAAATAACCAAATCATAAATACACTAGATGAAGGAACCATGAATAAAATTATAGTCTTCCATTATCCCCACTGGATCCATCCTTAAATACGAAATCATAGATAAAGTATCATAAAAAGATTGAAACAATGAGGGGTTACAAAGCATTAAAATTAAACACTAATAATTAACAAGGGTTATTTATATGAGATTTGAATATAAATAAAATCAATATTATTATTAAATTATTCCATTATTTTAGAGAGAATTATTTTCTATACTTGGAGGTATTGTTGATAGGGATTTCATCATCTTTGTATTTTTTACGAAAATAACATATTATTCCTCCATCCATTATTCATGTATCTACCAAAGGTCCAGATTGATCATATAATCGCCTCTTTCGGTGGGGTCAATATATTCATAAAAACCAATACTTTTTTAAGAATACTTACTAGAGGGAGGGAAATAAGTGTTGACATGGCAATACAATTAGGTGATATCATCTTTTTCTATACATGTTCCGTTAAAGGATCTCGTTACAATATTTCTTTGAGATTATAATAATCATTATACTTCCATGTCATACACGAATTCATATTGAAGAATTCATCTCAATAAATCACCATTTTTTAACCTTCTTATAACTCGATATGAAAAATGGATCCTCAATATTTTGAGTTTGATCATAATTTTAGACAAAAGATTCACTATCTTCAGAATGGAAAATCTCGGTTTCCTCTTACTAGGTTTGAACAACCTTCGTTCTCTCACATGCTAGAAGAACCATTTTTATTAAAATTAATTTTTCATTTAAATTTTTTTATAAATAACATTGTAAATAGGTCCAAATATATCAGAAAGGGAAGGGTGAGATTTACGAGGATCTATCAATGTCTGATTAGATAACTTATTAAAAACAATATTATTCTATTTAGATAAATAATGAACCATGTATTATTTCTCCATTTAATCCACCCAAATTTACATAAGATGTGATAAGGAATGAAATGTTTTCCATAAATCCACATTCCATTATAGAGTGTCCAATTTTAAGGCATTCACTGTAACACAGTGGTGGTTTTTCTAAATCGTCTTCTTAATAGAAACATATATCACCTTTTTTGAATCCTAATGTGTAGAGGTAATGTTTGGGAGATAACAATTTAAATGAAAACTCAAGAAATAGAAGGTCAGTGTTTCATTGTTATTATAGTTTATTATTTAATATGATTCCAAATTAATATGTAAATCATGGAGTGGGACTCTTAATTGAACAAATAGAGCATAATTCCAGTAAACCTAATCTGTATAGGAGAAATGGGAGGTAAAATGTTTGTAAAAAATTCAGGAAACCATTTCAATACCATCATGTAATATCCAATAAATGAAGATGAAACTCTCATCCAATGTAGATATTATTCATTTTTGGATTTGAAACAAAATTAAACATTCAATGAATTCTAAAGTAGGACATGAAAATTTAAAAATCCAATTGATTACAGCGGTTTTCTCTGAAAATATATAAGGGGTCTTTGCCTAATAAATTTTCCAACAATCACATAAAATAGATCAAAGGATCTAGAATAATCCTCTTTAATCGATAATGAAATTGTAGAGGGGCCTATGTGTCATTACTTCATCTTCTTGGTGTTCAAATCCATAGACTCTCCATGAAAATCCACATATTATTTCTTCTAAAAAATACCTTTAATTTTTCTAAAATATGTCAATTGAGTACTTCACTACATTATTTAGGGTTGGATCTTTAGTGGGTCCATAAAAAATTAATTAATTACCATGAACAAAAATAGAAACATAAAAAATGAGAAAATTTAATGAAAACATGATATGACAAAATTCATGTTTAAAATAGTGTGTTATAAAATGGAAAAAAATAAATATAATGGATATATAATAAAATTATTAAACATAATTATCTTCATGAACTATTTTTCCAAAATCTAACATTAAATATTCAAGATTTTTAATAAGAAGAAACAATGTATGATTCAAGTTATAAGGATTCTTAAACCCAACTCATTTTATTTGGGTTATCCTAGTTTCATGAAATTTTTTGAATTAATATTCTACTAATGTTAATTAAATATAATTCATTCAGTCTCTCCATTTTCATTTTTTGGATATACATGTTTATTACATGATTTTTAAATAAAATATAATGATCTTCCAAAAAAATTTATTTCAAAAAAAAATATGTATATCATCTTGAGTTGTCTCTTATTAACTCAATAATGATGGTGTTTGTGACCACTATTTCTTACTATATTCACTTGGAAAGCACTTGTTTATTAATGAAATAATTCATGATAAAATCCTTATTATACCAATTCATTTATATGGTTTATTTAATTTCTGTGATTATTATATGCTCTGTGAGGAATGCATGATTTTGAAAATATTATGATGTGATGGGTATGACCAGATTATATTTCCAAATAATTCATTCCTCAATGTGATATATATCGTGACATTATGTCAAATATGTATGAACATGATTATATCATTGTTAATAATTATGATTTTATGATTTATGAACATATCTAATCTGGGAACATGATTTTGGATTTATTAACAATGGTTTGGGGTATTTGACCACTATGACAGGATGTTTCATATTTATGTATTTCTATATTTCATTCCTTTAAAAAAAATACACAATTAATATGATTCTGATCATATTCGTATGATAATTTGATGATTATTATTATCACACATGTAATAATGATTCTTCTTCTTGCTTTTACCCTTTTCAATGATTTTAGATCAACCAATTCATTGATGTATATCTTTTTGAGACTATATGTTCTAATTATAATGTTGTCTTTTATAAGGTTTATAATAGGTATTTTAATAAATATTTATATTCAATTATGTAAAATAGATTTACAATGCTAATTTTCCTAAGATACTAATCCTTTTGACCTGTGAATATATAACATTCATATTATTTATCTTAAAAATGATATAATAGTCATGTAAGATAAATTTTGGTATCCATATTATACCACATTTATGAATTGAATATGAAAAAATGGATTCCATATTTATAATCATGAAGTTATATTATAGAAAATAATTCTCTTTCAGTAAATTACACTTTTCATGATTCTAGAATTTTTGAAATGTTACGATTAAATAATCCAAACAATGATTTATAATATTTATAATATTGTTAAAAATAGTTATATTAAATTTATACTATTTTTGTAAAATATAAATTCTCTTTATGATACTTTTTCATAAAAAATATATCTTTATATTATTTATTTTGGGCTATACAAAATCAGCAAAATACATTGGTAAAAGTTTATAATGAACTCAACTTTTTGAAAACCAAAGTATTATTTAATATGAACTTAAAATTTAAATTACCATATTGAGTAACTTTTATCTTATAAAAAATTTCAACTCCAACATATTCAAAATTTTGTTATTATTTTACATGAAAAATTTAATGAAAATATATCTCTATGTAGCTCATAAAATATTATTCATCTCTTATATTTTTTCTATTAAATATATTCTTTTTTATACATAGTTAAACTATAAACATCATGGTCATGTATTTAAAATATTATTTGTAGTATAAGATATTTTTCTATATCAGTATTAATAAGATATTTTTTTATTTGGTATCACCAATATTTCCAATATACACTCTCAAACATAGATGGTTGGTTTGGTTTCAAATAATCCATAACTACGATTATAATTAGACCCTTCATAGTAAAATATAAAATACCCACTCCATTCAATATGGTTAGTGTTAAGAAATATTATATTATTTATATATTTAATTTTTTATATGGAGTAATATATGATAAAAAGTGTTTTCCAGGTATAAAAAATAAATATAGAATCTAATTGAAGGAGGAAGGAATTTATTTTAATAGAAGCTAATATTTTTTTCCGTAATTTATTACATTAATCAGAAATTATATACTCAAATTAAAATATAATAATAAATATAAATTCAATGTTATTTATAATTTATTGTGTAACCCAACATAACTGAAATATAACTATCAGTCCCATTAAAAAATAAAATATTTCTAAACTAAACTATGTATATAGTATTATATGAACATCTAGATAAAACTTAATGGTAATTATTAAAAAATCATAATAAAGGGAACTCATTAAATTAAAAAAATACTTAGTGGTGGATCAGTAAACCAAATCTAAGGTTACAATTTTCAAACAGTATAACATCCTCATATAAGCTAGTCAAGAAGAAACATCTTCCAAAACATTGTGTTTTTTAAACTGTTGTAGGTAGTATGTAACACCCTTTCAAGGAACTTCTTTTATCAAATGATTGACAGAAATTTTAAGCACCATAGGCTTATTAAGACATATAAAATCAAAATTATTATATTGATAGCATTGTATCCTAATTAATCCTGATTTATTAATGTAGAATATTTCACAACACAATCACATTCAACATGAATATTGGAATAATAAAAGAAATAAGTCACAATAGTATATCTTATAGGAGGCAAAAAAATATTGAAAATGAAACTATACAATTGTACTAAGATGATGCATATTTTTTATAGTCTTCATTTTGATATTCATATATCCACTTTAACTCTAATAATAAATCAATAATATTTTTAAATAATCTTGTAACAAACTCCTATTGTAATATTCTCTGTTATATGAGAAGGATTGAACAAAATTAGAAGATCAATCATCTACCAATGAATATAGTTCTCTATAGTGTTAGTCTTTTGAATCGTCGCATGATTACATAAATGTTCTATAATTTATATTGAAAAATTAATTTCACTATAACATAAATGTTTAGAAAATAATACGTTATATTTAATACCGAAAAATGAAAATAAAACCTACATTTATTTTTTTTTTTCATGAGCGTATTTTTATTTTGATATGAAAATATTTGATTGTAGATGATTAAATCTCCAATATCCCGAATAATAATGGTTTTGACATATGGATTTCTATAATTCAACAATTTTAATCTTTGCATTATATAAATTTTATTTCTATTTTTTGATTTATTGTATTTATTTATGATTAATTTTAAATGGATTGCATTACATTTTGAATTTCTAGATACAAGTATATATATATATATGTAATGTTAATATTAATCACGTATAAATATATTTTTTGATAAAAATGTGAATTCACATTACAATAAGAGATATTTTTGGGGAGTCATTATGTTGAGATATATTTCATAATAGGTTTCATATTTCTTAATCAGAGAACATAAAAATATTAATTAATATTATTTTATTAAAGAAAAAACATAATTTAATGATGTAGAAAAAGATAAATTAGAACTATTTGAATTCAATATTTATAAGGATACTTCTACGGTATAGTTGAATAACCGGATGTGATTGAGGACTTGGGTTTATTAAAGAAGTTTGATTAAAAAACTATTATAATGAAATAGTGTACTAATTAACACTATTTTTATATTATAATAAATTTTGGGTAATATTGTGATGTCCTTATTTTAAAAAATTGGGTGAAGAGATAATATCATGAGGTAAACATTGACATAATAGTGAACCAATACAAAAAGATGTATACACTCGTAAAATTGTTATTTGTTTTTTTGGGAACATTATCACATCATTATTGAATACTCCTTGGGTGTAGAACTTTTGGATAAGTCAAGAAATATATCAATATCTGTGACCTAAATTTATTTATCTATATTTTTTCTCATATATTTTTTTAAAAATTCTTATATAGTTCTTGTTATAAGAGAAAATAATATACATGGAAAAAAAATTCACTCACCCAAATTCACCCCCTTATGTTGATAAATACCTTATGGTTCAAACAAATTTTTCATAAATATTATGGAAGAAATTATTGTATAATTTTTCAATTATAAATTTGAAAAATAATTTTACTGTATTATGTACATGAATATTCATAAATATAATCAAATTTTTTTATGTCTCAGATAATTACATCCAACATAGTAAAAATGTTAATTTTAAAATATATATTTCAGACTAAATGGTAAGTAATATAAAGTAATTTCATACAAAAAATAGAATATTTCATTATATTCGTTTTTTATAATAAAAAAATCAAAAATTAATTCCAAAATATATATCTAAACACTAGAATTTAAATGGTATAATTAATATCACAGAAAGAATTAAATTTTTTTATGCATAACATCATCCAACATTAAGATATCATATGTAAAAAAAGTATATGTATTCCAATATGAAGTTATTACAATATTATCATTTTTTGTATAACATATAAATGAAAATAATAATTTAGAATCTGATTATATAGACATTAAAACCAAAATAGAATAAAAATGTGTGTAAATGATATGAATTCAATTTCATGTTAATAAATATAACAATAAGTAACACATTAGAGTTTCTAATTTCATAGATTATAAACATACCCTTATAATTAAGATTTAGTTTTATCCAAAACTGTATATATAGCATCATAACCATTATCTATATATATTTTTTTAAAAAAATTAGAACCATATTCCATTAACTTATTAATAAATATAATAAAAACACATTTTTGTTAATTTTAAAATTTTTTTTTTCAACCAAAAATGAAAATTAGCTTATTAAAATAATGACTAAAAATTTTTATCAATATTGTTGAGAATTTTTATCTCTATTTTCAATATTTCATAAGAGATTTGAATTATCAAAATATGAATGAATATTTAAAAATTAACAATCTTGTGATAATTTTTTTTTTCAAAATAAGTAAATTTTCATCTCAATTAATATTATTATATTTTTAATTTCAAATAATCTTATATTATAGTTAATTTATTGAAACAAACTATTTTCAATTTATATATATAAATTTGAGACATTTTCATTAAAAAATTGAACTTTAACATTCTGATAATTTTTTTAAATTCTATAACTCATTATAATTATTATTACAATGGTTATTATTTAGTAATGCATTAATTGAATTCTTCGTTACATAATATTTTCATGGGATATCATATGGTTTTGGTTCAATAAATTATTTTTTACTAGACTACTAGAATTTAGTTTTTTTTTTAAATAAAAAAATTGGAATTTTAATATCATATTGGTTAAAACAATTTTTTTAATAATTATTTTCTCCTTGAATATAATTATATGTTTTAGATTAATTCCATTGATTTTAATGTACGTTTTTATAGTATTTACACTAAAATGAATGTTTATGATAAAACAATGATACTAACATCCCATAAAATAATAATTATAAAATGTACCTAATGAATTAAGACCGTATATAAAAATATGTGAAAACCCAAAAAACATAGTTAAAAAGGTAAAAAAATTATATAAAATGAATAATTTTTTTAGATAATTTTAAAGAGAAGGAATTTTTAAAAAAATTTAATTAGACATTTTTTGTTTAATTAATATTATAAATTTTTGGGTTAAAAAAAAGTTATCATTTAAAAAAAATCTATACTAATATATGTGTGATGATTTATCTTGTCACTTTTATTTTTTACATAGAATAATATCAAAATCAATTTAATACATAATTAGTTTGAGTGTAATTAATTTCTATTTATTGAATATATCTATGTTAAATTTACTAATTTCTATATGAAAAGTTATTTTTAATTTATTGGTGAAAGATGTGAGGAATTATAAATGAAAATACATTAAAATTTCATTATTGAAATTAAAATTGATATAAATTTTGTTCATGCTAAAAATATCAAGATAGATGATTATTATAAATAAGTATAAAATATAAAGAAATTTAATTTAAATTATTATTTATAAATTACATATAGTTCAATGAATTATAATTTTGTTCCTAACTAATAAAGGTTGCAAATAGAAGCCTCATCACTTGATAGAGATGTGTACATTAATATTATATTCGTCAACTAAAACAATACCAATAATATAATATAATATTATGGAATTAATATTTTCTTTACTCTTGATAATGAATCAAAAAATTATTCAAGAATAAAAAATTAAAATATTTACTCTCTAGTTCTAGAATTAAAATGAAAAAATATAAAAAATGTTAATAAAAAATTATTAATACATATAGTTAATATATCATAAGGAGGATTCTATATTTAAATAAGAATATTTTGTAATTATTTATTATTTTATTATATGTTAAAATATTTGAATATAAATTCATAATCTATAATTTTTATTATTCAGTAATTATATTCGTATATCATCCAATGTTTCCACGACAATATTATTTTGAAAAATAAAATGAATATATTAAAAACTAGGGTTTATGAGATGAATGTAAGTATTTATTAATATAATGGATAAATATAATTATAGAAAATTAAATGATGAATCAAAAAACAAAAAATATAAATTCTTATTCGTTTCCATTTTCAATAATACATCATCCAAAATGATTTCATCTAAATATATTTGCTTCACCAGTAATATTATGTGATATAAGGTTATTATTAAATCAATCGGTTATTTTAATAGTATTGTTGGGAAATTTTTTAAAAAGTTTTTATGAGTTTTAATGACCATCATCCTATCATATTCAATTCTCACTATGGTCCACCCATGTTTTAATCATATCTCACATCAATAATACTTCCATATCTTCTACTTTGAAAAATATGAATTTCCTAATGCATTTAAAATTGATCCCTTAGAAATCTCATGATTGTTTTATATATTATACCACATCAAGCATACCTACTATCCCGAAATGGTTCCAATTAAATATAGAGAATAAAATATATATTTTTTTAAGATTATATTCAACATATTTAAATTATATTTATCATAAGGTAATTGGTTACCCATAACAGTTTGGATCTTTATCAGGCTATTATAGAAGTTTATAATTGTTTATACATATATTTATATTTATATATATATTCAAATATATTGATACACTTGAAAACAACATTGAAAATAGATAAGGTTTACATGTTATAACCATTAAATATCTTAAAAAATATTATTTTTAAAGCATTATATTTTTAAAATGACTCATTGTTCATGAGAGTATACCACATTAAACACTTATCTTAAATGATCCATGAAAAATTATTTTATAAATTTTACCATTATATCCCAGCAGTAAATTTTTAATGTATAAATAACTTCAGAATTTTTTATAAAAATATTTTAAATTATTTTCTATAGTCCACATTTATATATAAATTAATACTTAATGTGTACTCAATTTTCATTGAAGTCAAATTATGTATAAAAAATATGTTTTTTTCAAATAAAGTTTTCATTTATCTTTTGTAATGTAATATAATATAATATTATAGAAAATTTATAAATTATATATTATTAAAATGATATCAATATTTAAATAATAATATATATATTATTTTATGTTAAAATTATTTGATTTTCCTAAAAATATTCATTTTTAGAGAATTGTAGACAATACAGATATTTTAAAATTTTTATACAATTTTTTTTGAATAGGGACGTTATGATTGTAATTTGAAAATAAAATAACAATTGTTTTAAATAATTATTTATAATATAATTAAATATATTTGAACTAATATGTTTTTTTATTTTGATATAAGTTTATTTTCTAGCGTAGAAAATATTTTTGTAAAAAAAATCATTTTTTTCATTTTATTATTTTATTAATTTAAAATTAATAATAATGACTTTTTAAATAATAATTTTCTATAATATAAATTCATTTTATATTTTATTATATTTTTATTATACACATAGAGAATACAAAAATACCTAAAACACATGAATTAATCAATGAATACAATCACATATCTCAATTTATATACCCATTAAAATGAAATTGTTACAAGTGTAAAAAATAGAAAATAGATAAACTAAAATGTGAAAATATAGATAAACTGTTTCGAATAGAATCATACCTCTCATAAAAAACACTATAGAAACAAAAACAATTTTATGAAAATAATATAAATTACTAAAAATAGAATTTTATAACATTTAGTGGAATTTAAGTGAGTAATGAAAGAAGGAATGAATTAGTATTTATAAGATGAAATGTTACCGTTATAATAGAAATGTGACCCTTCTATTAGTAACTTAAACATTAAATATACTAAAATGACTAATTGGAATATGAACCCAATGTTTGGAATATCAATGAAACATAAAAAAAAGGAAATTTAAATGTAAATAATATTTTCAGCTATATTTTTAAGTAAATATAAAAAATATAATGTAAAAAATAACAAAAATGAATAAAATAATAATAAAAAATATAGCGCATTTTTATTAATTTAATTTTTAAAGTATTTTAGGAAAAAAAATTATATTTAAATGAAAAATTAAATAAGTGATAAATTTATTATTATAAAATGAATATAATTTTCTAAATCATTACATCGAAATTATGTAAAGGTGAATTTTTTGTAATTTTTGTTATTATTTAAATTTTCATTTGAATAGTAA
The DNA here is from genome assembly GCA_963277665.1 of Viscum album. Taxonomy (NCBI): domain Eukaryota; kingdom Viridiplantae; phylum Streptophyta; class Magnoliopsida; order Santalales; family Viscaceae; genus Viscum; species Viscum album. Next base: position 1,391,280,253 of record OY728150.1, on the reverse strand, counting down.
AATTACATTTTTTCCTGTGACTACAGCATCGTAAATTACATCAAACATGATGAAATAAAAAAAATCATTTCTATAACATTATATTCATCAAATATATATTTAATTCCATTAATTATTCATTAAAATAAAATAATCATATTATTTAAACATAAAAAACATTTTTCCAAAACTAAACGTCAAAAGTTATGCATTAAAAGATCATTTTTGTCCAGATTAATATTTAATAATACAATGAATTAAAATTATAAATTTGGTTTAAAATATAAAAAACATTATATTAAACTCATAAATTTTTTATAATGTAGAAAATTCACTATACAAGTTTTAAATTTGATAAAATATATTATTTTACAAATAAACCTCTCGTAAATTATATATAACCCTTCAAACCTTTTAAAATTACTTTTATCTCACTTTTATATCTATTTTTTCTTTTTAAAATCATCTCTATAGAGACCTTTACAATTCCAATAGATGTTCTGGAGTAAAAAAACACCCAAAATGATTTAGCGCCGTACATGAGAAGCAACACTAAGGAAAGAATAAGTTTCTAACAACCCATATAATCATTTATTCTATTTAATGTTTTCCCAATTCCTTACAAAACCAAATATTATAAAATTAATTAGGTATAATTTTAAAAATAGTATTTGAACCTATTCATTATATCAAATTTATGGCACTTATTAATTTCAAACATTACCCTCCTTCTCTTTTGATAATGTCTCATGGATAGCTGGTTAACTATTATTGGAAAGAATTTAAATCCTTTTCTACCCACCAAACCTATGGATAGTTATAATAATTTATTTCTGATAAATTATTTTAATTATTTATATATACATGTGTGTGTTTTTTTAGTATTCACTAATTAATTTAACTAATAAAAAAAGAAATTGAAAAAATAAAGACATCAGAACAAACTGGAACATTTTTATGAAAAAATGATGTCACAATAAGTAATGCTTTAATGGAGTGTAACTAAATATGTTCCTATAGTTATAATGGATATATAGTGAAATAAATTAAAATAATTCACTTCTTGAAAAATTCTTCAATAGTCTTATTTATATTATTTAAGTGGTGGAAAATAATCAAAATAAATTAGGTTTCAAGGAAATGTGATTTTGGAACCCAACTAATTTTCTTTCGTTTATCCCTCATTCACAATATATTCAGTATTGATATTAAAATAACATTCCTTAAATATAATATCATTATTCATACCCTTTATTTTTTCTAGATATTCATAATTCCAACTAGATATTTAATCTAGATAAAATTATTTTCCAAAATAGTATTATCCTTTTTTAGAAATCATTTACTCCAATTGTGTGGTTTCTTATTCAGTGATGAATGATATTGTTTTATGAAATATATGATTTACCTTATTAACTTGGGAACCCTATGATTCATCATGAAATTATAATTGAGAAAATCATTATGAAACACATTCATTTTGTTGGTTTATCACATTATTGTGATTATTATATGTTATATGTCACAAGAACAAATATTTAAAAATTATGTATTGATGTGTGTTCAATGAATTATATACCATTCCAATTCAATGGGAATTTTTATGTATCTCATGAGATAATGAGTATTATTTTTTAATATTATGTAATTATTATTTAAAATGATGATGTTATGATTAATGAAAATATGTTATCCATGAACATAATTCTATATTTGTTCACAACTATGTATGCTATTGGACCACTATGACATGATGTTTCGATTTTATGCATTGATGCATTTTGTTTCTTAATTAAAATATTCCCTCTTAACTTTAATTATGATCATGTTCTTATGATATGATGATGGTTATTATGATCAACTATTTTATGTTGATTAATTTCACGAATTTATCCTCTTACAAGATGTTTAGATCACCTACTTCATTGATTTATAACCTTAGGTGACTACACATTCTAATGGGAATGTGTGGTTCTATAAGGTTAAATGATATTTCATCAAATAAATATTAATTTCATTTTATATAAAGGTGATTTATGATCCCAGATTTTCCAATATACTAAAATATTGGATCCTTATATGTATAAAAATATAGTTCTTTATCTTTCCAAGGATTTAATATTCATTTAAAAAAAGATTGATATTTATAGTTTATATCAATGGTATATCTACATTAATTTAGGAATTTTGATAAAAAACTATTAGTGCCTTACCTTAATATAATTCTACATATATGTAAATATCCATGGGGATTTTATTATAAAATTGTTAAAAATTGGAATACCATTATATATGACTATAGAAATAATTTTTTGAATGTATAAATTATGTATTCAACCATTATTTATTTATAATATTCTCGATTTCTAATTTAGAAAATGGTGGAAACCAGTAGAAACCGAGGTAATGGACAATGCGAGGGACAATATAATGATTGTAAAAACGATATCATTAATTCCATGGGATATGGAGTTCAAAACAATATGGAGATTATTACCCTACACTCTCTAGTTATGAATAATAACATGAACCATGTGGATCATCCACCATCACCGAAAAAGTAAAAACTACATAATGAGTCCATTAAGCGGAATGAAGACCTACGTTTAGTGGATATTTCGGTTCACATGTCATAGAATAGTGGGAATACTTAATGGAGAAGACATTTTATGTGATACATTGTTCTTAAAATTATAAGGTGACTCAGACCATCAATTAATTTAGTTGCGAAGCCAATAAATGTTGTTTGATAACTACGAAACCCAATTAGAAGGATAAAAATTAAATGATATAGAGTTGGAATTATTTATTTATATATTTATTAAAAAGTGTATACCTTGAAATATTTGAACAAGTATTGAAAGAGAATTAACAAAACTCGAGAAATAGTAAGGGGAATCTATCACAACATATGAGGAAAAAACCAAAAGGATAACTAGATATACCTTGAGTCATTTTATAAATAATTATTTAAATATATTAATATTCAATAGTGATTTAAAAACATACCATCCAATGGAACTATATATTCTAGTTTTAAGGAGTTATGTAGAATTAATTCAATGTGCTCTCAATGTAGAAATGGATTTTAGATATTGGACTTGTGGACATGAGGGTAATAACATAAAAATATTGTTTCAAGATGGTGGGTAAAATGAAAAAAGGAGGAATGTGGATATAATTATCCACATGTAAAAAATATTAGAAGAATCATCCTCTAAATTTCCTCATATAGATGGTGAGATTGTTTAACTCTGGTAACTAATCCCACCAACCACAACAATATCAAAGATATAAGATGAATATGACCAAAATTATAGAGTTATGGGAAGAACCAATTTATGTAGCACCCTCGATTTATTGCATTAACTATAGGGATAATGTAAACAATGAAATCTAGTTCACTAAACATGGGTTCCTTAATTGTAATTAGTGATAGCTACCACCAATGCATAAGGATTAAGGGAGATATAATACACCCACTATTGTTTATGTGGACTATGAAAATTATTGTTGTCAAGGTACACATTTTATTCATAGAATAATGTATAATGTTTTATTTGATTATGGGTCCTTATATTAATATATCCCCAATATTTTTTATAGAACTATTTAATTAAATCTAAAAAAATCATGTAGATATATCAATAAAAACACCATGTGGTGAGATCATTACAACCCAAGTGTTGGACTCTTTTTTTATAAGCATGTGTGGGAATAATCTTCCACTAATATTTTAATCCTTCAATTGATTAAATTTTTTTTCTATACAAGGAATTGATTGGATATCATTATATAGAGAACACATAAATATTCAAGAAATGGAAATATAATTTTATATTCAAAACCATCGAATGGTCCAATAAATTTTCAAGGTAGATTATGAATATCCATTGGGAAACCCCAAAATGGTGTGGGTGGTTATTCTCACAGAAGAAGAATACATCGTGCAACTGGCTGCATCAAAGGAAAGAATCAAACATGATGAAATTACAATTGTTAGGTACTACACTGATGTATTTATCAATGAGTTACATGGGAAAACCCTATATATTGAGGTAGAGTTCTCAAAATATCATATACACGGATAAAATCCTATCTTCCAAATGATGTACCTATATCAAGAAATGACTATACTTCCAGCAATCCTACAAAAATTATATGGACACTCATCTATAGAAGCATTGACACTTTGTATCTGCAATCAGAAGAAAATATTGGAAAGATGGTTATTGGATTTGAATCTAAATGAAACAAGGAACCAACTAGTATAGACAAACATTATTTGGGAAGAGATAATAAAATTGGATGTGGAAATAAATACATTGAAGGAAACACAAACTCTACCCTGGAATATCTGGGAGATATGGGTAACCCAGACCAAATCACAAATGAATAATCTTGATGAACAACACCATTTATGCAACTGTTCTACTAGAAGGCTCCAATGAACCCAAATTGAAGGTTGGTCGATCACCCAAAAAACCAGGGGTTAAAAACATGAGGTGTCCCAGCCATGGAGTTAGTTTCAAACGAAAATGTTGTTTTGGAATTGTCAAGGCTTTTCTAATCTAGAAACCACCATATCAATTCAGTTGTTCACCTCGGAAAAAAACATGTTCTTATATGATTTTCTGAGACTAAAAATATCTTCCTTCCTCATATTGCCAACATACAGAGTTGGGGTTATCTTTAATCGACAACAATATGTGTTCAACTGATGTAAGAAGGCTCTGGGTCTTGGATCACTCTTCTATGGAAAACACCTCTATTATTCGTTCAAGAGATCAACATGTCACCTTCCCCAGTAATTACCTTGTATCTGACTTTGTTTAGACCATAATATAAGCAAATAATAGGTGTCGGGATTGTAGGACCCTATTAGTGGAAATGGAGTCCCTGAAATCTGACATCTCTAGAATTTGGATCATTTTGGGAGACTTTAATGAAATTTTATATCTGGATGAAAAAATTGGATCTTCCAAAAATTCCCTCTCTTCTAGAGAATTCAGATCATGCATCGACTAAAATAAATTTGTTAAGGTCAACTTGGTATGTTCTCAATACACATGGTATAGAAGGAATCTCAATAGTTATGTCGCCATCAAAATTGAAATTGATTTCATCAATGGTAAATTCCTTGATATATGATGTACTATCTCATGTTAAACCCTCTCCAGACTCAATTCTGATTATCACCTATTTCTAGTGGACGTTGCTGAAAAGGAACCCAATCACCCTTCCCCCATTAGGTTCAACAAGACATGGGTCACTCAACAGGATTGCAGGGTTGTTGTGAGGAAGATTTTGAACTCTGTGAATTTCAATAATGGTTCTTTTTCTTGCATCACCATGCTCAAAATACAAAAAAGGAATCTGAAATTCTAGGGAAAGGATCGATTTAGCTCCATTGATTTGGATATTTCTACACATGAAGAATCTCTTCAAAAAGTTCAAGAGTTCAACACAATCAGTGATTTTTCTGATGGGTGTTTGGATGAAATTGTGTCAACCATCAAGCTCAACTAACTTCTTAACCTAAAAATTTCCTTGAAAAGGGATTCCTTCAAGGCTAAATGGTTAAAGGTTGGTGATAGGAACACAAAATTTTTTAATTCTCTTTAAAAAAATCAGAAGATATCTAAGCCACTTTCCTTGATCAAGATTGAGGATATCCTAATTTGTAATAGATAAGACAAAGTAGAGCACATTATCCCTTACATATAAAAGATATTCATCGAGTCACATCACACCATTAACCCTTTGGATGGGGCAATTCGAAGCCTTGTGAATTTGAAGGATAACTCTATCATTATTGTTATTCCTATTGAGCCAAAAATCAAGGAGGATGTATTCAGCCTCAAATCAGAGTGTTCTCCTATTCCAGATGGATTTGGTAATTTCATATTTCAATATTTCAAGAATATAATTCAGGCATTTGTTTGCTGATTCGCCATCCATTTTTCCAATGGTGGGATCCTTCCAAGTGGATTGAATTCTCAGTTCCTTTCCCTTATTCCAAAATTAGAGAAAGAAATTTAAATTCACTTATTCATTATAGTTTCATTGTTCAATATTGATTACAATATCATTTTCCAAATTGATTCTATAAGGCTATCATACATTTCATGCATAATTTTCAATGCCAATCAGTTTTGCTTCATCAATGGGAGATCGATTCAAGATTGCCTTATAACTGCCTCCGAATTTGTGAATCTTCTCAAAATTCTAATCAGAGGTGGTAACATTTCTCTCATGTTGGATATCATTAATGGTTTTGATACACTGTATTGGGAATCATATGAATGATTTTTTCCATGTATGGCTTTGATTATTTTTTCATTAAATGGGTAAAGTCTATACTCAGATCGGGTCACATTTTTGTTCTTATCGATAGATTCCCCTGATGGATAGTTTGACTGTCCAAGAGGTGTTAGGTAGGGTGATCATTTACCCATGACCATTTTCTGTATTTCTAAGGACTACCTCAATTGGTTCTTCTCTATCATGCCTGCAAATGGATAAATGAATGCCATTCATGTTGGAAGAGGTTTGGTTGGTACATCGCATCTCTTATACGCTGATGACATTATCCTATTCACCCAAGGGGATAAGGAAGATATCAAGAACATCAATAGAGACCTTTTTAACATTGATATGGTTTTGGGATAATTTATTAGTTGGAGAAATTCCATTGTATACTTTGAATGAAATTTCACATCCACTAGGATGAAAGACATTACCAGAGAGATGGGAATTCGTAAGGGATCTCCCCCCTTCAAATACATGGGGGTGCCTTTGTTTTAGGGGAGACCAAAGGTTTTCTATTTCTCTAGAAGGGTTGGTACGATTCAAAGGAAATTTTCTTTATGGAAGAGTAAATCATTATCTATTGATGGTAAAGTGTGTCTTGTGATGCCCATTATTATCTAATTTTTTTACTCGTTCATGGTTTAGAAGTGGTAGATTTCTTTAATCAAGAACATCAATCTCTCTATCAATAAATTCATTTAGAGTGGAAGTATCCCTAAAAATAGGCATGCAATGATCCCTTGGAATTTAGTTTAAAATCCTTATGATGATGGGGGCATTGGAATCAAGAACCTGGGTTGTTTCATTGAATCTTTATAGGATGTATTTATTGTAAAGACCCGTAAAATTTAAGGAAATTTTTTTCTTATTTTCTTTGGGATTTTACGGGTACGCAGTTTCTGACGACACCTGATTCTGAGGCCCGGTGTTCTCTGAATCATTTACCGATGTTTATCTCGGGTACGTTCAGTGAACGAACGAGTGGGTTTTCCTAACTTATGAACCAGTGCTCGGAATCGAAATCTGAGGGCACTGATGGAATCACAACACCGGTAATTTCTTAGGAACACCTTTTCTGAAGGTGCGTTTTCTCAAGAGGAGATGTTAAAAAAATGCAAGGAATAAAAAAATAAAATTGTTTTAAATTTTATTTGTTTATATAAATTTGTGGAACAAATTGTACTTCTAAGCATGTGTAGAAGTTGGGGATCTAACCAAGTGAGGTTAAAAGTGAAGTGGGGCCCACACGAATCCCACCCCTTCAAATTCCCTAACCCCCAAAACTCTTCCCCAAGAAACCCCATGCATTAAATGATGTAACTTCGTTCTTCACATTAAATCATGCCAACACTTAATTTAATTAATAGTTATGCATTTTAATTTTTAAAATTTAAATGCATGGAATGTCATAATAAAATAAGAATAACTCTTATTTAATTTTTGGGGTTGTTTTGTGGTGTTGAGGATTTTTGGGAGAGGGAGCGTTCTTTTATCTGAAGAAGTTCATCATCCTCGTTGAAGAAAGCGAAGAACACTGAAGCACCTTCCGTTGTTATTCTTCCCACATCAAGGAAGGGTGACGTCGTTCCTCCTCGGACGATCTCCGTCAACGTGTACGGAGCCCCACCCTCATGAAGCCGCTTTCCGCGACGATCTTCGTTCTACAGCTACTTCGAGGTAGGGGTGTGTTTTGAATTGAGAGATTTTGGTTTTCCTTCCATATTGAGGTTTCTCACTCTCTAAAACCTTTTTCTATCAAACTAATGTAGATAAAACCGGACAAAACTAACAAGGTCTGATTCCTCTGCCATTCTTGTTATATGGTGTCCTCCAACCGTTCTTGAGAGGTGAATCAACACAATTTTTCGGAGCTGATCAGAGGCCTGAAAACATCAGAAACGACCTCAATACATCAGGACGACCTAGTAACGTATGTTTTGTAGAAAACGGATCATCGGAACAAAGGATGGACACCTTGGGAGTCGTGCTATCCAGAGGTGTCGTTTCTGGAAAATTACAGAATACACGGCGTGTCCATGTAAAGAACACACCGTGTAGTACAAATGTTTGGAAGCGGAAGTAACGTACATCAGAAGAAGTGACACACGACGTGTGACCCTGGTCACACGACGTGTACTATCCTCACGGTTTGACAGATGAGACGTCGATGGACATGGCATGTATTTGCGGAAATACACGGACACGGACAGGAATACACGACCACTAGGCACGATGTGTATTCTCATCAAAGAAAGGCAGACGTGGATTCGCGAGTCTTGGCATGTATTCTGGGAGATACACGGACACAGGCAGAAATACAGGTCCAAGTGGCACGACATGTATTCTCATCACTGAAGGGAAGAAGCAGCTTTGCGGAACTCAGCGTGTATTCTGGGAATACACGGACACAGGGTGGAGTACACGAGCATGTACTCCACCACATGGCCAGGCATGGCCAGTATACACGGAGCTGACCCCATAAGTCTGGTCACTTCATGTAACTATACCACACGCCGTGTATTATACTATTTACATGAACATCCCATCGACATGGGTTGTGGTACACAGACAGTACCCATGAACTGATGACACAACGTGTAACCATACCACACGTCGTGTACTTTCTTATCTACGTGACCAGCCCTGCTACACGAGCCGTATCACACGTGCAGTACCTGGTGGAAGATGACACAGTGTGTATCAATTATCTACACGCCTTATACTTTTGGAAAATGGCTTGGTCATTTTGTTCTCTGTGACTTGGGCACGTTTAACTTAGTTTTACCCTAGGACATGGGACGGAACATTGGGATACATCATCCCTGGTATTCGTGATGGTTGTTGTATCCATCCATTAGACTCGAGGAGTAGACCCTCTTAGAATCGAGTATGATTTGTGCAGGAACCCTAGAGCTGGCTGCGACTGAGATGACGATGATGACTGTACTGGGATCCTCTGTGGGTTCGACAACGACGAAGACCATACTGGAATCCTTCGTTGGTTCGACGGTGATAACTAGTGTTCTTGTATCTTATGTGGGTTCAGAAGTACAAGACTACTATTCTAGTATCACCTCTGGGCTGGGAAGTATTTGACTCTGTACTTGTATCCTATGTGGGTTCGGTAGAGTAGTAGGCCTTGTATCATTTGTGGGTCCGAAAACTTAGCTGGTCTTGTATCCTATTTCAGTCCCACAACATAGATGAATCAGTGGCAACATCTGATCATCTCTATCACCTTATGAAGAGTATACCTGTGTGAGCTGAGTCTTGAATTTCAATCACTATTTTCAATATGATTGTTTTTCTATCCTGTGTGAATTGGGTTTTGCTTTCCTGTGAGGATTGGGTTGATCTTTCCTGTATGGACTGGGTTGAACTTGGGCTCATGAGTTGGAGCAGAACTGGAATATATGACTTAGGTATATGTATGGACATATAACTACGTATAAGTTAGTTGTTACTTTGTGATTGAATCTTTCCTTTGTGGTTTATCCTTCATGGATTCTGGGAGACCTTCTAGGGTCTTGGGGTCCCTACTAAGTGTCGTATACTCACCCCTTCATGGGCTATGCCCGCACAACGTTGTGTTGTATGCAGACGATGGAAATCAAAGATCGAGGTGGGAGCTCATGTAGTCGGATGGTACTTGGAGGTGGATCAATGGATGGGACGTACACGGAGCTGACGATTGGAGCTGAGGAGTTGAGGAGATTATTTTTACCCACCTATCAGGTGGGATTTCCTAGAGGAAGTCCTGGTGGTTGATGCTCTGTCTTTCAGTTGTGGTACTTTCTTTTCAGTTGTACTGTACTTTCAGATGTGTTTGTATTCTGGCCCATTTACATTCCAACACTTACTTTTGTACTCAGTTTACATTGTGTTTACTCTGCTTGTGTACTTTATGGTTTTTTTATTTTATAAAGGCAATGGATTCCCTTTTTATCGGGATTTATGCCTTTGGTGCTAGTCGCCAGCCCATGGCCTATGGAAGGTGGGATTGGAGTTGTCATTGCACGAGCCTTGAGGACTGGTCGTGACAAATTGGTATCAGAGGAGTTTGGTTCTACCACAGAACTCAGGACTCTGATCATTCTTCTTTGTGAAGCAATAATATTAAGGGTATTGAGTGTGGTTTTCAGTCCATGGAGTCCAGTGTTGGAGCGGCGGCTGACAGATCCATACAACAGGCCCCTAACTTCTAATTTCCGACTCAGTACACAAAAACATTGATTTCATCTGTGTTTCAATGTTTTCTTTATGATTACATTGGGTCAGCTCACCAGGTATACTATATAGACAGTTGCGCACCAGTCTATTTTCAGGATAGCCCCATGAAGGCAGCCAGCTAGGGTTTTGATCTTTGTGTTAGACGAAAGCCCATCGAGCGACGATGCCTCAGTGCAGGGCCCTATTATAGCAGAGGAACCAGAGGTACCTCTACCCGTCGACCCACGGATGCCACCAGCTCCAACCGATGAGAGTGCACATCGCCTTAGTGCACTGCACGAGTTTCATCATCAGAGACCGCCCAGTTTCCATGAGGAGACGGACCCTCAGGTAGCCGAGGATTGTCCGCAGGCTGTTGTATGAGTTTTTAAGTTAGTAGGGACACCAGCTGACCTCATGGTGATCCTTGCAGCGAGTATCCTGCACGCGGCATCAGGCATATGGTTGAGCCTGATGCTCGAGGTGTACGACGAGGCATATCTCCTTTGGTCGGTCTTTGATATCCTCTTTTCCTCAGAGTTCATCCTAACCACCCTCCCTACAGTTCGCATTCATGAGCTACAACAGATACAGCAGGGCAGCATGACGGTAGCCCAGTACTCGGTGAGATTTATCGATCTCTCACGCTATTTGACAGACATGGTATGGGACCAATTCTTCCGGGCCTAGACCATCGACAGGGATTAAGGCATGACATCAGAGCATCGATGATCTCCCTCAGCATTCCGATGTAGGAAGGAGTAATGGAGAGATCCCTTCTCGTAGAGAGATTTTTTGCTGAGCCTACACCCGCAGCGAGACCTACCGCAGGGAATCATGTAGCTGAGTCTTCTGCAGCTGGCAGTCGACGGATGTCACATGGTTCCAAGCAGACCAGACCATCAGTAGGATGGCCTCAGGACACTGGATCAGAGGTGCGGGGAACACGGCGCTTCGCCAGTCTTATGAGGAACAGACAGTGCTATGCATGCGGTGGGAAGGGCCACATGGCTCATGACTGCCCGGACCGCCATGAAGAGGAGCAGCAGATGGTTGATGGACCACATAGGCAGAGGCAGTAGTTTGACCATGGTGGTCCACAAGGAGCAGGCGGGCGTGCCAGGGGAGCTGGCCGAGCTGCAGGTGGTGGGAAACGCTTTGAGGCTCTACCACCACCACCACCAGGAGGTCCACCCCTGACCACAAGGAGCTAGCGGACAGAGGCAGGCTCACCTTCATACAGTAGAACCTACGACCCCGGCGCACCAGAGATAATTCGAGGTAAAATCTGTGTCTACTCCACCTTTTCTGTAGTTATTATAGACACAGGAGCGAGTCATTATTTCATTGTCGCTACCCTTATTCGGAGGTCGGAGATTCCGATGGAGTCGTTGGCTTGATCCTTACAACTAGAGACTTCTACGAGAGAATAATCGACGATTATGCACCTATGACGGCAGGGTGATCTTACTCTAGGAGGTGAGATTTTTGGCTGGGATCTTCATGTAGTAGCGTCGAGTCCTTATGAAGTCATCTTGGGCATGGATTGGTTATCTACAGTGCTTTTTCAGATCGACTATATTATGTGCAAAGTGTAGTGTGTTCGCGCCGATGGGAGAAGGCTCACCATCACCGGTGAGGAGGGAGCCTTTGCAGTGCTGGATAGAGTCACGAAGAGGTGAGAACAACCAATTACTCATCGGTTGGATAGCCTCATCCTAGGAACAGTTGATGCGCGGAGTCCAAGTTTTCCTATAGTGGTGGATCAGTATGCGTACATTTTTCATGACGATGTTCCAGGACTACCTCCTCGCATAGAGGTAGACGTCTATATTGACATGTACATGGGTATAGCCCCGATATCTACTCCAGCATATTGGATGGCTCCTGCTGAGCTTCAGTAGCTACAAGTACAGCTGGAGGACTTTTAGGGCAAGGGATTCATTCGACCTAGTGTTTCACCCTGGGCCTCCCTGATTTTGTTCGCCACGAAGGCGGACAGGTGCATGTGACTATGTGTCGATTGTCGTCGCCGGAACCAGGTGATTGTGAAAAACAAGTATCCACTTCTGAGGATTGGAGACCTCTTTGATCAGCTCAAGGGAGCACGATGGTTCTCGAAGATATCCCTCAGATCAGGCTATCCTCAGCTTAGAGTTCGAGATACGGATGTACAGAAAACGGCCTTCAAATGTCGGTATGGCCACTATGAGTTCTTAGTTATGCCTTTCGGAATATCCAATGCTCCAGCAGTGTTCGTGAGTCTTATGAACATTATCTTTCACCCTTACCTTGATCGATTTGTCGTAGTCTTCATCGACGACATATTGATATACTTGACTACTGAGAAAGAGCACGCCTACCACTTGCGGGTTGTACTGGACACACTTCGAGAGATCCAGCTTTATTGTAAGCTCTCGAAGTGTCATTTTTGGATACGTGTGGTCCACTTCTTGGGGCACGTCATCTCTGTGGAGGGAGTTGTGGTGGATCCTGCGAAGATCGAGGCTGTGCTAGCTTGGGAGCCACCCCGGAGCGTGACAGAGGTGTGGAGTTTCTTAGGTCTAGCTGGGTACTACCGGAGATTTGTCCCAGACATCTCCAGAGATGAAGCATCACTTTCATCTTTGAAGAAGAATGGGAAACCCTTCTTTTGGTTAGGTAGATATCTGTAGAGCTTCCAGGAGCTGAGACAGTGATTGACCAGCACACCCATCCTGATGCTACCAGAGGAGGGAGTAGGTTAAGTAGTCTACTGTGATGCATCAAGGACATGACTCAGGTGTGTCCTGATGGAGGAGTGGGAAGTGATCACCTATGTATCACGATAGTTGAGGCATCACGATTAGAACTACGCTACCCATGACCTTGAGTTAGCATCATTGGTGTTTTCCTTGATGATGTGGAGGCACTATCTGATGGGAGAGAGTTTTACAGTCTATTCTGACCACTAGAGTCTCAGGTAAATATTCTCGCAGAAGGACCTGAACCTGAGATAGCGGCGTTGGATCGAGTTCCTCTAGGACTATGATTTTGAGATAGTCTATACTCCTGGAAAGGGGAATGTAGTAGCCGGTGCTCTCACCAGGAGGACGGGCATTCAGATACTTGGAGAAGTGACAGAGAAGCTAGCCACTTTGTAGATATCCTTCGTGGATAGAGATGGGGCAGCCTTCCTACAGTGGCTTATAGTCACACCTCTACTTCTTCAGTGGGTTAGAGAGGCACAAAGTGGGGACAATGACTATGAGACTCTACGTGCACAGATTTCCATAGGACAGGCACCTGATGGGTTCTCTATATGAGGATAGCACGTTGTCCTTTTCAGATTATGTATCATGGTACCAAATTCTTTACAAGAGGAGGTGATGAGAGAGTTTGACACTTCCCCTTTGGCAGTACAACCAAGGGTAGCGAAGATGTACCAGAATCTCAGACGATAGCACTGGTGGTCGGGAATGATGAAGGTTGTGGTAGAGTTCGTTTCACGATGCCTCACCTAACAGCAGGTGAAGGTGGAGCACCAGGTACCAGCAGGCTTGGTACAACCCTTGGAGGTCCTGGAGTGGAAGTGTCACGAACCAAATCTGGTCGCCGCCCAAACTGGCACCAAACCCAGCCCTTGACATGACCCGAATGGCGTTCCCTATCCCCACGGGCTGGCACAAGTGCCCGGGTATCATTTATTTAGGTTTGGGAACGATTTACCCGAATATGAAGTCATAAACCATTAAAAACAATCAATAAACTGAGTCTGAAAATTCATACCAAATGATGTTTAAACAAAAACCAGAAATGAATACACAGGTTTAGAGTAAATACAAAAGGTCCAAAGACACAATGGAACAGAAACAAAATAGCCCCATGGACTCCACATGACAAGGGGTCATCACCCCCAAGTCATCTCCACTACTCCGCCCCAAGGATGAGGACTAACACCCTGAACCGCTATCACCCTTAGCCTTTCCTTTACCTGGGTCAAAAAAAAATTTCTACTTACACCCAAGGGGTGTAAGTAGGGTGTGAGCCTAAGCCCAATAGGATACCACCCTATGATTCCAAGGTGCATGCAATACAAGGTGAAAAAGAAAGCAGTTTTAATATGCAATTAAAAGCGGTAAAAAATTCCACAAAATGAAACTTTAAATTGAAAACATTTTTCAAGAAAAAACTTTCAGAATGTTATCACATTTAAATAGGAATATTAGATACTGCATTATAATTCCAAAGACACCAAAAAAACAAGGTCAAATACCACAAATCCACTGAGCAACAAAACCGGGAACACCCCTAGGCACTAGATAGTCTCAGGCCCCATGTACCTCGTACCTCAGAGTAATGTAACCATAGTAAAATCATTTCTCGTGCACGAGCCACTAGTAGGGAACATACCCATAACCTAGTGGTCCCCAACCATCATCCACATAGTTTAGTTAGAGTTGTCGTTATCCAAATTCTAAGTGAAACATGGACAAAAACCATCCGGTCCACTAGTCGTACTAGTACAAATCCAGCCCACCTAGGTACCCGAGCTTCCACCTTTGTGCTCAAACAATTTCAGGATTTAACACACAACCATTTTAATGTAAAACACCACTACTGGTCACATACACCAAATACAGTAGCTATCACATTTTATACCACTTAAAACACACAACAAACTCTTTGAATTTGAATAAATCAATTTCACAAAATCACATGTAGTTTTGCACACAAAACCCCTTAAGAAACCCACTTGTACACGATGTTCACAATTGAAAGTTACCAAAACAGTAAAGGCAGCCCAATAAATATCAATTAAAACAAAAAATCAATTTTTGGACATCCTCATGTTAAACAAGAAGTGTTCTCTTTGTAAAACCTTCATTTTCACACAAAAGTGGAACCAAAACTTCACTTTCTTTACAAGAACAATTAAAAGTCATTATTTGCAGCAATTACCAAAGGGGATAAACATTATAAACAGTATTTTATGCCTTATTACAGATCAATAAAAATAACTAAGTATTTATAGGGAATCCCCAAATAAACAAACAAAACACTTCTTTGGAAAACCCCCAATTTCACACCAAATTGGCATTTTAAATTCAATTGCAATGGAAACATCATTAGAACCAATTTTTGTTGCAATAATAAAATTATATAAATCTGAAAATGTGATAAATACAGCATGCTAATACACAAAGATTGTATCAATATTGAAATCACCTACCAAATCAAATGAAACCATTGAATCCTTTGTGCGAAAACACAAACGCACCACCGCCGCACCTCAAGAAGGGTAGATCAAACCTAAAAATAGAAAATTGGACCAAGAAAACACGAGGTTAAACCTTAGGTTCGAAACCCTACCCACTGGACATTGTTCACTTCAATAAAAAGGGAGGAAACCATAAAAAAATAAAATGAATCCCTAATCCATTTGAAAGGGGAAAAGAAATGGACAAACTTACTTGGGAAATCTAGAATGAATCTCCCCAAAACACTAGTATCTGAAATTTAAAACGGCCAAAACTCAGGAGATGGTCTCAAAAGAATTATTCGGTCATTTAAGAATTGGAATGGAGGGAAAAGATTAAGAATAGAAGGAGTTATGAAAGGATCAATTTACCTCTCCAAAATCTGGATGATTTCTGAAATCCAGAAAGATTCGACTATTTTCGCGACTCTATCGAGCTCCAAATTGTGGGAGGAGGGCATGGGGTCGCGTCTGGGCTTCTCAGGGTCGATAGGGAGGTGGAATCACCGAAAAATCCATTTTAATGAATATGATATTAATAAATTAATGAAACAATTTAAAACTAGAAAATCGGCCTTCGGGTTGGCCCATTTCTCAAATAAAAACAAAACTCCCCCATGCTTATGGATTTATAAAGGCCCCAAATTTAAATTTGGGGTTAATATATCAGGGGATAACAATTAAGAGTTGGAATGAGTCAAAAATATTAAAAATTGAAAAAGTTATAAATGAAACAAAATTTATTTTTAAATCTGGAATTGGGCTCGCATTTTGGCCCAATTCATGAAAACTCACCTATTCTCAATAAAACCTTTGGAAACCACCAAAACAAATCATGAGTGGAAAATAAATTTAAAATAACCCTAAAATAGGTTACATACGTGACAATTCTCCCCAGCTTGAAAAATTTCCGCCCCGGAAAGTCACAGCAAGGTCAAAGCAACAACCAAACCCAACTGAGAAACCAATAGGTACACCTTTGCCAGGTTTCACCCCCAAAGGTCAAAACACCTCCAGTGATCAATGATGGAAGGAATACTGTCACAAACCAAACTTACACCACTTTCCTGAAACAATAAAGTACATTCAGGATTTATCCCAAATGAAAACTCCTCAAATACAATATGAACAATACTCAATCAATTTACCCAAAAAAACAACAACATTGAACAAGGTTACACTTCCCTACTATAACTAAACCATTGGAAACTCTCCAATATCAATGTTTACCCAATGAATATGTAGGTAGTCAGATATCTTCGAATGATAGTACCTACTTCCCAGACAAGTCCAAAGAAAAAAAATATGAGTTACTCGTATGAAGAGACACAAATGGGATCCCCACCATAAGAGACAACTTAAATTGTTTTCCAGAGATGGAATCAAGACACTAATAGTGGGAGGCCCAAACATACTCTCTAGTAAAAGGGATATACTTCCATTAAATGTTTATGAAGGAATATTCATGAGAATCATAGTGGGTCTCCCCACCATAAGAACTGACCATCTTAACAGACCAGCGTGGGCCGACACAGAAAGACCCAAAAAGAAATCAAAGATTTAGGAAGGGCGCAGTATTAGTCTGCATGGTTTGGGAAAATGTGCACTAACTATGAATATAATTCTTTCTACATGGATTCCTAGCACAGGGCCACTACTAAACGTGCACAAACTATGTGCTCAACCATGACGAAACCATATGTTTGAACACTTCCTATCTTTCACACCGAGGATATGAAATTTTACAAGGGTTTAAATGAACCTGTGATTTCCCCTGACTACGAGCCAGCTTCTCTCCGAGACCTATGTTTGGAGCTCAAATTATTGAAGCATCTTCGGCCTTGCAGTTAGTCTTCGGAAACCCACTAAATGAGAATTATTCTTTCGGTTCCACCAACAACTACACCGCAGTCCCAAATAAGTTTTCTAGACATAACACATTCCAAACTCACTTTACCTTATCCCGATATTTCACTGAAACAAGGGCTTAGAAGATACACACACATCACAACATGTTTCTTCAGGTGAGAAACAATAGAAGTAAACAACACCTACACTCACATTCCTCTAAAATAGATGATTTTGAAGTTTTTCCAAGGGAGACATTTTCCCAACATAACAGGGACTCTCGGAGGATTTCACGACTTTCACCAATACGGTCAATCGAGCACATGACATCATAAGGCATCACCGAACATGGCCATTGTGACTGATATAAACAATGCATGGAGAGGGACCTTATACAACATCCCCAAACAACACACAATTCTAGAAAGTGGCCACAATATCCTATCGTGACCATATTTCCCACACCGGTGGCTTAACATGAATTAATACATCAAAGAAACTTTGAAGATCCCAAAGGTCCTCTTAGACACCATCGAGACACTCATACACACTTACAACCAAAGAACACTTCCACCTTCGTCAAATCATGAAACTTTAGAAACTAAGGTTTCTTTCAACCTTCCACAATAACGTTACCACTACAAGAGGATCCAAAAAATCAACGAAATGAATGGGTGTAGACTCAATCAACAATGATCGATAAAATATTCCTTATATTGATCAACTGGGGGATTTTCCAATGGCAAAACAATATGGATTGCACTTCAGCTGTGCATTAACCCTTAATGGGGGCATACCTTATCCAATGAGAGAACCCAAGGACCCAACCAATCTGGTCCATTAATCAAAACATTCCTAAAACCAGATCCAAACACATGAAGGGAACCACCGTAGAGGCATCCCAAAACATTTTTCAAAAGAGACCACTAATCGTCCCTACAACACAGCTCACCGACCAAACACAAACCCAAAAAACAGTTCAAACAGGAGGGGTTCTTGGACTCAAAACATCCCACAACATCAACATTTTCAAAAACCCATAATAAAAACTATACCAAACTATTCATCAATACATCATGTTTTTCTTTAAAACTATTTCTTTGAAAACAAACGGTTTTGCAGTAAGAGTATCCACCAATGGTACCACATGGGCCTCACACATGCATGTTTTTGTGTCACACCGGGCACCCTCCTCAAAACCATCCCATCACTCATCCAGTCATGCCATCAACCATCCATCATCCCATATAACCCCATGCATGTGGTCACTCATGGAAATACCAAAGTGTAAAACAAAAATTCAATCCACTTTTCAGAAACAAAATGCTCAACCAACCCAACCTTTTTCTCAAAACTACTAACAATGAGATCAAAATCCCAATTCACATCTTACAAAACATTTCATAAAGACACAACAATTTGGAAAAGAACCCACATTCAAGATATTCATATCAATATCAAAACATCTCATCCCATTAAAACACTGTTTTATTATTTAGAAAACTCTATTGGAAACACTTTTCAAAACCAACTTTAATATAGTTCCTTCTTTCAAAAGAGGTGTAAGCACACCATTTTAGATATCAAAACAATTCTAACAATTCAATTCCTCAATTTCATAAACCAAACCATTCCCACTTTATTTGAAAATCATTTCATAAAAACTTTACGCTTATTAAAACCAAGTCACCAGAAAACCAAAGTGCCAGGATTTCAAAACTAAAGCACAAAACAATCCGAGAGGAAACTAGTTTCAATGGGTGACTTGGAAATATGGTTGGCATCCATATTCCAATCACTTCATTGTCACAGAGAGTTTTTTAGGGAATATCCCCAGCTTCACATGGCTTGCCAGGCCCTGTGAGCTCACTGATACCATTAACCCAACTCTCTTTTCATTTCCCCTAATCATCATCAAACCAAGAAAACCAAAGGAATTAGATAAATCCCGACTTCCCATGGCGACTCGAATCCTGTCATGAGGTGTGGTGATCAGGCACACTACCCATAACCTAACTAACAAGTCCCAACAATCGTAACTTTATACTATCCTGACTGTTCCCCAAATAACGTGACCCAAAGAGTTAACCAGAACCTCCCTCTGATACCATTTTGTCACGAACCAAATCTGGTCGCCGCCCAAACTGGCACCAAACCCAGCCCGTGACATGACCCGAAGGGCGTTCCCTATCCCCAAGGGCTGGCACAAGTTCCCGGGTATCATTTATTTAGGATTGGGAACGATTTACCCGAATATGAAGTCAAAACCATTAAAAACAATCAATAAACTGAGTCTGAAAACTCATACCAAATGATGTTTAAACAAAAACCAGAAATGAATACACAGGTTTAGAGTCAATACAAAAGTTCCAAAGACACAATGGAACAGAAAAAAAATAGCCCCATGGACTCCACATGACAAGGGGTCATCACCCCCAAGTCGTCTCCACTACTTCGCCCCAAGGATGAGGACTAACACCCTGAACCGCCATCACCCTTCGCCTTTCCTTTACCTGGGTCAAAAAAAAGGTCTACTTACACCCAAGGGGTGTAAGAAGGGTGTGAGCCTAAGCCCAATAGGATACCACCCTATGATTCCAAGGTGCATGCAATACAAGGTGAAAAAGAAAGCAGTTTTAATATGCAATTAAAAGCGTTGAAAAATTCCACAAAAAGAAACTTTAAATTGAAAACATTTTTCAAGATAAAACTTTAAGAATGTTAACACATTTAAATAGGAATATTAGATACTTCATTATAATTCCAAAGACACCAAAAAAACAAGGGCAAATACCACAAATCCACTGAGCAACAAAACCGGGAACACCCCTAGGCACTAGATAGTCTCAGGCCCCATGTACCTCGTACCTCAGTGTAATGTAACCATAGTAAAATCCTTTCTCGTGCATGATCCACTAGTAGGGAACATACCCATAACCTAGTGGTCCCCAAACATCATCCACATAGTTTAGTTAGAGTTGTCATTATCCAAATGCTAAGTGAAACATGGACAAAACCCATCCGGTCCACTAGCCGTACTAGTTCAAATCCGCCCCACCTAGGTACCCGGGCTTACCCCTTTGTGCTCAAACAATTTCAGGATTTAACACACAACCATTTTAATGTAAAACACCACTACTGGTCACATACACCAAATACAGTAGCTATCTTATTTTATACCACTTAAAACACACAACAAACTCTTTGAATTTGAATAAATCAATTTCACAAAATCTCATGTAGTTTTGCACACAAAAACCCTTAAGAAACCCACCTTTACACGATGTTCACAATTGAAAGTTACCAAAATAGTAAAGGCAGCCCAATAAATATCAATTAAAAAAACAAATCAATTTTTGGACATCCTCATGTTAAACAAGAAGTGTTCTCTTTGTAAAACCTTCATTTTCACAAAAAAGTGGAACCAAAACATCACTTTCTTTACAAGAACAATTAAAACTCATTATTTGAAGCAATTACCAAAGGGGATAAACATTATAAACAGTATTTTATGCCTTATTACAGATCAATAAAAATAACTAAGTATTTATAGGGCATCCCCAAATAAACAAACAAAACACTTCTTTGGAAAACCCCCAATTTCACACCAAATTGGCATTTTAAATTCGATTGCAATGGAAACATCATTAGAACCAATTTTTGTAGCAATAATAAAATTATATAAATCTGAAAATGTGATAAATACAGCATGCTAATACACAAAGATTGCATCAACATTGAAATCACCTACCAAATCAAATGAAACCATTGAATCCTTTGTGCGAAAACACAAACGCACCACCGCCGCACATCAAGAAGGGTAGATCAAACCTAAAAATAGAAAATTGGACCAAGAAAACCCAAGGTTAAACCTTAGGTTCGAACCCCTACCCACTGGACATTGTTCACTTCAATAAAAAGGGAGGAAACCCTAAAAAAATAGAATGAAACCCTAATCAATTTGAAAGGGGAAAAGAAATGGACAAACTTATTTCAGAAATCTAGAATGAATCTCCCCAAAAAACTAGTATCTGAAATTTAAAACGGCCAAAACTCAGGGTATGGTCTCACAAGAATTATTAGGTCATTTAGGAATTGAAATGGAGGGAAAATATTAATAATAGAAGGTGTTATGAAAGGATCAATTTACCTCTCCAAAATATGGACGATTTCTGAAATACAGAAAGTTTCGACTCTTTTCGCGACTCTATCGAGCTCCAAATTGTGGGAGGAGGGCATGAGAACACGCCTGGGATTCTTAGGGTCTATAGGGAGGTGGAATCACCTAAAAATCCATTTTAATGAATATGATATTAAGAAATTAATGAAACAATTTAAAACTGGAAAATGGGCCTTCGGGTTGGCCCAATTCTCAAATAAAAACAAAACTCCCCCATGCTTATGGATTTATAAAGTCCCAAAATTTAGATTTGGGGTTAATATATCAGGGGATAACAATTATGAGTTGGAATGAGTCAAAAATATTAAAAATTGAAAAAGTTATAAATGAAACAAAATTTATTTTTAAATCTGGAATTGGGCTCGCAGTTTGGCCCAATTCATGAAAACTCACCTATTCTCAATAAAACCTTTGGAAACCACCAAAACAAATCATGAGTGGAAAATAAATTTAAAATAACCCTAAAATAGGTTACGTACGTGACAGGAAGTGGGGCGGTTTATCTATGGATTTCATGACTAGCCTTCAACGTACTTCCAGAGGTAACGACTCCATTTGGGTGATTGTCGATCGACACACCAAGTCAGCCATCTTTTTACCCATCAGAGAGCAGGGCTCAGTGGAAATCTTGGGATGCCTCTATGTTCAGGATATTTTGTGGCTTCATGGTGTGCCATCATCTATCGTCTCTGATCGAGATGATCTCTTTACTTCTCGGCTTTGGAAGAGGTTGCAGGAGGCATTCGATATGCAACTACGTCTGAGCACCACCTTTCACCCTCAAACGGATGGTCAGATGGAGAGGACCATTTAGAATCTCAAGGACATGATTCGAGCATGTGTCCTAAACTTTGGTCGTGGCTGGGAGGATCACCTACCCTTGGTGGAGTTTTCATACAACAACAGATACCACTCCACCATCAGGATGGCACCATATGAGGCATTGTACGGTCGACCATGTAGGTCACATCTATGCCGGAAAGACCCTGGGGAGTCAGCACTTATTGGACCAGAGATTCTCCAGGCCACGATAGAGAAGGTTTAGGTCATCCAGGAGCAGATGAGGACATCTCAGAGTTGACAGAATTTTTATGCTAAAAGGAGGCGGAGACAACTAGAGTTCGAGGATGGCTACCACGTTTTCATGTAGGTCTCAGCTGGACATGGATTACGGAGATTTCGCCAGGGCGGTAAGTTACTCCGCGCTTCATAGGACCATTCCAGGTTCTCAGAAGGATAGGTGAGGTGGCTTATCGCCTGTCTTTACCTCCTCAGTTGCACCGAGTGCACAACACCTTCCACGTATCTCAGCTAAGGAGATACGTGCATGACCCGATGCATATCATCGGCCATGGGGAGCTGGACATTGTTGATGGGGCGACTTTTGTGGAGATCCCGATGGAGATCGAGGATCGACAGGAGCGGGTCCTACATGGGCGGTCGATTCCTCTAGTTCGCATCAGGTGGCAGCACGAGAACCTCTAGGAGAGAACTTGGGGGCGAGAGGCTCAAATGCGTGCTGAGTACCCTCTTTTGTTCCCCATGTTTGTGATGTGTATTTATGGGGACGTAAAGCCCTGAGGTGGGAGTATCGTAAAGACCTGTAAATTTCAAGGAATGTTTTTTCATAATTTCTTTGGGATTTTACTAGTATGCAGTTTCTGACAACACCTGATTCTGAGGCCTGGTGTTCCCAGAATCATTTACCAATGTTTAGCTCGGGTACGTTCAATGAAAGAACGAGCAAGGTTCCCTAACTTTTAAACCAGTGCTCAGAATCGAAATATGAGGGCACCTATGAAATCACAATGCCAGTAATTTCTTAGGAACACCTTTTCTGAAGGTGAGTTTTCTTGGGAGGATATGTTAAAAAATGTGATGAATAAAAAAATATAATTGTTTTACAATTTTGTTTTTTTATATAAAATTTGTGGAACAAATTTTACTTCTAAGCATCTGTGGAAGTTGGGAAACTAACCAAGTGAGGTTAAAAGTGAGGTGGGGCCCACACGAACTCCACCAATTCAAATTATCTAACCCCTTTAACTCTTCCCCTTGAACCCCCTTGTATTAAATGAGGTAACTTCCACTTACACATTAAATCATGCCAACGCTTAATTTAATTGACAGTTATGAATTTGAATTTTTGAAAATTAAATGCATGGGATGTCATAATAAAATAAGAATAACTATTATTTTATGTTGGGTTTGTTTTGTTGTGTTGAGGATTTTTGGGAGAGTGAGTATTCTTTTCTCTGAAGAAGTTCATCATCCTCAATGAAGAACGTGAAGAACACCGACGTGCCTTACTTCATTATGCTTCCCGCATCAAAGAAGGGAGACAGCGTTCCTCCTCGGATGATCTTCGTCAACTTGTACGGAGCCCCACCCTCGCGATGCTGCTTTCCGCGACGATCTTCATTCAACAACTACTTTGAGGTAGGGGTGTGTTTTGAATTGAGAGATTTTTGTATTCCTTCCATATTGATATTTCTCTCTTTGTAAAACCTTTATCTATCAAACTAATGCAGAGGGAACCAGACCAAACTAAGACGGTCCAATTCCTTGGTCGTTCTTGTTATATGGTGTCCTCCAACCGTTCTTGAGTGGTGAATCAAGACAATTTTTCGGAGCCGATCAGAGGCACGCAAACATTGGAAACGGTCTCAGAACATCGAGACTACCTAGGAACGAGTATTTTGTAGCAAATAGATCATCAAAACAAAGAACGAATTCCTTAGGTGGCGTGCTTGCCACTGACATTGTTTCTGGAAAATTCCAGAATACACGGCGTGTCCTTCCAAAAGCACATGCCGTGTAGTACAAACGTTCGTCAGCGGAAGTAACTAACATCATAAGAAGTGACACACGGTGTGTGACACTGGTCACACTGCGTGTATTATCCTCACAGTTTGACGAAATAGACTTCGATGGACATGGCGTGTATTTGAGGAAATACACGGACACAGAAAGGAATACGTGACCACTAGGCATGTCGTGTATTCTCATCAATGAAAGGAAGAAGCGGCTTCATGAGGCTTGGCGTGTATTCTTAGAAATACACTGACATGGGTAGAAATACATGGCCTAGGGGCACGACATGTATTCTCTTCACAGAAGTGAAGAAGCGGCTTTGCAGAACACGTCATGTATTCTGGGAATACACGGACACAGGGTGGAGTACATGATCATGTACTCCACCACACGTCCAGGCATGGCCAGTGTACAGGGAGCCAACCCTAGAAGTCTGGACACGTCGCATAACTATACCACACACCGTGTATTATACTTTTTACATGAACAACCCATAGACACGGGATGTGGTACACGGACAGTACCGATCGACTGAGGACATTGCGTGTAACAATGCCACACGCCATGTACTTTATTATCAACACAACCAGACTTGCGACACATGCCGTATCACACAGGCAGTACACGATGACAGATGACACGACGTGTATCGCTTATCTACACGCCGTGTAATTTTGGAAAATGGCTTGGTCGTCTTGTTCTCTGTGACTTGGGCAAGTTTTTCTTGGTTTTCCCCTAGTAAGTGGGACGAAATGTTGGGATACATCATCCCTGCTCTTCGTAACAGTTTATGTATCCATTCCTTAGACTTGAGGAGCATACCCTCATGGAATCAAGTATGTTGTGTGCGGGAACCCTAGAGCTGGCTGCGACTAAGACGTCGATGAAGACTATAGTTGAATACTCCATGGGTATGGTAGTGACGAAGACCGTAGTCGAATCCTCTATGGGTTCGGTGGTGATGACTACTGTTCTTGCATCCTATGTGGGTCCAGCAGTACTTGACTACTGTTCTTGTATCCTATGTGGGTTTGATAGTATTTGACTCTGTACTTGTATCCTATGTGGGTCCAGTAGAGTAGCTGGTCTTGTATCATTTCTGGGTCTGATTGCTCAGTTGCTCTTGTATCCTATGTGGGTCTGACAACTGAGATGAATCCGTGGCTACATATGATCATCTCTATCACCTTATGAAGAGTATACTTGTGTGAGCTGAGTCTTTAATTTCAATCACTATCTTCTATATTATGGTTTTTATATACTGTGTGGATTGGGTTGTGCTTTCCTGTGTGGATTGGGATGATCTTTCCTTTGTGTACTGGGTTGAACATGGGCTCGTGAGTTGGAGCAGAACTAGAATAGATGACTTTGGTATATGTATGTTCATATTCCTAAGTAGAATATGGTTGTAACTTCGTGATTGTATCTTTCCTTTGTGGTTTATCCTTCATGGATTCTGGGATACCTTTGGGGGTGTCGGGGTCCCTACTGAGTATCGTATACTCACCCCTGCATGGGTTATGCCCGCACAACGTTGTGTTGGATGCAAACGAAATAAAGTACAAATCGAGGTGGGAGCTTGTGGAAATGGATGGTAACTAGAGGTGGATCACTGGACGTGACATACACGGAGTGGAAGGTTGGATCCTAGGAGTAGAGGAGACTATCTGTACCCAACATTCAAGATAGATTTCCTAGAGGATGTCCTCGTGGTTGCTGCATTGTCTTTTAGTTTCTTTACATTCATTTCAGTTGTACGGTACATTCAGTTGGGTTTGTATTCTGGCCCATTTACTTTCCAACACTTACTATTGTACTCAGTTTACTGTGTGTTTACTCAGCGTGCATACTATATGGTGTTTGTTTATTTTATAAATGAAATGTCTTCCCTTTTTATCGGGATTTACAACTTTGGTGATAGTCACCAGCCCCTGGCCTATGGAAGGCGGGCATGGGGTAGTCACGGCACGGGCCCCGAGGACGGCTAGTGACATTTATATAGAGGCTATTCAACACAAAATCTGAGGCTCTATCTTTTATTAGTTACAGATTCATACACAGTCTCAAATCAGTAAACCTCAATTATTTCAACTCCTCTCTTTGGCCTTATTTTAGGAAAATCATTTCCAGATTTGTTGCAGACTCTCACTGGCTAGTCTAAAAGGAATCATGCCTTCCATTTTCAAAATTCAATTAGACTATAAGATGTTTGGAATACATGTCTCTTGGAAATAACTCAAACCGAGATTTTAAATTTTCAATCAAAGATTAACTAGGATGTGTGTATGGTTTTCGGAATTAGGTTATTTCCATTATAAGTACATATTCTATTCTTGGTAAGACTTATGGGAATCAAATCTAGCCTCTAATGAATCCTCGCCTCCAAAGGATATTATACTAACTCTATTGGTAGTGTTCTTGGTATTTAGTGTATTGGAAAACTAAATAAGGGATTCCTCAAACCCTCTCAGACAACATTTTCTTAGAGATTATCAGACATGAAGCTTCAAATGGATGAATACCATAAAAAATGAAGTATATCCCTCTTCTCATGATGTTACTTGTGTCACCAAAATAGGGAAGACATTAACCATCTCTTTCTCAATTGTGCATCAAATTTAGCAATGTGGGAGGTTGTATCCAGTAGCTTTGAAGGGGACATAACATGTGATAACTCGATTGTTGAATTTATGATTAATTGGACTACTCTTAATCTCTCAACATAACTTTTTATTTATTTCTCATTGCTATAGAGGAGTTCATCTCTCTTATGTAGTATTCCCAAAATAGATTCACTCATGATCAGTAGGCCATCTGTGTTGGTTCTATTATCTTAGCAATCCTCACTACAGTCAGTGAGATTGTCATCCTGAGAGGAAAATATAGTGGGAACTCCATTCATAACATGTCAGTCCTAACATGGGTGGGCTTCATGGGAAATATCATTCACCTATTGGAATGCTTGATGTTTCATGGAAAGACCCTTTTCTTTTTTGTATCAAGATGAACTCATATGGCGCTTCATGAGGCAATCCAGGTGATTCGGGTTCTTGTGATCTTCTAGGGATCACAATGGGTGTGTTATTGGTTGCCTTTATGGTTTGTCTAGATTTTCCACTTCTCATAAAGAATACATGTGTTGAGTTATTAAGGTAGTATAAAAGGCTAATATAAGGGTTTGTAATATGTTATGGATGGAATGTGATTTCATGTACTTAGTGGTAGCTCTCAGGACTGGTTCTCTTCATCTCTCTTCGAAGCCGATGAATCATTGGACAACATGATTGGATATGCTTTATTCAAAGGAACACATTGTTTCCCATGTCTATAGAGATGAAAATGCATTGGAAGATGGACTCTATAATAATGGTGTTAATGTATCATGTTTATATTGGGACCATCAAGGTCCAGGTGATATTCTTTCCATCACAAGGAATGATCAATGTAAAATTTCTATTTTGAGAGTGGTGTAAGCTTTTAATTTTTCTAATAAAGTGATCATTACTATCATGAAAATTTCTTAGTTTACCATTAGAAAAAGATATGTGAGGTATGAGTTCATGTTTATTATGTTTAGACATACTAATTATTTTTAAATCCTCATAGATTTGAGGAAAAGGGACCATAATGAATACCTAAAACAATTTGATTTAGTGTTTTTCTATTATATTTTAATTTAATAAAATATAAAATAGGATCACTAATAATATATAATCATTGTTCTAGATACATTATGATTGGATAAAATGTATTCTATGTTCATGAAGGATTACTTTTCTATGGGAAAAGGTCACATTCATTGGGTTTGTGACCATGGGGGGGTATTTCTACAGACCCTAAAAAAGAAAAAATAAATTAAGGAATAGAAAAAACCCACTAGTGTCATAAATTTCCCTATTTTTAGGTCCGAACATGGAATTAATGATGTTATGTGAGAAATTTATCAAAATAACCTTTCCCTATATCATTGTAAACATGGAATGAGGTAAACTGTGTCTATATAGAATAACCTTAGGAAATAATTGGAATCCTAATAAGTGGCTAATAACTACACCATTACTGAGATTACAAATATGTAGTGATAAATTTCGATATATAATGAAGCTTTTACGGAAAGCAAGGATTGTAAAATCATATAAAATTTCAATGTGATGTAATAAGACTCGAGAATGATGATGATCCACGAAAGAAATAAATGAAAAATGATTTTCCATTACCATAATGATTTGGAGGCACTACCAAAATGGTGAGAAAGTTGACATATATACTAATCATAAGATCTAAATTTATATATTCACATATAAGTATCTAAACATGATTCAAATAAAAATGTTTTAGTTATTCAAGGTCTACTATTTATTTATGCACTACCATTAATGAATTTTGAACAAAGTATATGTTTCTATTATAATAAATGATAATGCTACTCAATACATTATGTGGATTGAGAAATACAACATCTTATTAGATATTAAAATGGTGTATCAAGAAATCTTAATGGTAGGAAATACATCTTACCTTCCCTAAATGATTTCCCAACTATCTATCCAAGAGAATATCAATGAGGCACAAATTAATGATCTAAATATTTAAAGGAAATTAAATGTATAATTTTAAGGGATGATACAAGAGTGCCACAATAATGAGAAATGTGTTATTTGATTTGGAACTAGGCTTTGTGTTCCAATATCACCTG
The DNA here is from genome assembly GCA_963277665.1 of Viscum album. Taxonomy (NCBI): domain Eukaryota; kingdom Viridiplantae; phylum Streptophyta; class Magnoliopsida; order Santalales; family Viscaceae; genus Viscum; species Viscum album. Next base: position 1,391,250,976 of record OY728150.1, on the reverse strand, counting down.
TGATAAGGATTGATCTATTGGATAATACATATATCAAATCATTCCCAATCCATCTAACATGTACCATGATATACAATTATCATCATGAATAAATTGATGAAGTGGAATAATGAAGAATAATTCTCAGTATATATCATGATTCATGGTATATAAACAAATAAATGAATTTGGATAGACTTCTAATATGATGATGAATCAATTTTCAATAACCTCATGGAAGTTGGATAATATCATCATGGACTTTGTCATCAGTCTCATGAAGGGATATAAATGAACAAAATGAGATATGGGTTATAGTGGATCAACTAACCAAGACTTTTTAATTCATCAAAATGATTGATGTGTTATTTCTTGAGATATTTTCCATTATATATCTCTACGATGTGGTATGGCATTATAGGGTTCCAAATATTGTCATTTAGGTCCACTAACAAAAGTTCAAATTTAAATTTCAGGGAATACTAAAATATAATTTCAATACTAAATTGAATTTTTGTATGACCTATCACCCCCATAATTATGGCCAATTTGAATGGTCTATTCAAACAGTCGGGGACATGATGAGATCCTGATCTATTGAACTCAAAGGAGGATGAGATAAAAAAATCCGAGCAGTTGAGTTCTCATACCACTACAACATTCACTAATGTATTCTAATAGATCCATATGAAGCTGTAAAAGGGAAGTGATGTAGAACTACATATGTTTGGGATGATGTTAGAGACTAAATTCTATGTAGACCCAATATTAGGAAAGAGATTATAAGAAATTTTGAAGCCATCAAACAACATATAAAATTTTCTCAAATTGAGAAAAAGGGCTATGCAGAAAAAAAATGAATGGACTTGGAATTTGAAATTAGAGACAAATATTTTATTCAAATATCACCATGGATGATAATAACATGTTTTGGAATGTAGAGGATGTATATAACATGGTATATGGTTCCCATTGAGATCAATGATATCATAGAACTAGTGACCTATTAAATTGAAATTAATATAAATAGGAATCATGTTCATGATGTCTTCCATGCATCACTCCTAAGGAAGTACATGCTATATCCCTCACATGTACTATATCCGGAGGGGGTACAAATAGAGAATGACCGCTCATAAGAAGAGATACATGTGATGATCATGGACCATAGAGACAAAATTATATAAAATAGTAAAACAGACCATGTTCAAGTGTTGTTCCAAAACCATAAGTAAAAATGGGTGACATGGTAACTAAGGGAAATAATAAGAAAAGTAACCTTACATATTCTCAATCGGGAATATAAGATGAATCATCCGAGATGAAATCTTTAGTGGGTGAAGAATTTAAAAATCATGAAATTTCAAATTATAATAGATTCCAAAATAAATGTTTTTTATATTATAAAATATATGTAGTATGCATATATAACACATATACAGACAACAAATCAATTTAATTCATAAATAGGAAAAGTTACATTAGTAACTAAATAATCACATTAAAAATCCAAATATTACAAGGGAAAAAATATATTATATAGAAAAACAAAAATTGTAAAATATGGGTCACCCCAGTTGGCTAGAATCACCCCTACCATAAATAAAAATATAGATAAGAAATGGGATATTACTAAAAAAATAAAATTCTATGAATTGGAAATATAGAACATTAGGATAAATTTAGTTGAATAATGAATGATGTAATGATGTAGTATTTATTGGGGGAAATTTTACCTCTATAATTGAAATGTAAATGTCGGAATTGTTATATTCCCATTAGTAATAGTACCATGACCATTTGGAATAGAAATAATACAGTTGGAATGTGTATATTCCTCAAAATAATAAAATTAAAGATAAATTATATATTTCATTATTAATTTTATTAAATTTAAATATTATAATTTATAAAATATCTACCAAGATTAAAATATTTAATTAAAATATAAACAGCTTTGTATTAAACTGTATTTTTATTTATTTCATAGAAATAATAGATTATAATACTAAATATAAGAGTAAAAATGTTATAAATTTATTTTGATTAAATTAATATCATTTTTTCAATTAGTAGGTTTATATTTTCTAAGGGTTATTTTTTGGTAATTTTATGAAATACTTTATTTTTAATGTCAATCTATAAAAATAAATTTTCTCACGTAACTAATGTATCTTAAATACATTAGACCTATTATAATAATAAAATAATTATTTATATTAATTTACTCTTTAAAATGGTATATTTATTTTATGAATGATTCATTAAAAATAGAAAAAAAATCAAATACTAAAAATCATTTTATAAAACCTAAAGTCAAAAGCGATTCCATAATATAAAAAAATAAATAATCATTTTTAATAGACTAATTAGTTAAAATTATAAAGGAAATTAAAAGTATAAAAATCATTTTATTATATTCAATTATTATTTATACATTCAAAAATTCCCTATTACAAGTTTTTACCAAGATATAATATTTTATTTAACATATTATTCCAAAAATACCCATCTCAAAATGAATAAATAACCCATCACCATCCCATTATAAACCCACTTATCCCTCAAATTGAAAATCAAAATTTATTCCAAAACACACCCTCCCAATCTACATTATATTATTTGTTCATGTTCTTGAATGAATAATATCTAAAAACCATTATTTTTTTTTATTACAATAGAATCTAGATCGATGAAGGAGTATGTTTCTATCAATTATTCTCTGTTTTTATTATTCTCATTATTTTTTCCCAATTACATTCAAAACCAAATCTTATAAAATTTACTAGGCATTATTGTAACCTTATATTTATTATTTTAATATTAGTTAAGTATAATATGTTTGGTATATATATATTTTAAATATCCATTTCCCACTAAATCGAAAATATCTCATCACCTATCGATTAACCAACTACGAGGAAATTGATTATCCTTTTCATTCCAATAAACTTACAGATGGTTATAAAAAATTATTTATGATATATTATGGTTTAAATATAATAATTTTTTGATTCTAGAGTTAATTTCACAATATTTTAAATGGATATTTTTAATTTGTGATGTTTGAATTTGGAAGAAAAATAAAAATTCTAAATTTTATTAAAACATAAAAAGGGTAAAAAGATTTAATGAGGTGAAATAATCATTCACCAATATCAAATAAAACAAATAAAACACCAAAAAACGTTAAACCCAAAAACAATATATCATGTCGAATTGGACCAGACCGGCCATCTCATCACTAAAAGTGCCCATCCTGATGTAGCCCATGTAGACATGTGTACAAAAGATCTAATGTATCCATGTGTCTAAAATTTGGGCCCAATCAACCATAGTAACAATGATTAAGAACAAGTACATTCATTGAGAATGTTTTGAAGGAAACAAAAGTAATTTCCATAAAATGAAAGAACCATCAAGAAGACATCCTAAAGAACCACAATATAGAAACATATTCTATACTAAAAAAATTGTGTTATCACAATGAATTAGTAACAAAACCCTTAAAATAAAGTCGGTGGTTCCATACAAATCATCCCATATAAGAAAATATTCAAAACAATATGATACTTCTCCATCGTACATGACCAAAAAAACATAATATCATGCATTATAGTAAAAACCTGAAGACCAGGACCAAAAAAATGCTCATGGTGAAACCGATATAGAGACATGTAATGTTGATTGAAAAAGAATCCTACAGTGAGTAACAATCCCAACATTTAAATTAAATAAATGTCAATATCCTCCCAAGAAAATTCAAATAGATCTTGTATGTGTGTCATTATATAATATAAAATGACGACAAACACAAATGACAAAGAAATACCATCTCTCATCATAATATTTTGAGAAAAAATACAGAATATTACAATGTAAACAATATTGATATAACATTAAATAGAAGTTTGTGCTAGTGAATTTTCACTATAGACATCACACAAAAAACACCATGAGAAGAAAGAACAAATAAGAAAAATGAGATTATCCTATCACCACTAATGGAATTATCCTTAAAGAATAATTTTTTAAGAAATTCTCAACAAAAACTTGAAAATATGAGGGTTCACCATAATAGGAAATAACACATTGATAATCCACATGAGTTAATTCCAATTAATGTTCCTCTAAAAATGCTAAAATTTATATTTAATTCTTCTACCATCATAGTGAGAATTATTTTCCATATTTAGAGGTAGGTTTCCATATGGATTTCACCATAATTGTATTTTAGTATGAAAGAAACATCTTATCCTCCATACATGTTTCAAGTACATACCCATGGTCATGATCAATCCTAGAATCACATCACTAGGTGGTATAAATATATTCCTAAATGGATATCCTTTTTTAATAATCTGCACTTGAGGGAGGGAAAGGAGTACTGATATGAAAATACTAAGGGAGTATATCATCTGTTTCTGTCCTAGTTTACTCAAGGATCCAGTTTCAATAGTTAGTTCGAGATAATAATAATCTCAACACTTTTGGTTCCACTTAGAATTCATTGTGATGAATCTATCCTAATAAATAATTGGGTTTTTAACTATCATATAACATTATTTGAAAAAATAATTCTCAATATTTTGAGCTTGCTAATTATTTTATGATAAAGATTCACTATCATCAGAATGGAAAGTCTGAGATTCCTCATACATGTTTTGATCCAAATTTGATCTCTTACATTCTTAAAGTACTATTTTTATGAAATTACGGTTTCATTATTTTATTTTTTTAATTTCAAAAACCATACATTGTTCAAAATAGATCAGTAAGAGAAGGCTAGGGTTTTTAAGGATTTATTAATGTCTGATTGGATAACAAGTAGATAACTATCCAATTATATTCAGAGAAACCATGATCCGTATATTTCTTCTCTATTTTTACACCAATATTAACATAAGATGTGATATGGGATGAAAGAAGTTATTTATAAATCCACATTTTTTTATTCGGTGTCCAAATGTAAGGCATTCACTACAATACATTTGAAGGTTCTCAATAACATAATCATGACGGAAATTGATCTCACCATTTTTTATCGAAATGTGGGGGTGAAAAAGATGGGAGATTCCAATTTCAATTCATACTCTAGAAATGAATGTTCAGTGGAATATTTTTGTTATAATGGATCATTTAAGAGTTTTCCAAATTAATATGGAAATTAAGAAGAGGTCCACCTTGAAAAAAACTTATGGAATTCCAAAACACCTTATCCAGATTAGAGATATTGGATATTCAATGTCTGTATAGAAATCCGGGGAACATTTCAGTACCTTTATGGGTTATCCACTGAATTATCATGAACCTCTTGTCCAAATCCTATAGTATTTATTTTCTGATTTGAAATGAAATAGCCCATGTGAATAATTCAAAAGTATGACATGAAAAGTTAAAAATTTAATTAATTCTTGGGTTTCCCCCAAAAATATTTTTATTATACTTTAATCAAATTTACTAACAATCAAATAATATATATCAAAGGAAATTGACTGATCCACATTATTCTAGGATGAAATTGTAGCGATATATCTATATTGGTACTTACTCAGATCGATGTGGAAATCCATAAACTCTCCATGATGATTCCAAAGATGATTTCAGCCAAAAACAATGCCTGTGAAGGATCTAAATTACTTGAAATGGGTTATTCCCTATGTTCTCAAAGGTGTGGACTCTAGAGGGTGAATGAATAAATTCCTAAATGACTTTGAAAAAATAAGAAAATAAAAAATGGAAAATATTTAGGAAAACATGATATTAAAATAATTTATTTCTAAAAAATAATGTTATAAAATAAATTACAATAAATATTATAGATATATAGTGGATCTAATAATCATAAATCAATTATTGACCATTATTTCAATAATGCAAAATTTATTATTCAGAATGTCGAAAGGAGAATAAGCAAAGTAGGATTCAATGTAAAAGGATTCTCAAAACCAACTCATTTACAATGGGTTATCCTTATTACCTGAAATAATTATAATTAATATTCCTCTCTTATTATAAAACCTAATTTAATTATTATTACCTTTTTGGGAGTAAAATCATGTTTACACCTTGATTTTTAATCAGAATACAATGATTTTCTAAACAAAAAATTCTTTTCAAATTAATTATTTTACTCCTCTTGAGTTGTTTCTTATTCACCAGGGAATTATGATGTTTATAACCAATATGTTATCCTATATTCCATTGATAACCACATGTTTATTAATGAAAATATTCTTGATGAAATCATTGTTGTACCGGTTCATTTAGTGGGGTTATTTCATTACTAAGATTGTTATATAGACTATACGGAAGTCATGATTATGAAAATAATATATGGTGACAGATAGGCCCTGATTATATTTCCCTATAAATCATTCTGTAATGTGATATACCTCATGTTATTACGTGTTATTTAAAGGAACATGATTGTATCATTGTTCATAAGGATGATTTTGTGATTTTTGAACATATATTATTTTTGAACATGATACAAGATCTGTTAACAAATGTGTGTGGTATTTGATCATAATGAAATTATGTTTCATTCAAATGTATTCCCACATTCCATTAATTTATCAAAAATTTACTTAATTACTATTATTATGATCCAATTATTATGATATTTTGATGATTATTATGCTATATTTTGATATATTTATTCATGATCATTATTTATCCTCTTTTAAGGATATTAGATCACCCCATTCATTTATATATATCCTATGGTGACTATAGATACTAAGGATAATGTGATATTTATGTAGGATAATGAATAATTATTTAACTAAATACTTGTTTTTTATAACTTATAACTTGTTTATGATGACAGTTTTCACATTATACTAATCACTTTAATCGATTAATGTATATCTATTATGTTGTTTAACATAAAAATGAAGTAATAGTAATGTAAGAAAAAGTAGGGTCTCTGTATTATACCTCTTCTATGAATTGAATATGTAAAAATTAATTCTATATTTATGATCATGATGTTATATTTTTTTATATAATTCCATTTTTTGTCATTTTGAACAATAAACAATATTAAACGTTTCCATTAAAAATGAAAAAATACGATAATTATAGTTAGAAATGGAATGATAATGCCTCTAAATAATTCCCAAATGTCACAATATTTCATTGGATGTTTATATTTCATAAATACCCCTCCAAAACATATATATTGCTCAATTTATTTAATAATTTATTTTTTTATAATAATATTATTATTTTATATAAATATAATGATAAAAATATCACTACATTATTTTAACAATTAATAAATTTTTGGGACACAGATAAAAAATATGATATGTTATAAAGGGTTATAAAAAAACTTTTTTTTATCCTCAAAATATGTTTTTAATTTTTATTGATGAAATAATTTTCATAACTTCCTATGCAACACAAACACATTTCTTTTGAATGTAGTAAAAATATAAATGAAATTATTCTAAAATTTCAAATATGATTTTTTCTGTTTGTTGTATTACCCTAAAAATATTATTTATCAATCCAATGTTTTCAGGGTTATGTGAAAGCATTATATTCAAAATAAATTTCTATCTCCTTATCCTTAATGTAAAACTAAATAAATAATGTAAAAAATGAAATTAATGATATTTAATGTCAACTATTTGTTTTTCAATTATTTACTAATAATAAAAAATTTGAGCGAAATAAATATAGAATATAGATGGTTCCAAAATTAATCAATTATCTATTTATGAGAAAATTTCTACTATATAATTAAAAAAATACTCCTCTAATACTGAAAACATCATTACCATGGTTATGGTTAAAAATTTTTAACCATGGCTTTAAACCAATTGATAAGGATTTTAATAATATAAAAAACTATGAAATTTTTTCATGTATGATTAATTAAGATTATACCCTCATAATGTTATACTAAATGTAATTTTTGGGACATTTGACCTGAGTTAGACAAATATTATATAATAATAAAATATGTAATTCAAAAAACAACATTTACGATATTTTATAATAATCAATATTTTATTAACTAATTGAAAATTTGTAGTAATGCATTAACAGTCCTCATGAATGATATATGGTTTAAAAATATTATCAATATTCCATTTATTGGGAATTTTTAATTTTATAATAACTGTACACCTAATGGTTAAAAAACATTGATATCACGATAATTGGAAGAGGATTAATAGGGAGTTAAAACAAATAGATAAGGTTGGATGTATAATATAAACATCTAAAAATTTTACTTATTGAGTTTATATAGTGTCTAACTCATCCTTTATTCTTATTATATTATTTTGGATTGATATGAACCATAAAATATATTAATACTGATATAATAAATTTTAAAATAAAAATAATGTACCTCTTATCACTTATAAAAGGGAACCCTCTCTCCCAAATTTTTGACACATTTGAGATTTGGATATCACAAAACCCTTAACAAATCCCTTTTCAAAATCCCTCACAATATTATAGCAGTCGTATTTAATGTATAATACCAAACATAGAGAGCATAAGGATTAATGTAAAGGAGAACCTCTGAAAAAGTATATCATTTTTTCAAATTGTATTGTTTAATTTTCTCCACTACCTATATAAAATAATATTTATACATTATGAAATAATAATACCATTATATTACATATATTTAATAGTACAGAAAACCTTTTTTACATCGGTTTTTTAAATTTTTAACGTCGGGGTTGAGGCGATGTTATTGAAAGCGATGTTAAAATTTTTATTTTTAGGTCTATTATTTGTTAACCAATGTAAAACAATGGGTTTTATGGTTTTTAATTATGTTTTATAAAAAATAGACAAGAAAGACCATCTGAAATTTATGTTAAAAAGCCATTTTGTATATTGGTTTTTAAAAAAACTAACATTAAAAGTCATTTTTTACGTCATTTATTTCAAAACTAATGTTAAAAGTTATTTTTCGCATAGTTTAATAAATATAAAACCTAGTAAATGTATACCATTTTTTAGATAATATTTAAATCATCCATTTGACAGGTCATAGAATTCAAAGGGAGTTACAAATCAAAGGTTATGACCATAATAATTTTGATATATTTTTTAATGGAGTGATCGAATGATCTATCCGTAGCTTTATCTTAGAATGAATTTTAGAATTCAAAGGTTGTTTTTTAACCATGATATAAATCATTGAAAATCGTTATAATAAAATAATATTCATTAAATGGTATATAAACAAAGAAAACTACTCCCAAAAAATATAAATCATGGTTAAATGATTACAAATACCTTAATGAGATTGAGGAAAGAAGAAATAGTTGATTCATGTGGATGATAAAACATGTAGATTTAGTAAAAATATGGTGATTAAATGAAATGATGGTTAAATGGTTTATAAATTAAGAAAACAAATCCTAAAATCCATAATTTATGGATAAATAATTACAATTACCTTGACAATATTGTGGAATAAAAAAACAATTGATTCACATTATAGATCAACGGAGTCGAGTTTGGGGAAAGTTGCTGGTTAAAAGAAATTATTATTAAATTAGGATATTCCTATACTGAAAACATATAATTGAGATGATTAAAGAAAATGAATTTTTACAAATCTTTATGGCGACAATTGAAAATTTTGACGCCGCGATGTAAAAAATTGAAATTTGTCATTGGAGGGATATTAAAATTATCATTCATCTCTATTTTATGATAACCATAATGAAATGATATTAAAATTTTCAATGTTTTTTCATATCGATTATTAAATAACCAATTTGAAAAATCATTTTCCATGACTTTTTATAATTAGTTATTTTAAAATTGACATTAAAATGTATTTTTCACATTGGTTATTAAATATATGATGTCAAAAATGTTTACAAACATGTAGTTCATCTCCCAAGATTCGATTTGGTATGTCACGGAGCTCAAATAGAGTTACAGCTCAACAATTATGGCCTTTGGAAATGGTTCTTCCCTAAGACTTCATTTACATATGATCAACCTCCAATGACCATAACTTTTGATCCCTAACTCCGTTTGAGTTCTGTGACCTATGAAATCGGTGTTTGGGAAATGAACTAAATGATTGATAACTTTATTGACATCAATTATTGAATAACTGAAGTGGACAATACTATTTAACATCAGTTATTAAATAACCTACATGAGAAATACCTTTTAACATCAGTTATTAAATAAACAATTTAAAAAAGTCATGAAAATTTAGTTTTCACATAATTTATTTATAAGTAACATGAAAAGGATAGGAAAATTGTTTTTTACATCGATTGTTATTTAACTGACGTGAAAAATTAGTTAAAATGGATTTCTCACAGCGATTTAAAAAACCGATGTGAAAAATGCTATGTTAAAAATAATTTTTGTACAAGTGATTGTGTTTTAGTGTTTTTATTGAAATAACATATTTTCATCTATTTTTACAATAAATGGGGAAATGAATAAATCATTCATGGTTACAATGGACATCCGCCTCACAAACCAATTTAATTTATTATCTGTCACCACCTATCATAGTAGCTTATAATTATGGATTTATTTATATATAATATATTTATGATATAATTATAATTATTTCTAGATATTGTATTTTTTTACTATTATATTCATTGAAAATGAAAATGTCATTTGTAGGAAAAAATGGATTTCCACCTCCATAATATATATATATATAGAATATAAAGAGATAATATCAAATTAATGATAAAATTAAAATTATTTAATGATAAAATAGTTTTTACCTTCTTTCACACTGGTTCTTTGAAAAGTGGAAACGTTATTCATTCTTATGTATGGCCTACCATCTTAATGATTATATCATTGTTCAATTTAAAAAACCATATTTTTTTATAGTGTACTTACTACACCATGAAATAATTATTAGTTTCTTATCAATTTAATTCAAGGGTTTTACATATCCATGTAAAATTATTTATTTCAATGATATTAAATTTAATATTTTCAAAAAAATAGTAAAGGATATATATTATAATATATTTTCATTTAGAGATTGTTTATTTTGAAGGTTGTTTTGTAGAAAATAAATAGGTATAATTATGTTGATTGACAAATATTTCTTATCTTCTGATTATGAATCTAGTTTAAAGAATTACTTCCTTTTTTATCAATTATTGGTTAACGAAACATCAATAAAGTTGTTTGTAAGTTGTATTGACCTCCTATCTTTTTAGATAAAGAATATTTATCTTATATATCTATGTATTGGATAATAATTTCATAATATTTCTTTTGTATAAATTAATTATTTTATGAATATTTTTTACACATTCATTGATCTTATATTAAGTGTATTAACAAGTAAATTCCATATCATTTTAAACATGAGTCACTATTGAATCACTTTATAAAAGAAGGAAATGATTGTTAATGTTAAATGTTTATAGAATGAAAATGTTCTCATACCATCATGTCCATTAATTTATTTGAATTTTACATTATTAGTGTATATTTTTATTATCAATGAAAGGGATTTATAGAATTTTTAGTGTCTTTTTTTTAAAAGTGATTTTTGACATATAAAGGGAATTTTATTGAATTATGAATTTAATTGTTTTTTATGGAATTTATATACATGAATTAAATGAGAAAAATTTGTTAATTATTATAATATAGGTATGTTTTATAATGATAATTATTTTAGACTTTCTATGGAATCATTACTATTTTTTAAGACAGTCATTCATGGAAACTATTTCATTTCCATGGGTAAATCATGATATGAATGTTAAATAGATGTTATTGTGTTGAAAACTATAGGTTATTATTATTTTCAAATAATATTGTACCTATAAATATATAAAAATTATTTATTTGTTGTTACTTAATAAAAATTTATGGTTGGTTTATTTATAAATAATTGATGGGTGGTTCTATTATAAATAATGGAATGGTGGTTACATTATAAACTATAGATTGGTATGTTTCTTATAACACACAAATGAATTAAGTAATGATATAGTGATAAATTTATTGATATTATTACAAATCAATGAGGTATTTGTGTTACTGCTAATAGATGATGGTGTTTTGATGTCATATGACACTCTTGTATGATATGTTAATTATCTAATTATGTAATTCCTTGATGAATGTTTCATGTTCCAAGATAATAAGAACTTTTATTTATTCAATCCATAAGAATTAAAAGGTATATATGATCAGGATTGGTATAATAGGGATGATGATTTTTTATTAACATGAATTTTCCATTGTTAATTATTTATTACAAGTCACATTTCTTCTGATCTTGGTTTTTGTGGATATAAATTATTTTATGTTATATATATGAATTTTGATTAATTAATCATACACATATGATCATTTTTTCTCAAAAATTACATTTAATTGATAATTATTTTTTAATACCATAACTATCCATTTATCTCACCATTATTATATTTTCTTTTCCTAAAGTTGTGAAGACTGATGTAAAATGATGTGTGTATAGAATGGATTCTTTTTTATATAATTTTTATGAGTTATTTAAGACTTTTTGTGAAATAATAAATGGTTTTTATAGATGAAAAAATGATAACATGAGGACATGAGTGTTTTTATGTATGATTTAGTCCTAATTATAAAATACTCCAATCCAATGATTACATGGATTATGTAATTTGTCCAATATTTTTTATTTCTTGTCATAATTTTTTGGATATTTAAAATTTTGTAACATTTATTGTTATCAAATATAGAAATGAAAATATTGTATTTTTTAACCAGATCTAAGAATGTAGGACCGTATATATAATTGTTCTTATTAGAGTAGGCTTTAAAAAGCATAGGAGAATATTATATCTTCCCATGAGGTTATTTTAAGAGTTATGGATACCATCATGAGGGTATATGTTTATAATTGAAAATAAGTTCGAAGTATTATCCCCCATTTTATGATTTATATTGGTATTTATATGCGATGAAAGATATATTGGAAATCATTTATTAATTTTATGTATATATAACCCATTGCTACAACATGAAGTGATATTTAGGAATAATTTCAGAATGGTTAAATCATTTAATAATGTTGAGATGATTACAATTATTTGGGATATTGGGTTATTTATTTATGAAATGATTGTAGAACAACAATTGGTGGTATTGTGTAAATTTTGACGTTAAATGTATTATTTATTCTTATTTATCTTTTTACAGTTTGGATATTATTATACATTATGCTAACCATTTTGATTTTTGTTAAATTTTTTAGAGGCGAGAAATAAATTATAATATTTTATGGGATCTTATATTATATTATAATTGTATTTGAGTGTTCTGGGAAAGAAAAAATTATATTGAATTTTCATTATTTGGAAAAAAAGAAGATATATTTGAGGAAATTTACATATAGTTGAAAGTATACTTGTCGAGTAAGTATATTTCCTTATGTTTATAGTAAATGTGGTAAATTAATTAATTATATCTTGTAATAGGATATATAAAAAATATCATTTCTCCATCATTTGTGACGAATTCATGGACTTTTTAACACCTCATTTATATTTATTTTTTTAGTCATTAACATTCTCATGATCAATAATATTCTTCTGATCAATGTAATATAATTCTATATATTATTATTTTGACAATACTATTTTTATACAGGACCATATTTCAAATTACAAATATTTTTCCCATATTTGGAATCCTTGTTTTGTGAGATTTTAGATGTCCTTTATATTGAAAATTCCCTTTTCATAAGGGTACTTTACTAACCATTTTTATGATTTGGTATTTAAATAATTTTATTTTAGAATATTAAACCATAGTGTATCAAGAATATTTTAAAATTATGAGGAAAATAGTTTATTAATGTGTGTATAATGTAAGGGATATATATTTTTAAAAATAACACTTTTTTCTAAAGAATATAAATCATGCAACCCCATGCATAAACGAACCATCAAATACCATTATTTAAATTTCATTATTATAATGAATCTAATAATTTTAAATTTAAGAATTTAAAAAAAAAATTATGAAAAAAATATCTAAATATTTTATGTACTCTATATGAAATATTTGTTCATAATAAATTAGTACTATATTTTTAGAAAAGGCAATTTAATCATTAAAAATACATTAATAAAAAATGATTTTTATTCATTTTTGTGAGTAAACATAAAAAAAATTTGGTAAATTTTATAAATTTTAACTGATCAAATGTATATCAATTTTTAAATCATGATATCAAAATTATCTTAGTATTATATTTCAGTAATTTTATGGAAATATTGATTTATATGTGTTGTGAAATTATTTTTTTTATAAAACAGTCATTTCAGTTCCTTAAAATCTATAATAATGATTTTAATGTATCAAAATGTACCATATACAATCTTTAATTATGTATTAAATTAATAATTATATTTTTACTATCACTATTATTGAATTAGGTATAATGTTTTAGGCTTAAAATCATATTTTTCTAAAAAACAGGTTATCATTATATTCCAAAATATAATATTAAATTAATTTCTCCCAGTAATAAAAATTATAATTTTAAAATATGGTTTTCATATTTGGAATTATAATAATGAAAATTTTCAAATAATTATCATTAGTTATGATAATTATGAATTGTGACCATAATAAATGTGTTTCCATGCAAAATGTAAAATTGGTTAACAAAGGGTAAAAATAATTTTATATGGTGAAAAAATAATCTAAAAAATAGTTATATTTTATTTTATTTGTATATTACATCTATAATCATCTATAAAATATAAATTGGACAATTTATATCCAATATTCATTGCGTATATGTTTTATGTAATCTTACTTATATAAAATGTTACAAAGGTTCCTCCCTTGCTTATAATATCTATAATATTTTGTGACAGAGTAAAAAATCTTATATTAGATTATATTTTTTCAAAGAAAAAAAAACAGACGCCTTTATATTATCATGGTAATTTACATATATTTTTTGGAGTTGAAATAATTACATTTACACAACACCAATTTGGTTCTTTTAAATGTAGTAGAAATTCTATTAAATTATTTAAAAAACTGTAAATGTTTTTTGGGTAGTGTTATAGTGTCCTATGAATTATATATATTAAACTAATATATTAATGGGTTATTTAAAGGTAGACATTCAAAATAAATTTCGAAATTCTTATATTCAATGCCAAACTAAATGAATAATTTATTAAACAACATTAACATTTTTTAAAATGAAATAATATTTAAATAAATAATTTAAAAAGAAAAAATTATTAAAATAGGAAAAGTATCATTATAAATAATATAAAAGATCATCTATTTTAAATTTATGATCCATGTTTTTTATTATATGTAAATTTAAAAACCCTTAATATCGACAAATTCATTACCAAGTTAATGATAAAATTGTTTATCCAAATATTATAACCAAAAACAAGGTTTAAAATAATATATACACTATTCAAAATTTTATTTTGGGATTAAATTAAGACCATATCCTATATATATTATAATCCATATAATTTTGGATCAAATTTACACGGGTTAGACCCATATTTTATTATAATATTTTGGTAATTTCAAATATAAAATTAATGATTTTTTATAATAAAAAATAATTTATTAAATGAATAATATTTAATAAACCACATTTAACATGCCAATGGAATCTGATATATTTTCAAATATCTTTTGGGGTTTATGTTTCTAACAATATTATTATTTATAGTAACTTTAATTACCCCTAATTAGTGAAAACATTGATATCTTGATAATTGTCAAAAAGGATCATGGGGTGTTAAAATATCAAAATAATGGTGCTAAGATATCATAAAATTCACAAATTTTTTTATTAGAAAAAATTGAATAAATATAATTTTATATTCTTATTAGATCAATTTATATCCACAAGAATACAGAAATTAAATTTATTTTGAATTTAATACTGTCAGAAATTTCAAGAATTCCCCTTACATAAGTTAAAAAAAGAAACCTTTTAACCTCCCTTAGTCACTAATTTTTGGTATATTATCTCAAAGTATATAAAAACATCACACCATAACATCCCTATACATGTTTTAGAGGTCGTAGTTGAGTCATAATATGATCCTTAGATAGAGTAATGTGTAAATAAAAGGTTGTTCTCCGAAAAACATATACAACATTTAATCAAATGTTATGGTTTTATTTCATCCTATAACCCCATATATTATTATTTAAAAAATTTAAATTAGTAAAAATATTATCTTAAATATAATTGGATATGTTTTTTTAATTGAGTAACCTATATCCATCACCTTCTTCCATTATTTTGGAAATGAAACTATCATTCCTATGTAAGACATATTATCACATTGTGAACCGATATAATTTGTTTTCCATCACCACTGCTCATAAGTGGCTACAATGAAGTAATAAATAAATAAATAAATATATTATTTAAATAAATTCAATTAATTAAAGACAACATATACTAATTTTCATAACATTAAATCCATTATGAAAGGATGATGTCATTCGCGCATACATGTGGATTGCAACTTCTACGATGTGATGTGATTCACTTCTTGTTATTTCCACATGGATGGTTTGTATAAAAAATATAATGAATAAAATGATATTTATGATATAATAATAATTAACAGAGTATAAAATTATACTTACATTCTTTCACTCATTCACATTGAATAGTGGAAATCATACTCATGTGTATGTACTGTCTGATATCTCCACGATTTTGTCTTTCTTCACATTCATATACATATTTCATGGTTTCTTATAGATGATTAATTTATTTATAAATATTTTAATTGTATCATGATTATTACTGTAAATATTATGGAATAGTGAACCAATTGACCATGATCAACACAATGAATAAATTTTGAAATCTTGAAATGAACATCTTGAAAACAACAAATGTGGACTTATATGATTACGTAATTAAATATATCATTGAAAAAAACGAAATAAATTTTTGAGTGATAAAATAAAAATCAATAATTTTTTTTGTAAAATTTAAAAAATTCATATATGCTTATTATACATATTTTAAATTAGATACATGGTATGTATGGAATCGATCTAATAGATTTTGTCAAAATTTCTCTTCATTGAAGAATATATTATTTCTATAATAAAATTTGTTTTATCTAGTCTATATGATGTAGAATTTAAAATTTTATGTTAGGAATATTTTATATATAATTTCTTTTTAATTTAAAAAAATTATCTTACCCAAGGTGATTTGAAATGAATTTTACGAAGTAGAAAGCAAATTTTGAACTAAATTGCATTTCAATGGCTTGTAACTCTTCATAATTTAATTGTTTTTTGAAATTTTTAATTACAATAAAATTTCCATTTCCATTTATAATTTATTTCCCATTGGTTTAGTTGTATTTACATAGGTTCACATAATCACTTCAATGATTTATTATCACTTCAAAATTTATTATAATTATAACTATTTTTTTGTATCGACCGAAAAATATTGAAACTTGATTCATGTCATGAACCATGATTTCAACATATGGTGTAATTACAACTTAATGAATGTGTAATTATATATTAATTAATTTAATTAATAATATATATAAACACATTTTATGTTATTTGATTCACTAATTTTTTATTCATATGTTATCAAAACGTTAACAGATTTATGTTACAATCACATTTAATTTTTATATAATTTAAGTTTATGGTTATTTTAGAGGTAATAATAAATGATTATTACCTTTAACCACACACAGACACACACATATATATATTATAATAAATATGTTACTAGTTTTTTACATGTTTACATTCAATATCTTCCTTTATTGTGTTACGAAGGAACAATAGATTTATATATAAGTGGTTTATATGATGTGTGTTCTTTTAGATCATGATTATTATAATTCTATACCCATGTATTATAAAAAATCAATTGTCTTTCTTATCTAACGAAAATTATTTCATAATTTTATTTATCATACCCATTTAACATTTTTTAAAATTAATAGAATGGATATTCCAAAAATATTCATCATGAGTCGCTTTTGATACTAATTAAAAAATAATGAATAAAATGAATATTTTTTACATTTAAAAAATAAATGAAATTTCCCTCCATCAAAAATGTTATATTCATTGAATATCATCTTTATTTTTTCCAATTATATTTTCAGAGTCACTGAGTTTTACAATATTCATTTAATTTTTTGTTTTTTAATGTGTTCTAGATGAGGAAATGGTATATTCCATAGGAATGATTTTAAAAAAAGTTTATAGTATTTATATTAAATAAAGAGAAAAAATATTTAATAGACATATCATTCATTGATGATATGTTTTATTAATGATATATTCATTTTTTATATAGATCTATTATTATTGTTTAAAAGATATTATTGTTCAACCTATTTGTTTTCCCTATGTAAATCAAGATATGAATATAAAATTGTTACTATTACTATGAAATGTGATATATGTAATTTTTTTCTCATTCTATGGAACATGGAAATATATTTTAGATATCGAATATTTTTTTGATATATTTAAAGTAATTTTTATTTTATTATAATCCATGATTGGGTGGATATATTATTGACCAATGATGGGTGGCCACATTATAAAAAAAAGGAAGAGTGAGACAATTTTTTCCACTAATTAGAAGGGTAGTGAGATGAAGAAAACATTACTGATGTCACTACTTATAGACTAAAATTTTTTATTACTCAAAAGAGAAGATATATTTAACTAGATATACATTACTCATATGAGATATGAGAATTATATAATAAAATAATTCAAGGATGAATTATTGATTTTCCTTAAAACAAAAATATTTTATTTATTCTTGCTTAGATTTTCCATGGTTTAGATGATGTTGATTGATATCCCATGAATCATTATTGTTGATACCAAAAAGTCATTCCATTTTTAATGAATTCATCTTTTTCCCAGGTGTTTTTATAAATGTTTATTACGACCATTAATTCACTTAGGTTATGATCCTGAACAATGATCATGTCACCATAACTTATCCTTATATTATGATCACTAGTGAAATTCCATTTTTAATAATTATTTTTACAATGTATATTTGTATCATATCACCCATCTGATGATTCATTTCCCCATGGTATTAACAATGGTGCTCAACTTTCATTGTCTGGAAAGGTTTTATGCATTTTGAATTTCAGGGGATATGTTGAACACATATTTTGAAATAAAAAACCTGGGTATAGCTGGAAAAAATCATACTTCAAGAAATAAGTATTTTTTTCAAAACGTTACACATAATTCACTAAAACATAAAATTAAAATGTTCATTGGCTGTATTAGTGATCCAATATTTACTTTTGATGTCGTATTTTTTGGATGGATAAAATTTGTTCACATTTATTTATGTCATATACAAAAATATACAGATCGTGTTTTTAGAACCTAATTTGCGAGTTCTAGTCAGGGGAGTGTATATCCATCTATTTTTTTATTTTTAAAATATTAATATTTAATAATAAAATAGAGTTCTTAATGTTGTTCACTAATTTTTAGTTAAATGATATGAATCAAGAATTAATTACCGTCTCAATATCCTCTAACATTTTAAAAAATAGGTTTCTTTAAATACCCCAAATAGGTATATAAAAAATATAATCATACTATGTTTGAATATAATTTTCAGAGGTGACCCTACATGATAGAAATATTTACATGAGTTAGGTATATGTAAGTATAAAGTTTCAATTTGTTTTATGTCTTGTGTTCTAAGGTTTCAATAAGAAGATTATCCGAAATTTTAGGATAAATTTTCATCCAAGGTCCTTCATCAATTTTTGTAGAGTATAAGAATTACCACATTAGAATGTGTAATATAGTTAAAAAGTGATTGATACTATCTTGTATTGGAGTATAGGTTATTTTATGGTTTAAAGAGTTTAATTGTTTATCTAATGAATCATATTTGGTGGGGAAATTTATGTTATCTACTAACATTGTCTAATCTATTATAGATTTAATGAGTAGAAAAATGAGAGGGGATTGTGAAAATATGTGGGCGACTAGTATGAAAATATCTATAATCCCAACATATGAAATTGGGTCTTTTAGATTATATTAATAATAATTAAAAAAAATATAAAGAACAAAAAAATGACTATAAAAAATATATAATGTTAAATAATATCCATGGAAATTTAAAGAATGAATTAGAAAAATAAAAAATAATTTGGAACCAATGAATGTAGTCTATCTAAAATTTCTTGAAACCTCTACTATAACTATTGTATATATAAATAATAAAAATATTCAACATTTATATAAACAACTAATGGATAAGACTAACATATGCATCAATTATATTAATTGATTATCTTATGTTTTTTTATTAGTGATAATATATATATTTTTATAATTTCCAAAATAAAAAATTGTTGATTGGTAAACTTTAAACATATATAGGTGACTGATTTTTTTTATAACATGGTTGAATAAGTAGATAATTTTTAATTCCTCATTCATGTGTAAAAACAACATAAAATACTTAAATATATTATGTCAGATTGATTACTCACTCAACAGTGTGATTCACCATAATATCAGATGATCATTAACTATTATAAACCAAAATATTTGGATAATCACTTATAGATGATTAAATGCCTGACCAATTTATTTTCATCTTATTCTACATATTGTTTCTATTTTCATTAGTGAGATACCCATATATCTTTAATTTTAAATATATATTATGGTAAATTTTTTTTATGATATAATTTTATAAATTATGAAATGTTTCAAATGTAATATTTGATTCCAAATAGTTCAACATTGAATGTTAACTATATAGTGGAATATTTTTTATACAATGGATGATTCATGGTTGGTACATAATTTAAGGAACTATTAATTTCAATATGTTAAAAAAATTATTTTAATGTCTTGGATTATATGAAAGCATTATTTTCGAGTATGGTAATATCATAATTATGTTATTGAATTATTATAATGGTTTTAAAATAAATTTTTTTATTTAAAATATTGATTTTATATTTTTAAAAACATTTTTTGAATTATTTTGTTATATATTTATATTAAATTATTAATTTAAATTTTATTCTAATTGATTTGGGGTTGACATGATTTGAAAATCATGTTATTATTTTCTGGGACATATTAGTTATATTAGAGGTTCACTAGAATTAATTATAGACATTATTATTATTTTTAATCTTCTTATAATAAATATTAATAATATTATTATTAATATAATACCTGGGATTGAATATAGGTTTTCTAGCATGGATGTCTCTAGTTATTGACATTTACAATCAGGATGTATAGGGATTTGTGGTGTTTCTTCATGACACAATTCATGAGGGTGAGGAAGTACTTATTGGTAATGTTTTGATGTCTTTATATGGCCGATCATCATAGAATGGGATGTCCTTTTTTCAAGATATCAAGGAGAGAGTAAAGAATTCCTTTCGTAGATAAGTTGTTGAACATAATTTAGTATCAATGTGTAGAGATGGTTCATCAAAACAAGTTTGGAAGAAATGTTGTTTGGAACATGTTGTGTTAAATATAGAGGGTACTCTTGAAGGAATTTGGATCTCATAATATTATATTAATACATTCATTAATTTACTAAATGGGCATAAACCATTACCTAATTTTATTGGGAGTATTAATTCATAAATTTGGATAATTTAATATTTAAATTGCGTTTAAATGGGTAATAGGAGTTATCATATAATTTTTCCTTTAGATTAGTTGACTAATAATGAAGGGAGAATTGAATTCCTATCTCTGAAAATATTTTTCAATGAAATTATGTGTGGGTGTTGAGATTTATTTATTTTTAATTCTGGAATTTACTTTTTGATGATTAGGTAAAAAAATTTGGTAGGTGTATGATATAATTTTTATTAAAAAATTATTTATGACATTTCCTCATAAAATGGAACTCTAATAATGATGGACAATGAACATTTAAATAATAGATTTTGGGATCTTTTCTTTTGTTCTAAATTAGGTAGATCATTGTATACCATTTTTTAATAAGTTGGTATTTCTATAACAAAGGATAAAATTCTCTAAGGTATTGATTCTTAGATGCTTCATTTGTTTTGGAAAAAGTGATCACTTATAATAATTTTTTAAAAAAAATTAAATTACAAAACATTTTTGTTCTTATTCTTCATGGAAGGGTATTTATTATTAGGGGTGAAATAAATAATGGAATATATATGAAAAAGTATTTTATTTATGTTAAGTAAAAATATAAAGAGAAATAAAACTTTTTTAACAAGGTTTATGCTTAATGTGTGTTGAGTAAAGACTCCCTATAGTGTACTCATGAAAATTGGTATCCATAAGGGGTTGATCAAAAAGAAATTCTAGATAATCAAAGGGGTATATATTTTTCTAATTAAACTCAGGTGGCTCATATGAGGGGATCTAGTTTTAGTATTCAATGGATTCTAACGGTGTCATAGGATCTACATTAGTTTCATCTAACATTTCAGTTTATAAGGGGTAATAATCTAGGTATTCGTACTAAAACCAAATACTTGAAATTAGAATATCCCGATACTGGATGTTATGTATGGTTCACGGAATAATGTGGCAATCCAATTTTCAATTTCATGGTAATTGTATGAAAACACATGGGGTTGTAGGTTGGGGTTTATAATTGAATAGTTATAATATGTTATCTTATTTTGGTTATATATTTTCTGGTTATGTTGATCTGGTTATGGATGATGTATAGGCTTCAATACTTAAGGATAAAAAAATAGGCTAGTTGGGGATTGAAAATTGTTGTGGTTATAGATTTATATGTATGGGGTGGTGGATAAAATAAAATTTGTTATTTAGGGAATGATTCTAGGGTTTATTGGGACACTATATGGTAGTTATTTAACAGATAATAAAGATATTCATTATTCTTATTTAGTATGTTCTAGGTAAACCCTATCAGTAATATTATTTAGGACAAGAGAAACATGAAATCTAGTAGATATTGGTTATATTTTGTGGATCATGAAAGGGGATAATAGGGATATTAATATATTTAGTTGGTGAAAGAATATGAAAATCAGGAAAATGGTCAATGTAATATCCTATATTATTCATTATTTTTGTAGATAAATTGAGTTTAATGAATATCATCAATACTTATTGATGATGTAAAATATAAAATTTTAATTATAAACTAATATATGTATTTCATATAAAAATTATTTTTAATAATAACAAATTTAAAAATATATTCTCATTAATGGTTATAATGGTGATAACCATCATACATTCAAAGTGGCTTTATTTAAAGTCATTGAAAAAGTTGTTGATATTGAATTATTCACAACTATCTCTCATAATAGAATGAAATATATGTATTAATCATATTATCCATGTGATGTAACTACTAGAGCACTTTATAAAGAATCCAAATTATAGCTCACTCTATAGAGTGAAAGGTATAAGGCTTTGTCAAGAAATGTAATGTTTTCTATCATCTCTAAATCATAGTGGGATATGGATCCTGAAATTGAATCATTTTCACTTCAAAATTGGATTGAGGATTATTTGTATAGTATATTATTATTTAATATTTCTGGTTTCCTACATCATTGAATTTAAATATTTTTTCCCTTAAATCATCTTATTTTATCATATGTATCTTTATAATATTTTTCTGAACCAGTGGTTTTAAGCACATTGTTTTTTCATCCTTGATTAATATCGTAATTTTATTTTATTTATAATTATCTGTTTGGTTTTTGTCCCTCCTTGGATATTAGGGATGAATATGATAAAAAATTAATATTTTAGGATGAAAACAACCTTTTTTTCTTGGATACAAGGAACACTCTTATTTTACTTTTACGATTCTAGACACCGATGTAGGGATCGATGAGATGAAATATATCACCTTTCATTTTATCTTCAATGTACATGAAATATTCTTTCTATAATATGAAAATATTAAATATTTTATCTTTTTAACTTCTTTATATCCACCAACTTCTTTTAGTTACCTTATTCCCTCTAGTTGTGTTGATAATATATTTAATCTTTTCAATTTCAATGAAAAAATTCAACAAAATTAATTAAAATTGAGGTTTTCAATATGTATACTAATTTATAAATGATAATATATTTTCTTTTAATAAATATTTAGGGTAACAGTGTTTGTTAGATTTTGATTATATCCCTTTTTTATTCAAAACATGTTTCGACTTTACATTCAATCATTTGCTTTGGAAATCACAAATCAATCATAGTGTAATCACTTATATTGTTTATTATGTATGTTGTTTTAAAAATTGAAATCACTTACATTGTTTTTCATGATTAATTTATCCTTATGAATGTTGTGTTTGTTGTTCATACACATTTATTTATATGCTGATTCAAAATCATACCTAGATTATGAACTACATTATAATCAAGAATCGTAACCCTACTATGTATTGTATTAAAATCATGATTTGTATTGTATTTTAACCGCGTAGTCCTCATACTTCGTAACCATGTTATGTACCCCAATCATATTGATGCGGTATCCTGATTTTATTTTGAATCGTAATAATGTATTGTAGTAATGATATCGTAACCAGGTTAGATTTGGAATCTTAAATAAGTATCGTTATCAAGATATCATTACTAGGATAGATTCTGAATCATAATCAAGTATCACAATAATGATATCATTACTCGGTTAGACTCTGAATCGTAATCAAGTATCGTAATCATGATATCATAATCATGTTAGATTCAAAATCATATTCAATTATCGTAATATTGATATTGTAACCATGTTTTGAATTATAACTAGGTTTTAATTTGAAATCGATATGCATTGTTATCATAAAGTTCCAAGAAAACTAGTTATGTATGGCACTTATGAAATTATATACATTATTTTCATAGATATTATATATCACATTATTAGGTATCACACAAAAATGAGAGATATTGTTTTACAAGTCATGAGAACCCAATAACAACTTGCATAAATTTTTACAAAACCATTATCTTCTAATAGATTTGAATATATTAAATAGAAAATAGAAATTATCACTTAAAAGTAATCATTCACATATATTTCTTGTTTAATCCATCTCCATACATTGAGTTACTCTTTTTCAAAGGGGGGGTATATTTTTCGGTTTCACTTTTTATTTTAATTTTTTTTATATTCACCTTTTTTTTAGTTTATCGGTTTTACTTTTGGATTTACAATTTATTGGTTTCACATTTTGATTTATAGTTAATCAGATTCACTTTTTATTTTACAATTTTTTTGGTTTGACCCTCATTTACAGTTTATCAGTTTCAATTTTTGTTTTACAATTTTTTAGTTCCATATTTTGTTTTACAGTTTGTCAGTTTCACTTTTTATTTTTCTATATAAAGAGTTTTACTCCTTATGTTTTCTTTTATAGGTTTCTGAATTTTATCGGTTTTAATTTTTGGTTTCAAAATATGCGGTAATAGATTTATATTATCAGTACTGAATAATCCAGTCATTTATAAACTATCGATATTTCTTTACATTAACTATATTGAACAATCGGCATTAGACTACCTTGTCGGTACTAAAATATTAATATCATTATAGGACTATTGTTGAATATTTTTCTATTGGTTATAAATAATCATTAACAGACTATTTGATTTTATCAGTTTTCTATTTTCTATCCAATTTCATTAGAATAATATACTGAAAAAAAAATATATATCCTTTTACTCTGACAGTTATATTTTCTATAACCATAATTTGGCATTTTAATGGTTGTTTCAAATATCATTCCTTTAATTATGAAATAGTTTCACTATGAATACAATATTATAAATGAAATCATCATGAGTTTAGAATTATTCTTGACTGTTAGATCTCATAGATCAAATATTGACAATAAATTATCATTAAGAGATTGTATCCCACATCAATTTATTCTATTTTTACTTCCATGAAAATCTTCTCTATAAATGGTCAGCAATGTTCCATTGGTTCTCACCCCACTTTTTGTAATTAGAGAAATCCTAATATTTTTTAATCAGTAGTTTTTTTTGGGAGATAGTTAGTCATTCATATATGAGTCTTCAGTTTCATCTCCAAAGTAAATTCCTCCAATAAATTTCTCTTCCATGACATTCTGTGGTGAAAGGATGATGTCTATAGATTTTTATGAATATTTTGATTCTTCCTTGAATAAAATTATATGTTTTCAAGGATGGGAATAAATTTGAGTTGAAATACCATGTTTTGTTTATGATCATGTCTATCATGATGAAGTCTTCCAATTTTATTAATCATTGGAGATAGATAAGGATATTGATATTTCTTTTATGATGTATGACAAGACATATACAACATCTTCAAAGAAAGATGATACGTTTCTTGATCATCCAATTGAGGGAGATGCATTGTGTCCTTCTCATAATATGCTTAAAGTTGATGGATCCTTTAATATATCTGAAACCAAAGAAAAAATTTTGTACATTCATGATGAAAGAAGAAAAGTAATTTATCGAGAGAAAATAGACTCTTAACCATTTGGATGTAAGGGATTTTTTGTCGAGAAATGGTGATAAGGAAACATTGAATTTTTGAGATATGTATGTGCTTAACAACTTGGTTAACATGAGGTAGTTTAACATTATGGAGTTTATTTTCCAGAAAATTAAGAAACTAAAATATGGTGGTATAAAATATCTGATTATCATGTTTCCCTCGATTATTTGTATGTTTCTGATAGATTACTTGGGATTGATTAATATTGAAATTTAGTCGGATCCTAATTTCTTCAAAGTGCCCTTAATTAGTAAGGATATGATAATAAGGCTGAATTTACATTTCAACTCTGAATTGAAAATGATTAAGAGAGATCCAAATGATGAGAATGAAAACAATGATGGTGAAGGTAGTGAGAAACCATCTTGGAAATCCAATCCATCTTTGAACAAAATAAATGCAATTAAGGATACGACTCTAAAACCCTCAAATAAACAAAGTCTATATCTGATGAGGATTCTATTTAGTGTAGGATGAAAATGAAATAAAGAAAAGAAGGGTGTCCTCAGTTTGTATTGGATCTAGCTGAAGCATTGGCATTAAAAGTATAGTCTAATAGGACTTTGACATAAGAAGAGAGAAGGAAGAAATTGAAGAAAAGAATGTTTGATCCTATTGACATTGATAGTATTCTAAAAATTTCTCAGAAATTAAAATTAGAAATCTAAATATGGCACTGATCTGGTTAAATACAATTGATTTCAACATGAAAAGCCAAGGGGAAACATGTTTCTATAAATTCAGATAATCAATGTCCTGCAAAAGAGCAAGAAGAGGTAGGAAAAAAGGAACATTATTAAGAAGAAAAACAACATCAATAAATATAAGTCAAAGAGAAATAATATAAAAACAATAGAATTCATACCACAATGTCATCCTAAGTACAAATTTTTTTATCCATCTTCAGATCCTCATCCCTCAAAGATAGTACCTCAAAAGGATTCCTCAAAGAGAGTCATTTATATTACTAATAAATAATATTTTGATGAAGAGGAAGAAGAATAATCTAATAATAATCAAAAACTTCTAGCTCAAGTTATCGGTATTTGGACTCATTTTGGTGATCTCCCACAATTTCCTGAGGACACGGATTCTGAAAGGACAACAAAAGTGAACGGGGTTCAGTACATTGGACTAGATTTGAATAGATTTAAGAAGATGTAACCTTTTATTCCAAAAGTTTAAGTCAGGTTGGAAATTATTTAAAATTCTCATAGTGATATAATGAATTATATCATTGTTTTGATGGACATATTTCTAACTCTTGATGTCGATTTAAATATATTTAAGGAACGATGAACTGAGAACAGTAAGGCTTGCAATAAACTTGTGATGTTGTCTTATAACATTGAGGAAATCCTAAAGACCCATCCATACAAGCAAGAAGAATCGGGTCATCTGGTAAAAAATATCAACTCTCTCTATCTAATGTTTATTGTTGACTTGAATTAAAATTTTGAATAATTTCAATGACTCAGTACATTCAAATAAGTTGACTCAAAACAGATCATGCGTTTAATGGGAATGTTAAATTACAAGAGTAATGAGTTAGTTTTACTCTGGAATTGAGTAGAAATCTTAAAAAGGTATATAAACTCATGATGGATGATTTAATAACTAGGAAAAAAATAAAACCCATGAAGCTATTAATGAACTATAGGAAGATCCACTCCAGAGTCAATCAATGAATATTTTTGAGTAGGATGAGAAGCTGAAGGCTCAGTGACAAACCCTTAAAAAGATCATAGATGATAGAAAAGAGTTCGAGAATATGAAACCCTAAATGATTAATATTTTAGAAAAAAAAGAAAATAATGTGTGTTGGAATCTTGTTATAATAAATGTTTTCTTCAGGTAATATATATTGTTTTTTACTCTCATTCTATAACTCTTTGAAAGAAATAAATTCATATCCTTATTCTTTTAGAAAATCAGAAACTGGGTTAATGACTTTGAAAAGAATTTTTCGATGATTGTTTGATTAAGGAGGAGATGACACAAGAAAATGTAAGGAGAATATGAGCCATTATGAGTTCTTTAAACCATGGGTGGAATTAGTCATATTCACTAAACTTAGGGGGATATAAGTTTTTATTGTCTGTTATTCTGTTTGTTTTCATTTTGTTTTAGTGCTTTACAAAAAGGGGGAGATAGTTTTGTCAATATTTATTTCAACATTTCCTTTAATCATTTGTTTTTAAAATAACATATGACACTTATCATAATCAAATATATTATTAATCATGTTTATTGACCTAACAAACATAATCACTTACTTTGTTTTTCATGTCTAATGTATCCTTATGAATGTTGCGTTTTTTGATCATACACATCGATTTATATGTTGTTTCAAAAACCATAACCTGATTATGCACTACATACTAATTAGGAATCATAACCTGACTATGTATTGTATTATAATCAAGATTAGTATGGTATCGTAATCTCATCGTACTCATACTTTTTAAATAGGTTATGTACCACATCATATAGATATCATAAGGTGGTTAGATTCTGAATCACAATCTAGTGTCATAATCAAAATATCGTAACTAGGATATTTTCTGAATCACAATCAAGTATCATAATCATGATATTGTAACCAGGTTAGATTCTGAATCGTAATTAAGTATCCAAATCACTATATGACAACCAGGTTAGATTCAGAATTGTGATAATGTATCGTAATCACAATATCGTAATCGGGAATGATTATGAATCATAATCAAGTATCATAATCATGATATTGTGAAAAAGTTAATAATCGTAACCTGGTTTTAATTTTCAATTGATATGAATAGTTATCATGATGAGCCTAGAAAACAAGTTATGTATTTCACTAATTAAATGCATTACATTATTGTCAAAACCTCAATACTGATGGCATGTATCTCATAATATTTGTATTATACTTTTGGAAATATTAAATTATAACAAAAACAATATTGATGAGTTGGTAATATACCAATTAAAACTATATCGTGTATTCTATTTTGTTTATACCATTGTAATGCCTGGTTTCCATGCCCCTCTGTGTTTTTCAGAGAAATATGATCTTTGGAGAAAATATGACTGTTGGAACCTAAATCATATAAATAAGAGCTCATTCAATCAATAAAAATAACATTTTCTTCTATGAAGTTCTATAGAGAGATGATGTGACGTCTCTCTTGATTAGTGCAAAATACTTGAAGATAAAATATGGGAACAACTTCTTTCATGTTCTTATATTCTGGTAAGTTCTTTTTTTTTGCATTTTGCGACCAATCATTGTGGTAACAATTGAGGTATTTCGGAGATAGGAATATGTGCAGCCGATCATCGTATCGAGGTCCTTCAATTGTTTTATGATAGAGGTGACAATTACCTTCTTAATAGAGGACTGTCCGGGATAGGAAGACAAACATACCAATCCTTGTATCGAGGGATTACCAAGGTGGTGGTAAGATATACCTTCTATCGTAGCTAAAAGGATACCCTTCTCTTTAGGATAAATAATTTTAATGATTTTAAATTTCTATTTCCATGTTTATTATAAAGGAAATTTTATTGTTTCCCCTTTATTTTCATATTAAATTCAACTGTAATTGCTTCAATTACGAGTCATTTTGTATTGATAGTTTCTATATGCTATATAGTATAGTCAATAACATTTGTATTACTCTGATAAATATATTCACATCAAAATAATTGTTTTACAATACATGTAGTATTACATCATAGTATTTCTGTCGGTTCCAAGTCCTTTATGGTGTATTATATAGATTGTAAATTGTATTAGTTTAAGACCTCTTATACTATGTTATTTCTTGATTTTTTAAAAATATTGTTTTTAAACATACAATTCACCCCCATGTATTGTGTCATCTAATATACATATACATCTATATTTTGAACCAACAATTGGTAACAATGGAAGTTTCTACTAATTTGTATTACATGATTCATTTCTTTTTGCAATAAAATTTTATTTATTTTACAAATATTTTATTTATAACTACATACTACACTATCTTGTGGAGTGGAAAAGTATATTCTTATTAGATGGAAGGGATAAATATTGGACCAAATGACAACCCAAATCCAGCTAGAAAACCAATTTTTAATGGGAATGATTACTAGTACATGAGAGATCGAATGAAGACATTTGTTATTAATACAGGAGTGGGAAAATTTATGATGCTTAACAGAGGTTATAAAATTCTAAACAATAAAGTCTGTACCTTCACCAATAAAGAGAAACATGAATATAAACTGAATTACTAGGCACACAATACTTTGTTTTGTTCCATGATAGGAAATATATATAGTCAGATATCATCTTGTAAAGCAGCAAACTGTATCTGGATGAAATTGGAAGTCACACATTCTGGTACATCTATAGTTATATAAACAAGAAGAGCAGTGCTTTGATCAGAATATCATGTGGTTCTTTTTCCTTATGGGTAACCCGTATGCAATGTAAAACAAAGGTTTATGAAAATACTCCACTATATATAATCTATTGGAGATAAAGGTCTTGATGATGAAGCACTTCTATACATGATTATTGATATTATTCCTAACAAGTGGGAATAAAAAAGGAAATTTATTGATGAAAATAGGAATGTTATTAAAATTAATTTTAATGAGTAATTTTCCACTATACTTCAGCACAAGACTATAATGAAAAGAGAAAATTATTTCAATCAAAAGAAAAATGGAAATGGGTGTTTGTCTTTTACTTATAATAATGCTAAGACACTTGAATGGATAACAAGATCCAAAGCTATTATTATATCAGAATCAAGAGATATTGATCACTCATATAATGAGTTGGCTAATCATACTCGAAGGATGGAAAATATTTTTGGAATGAAATGATTTTAACACTGATTAAAAATGAAATATAGAAATGAAAAGAAATATTTAGAGGTCACTTGTTATGAATACAAAAGAGTAGTCATATTAGACCAGATTATATTTTACTAAAAATAAAATACAGAATGGATTAGCATTCTGAACGAAACAGGAAAATGTATTTAAAAGAAATTACATATAATTTTTGGAAATAAAATAATACTTGGAGTTCAATTAGTAGAGACTCATCAAACAAATCATCATATTATAAATCTTATGGTCAGAGAATCATAAGACTCATAGCCACACTACCAATTGAAAATATTTGCAACATGGCTAAAGAACACAATGTAAAATCCCATACAAATATTCCATTAAATGAAAATACCCCTAATAAAAAATATTCTTACTCCTCATACGAGATATATTCCTTATCAAAGGAAAATTTACCTTCCTTTGAAGATGTTTCAAGATATTCCAAATTACTTGAGAATGACAATTCACAACTCCTGGAAAAGAATGATGACAAATTTTTTGGAATATCTATTATTACCAATTTGGTATCGGATCTATCAAATGATATTGATCAGAAAACTATTGATTTAGAAAATAAATAAAAATATATTAAAGAAGAAAGTTAGGAGAATGATAAACTCTATAAAGACCTTGATCAACTAGTTTTTAAGTATAGTGATTATGAAATGAAAAATAATTCCCAAACAATTTCTTGTGAGACAGATTATTTAGTCATTAGACTAAAATATGCAATTTATTCTATTAATAAAAATTTATCAAACTTTACCAGTGGAATGGAAATCCTTGGAAATATGTATTCTAAAATTCGACCTTTAAGGAATTCTTATGGATTGGGATACACTCACTCGAAACAATTTTTATTAATAACTATTTTGTTCCTAAAAGTGCCCCATTTTGTATGAAATGTCAATGTGGTGGACATTGGCAATGATGTTGTTCTCAAAATAAAACTCAATATTTAGGATTTCACGTAGCCCATTTTTCTAAACAAATGTGTATTCCCAAAATTCTTTTATTATACATTTTTATATCCAAACAATTATGGGTTCAGAAATACTAATTATTTGTTTTCAATGAAAATAATATCCATACCTAGAACAAGAACATTTGGTACATTTATAGAGGTTGTTCTCGACACATTATGGGTAGAAAATATTTCTTTGAAATGATTAATGAAATGAACGGTAGAAGAGTGGGCTTCAGTGAAAATTATTAAGGAAAGGTCATTGGTAAAGGTAATATTTTTCTTTTACGAAAAGTTTTAATTTAAAATTTTTTATTTGTCAAAGGTCTTAAGCCCAACCTTATAGGTTTTTGTCAATTATATAATGAAGGATACCTTGTATATTTTCGGTATGATAAATTTTTAGATCACAATTCCATGGATGAATTCATTCTTTCTACCTATAGACATGAGAATGTATACACTATCAATATATAAGACCTTAGAAATGAAGACATTCCATGCTTAAGTGACATGGAATACCATCATGGTTATGAAATAAAGGATTGGACAATACAAACTAAGGAACCTTTGAACAAATTAAAAGAAAAGTATTGTTAAGGATCTACCGAATCTTAGGTATGATTCTTCAAAAGATTTTGATCCTTGTCAATATGTCAGAAAACATAAACCTAGATTTAAATCAATCAATGAAGTTTAAAATTCTAAAGCATTATAGTTGGGGAAAATGTATATTTTCACTCCTATTAAAAGTAGAAGCATTATAGGAAAATACTTAGTATTTATTTTAGTTGATGACTATACTAGATATACGTGAGCCTATTTTCTAGCAATGAAATTTGGAGCCTTTTTCTATTTCAAAACGTTTAGAGCACAGGTTAAAATTGAGAAAAACATCACATTGATAACAATATGTAGTTATCATGGTGGATAATTTAAATATTTGGATTTTGAAACCTTTTATAGTAATAAAGGTATTACTCACAATTTTTCATCTCTATGAAACCCTTAAAAAAAATTTTGTTAAAAGAATAACTCATATTCTTAAAGAAATAACAAGAACCATGTTGGGTGAATACTAAATTTCTATGCATTTTAGGGTGGATGCTGTTAGTTCTACATGTTATAATATAAATATTGTCTTAACAAGACCTTTTGATAATTAAACACCATATGAATTGTGGATAGGTCCAAAACCTAATGAATCATACTTCAGAGTGATTGGATGAAAAGAATTAATTTTGAATACAAAAGAAAAATTACACAAGTTTACACCCAAATTAGATGATGTAATCCATCTAGGTTATTACACAAGTTTTAAGGCTTATTGGGAATTCAATAAAAACTCTTATACTGTTGATGAAACATTTCATGTTAAATTTGATGAAATTTACCCCTTTCATTGTAAACAATCTGTACCAACATAAACTGATGTATTTTCACAAACTGAATATGAACCTAAGATTGAAAAAACTTCTGAAAATGGGAATTTTCAATAATATATTTCAAAAAAATTTACCCTGGAATAAATTATTTATCATGTTTATAGAAATTCTTTACAAAAACCAAATCAATTGTTTCTTAAAAATAATCCTAGTGATATTATCATTGGTTATGTAAATCAACTTTAACGGACCAGAAAATCCTTGAGAAAGGAAATAGATCACCATTATTTTCTATATCAATTTGATCCTAAAACTCTAAGTGAGGCCTTATAAAATGGATATTGGATTAAATCAATGCAATTTGAGAAAAATGAATTTGAAATGAACTATGTATTTACAATTTTTGAAAAACATAAAGAAACAACTCTAATAGGTATAAAATGGGTTTTCCGAAACAAATGTGGTAAAAATTGAGTTATTAAAAGAAATAAAGAAAAACCTGTTGCTAAAGGATATAATCAATTATATGTAATAGACTATGAATAATCCTATGTTATGGTAACTAGAATTGAATGTATTAAAATTCTATCAGCCTTTGCATCATACATTAATTACAAAAAATTTAAAATGGATGTTAAATGTTCTTTTCTCAGTGGTTCTATTCATGATGTATTTTTTGTTTATAAACCCAATATTTTTGTAGATCCAACACAACATGATCATGTTTTTAAACATAATAATGCGTTGTATGGCCTTAAAAACCCCCCAAGAGCATGGTATGATAAACTCAAAAGTTTTGATTTACAAGAAAATTATGAAAAAGGTACTCTTGATATAACTATTTTTATAAAAATAGAAAACAAAAATTTTCTAATAGTTCAATTTTATTTTTATGAAATTATATTTGGCCCAAAT
This sequence comes from Viscum album, assembly GCA_963277665.1. NCBI lineage: Eukaryota > Viridiplantae > Streptophyta > Magnoliopsida > Santalales > Viscaceae > Viscum > Viscum album. The sequence goes on along the minus strand of OY728150.1, from coordinate 1,391,216,304 downwards.
CAACAATCCATAACTAATTTCATTGCTAATATAATGAAGTATGTGTTTAAAATGAGTATAATAGGTGATTTAACATTCTTTTTAGGTTTTCAAATTTCTCAAAAACAAGAAGGAACCTATGTATCCCAACATAAGTATATCAATGAACTACTAAAAAATTATGGATATTACAATACTATATGTATTATAACTCCAATTGGAACCTCAAATAAATAATATCTTGATGAAGATGGAAAACTAGTGGATGCAACAACTTATAGATGTATGATAAGAAGCGTGTTATACTTGAAATCTATTCATACATACATAATGTTTTGGGTATTCTTATTTGAAATATAGTAATATAATCCAAAAGAATATCATTTAACATTGGTGAAAATAATTTTTTGGTAATTAAAGGGATATATGGATTTAGGACAATTCTATTCTTTTGGAAATGGGTTTGTTCTGAAAAGTTTTTCAAATGTAGAATTTGGTGGATGTTTAATGGAGAGAAATAGTATATCTTGAACGTGTAATTTTTAGAAGATGATTTGGTTTCTTGTTCATGAAAGAAATAAAATTTAGTAACACTCTCCAATACTGAATTAGAATATGAAGTAGATATAGGTTTTTGTGAACAAGTGTTGTGGATCGAACACACTGTCACTTACTATGGAATTGGTTTCTCAAAACCTCAAATACTATGTGTAATACTTGTACCATTTTGCGTAGTAAAAACCATGAAAATCACTCACGTGCAAAACAAAAAGATATTAGACATCAATTTTATAGGTACCACAAAAAAAGGAGATATTGTTTCAGAATTCATCCAAACTCAAGAACAACTTGCTGACATTTTTACAAAATCATTATCTTCTCATAAATTTGAAAACATTAAACAAAAACTAGGAATGATCACTATAAAGAAATCATTCACATATATTTTGGGTTTAAGCCATCTCCTTACATTAAGTTACTCCTTTTCTATGTGGGTGTATATATTTAGGTTTCACTTTTCGTTTTATAATATTTTGATTTCACCTTTTTTTACAGTTTATCAGTTTTTATTAATGTTTTAAATTTTTTTTGGTTTCCCCTTTTGTTTTAAAGATTTTTGGTTTCACTTATTGATTTAAAATTTTTTTCCCTTTTTTTTACAATTTAGCAGTTTCAGTATTTCTATTACAAATTTTTGGTTTCACCTTTTTTTTATAGTTTATCGGGTTCACTTGTTATTTTACTAAAAATCCATTTTACTCGTTAAGTTATCTTTTATTGGTTTTTGAATTTTATCTATTTTATTATTTGGTTTCATTATTTGGGGAATTATATTTATACTATCAGTATTTATTAATTTAGTCATTTATAAACTATAGATTTTGAATTAATTTTTCCTTATTTTATAATCGTTATTAGATTACCTTGTTGGTACAGAAATATCTATAACGTTACTAGACTATTTCTGTGGATTATTCTATCAGTTCTAATTAATCAGTTCCTGAATAATTGATTTTATCAATTATAGATTTTCTAGCCATTTCATAAGAACAATACACTAAAAGCAAAATATATATCATATTACTATGATAGGTAAATTATCTAATCCTTAATTTTGTTGTTTTAAGGGTTGTTTGAAATTTATATCTTCTATTTCCTAAATGGTATCACTCTGAATATAATTTTAGTTTAAAATAAAACCTCAATAGTAAAAAATTATTATTAACTATTAGATCTCTTGGATCTACTATTGACTGTCAATTATCATTAAGAGAGTTAATCCCACATCAATTTGTTATATTTCCTCTTCCAAGACAAGCTTTATTATAATTTGTCAGCAATGTCTTACCGGTTCTCACCACACTTCTTGTAATCAGAGAACTTCATATCTTTCATAATGAGAATTATTTTTCTGGGTGGTCGTTATTCTTTCATGTTTGAGTCTTTAGTTTCACCACTGAAAGAAATTTCTTAAAAAATTTATGTTCAATGACTTTCCGTGGTGAAATTTTGGTCTCCGGAGATTTTTCTGAATCATTTGATTCATCTTAGTAAATAATTATAAGATTTCCAGGTAGGGAAGAAATTTTAGTGGAAAGAGTGGGTTTTGATCAAGATCATGTCAATCATGACAATGTATTACAATTTTATGAATTAGATGAGATAAATAAGTATCATAATATTTTTTTAAGATGTATGAAAAGTCTTATACAACCTCTTCCAAGAAAGATGATACATTTATAGATGTTCAAATTGAGGGAGATGTCTTATGTACTTCTCATAATTTTCCAGAAGTTGATGCAACCTTTTATATGACTAATGTAGAAGAAATAATTTTAGACTTCCATGATAAAAATGAAAATTAATTCATTTATTACGAGATAATAGACTCATATACCTTTGGATGCAAGGGTTTTTGGTGCCAAGAAAATCTGATAAAGAAAATTTGAATTTTTCAGATGTGTTTGCGCTTGACTACTTGGTCTAAATGAGGATGTTTTACATTATGGGGTATATTTTCCAAAATATTATGAAACTGAAATCTGGTGGTATAAAATCTATGTGGATCATATTTCGCTGGATTATTATTATGTTTATAAAATAATGATTGAGTTTTTGTAATATTGCATCAATGTTAGATCTTAATTTCTTCAAAGAGCACTTAATTAGCTAGATATAGTAATAATGCTCAAATTTCATATCAATACTAAATTCGAAATGATTTGGAGAGATCCAGAGGATGAGAAAGAAAAGGTTGATGTTGAAGGTAGTGAGTAACCTTCTAATCTAGCCAATTCATCTTCAAACAAAATAACGGTATTTAAGGCTTTAGATCTAAACCCTCATTGAATAAAAAGGCTATATATGATGAGGTTGTTGTCGAGTGGAGTAAGAAGAAGCAATAAAGTAAAAAAGGGGATCCTCAATTTGAAATGGATCTGGATGAATCTTTGGATTTAAAGGTAAGTTCTGAAGGGCCTTTGTGATAAGAAGAGACAATGGAGAAATTGAAGAAAAAAAAGGTTAATCCGACTGATATTAAAAGTTTTCTATGAATTTATCAGTAATTAAAATCCTAAATTGAAATAAGGGACCCATATGGTAAAACACAATCGGTTCTAGTTGTGAATGAAAAGGAGAAACAAGTTTTCAATAATTCAAATACACAGTCTCTTATAGAAGAACAAGAAGAAGAAGGTCAAGAGGAACATGATCAAGAAGAACAACATCAGGAGGAAATATAAGTCAAAGATAAAGACGTTAAAAATAAGAGAAGTCATACCACAAACTCATCAAAAGTACCATATTTTGTTTATCTATCTTCGAATCATCAGCCCTCCAAGAGAGTATATAAAAAGGATTCCTCTAAGAGATTCATTCATGTTTCTGATAAATAAGAATAAGAAGAAGAAGAATAAGAGGAATAATCTAACAATAATCAGAACCAACTAGCTCTAGTTATCTGTATTAAGACTCATTTTGGTGATCTCACACAATTCACTGAGGACACTGATTCTAAAAGGACAATCATTGTGTAAGGGGTTTAGTACATTGAAATGGATTTGAATAGATTGGACAAGTTTTTACCTTTTATTGACGTTGTTGAATCCAAGATGGATATTCTGTCAAATTCTTATAATGGTAGAATAGATTAGATCATGGTTTTGATGGATAGGTTTCAAACTCTTGACGTAGATTCCATTATTTTTAAATAATGTTATATTGATAAAATTTAGGCTTGTAATAAAATTGTGAAGTGGTCATAAAACATTGATAAAATCCTCAAAACCATACGGACTAGAATGAAGAATTTTTTCATCGGGTAAACAAACTCAACTCCCTCTATCTAAAGTTGATTGATGATTTGAATAAATTTTTTAATGAATTTTAAAGACCTGGTAACTCAAAAAAAGTATCCTCAAAAGAGATTGGGAGTTTAATGGAAAAGTTAGGAGGTAAGATTAATGAGTTATATTTACATTCGAATTGAGGTGATATCTATGAAAAAGTATATCAACTCAGGACGGAGGATTTTAATTACCAAGAAGTAAGACATAAACCCATGAAGCTATTAATTAGCATCATCAAGATCAAATATGGATGCACCAAAATATTATTGTTGAATAGGATGAGAAGATGAAGGCTCAACGACAATCCCTTGATCAAATCACAAAGGATAGAAAAGAGTTCAAGAAGAGGAAACACTTTTGGATTAATATTTTGGAAAAAAAGGGGGAAAGAATGATTTTTGAACTCTTGTTGTAATAAATTTATTCATCAAGTAATATTTATTTTTTCGTACTCTATTTCCCTATCACTTTTCAGGAAAAAAATTCTTTCCCTTATTATTTTTTAAAATTCCAAATGTGGAGAATGAATTTGAAAAGAAAGAATTTTTATGAATATATGATTAAGGGGGAGATGTCATAAGAAAAATTACAGAGAATATGATCCATTGTGAATAATTTAAACCGAGGGTAGAATTAGTTGTATTCACTAAAATAATGGGGAGATATGTCTTTATTATTTTTTATTCTATAGGTTTTTTTTGTGCATTCCAAAAAGGGTGAAATTGTTGAGTCAAAACATGTTTGAACTTTTCCTTTAGTTATTTGTTTTAGAAATACGAGTCACACATATCATAATCACATTTATTGTTCATCAAGTATGTTTTTTAACAATCATAATCACATAATTTTCTTTTCATATCTAATATATCCTTATGAATGTCATGTTTTTTGTTTATACACATTGTTTTATATGTTGTTTTAAAATTGTAACCAGATTATGCACCACATCGTAATCAACAATCATAACCTGACTGTGTATTGTATTATAATCAAGATTAGTATAGTATCGTAACCACATTGTACTCATACTTTTTAAACAGATTATGTACGGATTCATAGTAATATTGTAACAAGGTTTGATTCTGAATCAAAATCAAGTATCGTAATCATGATATCGTAACCAGGTTAGTTTTTGTATCATAATAAAGTATCGTAATCAAGATATTGTAACCAGGATTGAATCTGAATTGTAATAAGTATCTTAATCAACATATATTTACTAGGTTAGATTCTGATTCATAATCAAGTATCATAATCACGATATCGTAATGAGTTATGATTCTGAATCATATCCAAGTATCATAATCATGATATTGTAACCATGTTATGAATCATAACTATGTTTTTATTTTCAATATATATGCATTGTTATCATGATGATCCTAGAAAACATGTTACATATTTCACATATGAAATGAAATACATTATTTTCATAAATTTGATATTGATTTCATGTATCTCTTACTATTTTTCTTAAATTTTTGGACATACTATGTTCTAACTAAAATGATGTCATTGAGTTAGTAATTTACCAATTAAAACGATGTTGTGTATTCTGTTTTGTTTTTACCATTGTAATTCAAGGTGTCCATGTCCCTCGGAGTTTTTTGGAGAAATAGGATCATTGGATAAAATATTACTATGGGAACCTGAAGCCTATAAATATGAGGTCATTCAAACAAGAAAATATAACCTTTCTTCTATTAATTTCTAGAGTGACTTGGTGTGACATCTCTCTTGTTTCGTGTGAAATTGCTGAAGATACAAGATGTGAAAATCGTGTCCCATGTTCTTTTATTATTGTAAGTTTATTGTTTATGCTCTGTGAACCAAATCATTGTTGTAACTATTAAGGTCTTATGAGAATAAGAAGACATGAAGATGATCATCATATCAAGGGCCTTCAAATTCATGAAGGACATGGGTGACAATTACCTTATTCATAGAGGTATTCTGGGGATAGGAAGACAGCCATACTGATCTTCATATTGAAGGCATACCAAGGTGGTGGTAAGATAGATCATTTAACTTTGGTGAAAGGATACCCTTCACATTTGGTTGAAATAATTGTAATACTTTTAAATTTCCATTACTATTTTTATTAGAAAAATAAATTGTATTATTTCCACTTTATTTTCATATTCTATTTAATTTTAATTGTTTCAATTAGGATTTATTTTGTATTTACAGATTACATACGCTATATAGTAGAGTCATTAACATGTGTATTACAGTGATCATTGTATCAAATTCAAATACAATTATTTTACAATACTTTTAAGATTACATCTTTGTATTTCCATCGGTTCCCTAACCTTTTTGGTATATTGTATTGATTGTGAATTGTATTTGTTTATGAAGTATAGTACCCCTTCTTTAAGTTTGGTATCCTTTTCTATGCATTTTTATGAGTTTATAGTGCTGAAGATGTGTTGGGAATAGGATGGGAGAGTTTGGAATGGTTTTGAAAAAGTTTTGAGGCTTTTAAAGGGAGCACAGTTTAAGCACGGTTAGGGGAAATAGTGTGGGTTCTCCCTGAAACTGTGTAGGGGGAGGTAGTGGGCTTCACATAGTCTGTGCACGGTTTATTAAACCATGCGAGGAAACTGTGCAGACCCTCCCACCCATGATAGTAGCATGGGCACACTTAGAGCACAATTTTTCAAACCGTGCGGGCTAACCGTGAGGCCACATATATTTTTGGTTTTTAAATCCATCCACCTTTGGGATTGACCTAAAACACTCCAAATCTTCTTTCATCGAGCCTATCTCTGGATATTCAGTTCTCAAGGGCTATAGGGGCTCTCCCACCGTTTTTGGAAACAATAAAAAGGGGTTTTAAGTTGGTTTTATGGTGGTTTCTTCCGAGTATGTTCCTCCATTTGGTTTCCATGTGGTTTACTCTAGATCTACATCTCCCTCTCTCCCAGTTTTCTAGATCTAAATATGCTGCATGTTTATCTAGAGTTTTGGATGCTTATTTGTTAATTTTAAGGCTTTTGGATGTCAGGTATGGGGATCTAGAGAGGTATTGATGGTGCGTTCCCCAGATTTGAGGTGTGATTGCATGTGGGTCGTTTTCTCCAGAACCCTAAATGTAGGTGGCTTCTCTCTCGACTTCACTTGGTTAGAACTAGTGGTTTTGGTTACAATTAATTTGTTTTTCTTGATATTTATTGTGATATTGATGTGTGAATCTTGTTGTAAAATCAAATAGGTGATGATTTGGGGGTTTGGGCATGAAATTGGGGTTTTGTTGAAATGGTATCCATTGGTAATATTTAATTTTCTGATTTTAAAATTGTAATGATTTGGAGCATGACTATTTATTTCAATAAATGGGTGATATTAAAATGAGTTAGGCATTGAAATTGTATTTGTTTGTATTGAAAAGAATCCATTATTATTATTGTGGCTTTTGTGGAAATGCGATATATCATTGGGTGGATGATGTTGTGATATGGTGGAGTGGACTAGAAGTTCCACTAAAAAAGGGGATGGATAGTGGATGAATGGTCTGCCATCAATGATAAGTGGACGAGAAGTGCCACTATAAAAAGGGGATGGATAGTGAATGGAAGGGCCACCATCAATGGTAAGTGGATGAGAAGTTCCTCTTTAAAAAGGGGATGGATAGTGGACGAGAAGTGCCACCATCAATAGCAAGTGGGCAGGAAGTAAACCTATGGTTTGTTGTGTTCATGGGTTGGATGGGATGTGCCACAATGGGTTGTTGTGTGCTTTTTTGGTGATGGTTGTAGATGGGGATTGATAGTGATTTATGAAAATGGTAATCAGATTGTAGCATAGTTGAATTGGCTTCCTTGCATGGCATGGTTGATTTGGATTCCTTGTGTGGAATGTTTGGCTCATGGCATGATTGTTTGGCATTCCATTGGATTACTTGGTTTGGGTGAATCGGCTTTGTATGTGTGTTTTTGGCTTATGGTAATGGATGAACTTGTGATTATTTTATATAAACTATTTTATATAAATGTGATAATAGTTATATCCCAGTGTCATGTATAGGGAATTAATTTGGCGAAAACCTACGGAGTATTAGTAATCACCCCCTTCTTTGTAACTTTGGTGCTTCTGTATATGTCTTATTCCGAGACACGGGTAATGGTATGGAATCTCACTTCTAGTGGATCGTGGTGAGGCTTGGGGTATGTGGCGGCGCTTGGAGGATGGAGCTTGGTGTGGAGTTATGGTGGGGTCATGGCTCGTGGTGTTTTATTGTTTATTTTCTTCTTTGTAATCTCATGTTTTGTGGACATGTCCAGTGGAATGGTTTTCGGGTTTGTGAAGGAATTGTTAGTATCAAATGGTTGGGTTTTAATGTGCATGCATCTTAAGTTTTTGGTTGGTAGAGTTGGGTTATCTTCTCAAGTGAAAATCATTCCCCAATGTTCCTTGAATCCCACATCAGTTATTACAATCCTGTGGTGCCTTGGGAATGTCTCTTATGGCCACGGAACCCTTGCCGCCTCCTCAAGCTAGTGAGGTAGGGGCGGGGTGTTACAAGTGGTATCAGTTAGTTCGGTCCTTTGGAGTTGATTCCCGAATTTGGTGTAGATATTCATTGTGTTATATTCCTTGAGTCAGGATGGTAGAAAGGTGTAGGAATGTCATAACATGTATTGTATACAATAAAAGGATGTAGGTAACCCTTTTATACAGAACTACAAGTTACCGGGATGTTTGGTACATAAGTGTTTTGGAGACAGTTATAGGCATTGGTTTCTCATTGTCGTGGGTGTAACCAATGAGATGTGCATGGAATATATGGTGAAATGACTTCCCACTAGGATGCATATTTAATTGGGAATAATGATTTATGGTATTAATAAAGAAATGGTTTTTCAAATGTGTGAAATTGTAATTTGAATAAATTTGGTACTTTGAAAATGGTTCGATTTTCAAAATGTTGAAACATGGAAAATGTGGAAAGGTTGAAAGCCTCGTTGTGATAGTGTTGTGTAATGAAATTTGAATGGGAATTCTTGATGTCTACGGATGTGAGACTCATGGTTTTTTGTTTTCAGTTTATTGAAATTTCACCGTGTAGGCGTCGTAGAGACCAACAGGAGGTGGCCGATGAGAACATGATTTCACATAAGGCCCAGGTGAACCAACAGTTAGTCCAGAGCATAGTGAAAGATTTCCAAGATATGGGTAGTGTGAATAGTGTTGAAGATCCAAATAATTTTGATTATGAAACTCAGTTTGAAAGGTAGGATCCACCCATCATTAGGGGTGATTCAGACTCAGAAAGGGCAGAGGCGTGGCTGTCCAGAATGAACATAATTTTTGAATTCCTGAGGATGCCAGTAGAGTATAAAGTATAGCTAGCAACATATAAGCTAGAGGATATTTCACTTCAATGGTTGGAGTTGGTAGTCATAGCGGAGTAGAAATAAGGTATGATGTGGGAACTCTTTGAGGAATTGTTTAATAAAATATTATACCACCATACGTTCAGAATTAATCACACAACTGATTTCTTTAGTATGAAGCAAGAGCATATGTCTGTGATGGAGTATGCAGCTAATTTTATGATCTTAGTGTGGTTTTCACCAAAGGTTACGGGTAACGCATCGTTGAAGGAAAGGATCTTCGATGAGGGATTAAGGAAAGAGATCTGTTCTAAGATAGCAATGTTGTGTATTAGTGATTACATAGAGATGGTGAATCGAGCATCGGTGGCTGTGCGGGATCTGTTCGGAGCTCCAGGCGGAGGAGGCCTTGTGGTACCCATAGGGAATAGGGGGAAATCTAACGGTGGGTTCAAGAGGAGGAGGGAAACTTATTCCCAGGGTGGGAACTCTATTGCTGCACATGTGGTTGAGTTTCTCAGTTAAAGGGTAGAAATGATGCCTTCAGTTTTGAAGCTTCATACTTTTCTTAGCCTAAGAGAGTGTCGAGCCTTATTGTGTAAAGCATGTTGTATCGTTATGGGAGAGGCGGAGATAATGTGTAATTTATCATTGCTTGAGATGGATGGGTAAGATTTATTACTGGGAATGGATTGGCTGGTGGTGTTTAAGGCCCACTTGAACTGTAATGTGCAGAAAGTGGATTTTACGACACATGATGAAGATAAAAATCTCTATAGAGGATATATGCATGAAGGGCAGGGTGCAATGGGTTTTTTGGAACCTGAAGCGGGCAAAATATTGTATCACTTGGTGGTGTTGTCATTGGAATCGGCAGAGGGTGTTGACCAAGGTTTTATTATGGCTGTGGTGGATCAGTTCATTGATGATTTTTTGAATAATTATCTGGGTTAACTCCAATAATTGAAGTCGAGTTTATGATTGATCTCCGTTCGGGGACCAATCCTATCTCACTTCCATCTTACCGGGTGGCACCTTCTGAATTTCATGTATTGAATTTCAATTAGGAAGAGTCATAAAAAATGGTTTATCCGGACAAGCAGGTCTCTGTGGGTAGCACCGGTGTTGGTTGTGGAAAAGGCAGATGGAACTTTGAGGCTATGTGTTTATTTTCATCAACTTAACCAAGTCATGATAAAGAAGATATATCCAATTCCACGAATTGATGATTTGTTCGAGCAGTTGAGGAGATCCTAGTTTTTCTCCAATATATATCTATGATCAGGACATCATTAATTATAGGTGAGGAAGGATGATATTCCAAATATAGAATTCAGAAGAAGATATGGTCTTTATGAAGAAGTGGTTATGCCCATTGGTATAACGAATGCGCTAGCGGTATTCATGGCATTGATGAATCAAATATTTAATGTATATCTGGATTCATTTATGGTGGTGTTTTTAGACGATATTCTCTTATATGAAAAGACAAGGGTGGAGCATGAGCAGCACTTGGCAATAGTGTTGGGGATCTTGAGGGATCATCGGTTGTATGCCAAATTGTCAAAGTGTGACTTTTTGAAACAAGAATTCTGTTGTTTTGGCCATGAGATTTCTGAAAGGGGAACATTAGTGGATCTGAAAAAGATAGGGGTTGTTATCTTATAGAAGCCACCAATCAATGTGTTTTAAGTACATAATTTCCTTGTTCTAGATGGGTATTATCGGCATTTAGTTCATGATTTTTCACGTTTGTCTTCACAGATAACAGCTTTGATAAGAAAGAATGTTCTATTCCGGTGGAATGAATAGTGTCATCAGTGTTTCAAAGAGATAAATGGTCACCTTACATCAGAACCAATCTTTGTTTTGGCAGAACCAGGAAAAGTGTACGTGGTGTATTGAGATGCATTGAGATCAGGGTTGGGGTGTGTTATCATGAAAGGGAATCATGTGGTTGTGTATGGCTCACGACAGTTGAGGGTGCATTAGAAAAACTACCCAACTCATGATTTAGAATTGGTAGTAGTGGTCCATGCATTGAATGTGTGGTGTCATTATCTCTTCGGTGACAAATTCACGGTATATACAGATCATAAGATCTTGAAGCACATTTTCTCCCTAAGGGATTTGAACATGAGGGAAAGGATATGGATGGAATAACTTCATATGTTTGATTTTGACTTTATGTATAAACTATGTAAGGTAAATTCAATGGAAAATTCATTATGTAGAAAATCATATGCTCAGGTGGTGAAACATGCATCAGACCAGTGGAAGTTGATGTCATTTATAATTGACATGTGGGTGGAATGTGAGGACCAGTGCGTTAAAGTGGTCTTTTTTCCGGTTTTGTTTATTCCTGACTTGGTTGTCAAGGGTAAAGTGGCACAAATATCTAATTCTGAGTGTGTGACCATGAGGTCAAAACTCAATGGTGGGGTGACCATTGAGGGTTGGAAACTAAATGGATATTCAGTTTGGTGTTTTTGGAATCAGATGGTTGTACTAGTTTCTTTTCAGGTGGATATTTTCAGGGCTGATCATCATTCCAGGTGGGATGTTCATCCTAAAATACAGAAACTGTATTAAGCCATGAAAGACCAGCTCTAGTGGGATTTTATGAAAAGATGTTTGGTTGAGTTTGTTTCGAGATACTTGACTTGTCATCAGGTCAAGGAAGAGCATCAGAGCCCAGTGGGAATGTTGTCGTCTTTACCAATCCCTGTTTGGATGTGGGAGCAAATAGAAATGGATTTTGTTAGAGGTCTCCTAAGAACAATCAGAAAGCACGATTCCATTTTGGTGATAGTGGATCAGCTAATGATTTCATCCCATTTGATTTCAATCTATGAATCTTATATGGTGGAAGATCTTTCCAAAGTATATATATGGGAGGTGGTAAATAGGCATGGTGTTTCAGCTTCAATTGTATCTGATAGAGATCTAAGGTTTAAATATCGTTTCTAGAAATCCTTTCAAAAAACACTTGGAACTAAGTTGACCATGAGCACAACGTATTTCACATAGGCAGATGTTCAATCCTAGAGGATGATAAAAACTTTTGAGGATATGTTATGGGCTTGTGTCATCGATTTTGGTGGCTCTGGGGAGGATCACATGTCGTTGGTTGAGTTCTCATACAATAAGAGTTATCTGGTATCCATACATATAGCTCCGTTTGAAGCATTGTATGGGGGGTCGTGTCGTTCTCCACTATGATGGGTCGAAACAGGTGAGTCCTCGATGGTTGGTCTGAGCCTTGTCTAGGAGACTATGATGAAGATTGGGTTAATCAAGAAGAAAATGGAGACAACTCAGAGTCATCAGAAATAATATGCAGAACATCGACAATGGTCATTGTTGTTCGAGGTGAGTGATCATGTTTTCTTCAGGATATCCCCTAGGTTAGGACATTGTTGGTTTGGGAAGCAGGGAAAGTTATCTACGAGGTATATTGGACCTATTTATATTCATGAGTAGGTTGGTGAGGTGGATTATCATTTGGCCTTGCCACCTATGTTCAGTGCGGTGCACAATGTGTTTCATGCATCACAGTTGAAAAAGTATCAGCCGAATCTAGTCCATGTTATTCAATGAGATTTTGGTGATCTAGAGACGGATGTTTCGTTGGTGCAGGTGCCTGTGCGGGATGTGGAAGGGAAAGAAAATGTCTTATGGGGAAAAACCATTGGTCTGGTTCGGGTTTTTTGGAAGCATGGCCAGATCCAAGAGGAGACTTGGGAGTGGGAGAAAGAGATGGTCGATAAATGGCCCAATATATTTCGACAATGTGTGGTTTTCTACTTTCTGAGGACGGAAATACCAATGGTGGGGGGATTGTAATACCACCATTTTGAGGTTTTTAGCCATTGTTTATGCCTTTTATGTTTTTAATGTTCTAGGGATTAGTTGGGAAGAGGATGAGAGTGTTTGGAATGGTTTAGAATAAGTTCGGAGGATTTTCAAATGGAGGACGGTTTGAGCATGGTAAGGGGAAACCATGCGGGTTATCTAGGAAACCATGCAGGGGGAGACAGTAGGCTTCTCATGCCCTGTGCATGGTTTGTTAAAACATGCAAGGAAACCGTGAAGACCCTCGATCCTGGGATAGTAGCATGAGCCCAGTTAGCACACGGTTTTCCAAACCATGTGGGCTAACCGTGCGGCCCCTTAAATTTGGGGTTTTTAAATCTGGGCTCCTTCGTGCTTGACCAAAAACACCCCAAATTTCCTCTCACTCGATCCTCAATCGGGTTTTTTTGGTTCTCATGGGTTGGAGGGGCTCTCCCATGGATTTTGTAAATGATTAATAGGGGTTTCAAGGCGGTTTTAGTTTGGTTTCCTTCGGGTATGTTTCTCCTCTTGGTTTCCTTTTGGTTTCCTTTAGACATACATCTCCCTCTCTCTTGGTTTTTTAGATCTACATCTTTTTCATGTAGATCTAGGGTTTTTGGTTGCCGTTGATATTAATTTTAAGGCCTGTGGATGTTAGGGAAGGGGATCTAGAGAGGTCTTGATTGTGCGTTCACCAGATTTGAGGTGTGATTGCTTATGGGTCATTTTCACCGGAACCCTAAATGTAGGTGGCTTCTCACTCGACTCCACTTGGTTAGAACTAGTGGTTTTGGTTATAATTAATTTGTTTTTCTTGAAATTAATTGTAATATTGATGTGTGAATCTTCTTGTGAAATTAAATGGGTTATGATTTGGGGGTTTTTGCATGAAATTGGGGTTTTTCTTAAATAGTCTCAATTGGTTAATTTTACATTGGTGATTTTAAAATGGTAATGATTGTGATCATGAATATTGATTTCAATAAATGGGTGATATTATAATGTGTTTGGCATGGAAATTTTATTTGTTGGTATTGAAAATAATGCATGATTATTTTTGTGTCTTGTGTGGAAATGGGTGATATCATTGGGTGGATGATATTGGAATGTGCTGGAGTGGATGAGAAGTGCCACTATAAAATGGGATAGATAGTGAATGTAAAGGCCACCACCAATGGTTAGTGGATGAGATGTGCCACTATAAAATGGGGATGGATAGTGGATGGAAGGGCCCCCATAAATTGTAAGTGGATTAGAAGTGGGACTATAAAATGAGGATAGATAGTGGATGTGAAGTTCCACCATCAATAGAAAGTGGGTGGGAAGTGCCACTATGGTTTGTTGTGTGCATGGGTCGGACGGGAAGTGCCACCATAGTTTGTTGGGTGCATTGTTGGTGATGGTTGTAGATGGTTCTTGTTTGGGAATTATGAAAATGGTAATCGTCTTGTATCATAGTTGAATTGGCTTCCTTGCCTGACATGGTTGATTGGGCTTCCTTCTGTTACATGTTTGGCTCATGACATGATTGTTTTGATTTCCCTTGGTTAACTTGGATTGGGTGAAATGGCTTGGTAAGGGTGTGTTTGGATTATGGTAATGGATGCAATTGTGATTTTTTATATATAAACTATTTAATATAAATGTGCTAACGGTTGTATCCTAGTGTTATGTGTAGGTAAGTCATTTTAGGGAAACCTGCTGAGTATTTGTACTAACCCCTTAATTGGAACTTTGGTTATTTTATAGATGTTTTATTCCGAGACAAGGGTAAAGGTAAGGAACCTCATTGCTAGTGGTTCGTGGTGATGTCTGGTGTATGTGGTGGTGCTTGGAGTATGGAGCTTGGGGTGGAGATGTGGTGGTGTCATGGATCATGATGTTTTGTTTTTTAGTTTCTTCTTTGTACTCTGATGTTTTATGGACATGTCCAATTGAATGGTTTTGGGGGTTTGTTATGTAATTGTTAGTATCACATGGTCGGGTTTGAAAGTGCATGTGTCTTTAGTTGTTGGTTGGTTGATTTGGGTTATATTCTCAAGGGAAATCGTTCCCCACTGTTCCTTGAAGCCCTTGGCATTTATTTTCAGCCTTTGGAGCCTTGGGAACGACACTTAAGGCCAGGTTACCCTCACCACCTCCTCATTCCAATGATGTAGGGGCATGGTGTTATAAGACCTCTTCTACTATGTTCATTCATTAATGTTTAAATACAATTTTTTAAACATACAATTCACCCCTCTAGTATTGTGTCATCTAGTATACATATACATATATATTCTGATCAAATAATTTGTATCAGTTTAATTTTCCTCTGCTTTTTACATGCTTTATTACTTTTGTCAATACAATTGTATTTATTTTAAAGAAATTTGTTTATAACTACTTACTACACTAACGTGTGGAGTGGAAAAGTATTGTTTTATTAGATGGAATGAATGAATATTTGATCAATTGAAATCCTAAATCCAAATAGACCACCCTTTTTGATAAAAAATATTATGAGTATAGGAGAGATCAAATGAAGACATGTGTTATTAATACTGGAGTGGAAACCATTATCATGCTTACTGGAGGTTATAATCTTCAATACAAGGAAGTCAGTACCTTCACCAATCAAGAGAAACATGAATTTTAACTAAATTACAAGGTACACAATAATTTATAGTGTTCCATGACCAAAAATATATATTTTCAGACATCATCTTGTGAAGAAGCCAATTTTAACATTATGAAATTAGATGTATCACATTTTGGTACATCCAAAGTTATAGAAAAAAGAAGAGTAATGCTTCGAGAAGAATATCATGTGTTTCTTTTTCCATATTGAGAACCAATATGAAAGGTGCAATAATGGTTTATGAATATCGTCAACTGTCTATAATATATGAGAGAGAAAGTTATTGATAACGAAGCACTTGTAGAAAAGATTATTGATTTAATTCATAATGAGTGGGAATAAAAAAGAACATTCATTGATGAAAAAGGGAAATTTACTAAAATTACTCTTGATGAGTTATTTGGGACTCTACTTTATCCCGAGACTAGAATAAAATTAGATAGTGATTTCAATAAGAAGAATAATGGTAATGGAAGTGTAGATTTTAATACTACTAAAGCTAAGACACCAGAAATGATAAAAATATCCAAAGCTATGAAATCTATTGTTATTTCTAAATCAAGTGATAGTGATTAAATAGATAATGAGTTAGATAATCTTACTCAAAGGATGAACAAGATTTTTGGAAGGAAAAGGAATTCAACACTGATTGAAAATGATAGATAGAAAAGAAAACAAATATTCTGAGGTCACTTATTATGAATGTAGTAGATCAGGTCATATTAGACCAGATTTTCATTTACTAAAATGAAAAGACGGAAAGGTTAATCATTATGAATGAAACAATAAAAAATATTTCAATGAAAATAAAAGGATTTTTTTGAAATAAAATAATACATGGAATTCAAGTTATGGTAATTCATCGGATGAATCCTCGAATTACGAATATTCTGGTCAGAGAAACATAGGAATCATAGCCACACTACCAGTTGAAAAACATCGATATATGGCTAAGGTACATGATGCTGAATCATTTACAAATGTATCATTAAATGAAAAGTACCCAGATGAAAAATATTATTACTCCTCTGATGAAGAATATTCCTCAGTAGTGTAAAATTTACATTCCTTTTATGAAGATTCCAAATTTTATAATTTAATTAAGAATGAAAATTCAAATATCAAGAAAATGATTGATAAGGGAAATTCTAGAATATCAATTATTTCAAAATAAATACCGGATATGTCAAATTACATGGATAATAATACTCTTGATTGTGAAGATATATAAAAATATATTAAGGAAGTATGTTCTGAGAAGGATAAATAATATAAAAACTGTGAACAAAATGTTTTTAAGATTAGTGATTCTGAAATGAAATATAATTCCAAAACAATTTCCTATGAGAATGATAATTTAATCATTAGACTTAAATATGAAATATATTCTTTTAAGAAGCATTTATTAAACATCACCAGTGGAAATGAAAATTTTGATAAGATGTATTCTCAAGTTCTTCTTTTAAGGAATACTTCTAGATTTTGATACACTCACTCTAAACCCATTTTTAGTAATAAGTATTGTGTTCCTCAAAGTTCCCCATTTTGTATAAAATTTAAATGTTGGGGACATTTTTAAATATGTTTTTTTCTTAATAAAACTAAATATTTTTTATTTTGAAAACCCCATTTTTCTAAAAAAATATGGATACCCAAAATAGTTTTATCTAAAATTTCCACATCCAAACAATTATTGCATAAAAAAACTAATTTTTTTTATGGAATATATGAAGTGTACCAACAACTAAGAAATTTGGTACATGGATAGTGGTTGTTCTCAACACACGACAGGAAAAAAATAATTCTTTGAAAAGAGCACTAATAATATCAGAAGAGTTGCCTTTGAAGATAATTCTTATGGAAAGATCATTGGTAATGGTAATTTTGTTCCATTAAGAAAATTAATAATTTCAAATGATATATTTGTGAAAGGTCTTAAGCACAACCTTATAATCCTATTTAAATTATGTAATAAAGGTTTCCTTGTGAATTATAGGATTGATAAATGTTTAGTTAACAATTCTATGGATGAATTCATTCTTTATTCCTATAGATTTGAGAATGTATACACAATAAACATAGAATACCTTACAAACCAAGACATAGCTTGCTAATGTGAAATGTAATACCAATCATGACTATTTCATTGATGGTTAAGACAATTCAAACAAAGGAACCTTGGTAAACATTCAAAGAAAATGATTTTTAAGGATCTACCGAATCTTTGGTATGATTATAAATTTTTTTTGATCCTTGTCAATATGGAAAGAAACATAAAACTAGATATAATTAATCCAAGAAGTATTAAATTATAATTCATTACAGTTGGTTCACAAGGATCTTCTCGTTCAAACACAAACTGGATGCATTGGAGGAAAACACTATACATTTGTTTCCATTGATGTTTATACTAGATATGAATGGGTCTATTTTATAGAAATAAAATCTGAATACATTTTCAATTTCAAAACATTTATATCCCAAGTTATAAATGTGAAAATCCTACAATTGATAACTATACGTAGTGATCATGGTGGAGATTTTCAAAATTTCATTTTGAAACCTTTAGTAGTATGAAAGGTATTAACTGCAATTTTTCATCTCCAAGAACCCCTCAGAAAAATAGTGTTATTGAAAGAAAAAATCATATTATTAAAGAAATAACAAGAACCATGTTGAATAAATACTAAATTTATATTTATTTATGGGATGAGGTTGTTAGTACTGCATGTTATACTATAAATCATGTTTTTACTAGACATTTTTTTAATAAAACACCTTATGAATTGTTGACTGGTCAAAAAAATAAAGTTTCATACTTCATATTGTTCGAATGAAAAGTATTAATATTGAATACAAAAGAAAATTTACCCATGTTTTCACTCGAATATATTGAAGGAATATTTATAGCTTATTCAACAACATCTAAGGCTTATAGGGTTTTCATTAAAAACACTTGTACGATTGATGAAATAGTGCATGTAAAAATTGATGAAACTGACTGCTATGTTTTTAAACAATCCTTACATACATCAACTGTTGTATTTTCACAAATTGATTATCAACCTAATATTGAAAACACTTCTGGTAAGGGTAATTTTCAAGAATATGTATATAAAAAATTTATTCTAGAATAATTTCTATCTTATGTTGAGGAATAGTTTTTACAAAACCCAAATTAGTTTTTTCTTAAAAATCATCCTACTAATAATATCATCGGTGATTTAAATCAACCTATAAGGACTATAATGTCCTAGAGAAATTTAATTAAACACCTTCATTTCTATCTCAATTTGAACCTAAAACTCCAAGTTAGGCATTAAATAATGAATATTGTATTAAATTAATAAAATTTGAACTAAATGAATTTGAATGGAATAAAGTATGTACTATGGTTTAAAATCCTAAATAAATAACTTTAGTTGGTGTAAAATGGTTTTTTAGAAACAAATATGAAAAAATAAAGTTATTATTAGAAATAAACAAAGAGATGTTACTAAATTATATATTTTTCAAGTGGGAATAGACTATGAAGAAACTTAAAATACATTACATAGACTTGAATCTATTTGAATTTTATTATCTTTTAGAGCATATTTAAATTTAAAACATTTTCAAATGGTTGTTAAATGTGATTTTTTCATTGGTTTTGTTTTGGAATAATTATTGGTTGATAAAACCCATTTTTTTAGATTCCAAACATCATGATCATGTTTTTGAATTTCTAAAGCATTGTATTGACTTAAAAAAGTACCAAGAGAATTTAATGATAGACTCCAAAGATTTATTTTATGAAACAATTACGAAAAAGGTACTGCTGGCAAAATTATTTTTATAAAAATGGAAAACAAAAATGTTTCGATAATAATCATTTATGTCGATGACACTATATTTGTCTCAACTCGACAATCCTTAACTGATTCCATTGTAACTCTAATGAAATATTAGTTTTAAATGAATATGATGGGTGATTTAACATTATTTTTAGGTTTTGAAATATCACAAATAACCGATGGAACCTATGTATACAAACATAATTATATCAAAGAACTAATCAAGAATAATGGATATTACAGTACTAAAATTATTAGAACTCCAATTTTTACCTCAAATACACTTGATCTCGAAGAATCTGGAAAAGCCGTGGAACCAAAAAAATTTAGAGGTATGATATGAATCTTATTATACATAACAGATAGTGGTACAAGATTAATGTTTTCAGTATTATTATGTGCATGATACCAATATAATACAAAATAATATCATTTTAAAGAAATGAAAATATTTTCTTTCTACGTAAAGGGAACTATGTACATAGGACTATTCTATTCTTTTGTATATGATTTTGTTTTAAAATGTTTTTTTGATGCTGACTTTTGGTTGATGTAGAGTGGATAGAAAGAGTAAATCTAGAACAAGTCATTTTTAACTGATTTGTTGGATTATAGGTCATGTAATAAAGAACACATAGTATAAATCTCCATTACTTAAGTAGAATATGTAGTAGATGGAGTTTGTTGGGCCGAGGTGTCGTAGATGTAACACAAACTCACTGACTGTGGCATGAGTTTCTCAATCTACAATGTAACAACACTAGTGCCATTGTTCATAGTAAAAACCCTGAACACACCTCATGTGAAAAACACATAGATATTAGATATCACATTCTTAGGGATTACACACTAGAAAGAGATATTGTTTTACAATTCATAGGAACACAAGCACAATTTGCTAACATTTTTACCAAACCATTATCTTCTGATAGATTTGAATAAATTAAATAGAATCTAAGAATGATAATAAAAATTTAATCATTCACATCAATTTCATGTTCAATCCATATAATTACACTCAGTTAATCTTATTCATAGAAAGGGTATATTTTTGGTTTTCACATTATGTTTTACAATTTTTCGGTTTCATCTTTTGTTTTAAAATTTATCAGTCTTAATTTTTGTTTTACAATTTTTTTGTTTGACCTTTTGTATTAAAATTTTTCAGTATAACATTTGGTATTTCAATTTTTCATTATGACCTTTTGTTTTATCGGTTATCAGTTTCACTTTTTGTTTTACGATTTTTCAGTTTCACCTTTTTTTTAGATTATCGCTTACATTTTTTATTTTATAGATAATCTGTTTTACTCTTTATGTTTTCTTTTGTTGGTCTCTGAATTTTTTCTGTTTTATGTTTTTGTTTTAAAATTTTCAGTACTATATTTATACTGTAAATATTTAATAATCTAGTCATTTCAAAACTCTTGATATTAAATTCAATAATCCATATTGAACAATCGGTATTAGATTACATTGTTGGTAATGAAATATCAATATTAGTACTGGACTACTGTTGGGGATTATTCTATCGGTTTTAAATAATCGGTACCAACCTATTTTATTTTATCAGTTTTATATTTTCTATCTATTTTCATAAGAAAAATATATTGAAAAAAAAATATCTAACCTATTACTCCCACCTGTAAATTTTCTAAAACCATAATTTGGTTGTTATAATGGTTGTTCCAAATTTATTTCTTTTAATTCCTAAACAGTTTCACACTGAATACCATTTTCTTTTAAAAGAAATCCTCAAGAGTTCAAAATATTCTTGTTTGATAGATCAATTAGATCTAATACAGACTATCAATTATCTTTAATAGAAATTAGGCCACATAAATTTATTATGTGTTCTCTTCGAAGAGAAGATTCAATATAAATAGTAAAAAAAAGTTCTATTAGTCCTCACCCAACTTTTTATAACCAGAGATCTTCTCAGCTTTTGTAATCAGTAGGTTTTTCATGGTGGGAGATAGTCACTCATGTCTGAGTCTTCAGTTTCATCTCCTAAAGAAATTCATCTAATGAATTTCTCTTCCATGAATTTTCATGGGAAATGATTGGTGTCTATATATTTCTATGAATCTTTTTATTCTTAAATTAATGAATTATAAGTTTTAACGAGTGGAATCAAATTGAGTGGAATGACCAGTTTTTGATCGGGATCTTGTCTATCAAGATGAAGTGTTACAATTTTTATGAATCAGAAGAGATAGACAAGATTCTGAATATTTATTTTAAGATGCATGACAAGACATACACAACCTCTTCAGAGAATGATGAAACGTTTCTAGATGTTCAAATCGAGGGATAAGAATTATTCCCTTCTCACATGTTAGCAGAATCTGATGGAACCATTAATATGTCTATATCCAAAGAAACACTTTTCAAGATTAATGATGTGAAAAGAAACGTTTGTAATTTATCAAGAGATAATAGACTGATATGAATTTGGATGAAAAGATTTTTAGTCTTAAGAAAAGTTGACAGAGAAACATTTAATGTTTCAGATATGTATGTACTTGACTACTTGGTAAACATGAGTTAGTTTACCCTTATAGGGTTTATTTTCCAATAAATTAAAGAACTCAAATATTGTGGTATAAAATCTCTACTGATCATGTTTCCCGCAATTATATGTATGTTTATGAAAGTGTTATTGGGTTTATGTAATATTGAAATTATATCAGATCCCAATTTCATCAAAGAGACCTTAATTATCAATGATATGGTAAGATGGCTGAAATTACATTTCAATTCTGAATTGTAAATGTTTGAGAGTGATACAGATAATGTGAAAAAAGGATGATGTTGAAGGTAGTGAGAAACCATCTAAGCCAACCAATTCATCTTTGAACAAAAAAAAGGAAGTTTAGGCTACAATTCCAAAACCCTCAAATAACCCAAAGGTTGTATCTAATAAGGTTGATTTTGAGTGGAGGAAGACAGAGAAATAAAATATAGAAGGGGATCCTATGTTTAGATTGGATCCGACTGAATCTTTGGCATTAAAAGTAAGGTATGAAGGGACCATGAAAGAAGAAGATAGAATGAAGAAATTAATGAATAGAAAGTTTGATCCTGTTGATATTGATAGTCTTCTAAGATATTCTAAACAATTAAAATCATGAATTGAAATATGGGACCCATCTTGTAAAACACAATCAGTTCCAGTAGAGAAAGGAAAGGGGAATCATGTTTCCAAAGATTCAGGTACACAATATATTTTATAATCAAAATAAGAAGAAGGTCTAGAGAAACATGATCATGAAGAACAACTTGAGGAAATATAATTATAAGAGCAAGAAGAAACAATCAAGGGAAGTCATAACATAGAGTCATCAGACATACCATCTATTGTTTATCCATATCTGAATCCTCATCCCCCCAAGAATGTATCTCATAATGTTTCCTCCAAGAGAGTCATTTAGATTTATGATAATTAAGATGAAGAATAATAGGAAGAGGATAAATCTGATAAGAATCAGAACCATCCAGCTCAATTTATCGGTATTGTGACTCTTTTGGTGATCTCCCACAATTCGATGAGGACATAGAATCTGAATGGACAATCACTGTGAAAGGGGTTTAGTACATTGAACAATATTGGAATAGATTGGATAAGTTGTTACCTGTATTCTAAAAGATGAAGCGAGATTGTAAATTCATTCAAATTTCTATAATTATAGAACAGATTCTGAAAAAGTTTTAATGGAAATGTTTCTAAATATAAAAACCAATTTCAATATTTTTAATGAACATTATTATGAAAATAGTATGTCTTGAATTAATTAATTGAATTAGTCTAATAACATTTATGAAATTCCAAAGAACCGTCTGGAAAAGTAGAAAGAATTGTTTTATTGGGTAAACAAACACAACTATCTCTATCTAATGTTGATTGCTGATTTGAATGAAAAATTTGATGAATTTCAATGACCTGGTACCTCAAAAGATGTCGTCACAAATGATATGGAAATTTTATTGGAAAAGTTATAATAAAATAGTAATGAGTTAGTTTTACTCATGAATAGAGTATCTATCTTAGAAAATGTCTATCAACTCAGGATGGATGTTTTTAATAAATAAGAAGTAACACTTAAATCCCAAAAAGTATTAAATCATCTTCATTAAGAACATATCCACAAGAAATAAAAGATTGTTGATTAACATGATGAGAAGCTAGAGGCCCAGCGACAAGCCCTTGAAAATATCATTAAGGATAGAAAAAATTTCTAAAAGATGATACTCTTGTTTTAAAATAATTTGGAAAAACAAGTGGGAAAAGAATAATGGTTGAACTCTTGTTGTAATATTTTTTTTCTTCAAGTAATATTTATTATTCTGTACTCTCTTATCTAACTCCTTTCCCGAATTTAATTCATTCCCTTATTCTTTTTGAAAATCACAAATTGGGAGAATGAATTTGAAATGAATGTTTTTATGAATATTTGTTTAAGCGGGACATTCCATAAGAAAAAATAAATAGAATATGATTCCTTGTGAGTTTTTTAAAACAATGGTGGAATTAGACATATTCACTAATCTCAGGGGGTGAAATGTCTTTATTTTTTTTAGTTATCTTGTTTTTTTTGTTTTTTGTTTTCCAAAAAGAGGGATATTGTTGAGTCGAAACTTGTTTGAACTTTTTATTCAATCGTTTGTTTTGGAAATAACAAATCACACATATAATAACCAAATATATTGTTTATCTTGTATGCTATTTTAACAATAGTAATCACGTTGTTTTTAATTTCTAATGTATCCTTATGAATGTTGTTTTTTCTACTCATACACATTATTTTATATTCTATTTCAAATCACAACCAGATTATGAATTAAATTGTAATCTTGAATTATAACCTGACTATGTGTTGTATTATAATCATGATTAATATAGTATCATAATTTCACCGTACTCATACTTTGTAAATAGGTTATGTACCACATCCTATTGATATAATGACCAGGTTAAATTATAAATCATAATCATGTATCATAATCATGATACCGTAACTTGGTTAGATTCTAAGTCATAATCAAGAATCGTAATCAAGATATTGTTTCTAGGTTAGATTCAGAATCGTAATAAAGTTTCATAATCATGATATCATAACCTGGTTATATTCTGAATCGTAATAAAGTATTGTAGTCACGATATCATAATCAGGTTAGATTCTAAATCTTAATCATGTATCATAATAACAATATCATAATCAGGTTGGATTATGAATCATAATATAGTATTGTAATCATAATATCGTAACCAATTTAGGAATCATAACCTGGTTTTAATTTTCAATTTATATGCATTGTAATCCTGATGAGCTAAGAAATCATGTTACGAATTGCACTTATGAAATGTATTACATTATTGTCATTACTTCAATACCGATTTTATGTATCTCATACTCTTTATCTTAAAATTTTGGACTTACTACATTCTAAATTAATCTATGACGTTGAGTTGGTTTTTTACTGATTAAAATGTTGTTTTGTATTATGTTTTTTACCATTGTAATGATAGGTGTCCATGTCCCTCTAAAATTTTCGAATAAATATGACCATTGTAGAAAATATGACTGTTGGAACCTGATTCTTATAAATAAGAGGTCATTCATACCTGAAAAATTACTTTTTCTTCTTTCATGTTCTAGAGAGAGAAGATGTGAATTATTTCTTGCTTCATGTGAGTTCCTTGAAGATAAAAGATGTAAAAAACTTGTTTCATGTTCTTGTATTCCAGTAAGTGATTTGTTTATTAATTTTCCAACTTATCTTTGTGGTAGAGATTTAGGGATTCTGGGGATAAGAAGATGTGTAGTTGATCATCATATAAAGTGTGTTCATTTTATTGAATGACATAGGTAATGATTACATATTCAATTGAGGACATCCGAAGATAGGAAGACATCCATACCGATCTTCGTATCGAGGTCTTACTAAGGTGGTGGTAGGACATACCTTTTATCCTAGGTAAAATACCAATGTTTTACAATACATTTAGAATTACATCATAGTATTTCCATCAGATCAATGACCTTTATGGTCTAATGTATTGATTTTGAATTGTATTAGAATATGAACTCTTAATCTATGTACTTTATTGACTTTTTAAATATAATATTTTTAAACATACAATTCTCCCCCTCTTGTTTTGTGTCATATAATATACATATACATCTATATAATGATACAACATATTTTTCTTTAAAAAATATAGTGGTTATTCTTTATTTTAAAATGATTTTTTTAAAAAATATATAACTATAATTTATTTATTATAGTCATCCTAAATATATTCATTGGTAAAAAAATCATAATTTTATTATTTTGAATTCATCGCTTTTATATTAAAAAATTTTATAATATATTTATATTCATACTAGGTGTTGAATAAAATGACCATGTTTTTTTATCAATGATAGTTAACACCAGTTCTATGAACATAATTCCCAGGTCCCACCATTATATATAAAAAATGGGAAATGATAGGTCCATGTAATCATTTCCATGTCCCCCATCTATAAAAAATAATAATTATATATAAAGAATCGGAGGTAATATGTCTTGGTTCCTGAAATCTATGTACTAACAATGATACATAGAAGATCCAAGGAACAATGTTTAGTGTCCACTACCGTAAAATATAAAATTAAGAATATAATAACCATTAAAATCTCATGTTCAACATTTTATAAGAACAAGTTCATAATTTTATTAGCTAATTAACTTTTAAAACATATTGACCAGTAGTAAATCTATAACAACTGCGCTCTTTATTTCATACTTAAACATGATTTATTACATAAAACCATCACATGATACAACACAGTAGATCGAGATGTATAGTGTCTTTGGGGATTAGGAACACTACATATCAACTTAAAACGTAGAATGTACCAACTTATTGAAAAGGTCCTTTACATGACCACTACATTCTCTCGTACTAAGCATGGCATGGGATAACTTGACGACAATCATAAGAAAAGGGGAGCTATAAAGCCTAGTAAGGGAGGAAAAAGGTATAACATGAAGATTACAATACATGTTAGGAAATAGGAAGATCAATGGATTACAATTGAAACATGAACATACAGTCATGATAAAACATGGTAATCATAACACGGAAATGTGACAACAACACTTAACATGGAATTAACATGATCCAAGGCTCGTTACACTTGGAGAATTAGTAAACCCTCATTGAAATGAAACATGAGGAAAACCTCATTTCACTTGAATTATCATGAAGAAGCACTCATTTCACATGACATATCATGATACTATACTTTACCCATTGCATTGGAGGGCTATCAGGGCACACCCATCTTCAACAAAAATCATAAGGGCTATCATGATACTATACTTTACCCATTGCATTGGAGGGCTATCAGGGCTATCAGGGCACACCCATATCATGACATTTCATTTCGTGCATTAGTGTGCCACATGGATCATATAACATGGAATCAATAAAAATCATAAGTTATTGCATGATTATATAATTTGGAATAAATAAATTAAAGTAAAATTCAATATTTATATGTTCATAAATGTGAATACCCCTGATAGATACATGGGAATTGTAATCACTATATAATGATCTTGGTTTGAAAAAATGTGGTGTAATTTTGGCTGCATAACGACATGATATAAGGATTCATAAAAATGGTTAATGAGAGGGAAATATGAATCACATTATATGTACATGAAATTTATAGTAAGGGGGTCATATAGAAACATGTCCCAACAAACTTAAGGGAATTTATATTCACAATACAAAAGAACTACTTGGATATAAAAGAGGAGAGAGAAATCCCTTACGGAATTTCGGCAAGATAACAAGTTTACATTGGATGAATCAATGAGAGATAAATGGGTTTCCCATAATCCAAAAATAAAGAGGGTAGTATAGTGGTAGGTTCGAAATCATACCCCAATATTTGTAATTGAATACAAAATGTAATAACAACTTAAAGAAAATTGGTCAAAAATTAGAAAGCACGAAATCCCACACTTGGATGTGTGACACCAAAAGCATCAGAGAGGCGTGAGAGTGGATTATTAGGAGATTGGGGAACCTTGGTAGGATTATGGTGAGAGGTGGGAAGGGTGTTTTCGAACTCCAAAGTCGTCGAGTGAAGATTAAGTGGGAGCTCAGGTGGGTTTATATAGGAAAGGAGAGGGAATTCTTTATTATTTATGTTTGAGACACCTCCCATTAAACTACTAAAAACCACAAACCAGCTCATGGTTTCTACCCATGTTTTTCCCTAATGGGTAGTGGAAAACAATATTTTATAAATCCAATAGCCAATAATCTTAAAATAATAGGGTTCTTTATGTGGAGGTGAGTCACACTCTCAATAAAAACAATGTAAAAAGGAAAAATATTTTATAAGTCATGGAGGGTCCACTAATGCTTTGTAAAATAAATCAAACAAATATAAAATAAAATTATTTTAATGGAAAAACATATATTGGATTAACAAAATGTTTATAATATTTTATTACAACACTATTGGGTCATTATTATGTCATAAAACACATTATATATTTAAACAGTATTTAAATTTTATCCAAAAATTTGACAGTATCAAAAATTTATAAAACATTTACCATTGGATAATTTTGGCAACATGATTCCAAAAATAATATTAATATTTCCTAAATAATTTTAAATATATGTGAATTTTTACTTTTAAAATAAAAACTGATATTTATCCCAAATTCATGGGTTTTGACAAAAACATCTTTCCAACCTTAAAAAAATAAAATTTAATTCATAACAAATTTTACGATCATTTATATTTAATAAAAAATAATTTATTAATACTATTTTATTAATATATAATTTAAGTAAAAAATCTATTAATTCATCAAAATTTATTTCTTAGTTTAATATTATCAAAAAAATAAAATTTCTACTTTAATTTTTTTTTACAAAGTTTCAATAATAAAATGAATGCACATTATTTATACCAAAATAATGTGCATAATAAAATTGATAGGTTCTTGTTACATAAACCCTTATAACACCCCCATAAGACTGAATGGTAAGGTGTGCGATGGTGACCGACTCTTGGGGTGGCTCGTATAACATCACTCATGTTGTAATCTCTATTAACATCCACATCTCCCGTAGTCTGTTCCACTCAATCATAATGTGTTCAAGCTCGGTTTTGGATTGGTAAAAAGTGAATCCCGATAACGGCACCTCCTTTACATGATTCAAAAAATGGGCTTTGTATGGAAAAGTTCTACTGGATGAGGCCATCACGTTCGTTGTATGAGTTGATTGGATTTGTTAAAGCACAATATTTTTACAAATCATGTGATCACTATTCAACAACTATATTAGAAATGGTCACAATTAGTAACAATATTTTAAAATAAAAAACATAGAATTCAATAAGTAAAAAATAATTATGTAACCATATGAAGACATTTTAATATACTAAGAGGAATTTTCATTAATAAAATTTTTGGTCGTTACAATCATCCCCCCTTAAGAAATTTCTCCCTAAAAATTTTATTTTCCCACTATAAAAAATTTGAGTAACTAAACTTCATCACTTCCTCCAATTCTCATGTCGATTCTCCAATCTTTTGGGTTTTCCAAAACACCTTTATGGGGGAATTTTCATATTTCTTTTAACTATTTTCAACTATTTCATATCTTCACTATTTAATCCTCATAATAAAGATAATCCTCTAGTTGTACTACCATTGAAGAGAGTACATGTGAAGGGTATAGTATGTACTTATATAAGAGGTATACATGAAAGACATCATGTACTTTGGTCATGGTATGTGGAAGTTCTAGTCGATAGGCCCCAACCCCAACACGATCAAGAGTATCAAAGGGGATGATGTACCTAAGACTTAACATCCCTTTATTTCCAAACCTCAAGACCTTATTCCATGGAGATATGAGTATAAATACAACGTCTAGAAGGTTAAAATAAAGGTCTTGTTGTCGGTTATATGTATAACAATTCTGTCAACTATGGTCTGCCTTGATATGTTGTTGAATGGTTTTCACCATCTCCGCCATTTCTTCAACCATTTATATTCCTAACAACTTATGATCACTGACATCATCCCAACATGTTGATATTCTGATCCTCTTCACATATAGTGAATCATAATGTGCTATTCAGATTCCCGAGTGGAAACTATTGTAATAAGAGAATTAAACAGGAGGAAGATGTTGATCCCAACCACCTTTAAATTCCATAGAACATTATCTTAATAAATCTTCTAGTATCTGAATAGTTTTCTCACTTTAGACATCTGTTTGAGGATAATAGATCATACCAAAGTTTAGTTCAGCATCCAGAGCATGTTGAAGACTCATCCAAAATGTAGCGGTGAATCTTGGATCTCAATCTCATACAATAGATAGTGGTACTCCATGCAGCCTTACCACTTATCTGATACATATATTCGTGCTAGTTGATCCAATGAGAAATCCTCCAGAATTTCAATGAAGTGTGCCAACATGGTTAGATGATCCACAACAACCCAAATTTCATTGTTTCCATTAGATGTCATCAAAATTATAGTGACAAAGTCCATGGTGATGTTCTCCATTTTCATGCTGGTATGGGAAATGGTTTCATCATCCCCTTAGACATCTTCCTATCATCCTTCACTTGCTGACACACTAGGAACATTGATGTATACAATGTGATATCCTTCTTCATATTATCCCAACAGTAATTATCTCAGAGATCTCAATACATTTTTGTGTTTCCTGGGTGAATAGAGAGAGTCGAACAATGTGAATCATCCAAAAGTTCCTTCTTCAGCTCCAGATGTGATAGAACAAATAGTATAATCCCAATCTCACAATTCCTTCTTCATTATCATTTAACACGAAGGATTTCCATTTTCTGATAGATTCCACTTTCTTTAGAATTTCTACATTATCCTTTTAAGAATCCTATAA
This sequence comes from Viscum album, assembly GCA_963277665.1. NCBI lineage: Eukaryota > Viridiplantae > Streptophyta > Magnoliopsida > Santalales > Viscaceae > Viscum > Viscum album. Next base: position 1,391,185,885 of record OY728150.1, on the reverse strand, counting down.
CTTTTCTAAAAGATCCTTTTTAGAAAAAAATTCTGAAAGGATAGATGATTTTCTCTTCTATATTATTTACATGTCCATATTTATCAAATCTAAGAAGATTGGATCCTTCTCAATTCACATCAATGATAGAATTGATGGGTCCTTTCTACATAGATCATCCTCTACCTTGTTCATTTTCCCTAGGTGGTAATGGATTGAGTAGTCATATTCTTTGATCAGATCTAACCATATCCATTGGTAATGTTCATATCTTTCTGTTTGAATATATACTTGAGGATTTTTTGGTCCGTATATATTTCACAATTCTCCCCAAAATTTAATACCGCCAAATTTTTAAATCAAAGATCTCCAAAACCAACTCTAGATCATGTGCTGGATAATTATGCTCATGAACTTTCAATTGACTTGAATCATAGGCAATGACATTGTGATTTTCTATCAACACACAACACATTCCCTTCTTTGAAGAATCACTGTATACCCCAAAAATTTATCCACCAGTGGGTAGTGTGAGCGTGATCGCAGTGATAAGCCTCTTTTTCAACTCCTTGAAGCTTTCATTCCATTCATAACTCCAAGAATACATTACTACCTTCCAATTATCTTGGCAAGAGGGTTGTAAAATCATGATAAATTTCTCAGAAATCATTGATAATATCCAGCTAACCCCAAGAAGCTACGAATATATTTTACCGATTTTGGCCACAGCCAGCCCTCTATTACAGCTATCATGGAGGGGTCCATAGATATCACATTTCATCTGATGATATGACCCATGAATTATACCTCCTTCAAATAGAACTCACACAGGATGTACTTTGTGAAGATATTCTCACTTCGCAAGGCCTCAAGTATATTTCAAAGTTGTTGTTCATGATCCTCCTTAGTTTTGGAGTATATTTGAATATAATCTATAAATACTACCAAATATTGGTTGATGTAATCTCTAATTACAATAATAATCACGTCCATAATGATTGATGGGGAATTAGTGAGTCTGAAAGGAACTACAATGAATTCATAGTGCCCGTATCATGTACGAAAAGTTGTCTTGGGGATATCTTCTTTCTTCACCCTTACATGATAATATTTTGACTAAAAATTGTTCTTGGGGAAGTATTGTTCACCACAAAGTTGAGCGAACAAGTCATAAATTCTTGGGAGATAATACTTGTTATTTACCATGATTTTGTTAAGCTCATGATAATTGAAGCAAAGGCGCATTGACCTAGCATACTTCTTGACAAAGAGGACTAGTGCACCCCATGGTGAAGCACTTGGGCATATAAATCCTTTATAAAAATTCTCATGTAGTTATTTCTACAGCTCCTAAAGCTCAATAGTATCCATTCTATTCAGATTCTTGGATATAGGCAATGCTGTAGGTATAAGATCAATTGATAATTCAACATCTCTTATAGGAGGAAGACCATGAAATTCCTCAGGAAACACTTCAGCGAATTCCCTCACAATAGGAATATCTTCAAGGATGGATGCCTCTTTAGACTCAATCATCTATGAAATATATACATGCTCATAGGGTATTAATTTCCACGCTTGAGATGATGGAGATAAAGAAGATTCATCTTCCCCCTTGCACTTGTATAGAATCGAGGGTCGATTCTCCACTTGGAGAGTGATTTCCCTCTAACAGCAATTAATGTTGGCTCTTTATAAGGAAAGAAAATACATGCCATGAATTGCATTAAATTACACTAGAGGGAGTATGATGAGGTATGTCGTGAATTTCGGACCACCGATTAGGATATAGGAGGATTTATATTGATGGGATGCAATGATTTCTCCATTTGTCGTACTCACTAACATATTTACCTATATGATTTGTGGTGGTCGTGGGATTGTTTTACTAATCCTTTGGGATATAAAACAATGCGTAGAACCTAAATGAAAAATTCTATTCTATATTATTGAATGAATAACTAGCGTACCTTTCACCACTTCAATTTCAGGGTTTAGTTTGGCAATAGTGATGGAGAAAGATCATCTGTGCTGCCTTGGAAGATGTTTGTTGCCTCCAAAAACCCTTTTCATGGGGCACTGATTTTCAATATGCATTGGTTCATTGAAGTTGATGTAATTAACAATTCATTGAGATTCGAATAGAGAATTCCACTCCTAGGTCGCAGCCGCAATGTTTTTTTTGGAATTTAATGTCTAGGTGCCCTTCTCTTCTACAGCTAAAGAATTTCCCCATCCCCTTTAGGAAATTTCAAGGTTTCTTCTTTCCACACCTTCCACAAGTGGGGGGATATATTTTATTAGCATAGTTGGATTTATCCATCAAACCACCAGAATTGAAGTCTGCATTACACTTCTTATCCCCATGATAACCCAGAGGTTCACCGATCACCATTTCAACCATGAGGGCACATCAGACTATTTACTCATATCTATCTAAGTCACGGATCCCTAGGGATTTCCACGGGCTGGGTTTCTGCCCACCAATGAAGCGGTCAACCTTGAATTCATATTTAATGACATAGCTAGAAGCATACCAGGAAAGACCTGTGATGTTTTCCTCGTATGCTCTGACAGACTCATCATTTTTTTGCATTAGGGAATGGATGTCCCTTTCCATCTTAGGACAGAGGGTGTGCAGAAAATATTTATCTAAAAACATCTTCTGGAAATCCTTCAATTACTATGCCTTAATCTACTCATCTAGCTTCGTATTTTTTAACAATGTACTGCATTGATCGGCATCACCCTACATATGATAAGCAGCTAGAATAACCATCTATTGTTCAGAACCATAAAGGAGGAGATATATCATTTCAATTGAGTTGGTCCATTGTTCGACAATTGAGGCATCATATGATCCATAAAAAGTATGGGGCCTTTTTCTCATTAATCTCTCAATAGAGACTTCTTCTTTTGGGAGGGGGGAGTGATCATTCTACATGACCCATGTTTCCATTCAATTCTTGAGTTACAGGAGAGATTATTATGAAAAAGATTGTGATTCCCGCTCCCATTGGATTTGGAATCTCATTAGAACAGTAATCACATTGATCTTCACATCGGTTGTTGGCACGAGTCCTCATATTACCAGACATTGGCTTGAAAAAAAGGAATGTTAGGGGTAACACATAATGTGTAATCCAAGGAAAAAATTGATTCCTTATAATTATCTTTTATTTCTATAGCTTAGTAATCAACAGGCTTCAATCTAGGTTATCCATGATCTACATTGTAACATATTTTCTAAGGATATTTTTTTAATTCACATATTATTGGTTCATACAAATATTGTGAATTTACCAATGGATATCCCCCCTGGAGTGTCATAAATAAGAGTGCAGTAAGGCCCATTTTCATGTACCAGGATACACTGGGTCCAGCCTAAAACTCCTTGTCGGGGTTTTCACCCCTAGGTACATCTGTTCCAGAGCCGCCTCTACCTGCTCGTATCCAGACAGTGATATATTTGTTTGAAAAACCACTTACTCAATACCCAAAAAACATAAGGATGCTTGTATTATACTTAGCCCGTTCATTATGTCTTAACTAGGTTTTTCTAATCCTAATCCAAAATATAACTAAAACTATCATCTGATATAAACTAAAACAACCCTACTCTTTATTTCATACATAAAAATGATTTATTACATAAATCCTTCTCTTGATACAATATCAAATATCAATAGGAATAGTTTTATGGGGGCTTAGGAACATTACATAACAACTTAAAACATAGAATGAAACATCATATTGATAACATTAGTTACATGACCACTATGTTCCCTCGTACTTATAATTTCATGGGATAACCTGAGGACATGCATAAGAAAAGGGTGAGCTATAAAGCCCAGTAAGGGAGTAAAAAAGGAATAACAGGAAGATTACAATACATGTTAGGCAATAGGAATATCAATATAGAACAAGATAATCATGAACATAAAGTCATGATAAAGCATGATAATCATAACATAGAAATTTGACAACAACACTTAACATGGAATTAGCATGAGACAATGCTCATTGCACATGGAGCATGAGTAAACCCTCATTGCACATGAAGAACGAGTAAACACTATGTACACATGAATTAGCATGATTCAACACTCATTGCACTTGACATATCAGAATACTATACTTTAACCAATGCATTATAATGCTCTCATTGAACACCCTTCTTAAAAATTTCATTTCAAGCATAATAGTTACACATAGATCATATAACATGGAATCAATGAACATCATAAATTATTCCATGATTAAACAATGTGGAATAAATTCATTAATGTAACGTTAAATATGTATATGTTCCTAAAGGTGAATTCCCATGATAGAGACATGGGTATTGTATTCACTACACAGTGATCTTGGCTTGGGAAAGTTCAGTGCAATTTCAGTAGGATAATGGCATGAAATAAGGATTCATAAAAATGGTTGATGAGTGAGAAATGGGTGTCTCATAATATGTACATGAAATGTATAGTAAAGGGGTTATATAGTTACATTTACCAACAAACTTAATTGAATTTAGGTGCATAATTTATAAGAATTACTTGGAAGTAAAAGAGGAGAGAAAAATCCCTCATGGGATGTCGGCAGGGTAATGGCTGTACATGGGAGGAATTAATGAGATGGAATGGGGTCTCACATCATCCAAACATTAATAAGTCAGTATAGGGGAGGTTCTAAATCATTCCCCAGCATTTGTAGTTGAAAAAAGGGCATAAAAACTTAATGAAAATTTGACAAAAATGAGAAAGGAAGATATCCAATAATTGGAAGTGTTATCCAAAAATTATGGGAGTGGCTTGAGAGAAGCTTCTTGGGAGATTGGGGAACCGTGGGAAGATTCTAGAGAGAGGAGGTCAGGGGATGGTCAAACTAAATAGGCTTTGACTGAAGAGGAAGTGCGATCTTTCATGGTTTTATATATGAAGGGAGTGAGAATTCTTTTTTATTTCGGTTTGGGACACCTAAAATTCATCTAATCAAAACCACAAACTAGCCAATGGGTTTTTAACATTTTTTTCCAAAATAGTGGCAAATAGTATTTTATGAGGCCAATGGCCGAACTTCTTAAAATAATAGGGTGGCTTATGGGGAAGTGATTCACACACTCAAGGAAAACAATTTAAAAAGACCAAATGTCTTATTAGTCTTGGAGGGTTCACTAAAGCTTTGTAAAATGAATCAAACAAATATAAAATCATATTATTTTAGTGGTAAAAAATATATTGGCCGAAAATAATGTTTATATTATTTTATTACAACACTATCAGATCATTATGATGTCATAAACCACATTATATATATAAACGGTATTTAATTTTTACCAAATAATTATATGGTCTCAGAAAAATATGAAGTATTCACCATTGGATAAATCCTGATTTGAAAAATAATATTCATTTTTAAATATAATTTTCAAAATATGTGAATTTTTACTTTTAAACTAAAAACTGACATTTTTTGAAAAATCAAGAGTTTCGACAAAATATCTTTTAAAACATAATAAAAATTTAAATTATATTTATAAAATATTGTATGATCATTAATTTTTAATAAAATGTAATTTAAAAATAATAATTTATTAAAATATTATTTATGTCAAAAATCCTTTAATTCATCGAAATATTTTTCATAGTTAAATATTAACTAAAAAATCTATTTGTGATTTAAAAAAAATTTACAAAGTAACAATATTAAAATAAATACACATTCTTTATAAAAAAATAATGTACATTGTCATATTTCTAGGGTATTGTTACATACTCCCTTATAACACCCGCATCATACTGAATGGTAAGGTTTGTGATGATGACAGAATCTTAGGGTGGCATGGATAACATCGCTCTGGTGGTAATCAGTATTAACTTCCACATCTCTCGTAGTCGGTTCTGCTCAAACGTAACATGTAAAGCTGGAATTTGGATTAGTAAAGAGAGAATCCCAATGACACCACATCCTTTCCGAGCTCCGAAAAATTGGGTTCATATGGGGAATGTCTACTTGATGAGTCCATCGCTTCCATTTTATGAGTAAATTTGATTTGTTAATGCCCTATATTTATTATAATCATTTGATCAATGTTCAATAGATATATTAGAAATTGTCACAATTGTTAAAGGTATTTTAAAATCCAAAATATAGAACAATATAAGGGCATATTTTTAACATAACCATAAGAGGACATTTAAATAGACCAAGCGTAATTTTCATGAATAAATTTCTGGGTCGTTACAACATCAATTATATATTAAGATTACTAGCCAATGTTAATCATTTAATGTACGAATATTTTTATAATTTGTATAAAAAATATGGATTCCCATTAATCAACAATGATGTATATGATCCAAAAATTGTATTATCTATTATCATATTTAATTATTGAAATGTTGGTGCACTATACCTAGTATCCCATGTCCTGGTCAATACATTCAATAAATCAACTCAGGGTTTATCATATAGTAAAAAATATATATTTGTTGGAAGAAATTAAGAATTTATTTAGGAATTTTGAAGAACACAATAAGTTATTCTTACCACACACCATATACATATGTAAAATCATCAACACATCAAGGAATATAAAGAGACCACCTACCTCACATGAAAAAATCTGACATTCCATGAATAAATAAACAAATCAAGCCTAATGTGCCACAGACATTTCAACAACAAAAAATTCATTATATTATAGTTTCTTGAAGAAAATACAAGGACAATAAATATTTATGTTCCATATGAGGTTTTAAATATTGGTATAATCCAATCACAATCAATGAAACATGACACATCCATGAATTGAGAGAGATGATTAAAAAATCACCTAGGAAGATCCCTAGTTTTGAATATTGTGAAAAATATTTGATTAAAAAGAGTGAAATATTAAATAAGGAATATTAGAAAATTTTAATTATTCTATTTCTAGAATATATACTAAGAATTCCAAAAACTAGACAGTGACACACTGTCTAGATAATGCAGACTCACTATATAGCTAATGAGCTCTAAAAATGTTAGGATTATTTTTTAGCTATCACCATGCATGTGGTTTGTCACAAGCAAGATAGTGGACCTATAATAAAAACAAAATCATTCTTTTAAAAAAAAAATAGGACACATAGTCTTGAATACTCCATATGCCTCTATAATTTCCAAAAAGAAACTATACAAGGATAATCAATGTTTCTTAGATATTTTTTTAAAAATATAAAATAAAAAATCCAACTTCTTAAAACCACCAAACTGTATAAAATATAAATAATTGGAAATACTTTAATTAATAATCATTAATCATCATGTAATAAAATACTCTAGCTTAACCATTTATCAGATTCTTATTTCCACACATCCTTTGATATTTATTAGTGCTACCCAAACACTCATGTAATTGTTATCATCTTTAAATTTAATATCTTTTCACTCGGATTCACAATACATAATTTATTCTCTTAAAATGATTAATTAGTTTCAATATTTATATCAATATTGTTGATATCCTAAGAAATATCTGAGTGATACCATGTAAACTGTAAACATTAACCATTTGGTGCATCAAATATAAATAATGTCGATGATATAATGAACAAGGTATCATATAAATACTTTTAATAATCTATAGCATTCTACATAATGATGAGATCATTTAAATAATATTCCACTTAAATAAATACAATGTCAATTATTTTCCCCATAAACAATATAGATTTCTAAAAAATATTTCCCCATGTAAGATAAAAGTATAATTTTTTTGGGATAACCTACGATAACATAATTATAATATATGAATAAATGAATATAAATTATATCAAACATATAATATACTTGTACATATGTAAAAATAATGTTATATTTCCTAAAAAAATATAATTCCCATATAGACTAATATATTTCCATAATAATAAATTATTTTCACTTCGAAAATTAGTAATTTAGAGAGATAAATATTTCATATAACAAAATTAATTTTCATATAAATAATTTTCACTATATTTTATGCTTTTAACAATTTTTTTAAATCATGGGATGTTTATTTAATAAAACTAGAAAAATTTTGGAATTATATTTGATATATTATATTATGATTAATTTTTAAATTTTTCTAAAAATATTGATTTTGTAGTGAAAAATATAAAATTTTGTCTTTACTAATTGCATTAATTATATTAAATTATTAGAATATAAGTTTGAATTAGAAAATAAGGAAATTTTTATATAACGATTTTTTTACTATTGAATTAAAAAATTAAAAATTTGTTTTTTAATTTATAAAATAATATTTTACAATTTCGAACAGATGTTTTATTTTTTTATAAAAAAATCATTTTTAATAAATTATAAAATATATAATTTTAAATATTCTTTATCAGTTTAAAAAATATAATAAAAAATTAATTTCAAACATTGAAAAAATAGGTCTGAATTATATATTAATGACCTTTCTAAATTCATGAATACATGATCTCACACATGAAAATTTTAAGCATTCTTTAGATTATAGACATAACTCTTTTTCCTACTTTGAGCTAATTTAATGTGAGCCTATGTAAGAAAATTTTTTTCTCTTAAGCCCATATCCTTTTATTTTTTGGTAGAACCCTTATTGAGGTTATATTGGAATTAAATCCAAATATAAATCCTTTAAGATGGTTGGTTTGTTCATAAAAAAATAACAATGGTTGAATGAGGGAATCATGCCAAGTACATGATGTGTATTTCTAATAAATGATTTGTATTCAATACATAATGTGTATTGTCATGGGAAGGAATGTTCATGATGTGAAATGGACATTACACATATGTGAAACCTAAAACATTAGATGACATGAAATGAATGCAGAGTTTGAGTAAATGTTATGAAATGTATTAATGTGTTAGAACCCTCTTCATTTTCCTCAACCCTCTTTTCCTTCATTACCTCCCAAAAATAAGAGGACCTCCCTTTTGAGATATTGTTTAATTTTAATAGTGGATTAACGTTTTTCTCTCCATATAACCTTGTAATCATGATCTATTAGGATATTTGGATTCATATTAGTAAATGATTTAGTCTATAGTCTAAGTTCATCATTTTTATTACGCATGACGACGTTATTTTGATGCAAGATCGCATGCCATGTTTTCTTATTAGTGATCCATTCTTCAGTTTTCTTTGGATTCATGCCTAACTAATGGCCAATAATATATGAGGATAGTATTATAGGCATAAGGTAGTTGGTTGATGTCCTTTACCTAAAAGTTTCATCATTTATAAATTGTCATTGTTGTGCGCACACCTGTTTCAATTGTTAATGCTTAAAAAAATCAATTTCCTTAATTATAATTTTTAGGAATGTGTTATAGTGTCTTAATTAACATTCATATTTTTGTAATTGGAGGTTTATACCTGAAATCTATAACCCAATTCGGATATGTATCATGTTTTCCCTACTTTCCACTTTTATGAAATTATGTGAGACAACTTTCGGGTGTTAGTAAATAATGCTTGTAACAATAATTGTTCCATTATAATTAAACTAACCTAATGATTTATTATATGAGAAGTATAATTATATATTTTTAGTTTTCAACTTAATTATAATTTTTTTATTTATTTAATGTCCAATATATAATTAACCAATTTAATATTTAAAAAATTTTGTTATAAATAGTTTCATGTCTTTGATTAACATTGTCATGTGTTGAAAGGTAACACAATGAAACTAATGAATTATTAAAATTGAACGAGTATTATATGAACATAAATTAAATAATTATATTTATTTTAGTTTCCTATTTCATACGAATATTTTTATTTTGTAGGAGTTGTCAGACTTGAGCCAGCCTTGGTCTCCTAATGGAATTATATAGGCACTCAAAGGTTACCATTATCATTGAAGGAGATGGATTATATGGGACGTACCTTGTTTGGATTATGGTAAATGTCTTCTAGTTGATTATTAGTATGAAACTATATGATCGGTTCACTAATTATCTAGATATTAGGATATATTTGATACACTCCTCGGATCCATGTTGATGTCATCAAAGAGACTACGCCATAGGTTCACCCTACAGGGCACAGTCATTCTTAGACCATGATTACTAAGAATGATATAATTATTCATAGTTATAAACCTTAATAGTGTAATGCCTCAGGATATCCCATTGTATTATACACATACCCCTTCCGGCGACACTGTAAGTGTTATTACTTTGAGTTGGATGACCCATGATGTCACAGATCCAATGGATTCCACATGTTTCCTCCATTATTAAATTCATGATCAATTTATATGTTTTTAAACCATTACATGATTTATTTATATAAACCCAATCAAAATTAATTAAATGGTTTCTTGTTTAGAACCCAACCGAGGTTGAAACTTGTATAAGATATTAGTTAGTACTTCATTACATTATATAACCTAAAAACTATTTTAGATTATATTGACCTTCTGGATTTTGATAAATGTTGTTAATGGTGGTATACTCATATAAATATCACACCCTATCCTATTAAAATGTGGTACCTTCATATAATATAATATTGTTGTTATGGACTAGGTGAAGCATCCCACCTCAGACACCTAACATGATTTCTTGCTTTACGGTGGAGCTTTGTATGATATTACTGGGATATTTCTCATGATTATGAGATAATTTTTGGCTATTTTTTCATTTTTATAGAATTTAATTCTATCTTAAAGGTATGAATGGTTTTAAAAAAAATTAGATCCAAAACATGACATTAAATTTTTTAATTTATTGCAGTTACATATTTAGAGTTTATTGTTTTTATATATTTATGTTTACAATTATTTTAGAATCCAATATTATTTATTACTACAATTATTGCTCAATTATTTAACAATATATTATATCTATAATGTGCTATACTCTGACATTATGGAATAATCTCTCCACAGACACACGGTAGGGACTCACTAGTAGTCTGCAGCCTCTGGAGTATAGGAAGATGTGCATGATGATAAGAACAATTGGGAACCTTGGTAACAACCGGTTCAGAAAAATGGTTCAGGACTTCATAATGTTGGTAACCGGTTTATATTTTTTATTACTAAAATTGGGATATGTGGACAACCGGTTCTGGGGATCCTTTGAGTGGAACCTTGGTCAGGACATCATAATGTTGTTTAAAATGGATTTTTTTTATTTTTCATTCTATTTGTGAATTACATAAGAGATTAAGAATAATTGGTAACATGTTTATAAGCCGTTCATTGGAGTAGCTAACCCACATCTGGGGTAAAAAACTAGTTTCATGAGAATGTAAATTCTTGTATTTTATTTTCCCAATTTGAGTTGATATGTTATCATTTTTGGGGTTATGAACATGAGTTCTTATTTTTTATATTCTTTATGGATATTTTATACCATGTCCATTTATTGAAAGGCTGAATTTAAAATTCTTCTCAATAGGCCCTTAGAATTCACATTATATATATATATTATATTCCATATAGATTAATTTTAGTACATGTGTTTCATTTGATTCCTATTATTTTTGAGAGATCCATGGTTGTTATATACATGTATGTCCTTCTAATATATTCGGTAGGGAATTTAATTTTATTGATTAAGATGTCAGCACAAATCTATATATTTTTTCTGTATCTATAGATTAGGGAATCTTGAATATCCATTTTCATCCATAACAGACTATTTAAACATTTTTACATGAGATAGGATTTGGATGAAATTACATGAATATGAATTTCTATTTATAAGGTGTATGGGTCATTATAAATTAGAAAACTTATTTCATCCTAATCAATTCATTATAATTTTCCCATTACATTCTGAGACTGAATATACAGAGGGATAATTTGAATTAAATGGTTGTCGATTTAAATTATAAAGTGTATGTGTCTTTTTTAACTATGAATGTAGATCCATTTAATTAAACCATGTAATATGAATAAAATCCCATAAAAAAAATGTAAATTTTTAATAATCAATGAAATGGGTTCCATTAAATGAATAGGTAAATTATAATTTAATGATTATTTTCCACATAAATTTGAAATTGTCCCTTTGATATACCGTAAACCATATATGCGATATTTTGAACACATACCGGTATCTGGGATTTCAAAGAAAGTATTTGGGGATAGTATACCTTGGATAGTGTTATCCTTCCTTTATGATCTATTCTAATGGAATTTATAGCTACATTAAATCATCTTCTGTGGTGTGTGCTTGAAATCTTAATATATATTCCACAATCGTATCCTTGAGTAGTTTTTTAAGAGAGTATCGAAAGTCATTCTCTAGAGCCGGTTTCCCTTGAACTAACATTCTTACTTCTAGGAGGGATATATGAGGTGCCACCTTCTATTAAGAAATTTTTCATAGAAAATCATCTTAATGAGGGGTTACCATGTACAATGTATTCTATGCAGGGTGCTCCATGACATTAACCTAATACAACAGATAGAACAATTGTGTTCCAACAGCAACATCCACCCAATGTTTTAGGAGATGGTTTTCCTTAGGATATATATTCCTAGATGGAGGCCAGTATTTATTTCTTATATCATCTATAATATCCTCTAGGGAATAGGGTCATGATTCTCACTAAGATGTTCTGTGATTCATCCATGCACTGGTGGGATGTGATTACCCAGGATGGTTGTCATCAGGTCATGGTCTAAGAGGAAATCTAGGCTTAATTTTATAAATTAATTCACCATCATATGTTGAGTGTTGATATAGATATAGAGATTATTCATTTAGAGGATGGTGTTATTTCTTTCATGGACTATTTATAATGTTCTTAAATATTTAAACACATTACACTACTTCCATCCGATGAGTAGATATTTCAAGAGAGTTGTTTCGAGGATGATCTCATGTATATCATCCAATCATATGATAATTCCATTTTAATGTCAAACATTTATGAGATCAAAATGGATTTTATTATCACTAATATCATATTGAGATAAGATTCTAGTTCATGGAATATAAGTTCAATGTCGAGTGAGTGAAGTGGTTCTTCTAGTTGTAGGAAGTGTATCCTTGATTTTTCAATTAATTATATACGAGATTAGAGTACCAACATTACATGATTAATTATTTTCCATCATTGATGATTATATGGTCATTTAATGCCTCACTATGATAGAGACCAGCTGGAGTGCCATGATTATGGCTGTGTGGGAATGATTCATAGATTTGGGAAAAACATTCAACCTGAATCGAAATGAAGAGGATCCACACTAGCTTGATATTTAGGGGTAGGATCCATTTCATCCATTCCTGATGGGAGTTAGAGTATAACCAATAGTAAAGCCCATGGAGGAGGTCATTGAAATGTTTTCCAGACTTCTAATTACCAGTGCTTATAGAGCAGACATACTCAGGGATTTAGATTTGTCCAATAGAAATCTTTATAACTGAAGCATTAATGATCAATGTGTATTAATATAGGTATTGTGATTTATTATTCTTGTTGACCCTACTATTATATTGTATTTATTTGATACAAGTGCCTCTCACACAATTCTATCTTTATTGGTTGTGGTAAATCACAGACATGAATTTTTTTACTTCTATGATGTGATATCCCTAGAATCATTATTGGGAGTGTGGTCAGAGGGAATACATAAATGAAAAGATATCCCCCTTGAGGTTGGTTGTTTTCATTTACTATGGAACATCTTCTTCATTGAGATGACATGATTCACTGACATTCCGTTTATGGGCTGACTGGTTCCATATCCTGCCAATGTGGATTACATTCACTATAAGTTAACACATACATCACTAGTTGGTGGTAGTTGTCTTTACATGGTGGGGTTGGATTTCATTGTTGTTTACAAGGTAAAAAGAATCATGGAAATGTTGGATTGGTCTCCCAAATTTCTAGACAATTTATATTGGATAAGGTCTTACACCAGGGTCACATTCATATGGTAGTTGATAGTTTTAGGGATATCATCCCCTGATGATTTTTTTGGAATACCTTATGATTGATATAAATATTTTATGATCGTGATTAACCTAGGAGCTACTCCAATATCTACTCTTCCCTAATGGTTGACACCTACTATGCATCTATTTATTAAGATATAGTTTGAGTATTTTTATTCCAAGGGTTTTATTCAACCCAATAATTCAACCATTATTTTCTTTAAATAGGTGGATGGGGTACATATTAATACATTACAGATGGTTTAATGAACATATGTTTAAGAACCAACATCCATTTACAAAAACATAAGATATATTTGAACAACTATAAGGATCTAGAGTGTTTTCAATGATTGAACTAAGATCATTCTATAACCATGTGAGAGTCTATCTTTTAGATTTACTATATTAAAATTTCAGAAATTTGTACACTTTTTATGAGTATCCAGATCGGTTGTTTGATCTTATGAATGTGCCCATAATTTTTATGTTTGTGATGAATAGAGGTTTGAACCCCTATGCAGATTTCTATATCATGGTTTTTTGGATAACATATTTTGGTATTCTCATACATAGAGTGACCATGCATAACAACATTATATATTTATGATTAAATTATTATAGAATCGACTATATGGTATCCTTTCCAATTTCCAATTTGATATTGACATGATTCACTTCTAGTAATGTATAGTCTCTATATCCGGAGTATCATTTCACATAAAGTAGGTGAGTGATGTGGTTTACCAGGATAACACTAATAAAATGATTGATATACATAGTTTCTAGGGGATAGAAGAATATTAATATTTTCTCAAATAAGAATTATCCTTCCTTCCAGCATATCCTTCTAGTATGACCATGAATGTTCTGATGTTCTAAACGTCTGAAGATTCCACGATGGTCTATCAGGAGAAGAAAGTGAGGCTTACTGTAGTACTGATTCAAATTCATCTAGATCTTGGAATTGGCGATACTGTGTTATTTGAATCATTAAAAATCATGGCGGGTGTTGTAATGATTAAGGAGGACATATTCATTGCATACAAGTCCCTCTAGTTGAGACCTCATGAGTGTAATTACCTGATGCATTACATTGAGCTTGTTAGTATTGTGCATGCATTATGCTACATGAGGAACTATATAATGGAGGAGCTCATTGTGGTGTATATAGAACACATGGGCCTAAAATATATCTTACAAAATGTGAAATTAATCTTATAAAACAAAGATGGATTAAATAACTATAGTCCTTTTAATTCAATTGTGACTATACATCGGGAAATATCAATGTAGTTTCTGATATGCTGAGAAATAAAACTCATGAACAAGTCTTATAGGTGTCCACTGGTGAAGGAAAATTCTTTTTCCCTCATTCTATGATATATCTATAGTTTCATGAGAATCATTAGTGGAATATTATTATTGGATTAGTTGTAACGTCTTCACTTATTAATTGGGTGATGTTGAGGATGTTTACATTCATGAAGGGATTATTCTTATGAGAAATAATTCTAGGTGAGGACACTCCTCTAGATTAGTCTCTTGATTGATAAGTCATCCTACATAAACATGGTTGTATCAATGTTACTAAAAGTATTATAGAGGAACAAAATTTTTGATTCTCATTCTTCTTAGTTGGCTATTTATATAGGAACTTCGAAGATTTATCATGATATGAGTCTTAAATCTTGGTGGAGTATTATGGAACAGAAGATAAAATGTTTTATCAATATGTGCTCAACCAGTTAGTAGGGGAATGAAGATCACAAATGACCTACTAGCCTGTTACAAAATTTTCCATTCCTTGAATGAAAATGAGATTATTTATTGATGGATTTTCTGGTTAGGATACTGAGGTCACATCATGTTAGTGACACAGTTTGGGTAGTCATGGATTAACTGCTGATATTTTCCCACTTGTTTCTTATTTGGGAGAATTTTTTAGTTAATGGTATGGAAATACTGTGTGTTATTGAGATCATATTACTTAATGTGGTCTCTCATTCTATCATTTTATATAGGGATTCTCATTTCATAACGATGTTCTCAAAGAGGTTGTAGATAAATTTTGGTACACAAGTGCTTTTTGGAATATTGTTACACCATTAGACAAAATACCTGTCTGAAAGGATCATATAGGTGTCTAGGACATGCTCCGAGAATGAGTTCTTAATCTTTGAGGTACTTGGTAGAAGAATTTACCTCCCATTTAGTTCTCCTACAATAATAACTATCATGTGATGATTCGTATGGATCCATATAAGGGCTTGTATGGTTGGCCTTGTCATTCACCAATGTGCTAGTGAATGGTATGAGAGGAAGTTATACAAGGTCCTTATCTCATGAATGAGACCTTAAAGTAGTTTAATTTTATCATAATGTGTATTTCTACCTCTAATTCTAGAGAAAATCATATATCTATCATGGTCGAAATCTTATAGAGTTCTATTATAGAGATCAGGGTTTCCTATAGGTATCATAAAAGATTAGGAATGGATGGATATGATGGAAAGGGAAGTTTCGACCTATATTTATTTGGAATTTTTTGTTCTATGATATCGTTAGTATGATATCCTATCAGTTACTTTTACCTCATATGCATGGTTCCATGTATGACATCTACCATGTTTCATAGCTTCACTATTATAATTCTATCTCATCTAATACATCAAATCTAGAGTATGTTGAGCTAGATGCTAATATTAATTTTTAATAGTTTTCTAGTTGAATCATGAATTGATGAATAAAGGAACTTTAAGGTTGGTATTTCTATTTAGTACATGAATCATGGATGTAAAAACATGTACAAGACTAGACTTGGTAGCTGAAGGCTGACATGCATTCTATGTTTCCAAATTTGATCTCATGCAGTGATCTACCACCATTGGAAGGGAAACTGATGAAAAATTAATTTAATGGGGGAAAATTTTATGAACTTGGTTTTTCCTATCAGGTATGAATCATTCTAATTTTTCATTTAACCCATGATGATATTCTTTTTATAATATATCTAAAACCATGCATTTGGGGCGGTTGGTTTGTTTGGGAAATGAATGGTGTAGGGGGTACTGAAGGCTAGATGTAGGATAATTACATGATGTGTAATTGAAATACATGCCCTATATTGTCCTGGGAAATATAATTAATGACATGTAATTTAATTTCCCTAGAATATAAATCCCAAACCATACATTACTTGTAAGAATTAACACATCATGTAAAAATCAGGAAATTGTTTAAATTGGTGAACACCTTTTATTTTTCCTCAGGCATCATTTCATTCTTTATTAGCCACATAGCATAGGACTTCCCTATTGATCTAACCTTTAATACTAAGATAGTATTTTCCTTTATATTTTCATCTAACATTGGATTCAATATCTGTTTTCCTCATTGGATTCGTTTGGGTATGTGATTTTTTCAGCATGCTCGAATATTAATTTTTTCTCTCAACAATAGTGGTTTTTTTAGGTTTATATGAATTATTTTTTGTATTTTGATTCATAATTTAGTTTTACATCCATCTAGGATGAACTAAGTGTGATAAAGTATGATCATAGTACTATAATAATAGGTTTGATGGTCAATTTATTTTCCCTAAAATATTATCATTTAAATTTTTTTGGGTTGTGATTATACTGGTTTAATTTGAGAAGCTTCCAAAAGTCACCTTACATAATTATAATTGTCATTATTATGTAATATGAATTTAATTATATATGATATTTATATAATTGGAGAATTATTCTACAATTAGAGTAACCCATTATGGGGTTGTATCATGTTATTCCTACACGATCATTTAATGGAATTATGTGAGACACTATTAAGTTGTCAAGCACCTGACCTTAGAAGCATAAGTTTTCTATTATAACTATATTTAAAAAATTATTTATTTAATGTAATATATATATATTACTAGTTATGGTTAAATATAAAATTAATTTTTATTTTATTTATGTCCTCTATGGAATGAATCAATTAAATAATTATGAATTATTGTGTTAAATGGTTACATGTACTTACATAACCATGTAATGTGATGAAAGGTAATGGAATCAACCCACTAAATTAATAAAATGAAATGATTATTAAATGACCATAAATTATATTTTGATATTTTGATAGTGTTCCTATTGTATATAGATATTTTTATCTTCAGAGGAGTGGTGAGACTTGATGCAGAATTGGACTCACATGGGAATTCCATGAGCACTCAGAGGATGCCATTCCAATTTGAGTATCCAGTTTACAAGGGAGATATTATAAATACCATCTCTTTCCATACATTAAAATAACATAAATATTGTCGAATACAAAAAAAACTAAAAAAAATCTGGCGCAATGACCGTACTTGAATAGTTACCTCGGAAATATGGGATCATGAACACTGATACATATGTGAGAAACATTATCTACCACTAGGATCTTTTGGATTATAACCCTTCTTTGACACACCTAACATAATTCATGTATTAATAAAATTTAGAAGTACGAATAAAAATGGGTGATCTCAGATGTTATGTAACGGTAAACAATGGAGATATATAACAAATATCATGAGCATATGGGTAAGAGAACATGACCATGAAAAAATAATATAATTCCTTACATATAAAAGATCATATGCTTGAAACATGTCATAAATATGAGCAGTACATAAGACATGAATCATAATGAAATAATGAAAATAATCCATGCTGGCATCACATTGGAATAAATCATGAAATTTTCGTAGACACAAAAGCATATTATGTGATTTCTATAGTATCCATGACATCACTACAAAGACCATATTGGTAGTATGGGATCACTCCCATACCATATTGATAGTCATGGTTCACTCCCATGACCATCATAGAAGCATGAGTTCACTCATTGTACAATTTAGTTAGCCATGCTTCCTTCAAATAGAAATTATAGTAGTTGGGGTTTATTCTCAAGACCGTTATAGTAGTTCTTGTGAGATATAAATCATTACCAAATGTGTTGGTGGGAGATATATTTCCCACCCATCTCATTATGAAATCATATATATATATGTGCTAGAAGATCATAAATAATCATATCATAACTAATGAAATAAAATGGGTATTATAAACATATATTCATATCATAACTGATGAAAAATACATGTTTTATGCTCATTTATTTATAAACATAACCCCTGAGAATAAGTGAGTTGAAAAATCAAATAAACGTGAAATGTAAACTGGTTTCATAAAAATTAAATATTCCAAACATAATCCATCGATTAAAAGAATAAGAATGGAAACATTGAATAATTTTCTTATAATTTCATGAGTAACACCAATAAATGTTATCCTAGATGTGAAAAATTTTAAATGATCTTTTATAAACATTTCTTGATGAAAATATGATTTCATCATTGAAAAAAGCTTTTTAAAACAAAACCATTTTTGGAAACCTTTTAATTTGAAAATAGATTTGGAATCATATAATAGAATTTTTGAATAAAAGAAAAATAATTTGAGATAATTTATCATTGAAAAGGATATTCAAGGATTAATTGAAATCATTTTTGAATTTTTTTTAAAACATGGGTTTTTTTAAAATAAAACTACATTTCAACCAAAGAGTGAAATTCAGTCTGATTTTTCATTATTTTTTCATGTTTTATCTAATTTTGTGAATATTGAATAAATGGTACTAATACATGGATATATATTTAATAAATATAAGATCATGTAACTTGTTTGTGTTCTTGAGATATGGATTATAATATGTTATCAATGGAATCATAATAATTAACAATCCTGAAAAGGCGATGAGATTTATTTAATAAAATTGAACTACATGGAAACATGGGATCATAATCTCCTTGTAAGAAAAGGAAATTACATGAATCATAAAATATAATGAATTTAATTATATTCATGATATAACATGTTAAATCTATGTTTATACTCCCAAAAATGAACTTATATTCATAATAAAAAATGAATATTGAATAAGGAAAAATATTACAAAATTGTCTTACCAATTTGCTAGATTTTGAACCTTAAACCAAATTAATGAAAGATATAAAATGGATATGTGACTACACATAACATAAAATATATGATACATTTAATAACTTAATTTTAAGCACATAAACCATAAAATAATAAGTATGTGTATATTAAGGCATGTATCTCATGGAAATAAAAGTTAGATGAAATTCCCATAACTTGTGTCTTAACACACATCATACTTCTCAAAACTACAAATATAATAAATAAAATTTCGTTATAAATAATTTTATACCAAAATTACTATATCTAATAACATATATTTTTTTATTGTGGACTTATGTTACCCTATTGTTATAAATTTTTTGTTAATGTCACATATCGGATAATATGTGATTTGATCTTCGCATGTGTCCTAATTTGTTATATCTTCGATCCTTATATTTATATCATTAAAAGATAATATAAAATATAATATAAATATAATTTATATTCATTATATGTGTATTACATTATTATGTATAATATAGTTATATGAAATGGATTTCACAATTCATGGAGATTGTATGTTATAAGTATAGATGAATGATGTTTATATTTCCATTATTGTACGGAAAGGAATAAAAAATGACATATATGTATATATGTATATAATGAAATTAAATTTTATTTATAATGATATATATATATATATCATATAAGTTCACTAAACCTATCCTTCATTCATTCTATGTAGTTTGAGAATGAGTCACATCATTTTGAGGGGGCAATAGTCCACACTTCCCCAAACAAAATTATCATATTGACATAAAATGAAATGTAAAATCTAAATTTGTGGCCAAAATTATGGAATATGATTAAATATAAAATATATATTATATATAAAATATATATGTATATTTTCCTTCAAAATTTCTTCCATTAGATGTGGTATGGGAAAAATGAACAATCATCATTTAGTGAGGTTGTAGTTTTCCAAACACAAACAACATGATAATTACCCATTAGATTGATTTTTTTGTAAGTGTAGTTAAAAATAGTTGAATAAATAATGGTATTATATTTAATATAGTGGTTATTTATAAAAACATGGAATAAATATAGTAGAGGTACGAATAATGAAAATAATAGAAAGGTGATTGAAAGAAGACATAACCTCTTAGTCGGGTACCTCTTGTTGGTTTGTATGACATTGAATCCTAAGAATGATTTACACCAAAAGTGATTCTTCTAGGATGAAGGGAGGTAATTCTGGAATGGAATTGGGAGGATCTTTATTGATCCTATGTTTTTTTATATTTGTGATTAATGGGGAGATGTGGTGGCCTTTAATAGGGGAGGTAAATGACACACTTTGTATTTTTGAAAACATGTTTGCTGTAAAAATGTTTTTACCTAAAATATTTCATAAAATATATAAAAGGATCCAAAAAATAATGTTAATGGACTAATGATTTCCATAAAATGGGTGTTGTCTATTTTTATAGGTCATTTAGGTCCTTATGATTTTGGTTTATTATTTTTATAAACTTATCTTACCACAATCGTGATAATTAACTTTAATTTTTTTCAATAATTTTTATGGTCAAAAACTAATTTGACTATTTTAGACATTATAAATTATTCTGAATTAAAATATCCAATAATTGTGTATAAATTCCATTTCTACATGTGACATAAATTAATTTAAATATAATCCCTTAGTTTGATCAACAATGCGTGTTTTTAAAGGAAAAAATGTCCAAATGTTTGCTATGTTTTTATTCATAATATCGATGTTAAATAAATTCCAATGACATAAATTGGATTAATTGATGAAAATATAATATAATTAAAATTTTAAACCAAATTTATGTATTGTTTATATCTATAAATAAATTATACAAAAATGTCATTATGAATTAAAATTTGGTATATTTCATTATTCATCCAAAAATGATGTTTCTCGGAAAAATATGAAAAATTAACACTAAAGATAATTTTGAAATTATAAATTCAAAATTGATGTATATTTTTTCAAATTTATTATCTGAATGGGTCTAAAATTATTTTTTCACATAGATGAACATTAAAAGAAGTTCATTTGAGAAAATAGTATTTTAAAACATATAAAGTGTTTACCAAAAACTAAATCATTCATTAACAATATGATAGATAGATATATATATATATATATATATAAAACATTTTAAAAATGGATACTACTAATCATATAACTACGATTAATGGATATTTTATAATTATCTCATTTAAATAAGTATAACTATAAAATGTTCGTTTATAGAAAAATCAGTGTTTCATGTAATATAAAGCAAATCAGTGTTTCATGTAACATATGCCAAGTAAATTCTCCATGTAATGTAATTCGATTTTGTGATGTGTGAAAGTAATTTATGACTTAGTTCATTCAATTAAATCAATGAAAATTTGGTTTATTCGAAAAAAAGGTTCATAAAAACTCAAGGTGTCACATTTTAACCCCCTTGGAATGCATTTAACACATGAAATTCATCATTTAGGTGAAAATATAAGTATTATTATGGTACATTTTGTCATCAAGTTCTGTTATAAATACTTTTAAATGTTTATTTCTTCCCAAACTCCTTACCTGGTTGGTGGTCTTGTATCACAGTAATTTATCTGATCGGTCGATAATTTCAACATGTTGTCAATTGTATGTAAGATCATGCTCCAGCAGTATGACCTCTGTTTTTAGTAAATTTGAATGGTCAGGTATTACATCCTTAGGATATATATATTGAACAATTCGTAGGCTTGAGAATGATTTATAGGATTTTCAAAAAAAATAGGATACCTTCCTCATTTGATAAATAATATTAAAGTGTCCCATATAACTATTGACTAGTTTCCCTTTCTTTTTGAAACTCATAAAATTCTTCTTGGGTGAGATTTTTAGAAACACATATTCACCAACATCAAATTATTGATCCTTCCATCAGTTATAAATATAAATATTCTTCTGACTATGTGCTACCTTGATATGTTGGTGAATGATTCTAACATTATCGACCATTTATTCTATGATATCATGTTGCAAAAACATTATTTCTCCAATATCATCCCAGCACGTAGTTTATCAAAATTTATTCCCATAAAAATCATCATACAGTGCCATCTGAATTCTTGAGTGAAATACATTATTTTAAGAAAACTAAACATGAAGAATTTGTTGGTCCCATCCAATAATGATATTAAGTTAAAAATATATCAACTTATTCTTTAAGGATTAAATTGTTCATTTAGAGAGATCATATGCCTGATAATCATTTGAAGTGATGAAACTCAGTTCTGTACCAAGAGAATGCTAAAAACATCTCCATAACATTGATTTGAACATTGAATCATGATCTATCAAAATATAATATGCTACTCCTTGAAACCATACCACTTATTTAATATATATCATGTTATAATCTTGGAGAGAAATGTATTTTTTGATATGGTTGTTGTGTTCTCAATGAGTAATGTGATTGACTACCACCCATATAGAATAAAATGCCTTAGAGGTTTTGGTTAGTAAATCACTAAAATGAATTGTGTTGTTCACCCATTTCCATTCTGTTGTGGATAATGGTTGCAATATCCCCTTTGAGTTTTCACTTTTCACCATAACTTGTTGGCATACCTTGCACTGAGATTTAGACTCTGTGATATCTCTCTTCATGCCATCCCACTAGAAGTATTCATTCACATCTTTATACATCTTTGTACTTAAATGATTAATAGTGAATGAAGAAGTATGATATTCCTCTGACAACACCATCTTAAAATATTGTATAGAAGGAACACATATAGTGTTCCTAACCCTCTTCATCACATCCTGATCAAGGATAAAGTAATGAACATTTCGAAAATTATTTTTCAGAAATATATCATCCTTAAATACCTCCTTAATCTTCACATGGATAGATGTTTGAAAATTCATTTGAGTAAGATAATATTCAACCTTTCTAGCAGTACTTATAGATTCTGTTTTTCCAAATCTAGAAATGGTGGATCTTTTGTAACTACCATCTTGGATAAGCTAGCATGATCCTTTTGAATCAAAGCATTAACCACCTTGTTTTCATTCCCTTGGTGGTAATGTATTGAGAAATCATAATCTTTTATCAACTCTAACAATCTTCCCTAGTAAATCTTCAACTCCTTCTATGTGAATATATATTTCAGACAATTATGATCAGTATATGTATCAAAATTTTCACCACAAATATAATGAATCCATATATTTAATTAAAAAGTTTCCACTTCTAAATCCAAATAATGATTTGTATAATGTTTCTTGTGAACCAATAATTCTTGTGAGGAATTAATAATAACCATTTTATTTTTTATAATAACACATCCCAATACCTTCTTGGATGCATCACTGTAGATTATAGACCCTTCTCCACTACACGGAAATCTAGTCACATTCTCCCTGACTAACCTTCTCTTCAATTCCATGAAATTTTCCTCCGATTCTTCAATCTGGGGGACCCTAACACCCTTTGGAGTTAACTTGGTATGATTATTAGATAGTTTTTATATTTTCCCCCACAAACTATCAATATTATCTAGGTAAACCAAGAAATTTATGGATCTTAGTCACTGTTGTTGGTCTAGTCCAACATTCAATAGACTTTATCTTTAATATATCAACTACTATACCATCTCTTGAGATTATGTGACCAAAAAATGAAATCTTTTGTAGTGAAAATTTACACTTTGTAAATTTTTCATATATCTTATTCTTCCTTATGGTCTTTAGTAAAATTCTCAAGTGATCTTCATGACTTTCTTTTCATTTGAATAGATAAGAATGTTATCTATAAATCTTCCAAAAATAGATCAAGGAAGTATTTAAACAATATATTTATGAAATTAATGATTATATAAGTAGAATTATAAAGAAAAAAATGGTATCACTATATATTCATAGTGTCCTGTCCTTCTACAGAATACGGTCATGGGTATATCCATCATATTAACATTAAATTGATGATATCAATAATGAAGTTCAATCATGGAAATGAATTGAGATTCATGTAATTGATCAAATAAGTAATCAATATGGGGTAGAGGATAATTTTTCATGATTATGATCTTGTTAAACTTCCACTAATCAGTGTTGTGTCTCATTGATCCATTTTTTTAATAAAAATTAATTAGTGCACCCCAAAGTGAAACACATGACCAAATGAATCCCTTATTAGTGATTTCATGTAATTGGTTCTTCAATTCCTATAACTAAATCTAGACTATTATATAAGGAGTATTTTAAATTTTTTTGGAATAAGGTATGTGTTCTATTGAGAACTCAACTTTAGATTTTCGTATAATGTTGTGATTCTCTTCTAAAAGGACATCCGAAAAATCTAAAACAATAGGAATATCATCAATGATAATTTTCACCCCAACAATTTGAGATAAACAACCATTTTAATGGTGAATCAACACACATACACATGATGTAATCTCCACACCAAGTTCGTGATGATCATCGCATTGAGGGATGATCATTGTAGGGTTTGAAATATAAAATGTAACATCCTATACATTACAATTGATGTCAGATTTATTCCATGAAATTGTATCAATGCCTATAATGACATCTAAATAAACCAAACGAAAAAATTAAAATATTTTTAGGGATCACATTCCAACAAACGTCAACCAGATAGGAATCATAGACTTGAGATAAAATAGCCATTCCATTAGGGGATTGGATTCGTAATTCCATATATAATTTTTTTTTCTTAAATCATAACACCCCTATAAAATTATTTATATATGAATGGGGGGGTAGATCCAAAATAAAATATGGTAGTATCAGTTCTAGAGTAGTTGGTAAGTGTACCTTTCATCGCGTCATTATCGCACCTCTTATTAGAAATAGTGAATATAATATATTTTCCCTAATCCACCATCTTAAAAGGTTACTAACTTCATTCATCATCACCATACCTTTTGTTTAAAAAAAGGTTATCATAATGACCATTCTACATAATCTTATAGAAATTAATCAAGAGAGATGAAATCTATGTGGATTTTCCCCATTCCTAATGTCATTTGACTTCTTTCTGTTACATCAATAATAAAGTGCTTAATGGCCTTCTCTTCCACACATAAAACATTTATTATAACCATTATTGTGATTTCCACTTGAATATTTCAATACATAGAACATAAATTAAATCTGATTTTCTTCTCTTCGTGGATGTTATATTTTCCATTAAACTCCATCATCAACATATTGTCAATCCCATGATGATGATATGTGACTCTATCAGCCATTTCAACCATTATTTTACAATGCACAATATCTTCATATTTACTAAATCTCTTATAGATATCACTTTTTAGAGACATTGATTTAAGACTCTTATGAACCCATCATCTTTACATTTAGGTTCGATAAAAATTCAGGATACATACCTCACACATATTAGGAAATTGGACTCATTAGTGCCAACAGATTGATCTTCCCTTCGAATCAATTCTTGGAACTCTTTCTCCATCATTGTATGAATAATTGTAGTAAATTACTTATTAAAAAATCTATTCTTCAACTCATTCAAAAAAATGGAATAAATCTCATCATGTTTCCTTGTACTCTTGATTTGATTCCATCATTAGTATACTCCACCTTATTGCCAATAAAGATAATAAATGAGTTTTTTATTCTCCAAGCTCTCATTCAAATAAATGGATTAAATGTCATTCTCCCATATACTTTTTTATCAGGAGAAATAACTTTTCATTTTCCACCAAAATCACCATTAACGTAGTTCCTTCATGTTCTAACCATTAACAAAAAAAATCAAACAGGGAGAAATAATTATCATAATAAGGAACCACATTATTATGAATAGTAACTTATAGGATGTATAAATTATAACACAATAAATAATATACAAAACCTTAGTTTTATCCTTGGTTATTCATAGGAAATTTTGATTTAAATCCATCATGATAGTCTATATAGTGTTTGAGAAATCCCAAATCCTATAACCTGGGAGTGTCAAACTAGGTGTGTATCAAGGCCCATTGTCATTTACTAGATTACCGTGTGTTAGTAAATAAAAATATTTTCTAGATTTGTTACTCGTAGGTACATATTTACAGAACCCACATCCACTTGTAGTATCCCAATAATGATGTATTTTTTGGAAACCACTCAATATATCATCTAAAAAAATTCCCAAAAAATTTCTTATACTTTTTCTTATCCTTATAAATAACCCTAGACATGTAAAATGGTTTCCCAATATGGTTTCCTCACTATATATTATAATGTTTAAATATAACTTTTCTATGATACCAACAATAACAACTCTTTTTTCATAAATTAACATTAGATAACATTTGCGGAATAGTTGAAACATTATAAAAATGAATTCCCAAAAACCATTATAGTCTAGTGCCTTTCAAAACATGGATAAATAATCACTAATACATAAGTGGGATCAATTATCTACCACACGATTTTCATTAATAAGCAACCTTTTTAGACACATCAAACATAATACATATCATATAACTTGGGGTTGGAAATATTAAATGGGGTGAGCTCAGATTCTCTATAAGGGTAAATAGGGAGATATGTAAGAATAATCATGATCACATGGGTGCAGGAATATGATAATAATAAGATAAGTTCATACATTTCATGTAAATGTTCATTTCTTAAACCATGGAATAAATCATGGAAGTTCATATGATAAGAATCATACAGAATTGTTGATCATAATCCATAAATGCCTAAAATAGGAATAAAATATGGACTTGTGGAAGACACATAAGAATATAATATGACCCCCATAGTTCCTAATGAATCTCTACATGGACCATCATGGAGGTATGGGTTTAAATACCTCATCATATTTTAAACCACATATTACTCCCATGGAAATATTAGTCTCTTGAGTTCACTCCTCATACATTCATATAAGTCAAGGATGACACCCATGGACATATTAGTAGTCAAGGTACACTCACAATACCATATTAGTCTCTATCATTAAATATAAGTCTTTACCCAATCATTTGAGGGAGAAATAGGTCCCAACGATCGTAAAATGAAATTATGCATACTTGTTTAACAATACCATATATAATAAAATATTAACATGTGAAATAAAATTGGAGTTATAAATATGTTTTCATATTATAAAATTTGTTAAAATAATTTTTCATAAACATTTCATCCTAAAAATAAACATGAAATTAAAATGGTTTCAAAAGTATGTAACCTGTGAATGAGAAATGGGTTTCATAAAAAACATTCCATCAAAACATAATCCATTGATCAAAATAATATGAAAAAATTGAATAACTTCACACACAAATAAATGAGTAACACCAATATATGTAATATTATAGTGAAAATAATTATCAATTATCTTTTACCAAAATCTATCAAGTAGAATATCAATTCTGTATTGAGAATGCTTTTAAAAAATGATCGAAAAAACATTATCCTTAAAAAATATCTTTGAAAACATATAATTGAACATTTAAAAATAATTAACCAGTTGTAAATTCATTTTTACTATAAAATTATATAAATATATTATTTGAAAACAAAAAGAATTTTAAACCTGATTTTTTTAATTAAAACTGATTTCTGAATGAAGAGTGAAATACAGTTAGATTTTTCATAAATATTTTTTTGCAAAATATATTTACATCCAAAGAGTTAAAAAATTGTACTAACAAATGGAGATATATTGAATAAATAATCGTGGAGAAAATCATGAACATTATTGAGATATTGGTCATAATAATTCATTAAATGAAGTATAAGCATTATCAATCACAAAAAAGCGATGATAATGTTTCAATAAACTCTTACTACATTGTAACATGGGATCATACGATCAATATACCAAAATAAAATTACATTAGTCTTGAAATATCATTAAAAAATTTATATTTATGAGATAACATGTATAATTTATGTATGTTCACCTCAAAAAATAATATAGGTTCATAAAAATACCGGATTCTCGAAGAATAAAAATTGTCACAATACAATTTTACCGATTTGGTAACTTTTAAAACAAAAACATCTTGAAGTAAACATCATACAATGGATATCTTAATAAACATAAAATTATTAATAAGTGTAATAAAATTCATTAATAGTCATTAAAACCCCTCACAAAACAATTGAGTGGTTATTAAGGCTTGTATCTCACAGAAATAAAAGTGAGATGAAATTTCATTTACTTGTGTCTTGCCTCTCGACATACTCCTTCAAACCACCTATGTAATCAATATAAATTTATTATAAATACTTTGAAAAAACATATTAATATATCTAATACTATATATGGTTTTATTATTATCGTATATTACCATGTTGTTAGAAATCTTATGTAGTGGTTTCACTTGGGGTAATATATTCTTTTTTCTTCACATGTGTGTTAATTTGTTATAAATTTTTTCCTTACACATATACCATGACACTATAAATTAAAGCATTATATAAATATAATATATATTCATTATATTTGTATTATAATAATATATATAATGTTTAAGTATGAAATGACATAGACCGTTCATGGAGACGGTATGTTGTACGTACGCAAGAACATTGATTCTATATTTATTGTCGTATTAAATGAAAAAAATTAGAAAATATATTCATATATGTATATAATATCATAAAATTAGCATTATAATGTTAAAAATATAACATTATATCACTAAAACCAACCTTAATTCATTCTAAGTAGTGTGTGAACAAATAACATCGCTTTGAGTGGGTGATATATTCCACAGTTCCTCAAACCAAATTATCGTATTAACACTAAATGGAAACTAAAAAGGAATGTTTTGTAAAATGGAATACATAAAATTTAATACATAAAATAAATAACATATTATATATATAGGTTTCACCTTAATTTCTACCATGAGAGGAAATAATGGAAAAATGAATAATCATCGTTTAGTGAGGTGAAAACTCACTGTACACATAAACAATATGTTTGTTACCCAATATATGAATGTGTGAACAAGTTTAGATAAACGAAATTTCATAAAAAAATCATAGTATTCTGCGAAAACTGATTTTTTTTTAAATCATGGAATAAATATAGTTGATGGTTTTGATAAAGAAAATTAAAGAAAGGATCTTGAGGGAAGATGTTGTCGCTTAATTGGAAAACTCATTTTTTTGTTCCAAAAGTTATCCATGGATTTTTTTTCTACCAACAAGAAGTATTTAAGGTGTAAGGGAGGGATGGTTGAAATATTATTAGATGGATCATGGACTAAAATAATTTGTTTTAGAGGTTTTAAGAATTGGTAGAGGTGGTATCATTTTTTAGGGAAGGGAAAGAACTCACATTGTATTTTTTAAAACAAGTTAAGTGTACCCGTGTTTTTACCTAAAAAAAGTCATCAAAAAACCAACTAAACTCAATAATATAAGTTTAATGGCTGGATAATTTCAATAAACATTGTTTTGAAGAAGTGGATAGGTCATTTGGGCCAATAAGATAATGGTTTATTCTCTTATTAAGCTTTATTTACCTTAATAATTTTAATTAATTTTAATTTCAGTCCATAATTTTTTTTAAAAATATTATTTTGGCAATAATAAAAATTATAAACTATAATCATTACATATAATAAATATTTTTTCTAAATCCCAGCCACATAAGAGTTGGAAATTAATGTAATGTTAATCCTCATGTCAAGTCGACAATGAGATCTTTTAATGTTGAAACGATGAAAAGTTTTCCAAGGTGATTTACCCAATTTCAATGTAAAATTGATTCGAAAAACATTAATTAGATTAATTGATAAAAATAATATATAATTAATCATTGATAATAATTTAAAATATAATTTTACCATATAAATCAATTAGACAAAAAATAATTTTAGAAATAATATCAAGTATTTTTCACTATTTGTCCAAAACGACATTTCTCAAAAAACCCCAAAAATTAACACTAATGTAATTTTGATATTTAAAATTAAAAAACTAAGATTATTTTAGATTATTTATTTTATAAATGTGTCTAAAATTAAAATTATTATATTTCAGAAAATTCCAATAAAGTATATTCATTTTAAAAAATAATATTTTTAAACACATAATGAAATTACAAATATATATATATATATATATTATTATAAATATGATTAATTTATATAAAATAAATATAAAAAATATTTGAATAGTAGTTTTTATTATTCATATAACCATTCTTAACATATAGGCTATAATTATCACATTTAAATAATTATAACCATAAAAATATGTCTCATTAAAACATCAGTGTTGTGTTTACCAAACACCTATTCGGCATTCATGTAAGATACACCGAATAAATTTTTCATGTAAAGTATGCCTATTCAATTCCATGTGAATAGAATTTTTGACACAGTGTAGTGAAAAATATCAGTGAAAATTATTATATTCGAAAAAAGGTCCATAAAATCTAAGGGTGTTAAAGATACCCATGATGGAATATTATTACTTTCTACTAGTGGATACCCAACATGATGTCATAGGACCCCATCACTATCTCTCAAAATATTAGGATGTATGCGATACACTATAGGGATCTATCATTTTATCAACAGACATGGTGTGCCATGTATTCACCCACACTAGAACCCGTTTATACTAGGATGTGATAACTATAGATGACATCCATAAACATAGATATAAAAATTTATAGGGGAATTACTTGGGTGGGACTCAAGTATTACACTCAGAACCCTTCATTATAGACTAAGTTAGTCATTCATAGGATTTGGATGACCCCTAAGGACATACATGTCTAGGTTTCAACATGGATTCTCATTTATTATTATTAATATCAATCCATGTACTATTAACAAATTCAGAATATTTATCTACATAAAATGAATAAAAATTAATTAAATGGTAACATGTTCTAACAGTAGTCAAGGCTAAAGAATAAATGACATATTTTTAGTACTACTTTACTTTAATATAGTTTCACACTATTTGAGTTGATATTCAGAGAGTGTATTTTTATAAAATCTATTGGTGGTGGGAAAAAAATATTTATGTCATCCCATATTTGGGATAAATTTGGAACCCATGATGTTTAGATGATAGCATTTATAGAGAAAGGGAATCATCTCTCCCTGTACACATCAATAGGATAGAGCTTAGTAGTAGATGATCAGTCTAGCACTCAAGATTATTGGATAGTTTTTAGATTTTTATATTTTTTATACAATGCATTTCCTACTTCCATGTATAACTGATGTTCTATTTTATATAGAAAATACATTAAATCATCATTTTTTATAAGGTACAGTTACCACATCTGAGTTTATTATTTATTACATGAATGATTTTTCATATTTATATATTTCCAATATCATTGAATACTAAATTTCATCTTCTATTGGTTATACATCTATTATGAAAATAGTTTTATCCACTCTAGCATGAGTAAATAGTCTTCATGTAGATACAACATAGACCCTCCCTACTAGTCGGAAACTACATGTTTACAAGGAGGAACACATTAATCCTTGTGTCAAACCTAGTATGGGGAACCATTGATTGGAAAATTGGTTGAGATGTCACCTTCAGAATATCCTTTACCTTTTTTGTCTTCTCATCAATGATTTGTAGTCTAAAAAGAATCATTCCACTAGTTTCATCCCAATAAGTTGGTGTAAAAAATAATTTTCCATATAATGATTCATATGGTGACATTAGAAAATATTAATAGAAAATACCTGTATAGGAAAACTATACAACAGGTTTATACTAAGCACATATACCTTGAAATTCAAGTAATATTTTCCTCAAAATGAATTAAATTTATTGAATAGTCCTTTCAGTCTAACCCTCAGTTTTTGGATAGTAGGAAGTGCTCAAATAAATCTCAATATGATGTGCATAAATAAGACTCCTCCAAAATTTCTATGTAAAATGGGGATTAAGAAATTAAATAATTGTAATATGTGAATCATTATGTCTTAAAAAACCATTAATATAATTAAATAGGAGGCTCTCATGAGGTAAATATTCTATTATTGTAAAGAAATATGAATATTTCGTTTAGAGATCAATGTTAACACATATTCAATCAGGATATCAAGGAGTATTTGGATGTCCAATTAACAAGTCAACATTGATTTCATTTCATTTCCAAAAAGGAATACGAATAGGTTTCAAGACACCTCTATAATGTTTTTTCATTTCTTTTACTTTTGGACAATCCAAATATATGGACATATAATAAAAAAATTCCCAATTCATGTTATCCAACCATAAATGTTCCCTCAAATCCAGATACATATTTTTTCTAGTTGGGCATATAGAAAAATGTCATCTATAATGATCAACCAACAGTTCCCTTTTCATATCATATATAGATGAAAAAAATAATATCTTTACATATTTCAAAACACTATCTTCATAAACTACTTTGGCTAATTTCCCATAATTCCAAACAATAATTTTATTCTAAACATTATCATTATCAAATAATGATATTTTTATCCTTCCAAATAAAGATGAATATATAAACATTTAAAAAAAAATTAATGTCCCACCATCCCTAATAATTATCATACCTATATTAATTATATATATGAACTAGGTATCTAGCTCAATTGCGATTTGGGTCAAAACTCCATGATCATTCCTACTTAGGGCACTAACTACCTTAATTTCTTTCCCTGGGTTGTATTGTATTGAGAAATCATAATCCATAAGTATATATATTTATTCAGTAAGGTTTCCTTATAAATTTTCTCTTTTTCTATGTTTTAAAAATCACAAACACTTTATCTTAAGGAAAATAACATTTCTTTAAGAAAAATTTTCTTAAAAAAATACTCCCCCTCTCTGTGGAAATTTTTATCCATACCTTTATTTTTATTGTGTAATTTTATAATTTCTCTTAATGAAACTCATTATATCACTATGTCAACGATTTAGATTCATATCTATATCCTAGGAATATTATCGTTCCCAAGATATATAGTGTTTGGTTGTAAGACTCTGAATTCATTGAAATTCAGAGTCTGAATTCACCAAAATACAGATTCCGATTTCTATGAAAATAAAAATTCCAAATTCTCATGAATTCAGATTCCGAATTCTCTGAAATACAAATTCCCAATTCTCTAATATTCAGATTCCGATTTCTCTAAAATAAATATTCCAAATTCTCTGAAGAAACTAATTTGGAATTCTCTAAAAATTGTATTCTAAATTCTCCGAAATTCAGATTTGGAATTCTCTGAAATTTATAGAATTTTTCTAAAATTCATATTCTGTATTCTCTAAAATTAAGAGACAGAATTATCTAAATTTTAGACTCTAAATTACTCATAATTTAGATATCGATGACCTCCAGTTTGGGACTCCAAATTCCTCAGAATTCTGAATCCGAATTACTCGGAATGTAGACTCCAAATTCATTGGAATTCAGACTCTCTAATATATAGAATTCAACGTCCAATCCCTTTGAAAATTTGAATCTAAATATCCATGTTTTATAGAATCTGGTTTTTTATCTGAATATATTTTAAATTTTATTTTTACCTAGACTCCAAATAATAAGAATAAGTTAATCTAATTCATTTTTCCTTATATATTTTTTTTAAATATGAAACGATGTTGTGCAATATGTTTCTAAATAACCATTGAATGAGTTACACATGTACATGTCCTTCCCAAATTGATTAAAAGATATGACCATTAGAGGAGGGATCTGGCTGTTGAATTTTCTCATATTAATATGATCTTATTTTAATGATCTCATAATTTTTCCATCAATAAAGTGATTTCATGTTTTGAAGTGATTTATATAGAGAGATACTCTCATGATTCAGGCATTCTAAACATCTTTTTCAGCTTGCCTCATGCGACTCTGTTTGTTGTGGAGTACAATCGAGACTTCTGGGAAAAGGATGATAGAGGATCCGACTACCTTAAAGATCAATGGCTTGCGGGGATAGCATGAAAAATTCCAATATTCCAATTGAGGTCTTATCCTGGTGTGGGTAAGGCCAACTTTATTGAACTTATAAATCAAGGGACCATTATCCAAGGATTTGGATACCCAAATTGTTGTGTGAAAAGATTTCATACTTTTTAGTTGTTTATATTCCATGTTTTATTTTTATTATATTTTAATAAAGGATGAAAAGTATAAATTTCTTATACCTTCTTATAAATGTATTTAATCTGGTAAGAAAGTTCATATACGCTTTATGGTAGAATATTTTCCTTAGTAAACTTTCATAAGTTCCAATTTGAAACCAGATTTTTGAAACCTGAGCATGTTTTTCTAGTAGTAATATTGTAGGTTTTGTAAATTTATCTTGTTTAACTTTTTTAAACATAATTTTCCATAATGTTTTAAAAAAATTAAAATTAAAATTAACCCATATTATAATTTAGAATCTACATACACTATATATATAGAATAATTTGTATGAGAGCAGGTCTCTGAAATATTTATACTCACCTGTATGTTTTTATGCTCATATTTTTTAAAATTTCAAATTATACTTTCTTAACATTCATGGAACGAGTTTTTTCATAAATAATTTTATATTTTTTAAAATCAATTTCTACTTACAGGTTTTGTGGAAGGATATTTTCTTTTAGAATGGAATGAATAAATGTTGGTTCCATTAATAACTTCAATCATACCAGACTACCTATTTTTGATGGTAGTGATTATGATCACTAGATTGATAGAATGAATACTTTTTTTATCAACTCTGGAGTGGATAAAATTTTCATGGTTACAGCTGAATACATAATTTCTAGCCAGGAATTCGAAATTGTCATCAACCAAGACAAATGAGATTATCAACCAAATTACAAGGTACACAAAATTTTTTCATGTTCTTTGATTAGGAATAAATATATTCAAATATATTATAGTGAATCTTAAAATTGTATCAAGAATAAATATGAAGTTACACATTTTGGGACATCCAAGGTTATAGAAACTACAAGATCTCTGTTTAGAGCTGAATATCATTACTTCATTTTTTCCTTTGGAGACACAGTTTGAAAATTGAAACAATGATTTATGATAACAAAAAATAGTATTAAATCTATGGGGGTGAAATCTCTTGATAAGGAAGAAATTTTCAACAAGATAATTGATATTATGCGAAATGAGTGGGACTAAAAAAGAACTACAATTAATGAATACTGGAAAGTTACTCAAATTAATATTGATGGCCTATTTCGTACTCTCTTATAGTATATAACAATAATGAAAAAGAATTATGATATGAATATGAATAAGAATTTCAATTGTTGTGTAGCCTTTACTAATAACAAATTCAAGACTCCGGGATGGGTTACACGATCTATGTCAAAGAAAGTCATTGCTCAATATGAGTCTAGTGAAAGTGAATACTCTGAAAATGAGTTAGCTAAACTTGCTCGAAGTATAAACACGATAGTGGGAAAGAAATAGATTTAGTATAGCTATAATATGAAAGAATCAAAAGAAAATAAATATTTGGAAGTCAATATATATGAATTCAAATGAGTGGGACACATCGGGCCAGATAGTCCAATGGTCAAACGAAAATATTGAATAGAAAACCAATCTAAGAGAACTATAATTAAGTGTTATGAGGATAAGGCTAAGAAATTCGTGAAGGATATTGATATGCGGAGTTATAGTAGTGGTGACTCATCTGATGAATCCTCAGAGTATGAATCTTCTTGTAAGAAGTATATTTGTCTACTAGCCAAACTACCCATTGAAAATCATCATCTAATGGCCATGACACACAATATTGAATATATTAATAACGAATCATTGTATGAAAATAATAATAATGGTAAATATTATATGTAATTAGATAAATAATATCATTCTGATGAATATATCTTCTTAACTTCTTATGAATAAGTTTTTAGTTTTGATAAACTTATTGAAAATAAAAATTGTAAGATAAAAAGGAAGTTAAAGAAAGAAAATTATGAAAATTCTGTTTTAACCGAAGAATTATCAAATCATTTTATGGATCTTGATCAAAAAAAAATTGGATTTAAAAAAAATTCTATAAATCTTAAGTAAGTTAATTCTAATAAGAATAAACATAATAAGGATCTAGAATGGGTTTCTTCTAGGAAACATGTTTTAGAGATGAAATCACCTCTTAAGATTAATGGATTTGAAGATAAGAATATAGTCTTTAGGATAAAATACACATTTTTTTAAAGAATATTTTATCAAATTTTACATTAGGAATGAAATAATTTGATAAAACTTATTCCAAAATATGTCCTCTCTGTAATATATAAGGAATTGGTTATTCTCACTCCAAACCTATTTTCGGTAATAATTATTTTGTTCCCCCAAGTGCCCCTTTTTGTACGAAATGTCAGTATGGTGGGTATTGTAGACAGAATTCTCCATTAAATAAAACCCAATCAAAATGTTTTCAGAAATATTATTTTTATATGAAAATGTCGATTCCTTATATTTTACATTCTGAAATTTCTAGATCTAGGAAAATTTTGATTCTAAAAGTCTAACTCGCTTATTTTCGGGAAAATAAAGAAAAAACCAATAGTATTGCATGGTATATGGAGAGTGGATGTTCTCAGTATTTGAATGGTAACAAATACTTCTTTGAAAATATTATCAATTAAAATGTTTGAAACATTACAGTTAGTGATAATGATCAGGGAGAAATTATTGTTATTGGTAACAATGTTCTTCATGTAAAAACACTAATTTCAAATGTGTTATTTGATAAATCTCTTAATCACAACCTCATTAGCATAATACAATAGTGTGATGATGGCTACCTTGTGAATTTTAGGAATGATAAATTCTTAGTACACAATTCCAAGGAAAAGTTTTTTATTTCGACACATAGTTAAGATATTGTATATACAGTAAACAAGGATGGCCTTTATAGAAATGATCAACCGTGACCTAGTGAAATGGAAGAACAATCTTGGTTATGGATTAGAAGGTTATGAAAATGTAACTTTAAGAACCTAGGAAAAATCTGAATGAAAAGACATATTAAGAATCTAGTAGTTCTTAGATTTGATTGTTCAAAAGTTTTTGATCCTTGCCAATATGGAAAGCAACATAAATCGCCTTTTTATTCAATTCGTGACGTCTGAAATTCGGATGAATTATAGTTAGTGCATATGGACCTTTTATGACCAACACAAACTAGATGTATTAGAGGAGAATATTATGTATTTTTCATAGTTAATTATTACACTATATTTACAAGGTATATTTTTTAGAAGGAAAATATGAATATTATTCATATTTTAAAAATTTAGATCCAAGGCTAAAAATGATAAAAACAATCTATTGATAATTTTTTATATTGATCATAGAGGATAATTTCAAAATTCATATTTTGAAACTTTTTGTAGTAATAATGGCATTACTCGTAACTTATCTTCACCAAGAACCCCTCAACAAAATAGTATTGTTGAAAGAAGAAATTGAATTTTCATAAGATAAATAGATCCATGTAGAGTGAATATTATATTTCTAAACATATGTTAGATAAAATTCTTAGTACTTCTTGTTATACAATAAATCAAATTTTAATCATTCCTTTTCTTAAAAAAACTCTTTATGAATTGTGGGATGACCGAAATCCTAAAAATTGTTACTTAAAATTATTTGGTTGCAATTTATTCACCCTGAATACTAAATATAACTTACAATAATTGGCACCTAAAGATGGTGAAGAAATTTTCCTAGGCTATTCCACTACTTCTAAGGCTTATTAATTTTTTTAATAAAACTAATTGTACTGTTGAATAAATCATTCATGTCAAATTTGTTGAATCTGATCATTTTGTTTCGAAACAACCCCAACCCACATCCTCATATGTGTTTTCAAAAATTGAATATAAACCTTTGATAAAAGAATCTTTAGATAATGAAAATGTTAATGATAATATTTTAAAAGCATTTACCCTAGATGATTTTCAACTATATGTTGATGAACAATGTTTTTCAAAACCTCAATTACTTGTTTCTTAAGAATCATTTCAGGGATCGTATAATTGGTTATGACAATTAACCTGTATGGACTTTATGTTCTTTATGAAATATAGTTGATCATCAATGATTTATTTCCCAATTAGAACTATAAAGCACTAATGAAGCATTATGTGATGATGATTGGATTAAATCCATGAAGGATGAGATAAATGAATTCAAAGGGAATAATGATTGGACCTTAGTTGAAATACCTAAGGAATCTTTTATAATTGCAGTAAAATGGGTCATCATAAATAAGTTTGATGAAAATGGAATCATAGTAAGAAGTAATTCTATATCATATTTTAATGGCTATAATAAACAGGAGGCAATAGACTATGAAGAAACCTAATCTCCAGTAGTTATACTTGAATCTATTCGTATTTTACTTTCTTTTGAAGCATTTTTTAAATTAAAAATTTTCATATGGATGTGAAATGTGCATTCCATAATGGATATGTTCCAGGGGATGTTTATGTTGAACAACCTCCTGGTATTAAATATACAAAAATTCCTGAACTAGCTCTCAAACATACCAATGCTTTATATGGAACAAAACAAGCCCTTAGTGCCTGGTATGATAAACTTACGAGATTTTTTTTACAAAACAAAATTATGTTAATGGAATTAATAAATCAACTCTATTCATTATGAAATATATGATAAATGATTTGATTGTTTAATTTTTTGTTGATTACATTATATTTGGTTTAACTCTGTAATCTTTAACTGATTAATTTTTGAATCTAATGAAATCTATGTTTGAAATTATTATGATGGGTGAGTTAAATTTTCCTAAGTCATCAAATTTCTCAAAAACTAGAAGGAACTTATATATAACAACATAATTATATTAAAAATATTTTTAATTAGTATGGATATGACAACACTAAAAGTATAAGCACTCCAATCCGAACATCAATCTCTCTTCACCTTGATGAAGCTAGGAAACCCATAGATAAAACATTATTAAGAGGTATGAAATTAGTTTACTATAATTGACATCTAGTCATCAAGACTTAATGTTTTTAGTATAATTATGTGAAAGATATCAATATAATATGAATGAATCCAATTTATAAGAAGTTAATAGATTTTTTTCTATTTAATGGGAACCATGGATTTGTAAATTTTATATACATATAGAAATTAATTCATTTTGAAAAAAAAATAGATGCTAATTTTGGTGGATGTAGAATGGATAGAAAATGTACATCTAGAACATATCATTTCTTAAGAGATTCATTAATTTCATGGGCATGTAAGAAGAAACACTCAGTAAATCCTTCCCTAACTAAATCTCAATATATAGCAGCTAGAAGTTGTTGTGCTAAGTTGTTATGGATGCAAAAAAACACTTACAGACTATGGCACGAGTTTTACCAAATCACAAATATTTTGTGATAAAACTAGTTCCATTTCCCTATGTAAAAACCATGCACATTACTCTAGTGAAAAAAACATAGATATAATGCATCAATTTATTAGGGATCAAACAATTAATGTAGATATAATTATTCAATTTATCAGAATTATA
Source organism: Viscum album (assembly GCA_963277665.1). Taxonomy (NCBI): domain Eukaryota; kingdom Viridiplantae; phylum Streptophyta; class Magnoliopsida; order Santalales; family Viscaceae; genus Viscum; species Viscum album. The sequence continues at coordinate 1,391,145,440 of OY728150.1, read as the reverse complement.
GATCAACTTGCTGATATTTTTACAAAATCACAACCCTATGATTTTTTTAAATCCACTTAACAAAAGTAAGGAATGATAACCGTATGGTAATATTCCATATTACCTTTTTGTTGAAACTTATATCCATACATTTAGAGACTCAATTTCAAAGGGGAATTACATTTGTATAGTAACCAACATTTTTATTCAATCAATTATTGTTTCATAACCCTTTTTTTCATTTTTTTGAACTCAAAATTCTAGATTCCAAAATATTCCTTCATTAATAAAAATGTCCATAATCTAAAATTTCCCAAAAAGAATATTCACCATCAATGAAAATTTTCCTTGAAATCCAAATGATATTTTTGCTAACAGAAATCTATGTAATTTAATATTTTAGGTGTTTGTATTTTTATCTTGTTTTAGAAAAATCTTTAGGATACACATTCATTAGGTATGAATTTTTACCGTAAAAACCCTCAAACAGTCAGAACCTACAAAATCCTTCATTAGATTTCATCTCAATTTTTAGATGATATCATGTTGTTTCAACCATTGGATCAAATCAAGAAGTTTAATCGTTGCTTCAAAACCAATTTAAGGCCCCTTATTTCACAGCCATCATATGTTTCAAGGTTTTTAGCCCCAATGATCTACCTATCTTCAAAAATACCATTCTTCTTTTCATAGTTTTCTCTTACTCCATATGTCTTCAGAAGCCTATCTTCATAAGAAAATGTCTTCAGCCAAATAAATCATATAGTGGAAAATATACAACGAAAGGTTTTTCGATCCATGTTTTTTCAATAATTATAATTCCATGATTACACTAAATATCATGATCAATGGGTGGGAGAGTCTTTGTAGAGCCAAACCAATTATTCAGGATCTGGTTTACCAACAGTTACTTATAGAGTTATACTAGATAGTAAGATTTTATAATGATGGAAGATGAGACATGTTTTTATTCAATAGTTATGGAAAACATATTCCTTTTCCTGCAACACAATATCATGTTTCATTGGAGTACGATTTAATGAGAAGCGATTTTATCCACCCATAAGTTTCTTGATGAGTTTCGATGCTTTGAGAAGGAAAAGTCAATAGAGTGCCCTGGACTCAAAGGAGTGAAAACACCGAATATCAACTATATCTCAACAATTTTAAGGATGCAAGAATTATGGCTACATGGTTATATAAATCTCCAAAAAGGAGACAAGGACTCTTTAAAGAATAATAGAATCTACATTCTAGATTTTCGAGTCAACTTGATGAAGATAAACATGGTGAAGTATATCTTGCTGATGATTAATAACATCATGAATATAACTATAAAATTGAATGGCATCATATATCCTGGAATTATATCAAAGATCATATTTCTAAGCCTCGAGTCATTCAAAATTCTCTATAGCCCTAGTCCAAGAACCCTTAAGATTTTGTTACTAAGTTATGAGACTTTGAGGAGGTTAAAAGTTGGTTTAAATAGAAAATACAAAGAATTTTATGATCTATCAAAAATTTCAATTTACCATTTAATAAATAAGGCTGAAGTGGTAGATATTTCCATGAAACCACAGAATAAGAGGAAGAAGAAAGTAACAGATAACAAAGAGAAGCCTTCAATTCTGGAATGTCAATTATCACCCCCAAAACCGAAGAAAAATACATTCTGTGATGAAGTTGCGAAGAAATAGAGGAAACATAAGAAGGGTAAGAAAAAACTGGATCCTATTTTTGGCCTATATACTATTGAGTAAAACGACATGAAGATTAAAATTTATGATGAGATAGAGGTGAAAAAATGAGAAGAAACAAAAGAAGAAAACGTCTAAAGCTATGATAGTTAAAGTACTTTTCCAGGCTACTGAAAATATTCAAAATAGATTCATGTACCAGAATCATTTCTCAAATAACTAGTACAAGTATAGACTCTGGGAGATAAGGTTATAATCTAGGAATATGATGTGGAGGAAGAGATAGTTTATGAAGAGGAAGTAGAATAACAAGAAGAGAAAGAAGGAGACGAGAGTGATAATGTGATAAGGAATGTCAAAGAATATCATGATAAAGAAATTACTTATGAAAAGCGTTCAATTCCGACTTCGTAGGCTTAATGAACAAGAATTAATTCTCAAGGAATGAAGGATGAGATTTAGGAAGATGTCAATAAACATTATGATGATGAATGTATAATTCACAAGTCTATTCAACCTCATCATCTTAAGGGGGATGATGAGAAGGAAAATGTTGATGATAATAAAATCGTTCAAGTATCAGATAGTGAGCACGAATCATTAAAGTCAATGTATACTATTTCTAAAGTAGACAATGGAAAACAGGTGATTGTTGAGACCCCTAATAAATTTGGTGTGGTTAAGAAAGAATTTGGTGGGTCATCTAAGGGGAATGTTGTATAGTTAGAAAATTAATCTTCACCTATAAGTGAATAATATTCTAAATCATATTCCATGGGTCCGGATTTTGTGGTGTATCCTTTGAAGAAGGTAGTGAAAACCATTTCCATGATTCCTAGCATTGATTTGAGGTTTCAGTTACATAAACATTCTATCAATCAGAATTGATATTCCATAAGTATTCTAATGGAAAATTTAATCATTCTTGAGGAATATTTACAATATTTCATTATCGATTATGATTCTCATAGGAGATCATGTGTGGGAATTACAAAATTTTAAAAAAGAAGAATTAAAAAATTAAAAATTATTGATGTCTTCCAAGAATCAGTGAATGATTCCTTTGACAAGTTAGATGATTGAATATAAAACCTTACAAAATGTTTTTTAGAGAAGTTGATCCATGAAAATGTATCCCAGAAGTAAGAAGATACAAATCTAAATGATGAGACAATTTCATTTTCCTCAAATTTGAAGAGAGAAAGGGATCTCAAAATAGAGTTTGATGAATAGTTTAATTAGCAAGAACACATACTAATGTCTAGGACAGAAATCCTTAAATCTCAGGAAGATAATTTCAAGGCTCAGAAAAAGAAAAATCATGATAATGAATAGATTCTCAAAAGGTTTGAGGAAGATCGTATGGAGCATAAAATGTTTATGACTATCGTGAAAAGGATTATAGTGATGGAAAATAATGATGAATAAATTTTTCAATAAATTCAGATATTTTGGTACTACCCTCTATCAATTATTATGATCCTAATGAAAAATATTGTTATTCTTTATTTGATTTATTGTGTATAGATATAATCCTTCAGATATCATATTTTTCTCATTATCTCTATTCCATTTTTAAAATCACAAATGTGGTGAAAAGAATGATAAAAATAATACCAATTATAAAGAAGGGAATTCTCTATGAAAGAGGGAGTTTAACTAAGTGGGAGGGTGCTTTAATAAGACTTTTGTATGCAAGAGAAAGTAAAATCTCTCTAAGGAAGTTGAAAATATGATCCATAGGTATTTCAAAACCAATGGGGTAGTTATTTTTATTCATCTTAATTCATTAATAAAGGGATATAAGTTTTACATTTAACGTTCATAATTAAAATTCTTAGACCATATAATCTTTTTTGAAAGTATGTTTACGCCTTCCATAAAAGGGGATATTGTTGAATCAATAAGTTTTCCTTATGAATTTTCCATTCGTCTATGTTATAAAAATCACAATTTTTTTTTTGAGAAAAATTAACTTCTTCTAAGAACTATTTTATTAAGGAGAATTTCTGATGTCTATGAAAATTTTTATCCTTACCAATATTTTCGTTGTCTCATTTTATAATTTCTCAAAATCAAACTCATTTTATTACTATGTGTAAAATTTGAATTCATATATAAAACATAGTAATCATATATTTTTCCGGATATTGTGTTCTATTTTATGAAATCGAAATCTCTGAAATTCAGTTTCTGAATTCTTAGAAATATAGATTCAGAATTCTCTAAAATTCAGATTTTGAATTATCTAAAATTCAGATTCTGAATTCTCAAAAATGTAGATTCCAAATTCTCTAAAACTCAGATTCCAAATTCTTATAAATTTAGATTCATAATTCTCTATAATAATGAATATGAATTCTATATAATTTGGATTCTGAATTCCCTAAAATTTAGACATCAGATTCTTTGAAATTTAGAATCTAAATTCTATGAAATTTTGACTCTGAATTCTCTAAAATTATGATTCTGAATTCTCTATAACTTGTATTCTGAATTATCTAAATTAAGAATCCAAATTTACTGAAATTCAGACTCTGAATTCCTCAATATTAAGACTCGTATTTCCTTAGAATTCAGACTCTGAATTCCTTATAATTCTGACACCGAATTCCTATGAATTCATACTCTGAATACCTCATATTTCAAAATAAAAATTCCTCATAATTCAAACTCCAAATTCTTTGTAATTAAGACTTCAGAATCTATATAATTCAGATTATAAACTCTTCTAAAAACAAAATCTGAATATCGATGTTTTATAGAATCATATTGTTTATATGAATTTGTTGCGAGATTAAATTTTTTCCTTTGAATCTATATATTGAAAATTAGTTGGGATAATTTATTTGTCTTTACACATGATTTTGTAATTATGAAACGATTTTGATCAATCTATTTCTTATTAATCAATGGATGAGTGAAACATTTAAATGTACCATCAAAATTTTTGGAAAAATATGAAATTTGGAGTATGGAGGTGACTGTTGATGATTTACCATTAAATAAGAGATAATTTGAATGAACTCAAAACTGTTCCATCAATCTATAGGTTACATATTGTGAAGTGATTTCTAAAGAAAGAGACTCTCATGTTTTTTGTGTTTTGAACATCTTATTCAGACTACTTAGTGCAACTCCGATTGTTGCTGAGTACAATCATGGGTTTTAGAGGAAATAAAGATATATATTCCCACTACTTTAAAGATCGAGGACTTATGAGTATAACAAGAAATATTCTCATATTACTATCACTGGATTAACCTAGTGTGGGTAAGAAATAAATTATTAAATTTATAAAGCAAGGGTCCATTATCCAAGGTTTTTGGATATCTTACTCTTTGGGTGAAAATATTTCCTACATGTTATGTATTTCTATTTCAATTTAAATTTTCTCTATATTTTGATAAAGGAAGAAATGTATAAATTACGTATACCTTCATATAAATTTATTTACTCTGATAAGTAAGATTATATACACATTAAGGTATAATCTTTTACTATGTAATCTTATTATATGTTTCATTTATGGAACCAAATTTTTGGGTCCTAAGAATGTCTGTCTCGTGGAACAATTTTTGGGTTTGTGAATTTACACTATTTATCTTTTTAAACATTTTTATTCTTAAGGTACAAAAAATCTCCTAAATGTACAATTTACCCCCCTCTTATAATTGAGCATCTAAAAACACTATTTCAATCCTACAAGATCATTCCATATCATTTTTCATAATTTTTATAAATTTACGTGAAATGATTCATATTATGCTCTTATGGTGTGTGTATCTCTCATATCATTATCCAAATTGAATGTGTTTATTTATCATCAAAGAAAAGATTATATCTGCTAACTCAATATCACATGTTTTATATTTTGGTTCTTTATTCTAAAATTTATTTTATTCATAAGAACAAAAATTATAATTTTTAATTATGGTATAAAAAATACTTCTTCGATGGCTGATTATATATCATAAATATCAATTTAAGATAATAGATTCTAAATTAGATCACTAACCAATATTCTCACTATTTAATCATAAAATTTATTAAATTACACTGTCCAAAAAACATATACCCTTTACATGTAATACTTTTTATTGGGGTTTCCAATCATTAAAAATTATGAACGAATTGCCGATAGTTTCTTTCTAAACATATTAAAATATGTAACTCAGTTTTTTTCATCAGTTTAGGCCATTACATGACAGAATTTTTCTTCATATGATCAAGTGAAATTACATATAAGGAGACAATAGGACCGTAAAAAGTAATTTCATTATTCTAGAAATAACACATACTAAAATTCCGATATAAATATTTTCATCTAAGATTCTCAAGAATGATCCCAATGTGACACTTATTGTCCTCATAGGTTTTATAATATACACTAAATTATTATTAATGAAAAATAAAAAATTATTAAATTATTCCTTTAATAATGAGTTTACTAGAAACCTAAAACTATAGGGTGAAATAATCAATCAAAATGGAATTTCAGAAAACTCTTAATGTTTATAACTCAAGTGTAAATCTACCTTTGGAATTTATTCTTTTATTACATGGAATTGATGATACCTAGAAAAAATCTCAATATTTAGAAAATACTTGACTCAAAGAATTTGGTTGAATAAATTATCAATTCATGGTAGAGGATAATTGTTCTATATCAGAATAAAATTTAGTTCCCTATAATCAATGACCATTATCATGTATATGTTTGTATATTAATTAACAGAATACGGGATCTATTTAATAAAACAGTAGGGAAAATAAATCCTCTATCATCCAACTCCTCTTGTTGATTAATCAACTCCAATAACTACATAATTTCTATTCTATATAGAGTCCTTGATATTGGTCTTGTATCAGATATTAAATCAATAGAAAAAAAATTATCCAACAATAGCGTATGTCCTTGAAATTTCGTTGGAAATTAGTCAATGAATTCTTAAACAATATACACATCCTCAGTATAATTATTACAATCTCCAAACATAGATTTTGATTTATCTTATTCAAATGGAATATAATTTAGAATATATACTATTGGTAGATCTAGATATCAAAAATATTATGAACTATATACCCTAAAGAAATGTAATTCTACATCTTCCTCACAAATTGTAATTTAATTCTTCTTGCAAAATTATTTTTCATCCTATTTTGAATCTTATTCCATTCAAAAGAATATGTAAAATTTAACCATATTTAATCTAATAAGGTTATTAATTAATTTAAATTTATTCATGTTAATGAGATATTTCTGATATATCTCTATTGTGTTAATGTTCCACTTTGGATTGTTAACTAAAATATTCCTCCTTAAATAATATGAAAAAAGTATAATTTTATTTGAAAATACGGTATACAAAAATGACATCAAGGTTATAGATTAAAATAGAGAATTATATAATTTTGTAGATATGATCGAAGTAACTACCACAAAATCCATCAGTACTTCCACCTTAGATATAGATAACCATATGCTTGAACATCTCTATATAGCCCCTTTTGTGTTAGGTTCCCTTGATAGATGGTGAATTTATTTGTGTAGTTTCCCAAATAATTATAGTGGAAACACTTAATTGTAGTGATTTACACATTTAAATACCTTTATTTAAATAGATTATCCTTTTCTCTATACATATAACATACTCCCATACCATTCTATAATTTCCAAGTGTGTTTCTTTCCATAGTTCTCACACTATGTTAATTAATTCATCTTTTTATCTTTCATTGCCGCATTACTATTTTCATGGTGATCAACTGACCTCTTATTTTATTATTTTCAATTGAATATATATGATTTATAGAATTACTTCTATATTTTTATGAAACATGAAACCATTTAATTGTATGATGAAAAATATTTATAGAAAAATAACCTTCAATGTCCATCCTTAAGAAAATAAAATAAATAGTCAATCTAGAACTCTATGTTGTGTGTATAGTCTATTTCAATCCCAGATAAACATGTAATGGTATCTTTACACTCAACAACAATTTATTATTCATTATAATTTAATCTACAAAACAGTATCTTTATTTCTCTATATTTCACACAGTTGAAATTTTTTTTGGATAATATATCCTTAAAATATTTCTAATCCCATGGTATTATTTTTTCTTCCTCCATATTAATTTGGTTTAACTACCCCAATTGATCAATATTTTCTTTGATATAATACATAGAATACGTAACCATTTACTTTTCACTGCATCCCAATTTCATAAATATCTTCTTCAGATACATAATACAGTGCTTGAATACCACTAGATTAGTATCCTCATTAAATGATTGGGACTTCTATTACATAAATCGATTTAAGAAGGGAAAATATCATTGTAATATAGGTTCCTCCATCTGGAGAATTTTATATTATATAACATGATTAATCTTCCCGAATAAAGCCATAAATTTCTTATTTCAATTACTAGTAATACTGGATTGCCCAGTAGGAAAATCTCTTTATTACACATGAGAATTGAAACCCTTCCCTTTAAAAGGTCCCATTTCTTAAAATGGAATATATCGAACTATATCATAAAATTATGAAATAGAAATTCGAATCTATAATAAAAAATTTGATGTAAAACCTAACCAAACCTAAAAATTATGCAATGCAAATTTTAGAATTATAAACATGTTTTCATTGGTGATATCTATAATTTTAAATCATTCATTATAGTTTCAAAAGAAAATTGCAATTCTAAAAAGAATATACATGAAGAGCATAAAACTGTTGTGTAGTATGTCCCATTTTTTGAACCAACTGATGATCATGTGAATCCTAATGAAGCCTTTTATGAGTTATTTATCCTAGTTACCTATTTTCAAGAACCACATGCACTTTTTGTATCCATATATGGTTCAATTATAAGGAACTACCACATAAACTCCAACCAAAAAATTATAATGTTTTTATTTACTTATCCATTATTTCATTGATAAATTTCTTCCATAATATATGAATTATTTAATCTATTTCACATGTTCTGTACTATGATTCATCTAATAACAACTGTAATTTGCCCTTCCGTAGTTACATAGAGCCTATGTCTTACATTATAAAATTTTCATAGATAAAAATAAACAAATCCTAATAGACCAATTAGTTTAATAGTTTTGGACAAAAATACACATACAAGATTCTTATATTACATCGATAATAGAAATTAAAATATAATAAATAAAAAACAAATAAACTTCATACTTGTAAACCCATTCCAATAATTACTATTCATTACATTGGGAATGAACAAAATGGGGAGAACAAATCCTTAGTGTGTTTAATGGGTAGAGGAGGATATCAAGAATCAATAACCATAATCATCCTAGATCAATAAACATTTAAAAATATTTTCCATTTACATAACTTTCCTATTATTGTATCGTAAATAACTGAACCAATATGTCATTAAATAAATAAAATAATAATGAAATGAATCTAGAGACAATATCATAGATAAAATATAATAGATAATAATAATAACTAAATTATTAATTATCTAAATTCGTAATTACTATTCATCATTTTTTCCATGAATATCATACCTTTACATTCAATATCTATCCTTAAGGAAGTTTAAAAATACTGTGTAAGAACCATTATATTTGGCCAACTGATTTGTCTCATTAGACCAATGATACATCAAGGGGAAATCTAAAATAGGTTTTAAGTCGTACTTAATCTCAAAATTATTCCTCATATAACAAATCATCAATTTAACTCATAAATAATGATCCTTATCATCACGTATATATATTTAGTAAAGAATGTAGATTTATCATTATTTCCAATGTTAATAAAATAACTTTTGATGTAAAAATCCTATGTAAAAATGGTATATCATCTACAAAATGACTATATCAATTATAAAATAATAAGTATATTTAATAGAAATTTTTTTACAATGAAAAATTATTGAAAGTATGAATTATTTTTAAGATAAAATTTAGAATAATAAAACGAAATGATATAGTCAATAACTTTTTACCACTTGGTAATTTTTATGTATAGTCAACTTGGATTACAAAAATCATATCTAAACATAAAATAAAATAAATTATTATAGAATCAAGATATTACATTTCAAAATTGTAATATTTAAACCATATATTAAAAAAAATTTACAATAATAAAATATGCTAAATGAAGGGAAATTGGGATAAAGTCTCGTACCCCATGATAATTTTAGGTTGATGGTTCTTCCCATCGAATATATTGTTTTTAATAATTTTTCTAAATTATAATATAACTATATTAATTTTCATAATATCATATGTAATATTTTTATAATATTTTATCACCCGTTCATTAAAATTTTTTCATCATTTTCATTGTTTTGGGTGTTAATAAGCATGTGTTGTCAATCATTCATTGTCATCAAACTTTTTATTCTTGTGAATATTATATATTTTTTAATATAATTAATAATTATCATTAAATAATTATAATATATATGCATAAATTATTCTTTTTAGATAAATAATGAAATATTATTATGATAAATTAAATTTTTTAAGATTATGGAGACGGTAGGTCGTATAAACACGTGAGTACGATTTCAATTTTCCAATGACCGTTATTGAAGGAAGGTCATAAATCTATTATATCAATTACTGATAATAATATCATATAAACCATATTATATCATTAAATATACTTATATATAACATCCAATGGTATGGTGATGAAAATATAGTCATATCATTTCATGATAGTGGTAGTCCATACATACATAAACGACCTTAAAATCATTCAATGAGTGAAAAATTTAGCATGAAAGTGATATATATATTATATTAATATTAAAAAATATATATTTAATGTAGTAATATTAGAGTTATATGGAATAAAATAACTAAATTTAACCTTATGACCATACAAGTAAAGAGTTATTGAAAGTTGAATAACATCGCTTCGTGATGAGGTAGTCAGCCATACAAATGAGAGAGATAATTGTATCCACTAGGAAGTGGAATATAAAAATATATATATGGTATAATTGATATGTAGGAATGAATATGTTATAAATTATATATATATATATATAACATATATCCATATTCATACTCAACCACAATATGTTGTAATAGAAAGATATAAGATATATGTTCGTGAGGCGATAATCTTCCATATACACAAATGATGATTTTGTAGTGCATTTGATGTTAGTGGGTTTTTTACATAATTACATTAACATAAAAAAATAAAAGTATATATAATATAATTAGGTTATTATATCATAATATTTTATTAATAATTGATGTATTTTGATGAATAAATATCATATAAACATTCGCTGAACGACATTGCCTCTTCATCATGTATCCTCCTTAGGTTTTCACCAAATCCTTACTAGATTGAATTTATGCCAAAAAATTATTCATCTAAGATTAAATTAGGAAATGTTTAATTTTATTTTGTTAGGTTCTAAAATAAATAAATAAGTTTTAAATTTTTAATAAGATAAGGTAGGGGTGTCATTTTATATATATGGTGAGTGTCCCACTTGTAATTTCTGGAAATAATGAATTCCCCCCAAGTTTTTTTTCTTGTCACAAGGATCCAATAATGGTCCAATATATATCCATGAAGGTATATATTCCATATATTTCCAAAAAAATATATCCTATCAAATTTTATATGTCAAATTAACCCTTATCATTTAATTTTAATCCTCCCCTGAAAAATTAAATTTTACCTGTCCGACAATAACCAACTTTTACATTTTTGAAAATTGTAATTTTTAAAAATTAATTTCTCCTTACTAGATATTATAAATTATTCTAATTAAATATATGGAATTCTCTTTTCAAATTGAATCTAAATTTAAAAAAAATTATTTCAAACTAATATCGCATATATGATGAGAAAACATGTTTTTATGGTGAAAATATACAAAAGTTTACAATGTTTTAAAATCAAAATTGAATAACAAAATAATTTAAATGTTATATTTTTTACTAATGGATAAACAATTAAACAAATTTTACTTGAAAAAAAATTTAGAAAAATTTAAAAATTGTGATTTTTTTAAATGAAAATTTAATTTTCAATTAAAATTCAGTATTTTAACTGTTCATCAAAAATTAATCATTTAACATAATTATCAAAAGGTAAAACAAAGATAATTTTTATATAATAATTTAAAAATGATTGTTTATTTAAAATAATTTTTTTAAAATGTTTAGAAATTTAATTTATAAATTAAGGATGAATATTGTTACTAAATGGTATTTTTTTAAACCTGGTGTTGTGTTCATCACAACATATTTATGAAATTAAATTATGTCGAAAAAAAATATATTATAAAATCTTAGAATGTTAAAATAAATAAAAATAATAAATAGTTTTTGGTATGAATTTTTTTATGAAATTAGTTATTAATATATTTGAGGTTTTTATATTGATGGGTGAAGAAAATCCTTGTAAATTAAGAGTAAATTTAAGGGTTTCGTCAACTAGATTTTTGATTCATTATATAATAAATTATCTTATATAAATATATTCTTCAAATAATTATTTTATCATCCCATGTTAATTACTTTATTTTTTATTACATATTATTATCTAAAAAATTACTTCTTATCATTAATATCCACTTAATTAAAAATCATTCATTAATGAAAATAATAGTTTTGGTAAGAATTACCCACATTAATACAAATAAATCTTCTCTTAAATGTACATGTATATCATATCAAAAATATTATTCATAATTAAATCCATTTATGATTTACATATTTGAATCATGGTATTTTTCATTATATCATCAATGAAATTAATGTATATCAATGTTTCACCAATATAGTTTATCATCATAATTCCCTAAGATCTTAATAATTTAATTTCATTTTATAATTTACCATTCTAGATTCATTATATTTAATTTTTTTTTGTTTTGGAGGATCTATTATTTTCAACACTTCATATGAAAGGTTTTAAAAAATATTTTCTTTCCCTTCCTAATTTTTTTATAAATTTAATTTTCCCTTTATCTTTTGACATACTATAACAGATTTATAGAAACAATTATTTTTTCAGTTCAATTATTTCCGCATATTTTATGATTAAAAATGTGATAATTTGATCACCCACTACATATTTTTATTTTATGATTCATTCCAGGAATATAAACTCTTTATATAATGTGATATCCATTGTTCATATTATTTGTTATTTATAAGAAGCTAATTAATTATACATGGGTTAATTATGTTATGTTTATTATATATTTTATGTGAAACACATATGCATTAATGGTGATGATGGTTTTCTTTTATATACCTCCAATTAATTGGTTTAGGTTTATATATAACGATAATTTCATGATTGGAAATAATGATGTTGTTTACACAAGAATCGGCCTAGTGGGTTTTCACATATTCATAGGCATGTAATAAATGAGTATGTCAACATGTCCTTAATCATATTGGGTCTACTCACAATGGTTTTCCTATTATTATTAGGTTTCCAAATTTCAATTTTTTCTATCAAATTATAAAATTTATTACATTTTTATCATGTTATGCGACATTTAAAATTAGATTATCAAGGTATAACACATTTCCTTGTTTCTACCAATTTTGACACATTTCCTTGTTTTTTCTGAATATTCTACATTTCAAAGATTCAATTTCATTTTTCAAATATTCTATATTTTTTGGAATACTCTATATTTTTAAATGATTCTGTGATTTTATATAAGGATCAATTTTTTATGATTGTTGATATGTATTTTGTGGCACTAAATAAATATTATTCTTCGATAATTATTAGGTTTGGATATTTTTTTTCTCTATAATATTGTATTGTTATCATCTAATATCTTATTATTTTTAATAAAATATTTTGTTTTACCTCTTATTCTCCTTCATGTTAATGATCTGACTCATAATAATATTTATTTTACTGAATATGTGTCTATAATCACCCATTTATTTTGTTTTTATCCAACACATTTTGAATGTTATTATATTATGTGATGCGTCTAAAACGGTCTAGGGGAGTTATATTATGGAGTATAAATTTTATGTGTTGGAGAAAATGTTTTCTATGAGGGTAATCTTCAAGACACTAATCCTATCCATTATTAGTTTGTGAGACTATTTAAGAAAAGTTTTAACCAAATTTGAGACTAATGAATTATTTTAGTTCTTTCTTTCTTAAATCACATTATATGGCATCTTGTGAAATGATTTATTTATTTTTTAATATTAAAGAAAAAATTATTTAAAATAATGTTATATTTTTTTAAACAGTATAGGTGTTTTGATGTATAAGATGATATCATAAAATATTGTTAATGTCATGACTCAGTGGGTTTCATAGAAATAATTCCCTGTATATATATTGTAATTTGGATTTATATATAGAATAGATTCAGATACGGGTAATCATCTCGAAATGGGTAAGTTAATCCTTTACTTGATCATCACCATGATGCATGGTGAGTATGCCTAAAACCACACACCTCCCATGAATATTAAAATGGATATTGTTTAGTTGATAATATTTTCTTTACTAACAAAGATTAATTATTAATTTCATATTGTATTTTATGGATTTTTAACCCAAATGATGAGAGAATAATTAAATATTAGTGAAATGTATATTTTATTGGAAAATACTGATGTATTTTCTGATGAAATACATAGTCTTACCCTGTAGTGTGAGGTTGATTTTTAAACAAAACTCATTTTTAGATTTATACCTATATAAAAGTTTCAAGATTTAATATCTAATATATAATTAGCATTGATAAATATGATACAACAAGTGAATTTGGAAAAGGTTTCTATACACCCCAATAATACTCCATTGGGGTGCACCAGTATTATTTGATAACAATAATGAGTGATAAATGTTTCTTTTGATTGATAATCATATTATTAAAAAATTGTGATCAATAAAACATGTCATCTACCCAGTATTGACGATATATTGTAACAACCAAAGATTTTATGAGAAATATTCATTTTAATTTCTTTGATGTCTTTTGTTTTATGCCACAATAAGATTTTCATGCTCTACAATCAATACCGTATTAGTTTTTAGTATACGCAAACACTATTCTTCGCTTTTATTGTATTCAAGAGCGACATTCCTCGATAGAATGTGTTGAACGGAATACCGAGTTTCACTAAACAACGATATATTATCATAAACTAGCCGTTATGAATAGTATTAACTACATTTTGAATTTTATTACATAACAATTCATATAACACATATTATAGAACATGGTATGTGAAAAAAATAAATTTTTTCAGGTAAAATAAATATTTTTCAAAAAAATGCAGTTTTTCCACCTTTTTATGGCGTACACACATTAAATCTTGTTTTTGACACATTGATGAGTTAAATTTGACAAAATAAACTTATTAATTGCAATAATAACATAAAAATTTACATGGGATAATTTTTTAATATATTTATGTTAACATTCAGATTCTGATGAATAGTAAAAATAAGGAAAATTTTAATTAAAAACATCATTTATCATCAAGATAATTTATATTGTTATGTTATCATATTTTACGGGTTTATTGTATAAATAGAATATAATTTTACCATTTAATATAATGAAATTTATCATCATTAATTTTACTTTAATTCATAGGTGAAATCATTTCTATCCTTTGGAATATCTTAACTTTTTAAACCTGTTTTCTCACTAGTGGGATTAATTTTAAATTAAATACTGAAAATTCTGTTTTATAAATTTGGAAAAATAGATTCCATATTTGGAATAGGTAGGTCCAAATTATTTTAAAAGTATACATTTTATTTTTGGACATTATTAATAGTAACTACGGTAATTTTTTTTAATACAGTTAAAGGTATATCGTGTAATTATGGGTAAAATTAAGATTATAAAATTACTTTAACACCTAAAAAATTAATATTGGATGAATAAATGTCGATCCATATCACCTAAGGGTCGGAATAGGTTCATTTCATTGACTTTTGACAATAAAAATGATGTAATTATTGTTAAAACCAAAAAAGTGACAACATGTCTCTCTCCTATATCTTATAAGTGAAATAATTTTCATTTAATGATAAAAATAATAAAACTTCGAACATATATAGTCACCAAAAATCTAATAAAACTATATAAATCATGTTAATTAATTTATATTTTTTTGGGATGAAATAATTATCAATAATGGAGACACAATAGTGATACAGAAATATTTTTTTTAGTGAAAAATCAGTAATACACTTATCATTAAACTAATAATTACCATAAAAGTCACAATCACATGACAAAAACATATTGGTCATGTACATATAAATCATATGCATCCAATTGTCGAATATTTAACCATTTGGATCCTTATTAAAGTGATTATGACATATATATTATTTTATTTTAAATGATGTCAAAGTTGTCACCTTCATAATTTAATAAATATAACAATTTAAATGTTGTGATTTTATGATGATAAATTCTAGTAAATGTATTATAATGGAATATATTAGATTCATATGTGTCATAGTATTTTATTTTTAATTTTTTTTCAACAAATAAGTATATTTATTAATTTTTCAAAAATATTGTAGTAATTATTTTATTAAGGGAAATACCAAATAAATGGTTTTAAAAAAATTATTAAAATAAATGTTATATGAACAAATTAATGTGCTCCATGAATTTTTAGATGAATATTTCATGTTATGAATCTATTAATTTTTTTTAATATATCTTCTGTTTGGATTTAATTTAAATTCAAATAATTCAATAGTGTCAAAATTGACACTAATGATATTTTGTATAAATAACATATTATTAAACTGTTTAAAAAGCACAAAAATATTTGAAAACTAAAAATTGATAATTATATGGTCTAAAATGTAATAATTTATCTAATTATGGAAAATTCACATAAAGTAAGTATTTATATCAATTTAATATTTAGAATATTATTATGAAAATAAAATTATATAGATTAAATAAGGACAAATTAAAATGATAATGCTTAAAATAAAGTTAAAACATGTCTAAATTTTATTGGTTAATGAGATTACAACCTTGTCTCATCTCGGCATTGAATTTAGTGATTTTTGGTAGTTTTAATGTGGGGTTTAATTTTTTTATTAATTAATATTTTTTAGGTTTCCATAAGTACCACTCTCTTCTATTATAAAAAGGCATCGCATCCCTCTCCTCGTCACACCATTTTGAGCCTTCAAGCTCAGCCAACTCTAGTCCCTTTAGAAGAAGTTCAAAGGAGGTGCATCGAAGAAGGGGTAATCTCATCTATCGATTCTTTCAAGTTTCATTATTCTTCTACTTCCTCTATATGATTTGTTTCAATATAAAGTAATAACATCAGTATCACAAATATACTAATATGTTATTATAAATATTAAAAAATCCTATTTATCCTTCTATCCATCCAAGGGAAAACGAAATCATCTCACGTGCGTACATACGGCCTACCATCTCCACACCGTGGTGTTATCTGTTATTCCTCCACCACCATACTTATATGGGTATAATGGTGGAAAAAATAAATAAATATGATTATTATTACATAATACTGATTAGGAGATATTCTCAACTCCAATTCCATTCAATAATTCTGAGAACGATATCATCGCTCGTGCGTACATATGGATTACACTTTCCATGACGTGACGAGATTCATTCTCCATGATAACCAATCTAGAATGATTATAAAGTGTATATAATAAATAATCATGAAATATTTGACATAATAATGATACTTAATTTATAAATATGTTATTTACATACTTCAATTAAATTTAATATCGATATAAAAAAAGAGTTCATGCGTACGTACGGCCTACCGTCTCCATGAACAATGTATTTCATTCCATTTATCGGTATATTATATATATATATATATTATGAATATATATATGATATATAAATCATGTTTTACATTCTATAAGTATGTAAATCATGATATAAGTATTGATTTCATGAACAACATGTCGAAACACGTATGATAAATGAAACGATTTTTCCCAAAACACTACTTTAATATGGAATTGACAAATGAATGAGTAATATAAAGTTGAAAGTGAATCATATTTGATATCATAAATATAATTATGGTTCTATTACAAGTTAACAATATGTTTAAACCCAATATACATGAGTCTCAGACACATATGGACGAAATTGGACATAAGGAAAGGGATAATTATTCCAATCTCATTCTAATCCAAGATTGTTTATTCATAAGTATTTACAGGGGTTATATTTATAATCAATGTCCATGTTTTCAAAGAAATGATTTCATAAAATGTTCACTATTATTCCATGTTTGTTTAAATTCATGTTTACCCCTTTTTGACTTTTAATACAATGAATGGAATGCATATTTCTTTTGTTTACCATAAGATGTACTTTTTATGTTTTCCAGAAAAAGTACGAGGAGAAAGTTTTTTTAACTTATATGGCATGAATAGATTTTTAAAATTTCATAACCCATTATTTTAATGAATCTTACTGTACAAGATTTCATGATTATTTTCAACAAAATCCTTTTCTTTTAAAATTTCATGGCATTTTGAGAAAAGAAAATGATTTTGAAGAAGAAGGGATATTTTCCTCATGAATTAATTTGAAGTGTTTCATCAAAACTATTTTCCATCTAAGATGGTATTATTTAATATGTTTATGTTTCAAGTACAATGTCTCTATTTTTTACAAAGTTTTATTTTTCTTATGATGAAATTATATCCATTTGTTTTAAATGGATTCTGTTATGATGGGATTATGTGTATGAAACTCATTTTATTCTTTGGGTTAAGATGAGTGATTAATGTTTATTTTGTGGAAAACATAATAATGGATTCATTATGAGATGGGTGGGGCCTATATCCCCATCCAATGAATATGGAAAAGATTTATATCTCATGAGATAGAAATGGATGTAATATCATGTAATATCTAGTTCATTAATACAGGTATGGAACGACAAGTAAACCCGGTAGTGTAATGGAATTTGTCCACTATGATGGTCTTAGCAACAATGGCTTGGCTACTATGGAAATAATATAATATTCTTAATGGATTTCCACAATTACATGTTTTATTTCCATGATATTTTATCATGATTAATGTTCATTTATGATCTATTCCTTTTGTACTTCCATGATTTATATCATTAGCCATGATTTCGATGTCTTATGTTCATGTTTTTATGTTCAAATGTTTATTGATTGTTTTATGTTATCCATGTTTACCCTTACTGATCTTTTGAGCTCACGTTTTTTATGTTTTCATTTCCCAAGGGTATAAATAAATGTTTTATGTAAGAAGAAATGGGGAATATCTTTAAGGGATATGTTGAGGATCTCCCACCATGATTAGAAGATTATGTTCTGAGTTTCCAAAGACACTAAACTATTAAAGTCCTTGGGTGTATATTTTTTTATGTATTAAGTATTCTGAAAAAGTTAATTAATGTCCATGTACATCAAGCATGGGTCACTACAGTTGGTATTAGACTAATGTTTTAGTTATCCTTTGGAAACTAGTATATGAAAACATTAGGGAGATCCCTAGAGATATTTATATGGTATGTCTAGGGATATCCCTAAGGTTAAGTATAACTGTAGGTTATAGTCCTAGAAATCTTTGGACAATCATGAATAACCTAGGGTGAACCTATGGTGTCATGGATTAAAGAATTTTTTATTAGTTAGACATCTCATAAGTGACTTTTTATGATTATGTGGTTCCTCATTATTTTAACTGTTTCATACCAAATGGTTTCTTATTTTAGTTAATGGAGGGAACCAGAATGAATTGGGTTAACATTGACTCCAATGGACAAATTGGTGACTATGAGAAATGAAATTATTTTATTCTTAGAGATAATGATATTGTGATTGTGCTGAATTAGTCATCACAATATACGATTATCATGGTGAAATTTAGTGGTATTCCTAAATCCTCAAATAAGTGGAAGATGGACTTTTATGCATGTTCTCAGGGAGAGGAACATAGTGGAAGAACGATGAAGCTTTATTCATATCTAAAATAAGGGAAGAAAAACCTTGAATAATACCTCAAATATAGGGGAAGATGTTATATGTCTGGGGAAAAGGGTCATAGAGTGACATACTGTTATGGAGATCAATGTCTTATATGTGCAGAACATGGGATTACCCAACTCAATTCCCTAACCCTAGAGGTTACTTCTAAATCAAGGAAGGACCTATTCCATGCCAATAATTGAAGAGGATGAATTTAAGGGCTTATGTATTGGAATTAAAGAATAATGTTGTTGAGGTACATTTACGGTATATTGAAATATCTATGTGTTGGCCCATTGTGGTTTTCGATAAAAATATGGAACCGGTAACCATAAAAAAGTGATTGAGATATTTTTGGAAATAAAATGATATTCACATAATAAAGGAATAATGAGAAAATAATATGTTTGATAATATTAGTGAGCTCATAAATGTTATAAGGACAAAGAGACATCATGGTTTGAGTATATAGAAATTTTGGGATTTTGTTATGTAGAAATAGTTAACTTTTGACAACATTCATGTTTTCACTAAGGTTCTATGGTAAATCATGTTTCAAAAGAATACATGATTAAGGTATTAACATGTTTGGAATGTATCCAACAAGATATATTTTATAATATATGGGGGATAAATGATGGTATTTACATGCTTAGTAGATAACCTCTCTCGTAATATATTCTTTGTACTATGAGATTGGACAAAAGGATTTTGGGTAAGCCTACAGATTGGAATGGATTATGTTGGAAATTAGATATTATTGTATAAGGCTAGATATTTTTGATATTATTTTTGAAATGTTATAATAGTATAGTTTTAGAAAGAGGACAACCTATAGGACGGGCGGCAACCTGTCACGTCGAAGAAGGTTGCGGGAATCAAACCCACAGCCGAAGTACGACCGTTCCTTATCGCCTACCATTGGACTAAATAAAGTCCATAGTTTGTAGAAATTAGTTTTTTTTATTATGCATTATGATAGATTATTTATAAGTCCATTTTTGTAAGCAAATACAATTAACCTCACCATAGATGGTCTTATGTATATTTAATATCTTGTCATATCCTTTTTTGTGATAGAGACAGATGGAATGACATATCATTCTATCACAGGATCTCCTAGTACTTTATGAATGAAAAATTAAACTACATTTCTTTAAGATATTATATGGAAATTATTCAAGGAATGACCAACTGTGATACTATACCAAAATCAATTAAGTATTTCTTCAAACTCAATTTCTTCAAATTCAGAGAAATGATCTTGAATACTGAAAATGTTATCCTAATACCATCATATCTGATGAATCGGATGGTACCATAGATCATCAAAAAATAATGGATTTTTGATTGGTGGATTTTCCATAGCCATGTTCTCTACCACTCTCCATCCGAACATGATGGTTACATTTCTCTTCCATATCCATGTTTTCACCTATGTTATCCTATGTGGAAACCCAATGATGAGATTATTTGGGTAACTGTTACATTTTTTACATTACTTTATAAAGTTATGTTTTTTGTATACTACTTTAATATTTGGGTTCCTATGAAAAAAACATACTTCTAGTAAATGATTTATAACCCCAATGAATTTCGAGGAAGAAATTCAATTTAAGGGGGGGTAGAATGTATCACCCCATGATTTTATGATAAATATTATTTTTAATTTATTTGATATATTCTGTTTTACGCTACAACAAGATTATCTTGCACAATACACAACACTGTATTATCTTCTAGTATATACAAACACTATTCTTGGATTATGTTGCATGCAAGAGCGGCCTTCCTTGATAGCGTGTGTTGCATGCAATACCGAGTTTCAATAAACAAAAATATATAGTTATGAACTAGCTGGTATGAATAGTATTTACTAAATTTAAAATTTTATTACATAATAACTCATCTTACAGTTATTCTAGAATATGGTATGAGAACAAAATAATATATTTTGGGTTAAATTTGTATTTTTCAATAAAATCTAGTTTTTCCACCTTTTGATTGTTCACAAACATTAAATCTAGATTTTGACATGTTGGTGAGTTCAAACTAACAAAATAAACATATTCATTTCAATAATTATATAAAAATTTACTTTGGATAATTTTTTAATAGATTTCTGTGACTTTCATATTTTGATGAATTGTAAAAATACGCTAAATTTTAATTAAAAACAACTTTTTTCAACAAGATAATTCTAATGATTAAACTATCATATTGAATGGTTTTAAGGTTTAAATATAATATATTTTTACCATTTAATAAAATAAGGTCATTATCATTAATTTTACATTGAATTTATAAGTAAAAACATTTCAATCTTTTGCAATACTTTAACTTTTAAATCCCGTTTTCTCAACAACGGGATTAATTTTAAATTAAATACTTCAACTTCTATGTTTTGCATTTGTAAAATGGATTCTATATTTTGAATAAGTAGGTCCATATTATGTTAATAGGATTTTTTTATTTTTAGAAATTATGAATAGTAAATGTGGTAATATTTATTTTCTACAGTTAAAGATAAATCAGGTAATTAACCGTAAAAATAAGATTATAAAATTACCTTAACTCATAAAAATATTATATTGGATGAATACAAGAAAACCCATATCACATAAGGGTCGGAATAGATTCATTTCATTGACTTTTGACCATGAAAATGATGTAATTATTATTAAAACCAATGAAAGTGACAACATGTAACTCTCATATATCTTGTAAGTGTAATAATTTTAATTTAGTGATAAAAATCATAAAAAAATGTACATAAATAGTCCATAGAATGATAATAAAAATATATAAATCTTTTTAATTTATTTTTAATTTTTAAGGATTATATAATTATAAAAAATGGGTGACACATTAGTGATGCAAAAATTTATTTTTTGGTGAAAAATAAATAATACAATTTTTATTAAACTAATAGTGACCATAAAAGGCACAAAAATAGGATAAAAACTTATTGTTAGTGAAAATATAAATCATAAGAATCCAAATGTCAAATATTTTAACATTTGGAGCCGTATAATAGTTATTATGACAATTTTATTATTTATTTTTAAATGATGTAAAATTTACCTCCTTCATTTTTTGATAAATATAACAATTTAATTGTTGAGATTTTAAGATGATAAATTCATGTAAAGGTATTCTCAATGGAGATACTATATTTATCTGCATCATAGTATATTATTTTTAATTTTTATGAAACAAATAGGTATATTAAATAATTATACAAACATTTTCTAGTAATTACTTTTTAAGGGAAATATCAAATAAATGGTTTTAAAAATACTAGAATTAATGTTATATGAAAAAATTAATGTGCTTCATGAATTTTTTGGATGAATATGACAATTTAGGAATCCATTAAATATTTTTGTTCGAATATATCTTTTGTGTGTATTTAATTTAAATCAAAAAATTTAATAGTGTCAAAAGTTTCTGTATTGATATTTTATAAAAATATCATATTATTAAATTGTTTACAAATTACAAAAATATTTAAAAATTAAAAATCCAAAATTATATGGTCTAAAATGTAATATTTTATCTAATTATGGGAAAATCATATAACATAAGTATGTATTTATCACAATTTAAAAATTAGAATATCATTACATCAAATATAATTAAATATATTAAATAAGGATAAATCAAAATGATAATGTTTAAAATAATCATAAAACATGTATAAATTTTTTTGGTTGATGAGATTAAAAACCTATTTCATCTTATCATCGAATTTAGTGATTTTAGGTGGTTTTTAAGGGGGTTTGAATTTTTTTATTAATTAATATTTTTGAGGTTTCCAAAAGTGCCACTATATTCTATTATAAAATGGTACCTCATCCCTCACCTAATAAAACTATTTTTATACTTCATTCTCTTCCAAAACCTACCCATTACTCTTATAAACTTCCCTAGTAACATTTTGGAGTGTCTGGTCTTCTCAAAAGCCCAAATCTAGTCCATTAAGAGGAACTTCAAAGGAGGTGCGTCAAAGAAGAGGTAATCACTTCTACCGACTCATTCATGTTTCTTTATTCTTGTACGTCCTCTATATGAGATTTTTAATTATAATGTAATAACATAATAATACCTAATATACTTATATGTTATTATAAATTTTAAAAAAAACCTATTTCACATTCTATCCATCCTACGGAAAACGAAATCACCGTGTGTGCTGAAGTACGACTTACAGTCTCCACACCGTGGTGTAATCTTTTTTTCCACCATTACCATACTTGTATAGGTATAATGGTGGAAATAATAACTATATATGATTATTATTACATCATATAGATTATTAGATATTATCCACTAGAATTACCTTCAATAATTCTGGTAAGGGTATCATCGCTTTTGCGTACATACAGATTACCGTCTCCACAACGCGATGAGATTCATTATCCATGTTAACCAATACAGAATGATTATAAAGTATATATAATAAATAATCACGAAATATATGACATAATAATGATAATGGATTTATTTATATGTTATTTACGTACTTCTATTAAATTTAGTAAGGAATCAAAAACAGCGTCCACACGTACGTACGACCTACCGTCTCCTTGAACGTTGTATTTCATTTAATTTATCGATCTATCATATATAATATACTCTAAATATATATATGATATATAAATCTTCTTTTACAATCTTTATTTAATTAAATAATAATATAATTAATGATATCAAGAACAAAATGTCCAAACACATACGATAAATGAAATGATTTTACCCAAAACACTGCTTTAACATGGAATTTACAAATGAACGGGTAATATAAAGTCATAAGTGAATCATATATTATATTATAAATATTATTATGGTTCTGTTACATGTTAATAATGTGTTTAAACCCATTATATAGGATTATCATACACATATGAATGAAATTGGACATAAGGTAATGGATAATTATTGCAATCTCATTATTATCTGAGATTGTTTATTCGTAATTATTTACTGGGGTTATATTTGTCATCAATGTTGATGTTTTCAAAGAAATATTTTCATAAAATATTTACTATTCTTCCATGACTGTTCAAATTCATTTTTAACCCTTTTTGAATTTTACTACGATGAATGGAATGAATCTTTCTTTTGTTTACCATACGATGTACTTTTTGACTTTTCTGGAAAAAGTACAAGGAGAATGTTTTTATAACATATACGGAATGAATAGATTTTTACGATTTCATAACTCCATATTTTCATGAAGTTTCCTATACAATATTTCATGATTATTTTCAACAATATCCATTTCTCTTTAAATTTCATGGAATTTTAAGAAAATAAAATGATTTTGAAGAAGAAAGGATATTTTCCTCAAAAAATTATTTCAAGTGTTTTATCAAAACTATTTTCCCTCTAAGATGAAATTATTTAATATTTTTATGTTTCAAGAATAATGTCCCTATTAATCACAAGGTTTTATTTTTCTTTTCATGAAATGATATCCAATTTTTTTATATGGCTTATGTTAATATGGGATGTTGTTTATGAAACCCATTTTGATCATTGGTTTACGATGAATGATTTATGTTTATTTTGTGGCACACATAATAATGGTTTTATTATGAGATGGGTGGGACCTATATATCCTTCCAATTCATTGGGTGAAGATTTATATCTCATTATATAGGCATGGCTGGAACGGAAAGTAAAATCTAGTTCAGTAGCAGAGGGCTGGAACGGCAAGTAAACCCGATTCAGTAATGGACACTGTCAACTAGGATGTTCTTGGTAGCAATGCCTTGGCTACAATGGATATCATATCATGTGATTAATGGTTTTCCAAAACTTCATGTTTTATTCCAAGTATATATTATCATGATTAATGTTCCATTTTGATCTAT
Organism: Viscum album; assembly: GCA_963277665.1. Classification (NCBI taxonomy): domain Eukaryota; kingdom Viridiplantae; phylum Streptophyta; class Magnoliopsida; order Santalales; family Viscaceae; genus Viscum; species Viscum album. The sequence continues at coordinate 1,391,119,848 of OY728150.1, read as the reverse complement.
TCTTTATGTACTCCCATGATTTATGTCATTACTCATGATTTTGATGTTTCACGTTCATTTTCTACGATCAACTGTTTATGGATTGTTTTATGTTCCCCATGTTTGCCATTTCTGAGCATTTGAGCTCATCCTTTTTATGTATTCTTTTCCCCAGGGTATAAAGAAAGGTTTTAGGTATGAAAAAAAGGGTATGTTCTTTAAGGGATATGTTGAATAGATTTCAACATGATTAGAAGATTATGTTCTGAGTTTCCAAAGTAACTATACTATTATGGTACTTGGGTGTATGTTTTTTTATGTATTAAGTATTCCCTAAAATTAATGTAATTTCGATGTATTTCATGCTTGCGTCTCAACATTTGGTATCAGATAAAAGGTTTAGATATCATTGGAAACTAGGATGCGAAAACATTAGTTAGATCTCTAGAGATACTTCTAAGGTATGTCAAAGGATTTCCCTAGGGTTCAGTATAACTATAGGTTATAGTCCTAGAAATATGTTGTCACGACCCGTCCTCGGGGCCCGTGCCGTGACTACCCCAATCCCGCCTTCCACAGGACAGGGGCTGGCGACTAGCACCAAAGGCGTAAATCCCGATAACTAGGAAGGCATTGCCTTTATAAAGTAAACAAAACACCACAGAGTACAAGCGGATATAAAACACTAAGTACAAAGAGAAGTGCTGAAAAGTAAATGGGCCATAATACAAACCCAACTGAAAGTAAAATTACAAATGAACAAAAGTACAACAGAAAAAGACAACGGCTGGAAGAGAGGAAGCGGCTCCTGGGACGTACTCCTCGGATCCTACCTGAAGCATAGATACAGATGGTGCAACTCCTGGATCGTCCACCACAGATCCTACATGAAGGGGAGGTACAGATAGCCTCCACAACGCTCTCGCCCGTATAACTCCTCCGAGTGTCATCTCACTGTGAAGTCCACCTCCTGATACTGACTCATCGTGTCGTACACCTCTGGGTACCGTCCAGTCCTCGAACTCTCAGCCTCCGTCAGCACTGCCCGTCATCTGCAACCAACACAACGAGGTGCGAGCATAGCCCGTGCAGGGGTGAGTTTAAAGATACTCATTAGGAACCCCGAGACCCTCAAAGTCTCACTAAAACCAACAAGGATAACAACAAAGAAGATCTCAACAGACAACCTTTACTTAGGTATATGCCCATACATATACCTAAGTTATCAAGTAACCTATCTCAATCATGAGGAAACACAAATATTTTGAAATCAAAGGATAACCACTACACAGGTATATGCCCATACGTATACCTAAGTTATCAAGTGACCTATCTCAATCATTAGGGAAACACAGGGTCATAGAATCAGCTCAAACCAGGATTTTCATTATCGAAACCGTAACTGGTGAAGAGCTCCATCTCTGGAGTGTACAGTGGTCCTGTCACAACTATGAGGTACTGCTCACTAACCTAAGACTGCTGAGGTACTCCTCCTGTCGAGTACCGCGGGCCTGCCACCTCACATAGTAGTGCTTCCCACCGGGGTCTTCCACCCAAACACAGTAGTGCTCCCCCCCTCATAGCCTACAGAGGTACTCCTCCTGTGGAGTACCGAGGGTCTGCCACCCAAACACAGTAGTGCTCCCCGTTGTGGGTCTGCCACCCAGACACAGTAGTGCTCCCCACTGGGCTATACAAGTCTCTCCGACTCGAATCGGACAAGCAATCTTTGGGTCCCATCCAGATACACAGTCTCCGTACTCCGTACGCTCGTCTCTAGGATGGTCCGCTCCACGTGCTACAGGTCGATACTCCGCGTATCTCAAAGTCCCACAAAGAAGTATCTCAAAGTACCGCCTCGTCATAGGGGTCTCAACGCAACAGACGGTGCGTCAATCGGATGCCCGGTCTATGAGTTACTAGCCTTTTCATCCCAGGGGCCCGGTTGGTTTCGTGAGAGAACCAATCCCGGCCGTATCTAAACTGTACCCTGAACTCTCATAGGGTATACTCATAGGGACCGTTTCTCAACGAGATGATCATCCCCACTGAAGGTTCGTCAAACGAACGTCCTCTGAAAGATATCAGCTTTTCCGTTTTAGGGGCTCAGTTGGATTTTGGGTGCAATCCAACCTGGCCACTATCCAATTGTATCCCAATCTCGAGCGGAGTATGCCAAAAGTTCTGTCTCAGCAAGAGGAATTCAACGACATAGACGGTGCGTCAATTGGATGCCTGGTCTGTGAGTGATTGGATTTTTCGTTCCAGGGGACCAGTTGGTTTCGTGAGAGAACCAACCCGACCGCACTCCGACGGCATCCAAACCTCGATCGGAGTAAGCCAAAAGATCTGTCTCACATAGAGAAATCCATCAAAGTCAACGACACGTCAATCAGACATCCGGTGCTAAAGATATAAGCGTTTCTGCTCTGAGGGCCTCGTTGGTTTCGTGTACGAACCAACCAGGCTGAACCCAAAGTTCTCGGAAACCATTAGTGTAATATACAGAAACGAACGACTCGTTCCAAGGATCGCTACGCAACTGACGGTGCGTCGATCGGAGGTACGTAGCCCATGATATGGGCATTTGACCGAAAGTGGTCCGAAAACGGGGGGCCTGGGCCCGGGCCGACCTGGCCCGACCCCCCCTGGGTCGGGCCGAACCGGATCCGACCCGGCTGGACCCGGTCCGGCCCGGCCCGACCGGCCAGCCGCGGCTCCACATTGCCGAGCCGAAGTCGCGGAGCGGGGGGGGGGGGGGGTCGGTGCGCGACCGCCCTCGCCGCTAATTGGGGCTGACAGCGAACTCCCGCCGCCCATCTTCCGGGGGTGCGCACAGGCGCCGCCGCCTCTTGGCGGCCGGAAGGCTCTATCCACCGACTCCGGTCACCGGCGGTGCCGCGCCGGTGACCCGCACCTCCGGGTGTTTCCACGGGCCACCGGAGGTGCTCCGGTGGTCCGTTTTCAAAACCGTCTGAGCCGGTGTTCATATCGACTCTCGAACATTACTATGAAAGATTCAAAAATACTTTGCGGCCCCGTTTTGTTGTCGCCCGTCAATCTGAACGTCAATTAACAAAATGCGCCATCTTCGTGGCTCTCCAGCGCGGCGCATTGATGTCGCGCCCCTTCGGCGTGGCCCGACTCCGTCCAAGGATGTCTTCGGGTTTCGCCCACGCGGCGCGACGGCGTTTCGTCCTTGTTCATCTTTTCACGGCATGGCGCGACGGTGCCGCACATTTCCTTGTCGCATGATTCCGCGTTGTGCGACGACACCACGCCTTCTCGTACCAAACCACAAAGGAACCAACATGAAAAAAAAGGAGGGTCGGCCGTGTTTGTGCAGTCCGGCCCTCTCAAGTTATTAGAAAACTATTGGTTTTAAACCACGAAGATCGTCAAGTTGGTATTCACGAACAAAATAAATAAATAAAATTAAAACCCCAACCTTGGTTTCAAGAGCGGAGATTGTTTGGAGGTTCGTCGAAGAGAAAACGTCTCGGTATAACCGTCGCGGAATGAGGCTACCTAGAAGGAGGAAGTCGCGTCGCGGGAACGGCATCATGGAAAGAGAGATGTTTCATAAGAACCATTGCGGAATGAGACGTCGCGTCGTGGATCGGTGTTGCGGATTCGGTCTTCGAGGACTCGGCGTTCTTCGACGGAGTTCGATGCGTTCTTCATGTTCCTCGTGTTCTTCGTCGAAGAGGATGAGGAAATCTAGCTTTCCTTAGCTTTTCTTCTCCAAAGGCTCCCAAGAAACTAAGAAACTAACACATAAATAAATTAAGCCTCACTTAATTTATAAACACCACAAAAGCTTTGAAATTCAAGAGTTTGAATTAACTAACCTCATTAAATCACACATGTTGTCAAATTAAATGAAGGGGAGTTAATGGGGAGTTGAAGAGTTGAGGAATATGAAGGGGTGGGGTTCGTGTGGGCCCCAACTCCTTCATAACTTACAAAGGAAAGTTGGGTCGTTACCCAACTTCCTCCCAAAGGATAAAAACACTTAGAGTAAAATAAAAATTGTTGTAAAATTTTTATTTTTAACTTCCACAATTTTTATCAACTTATCTCGTGTAAACGCAACTTCGGAACAGGAGTTCCTAAGCAATTACTGGCACTACGATTCCATCAGTGCCCTCGGAATTTGATTCCAAGCACCGGTTCAAAAGTTAGAAATTCCCGCTCATTCGATCACGGAACATACTCGAGCTAAACTTCGGAAATTGATTCTGGGTACACCAGACCTCGGATTCAGGCACCGTCAGAAACTGTGTTCTTGTAAAATTCCAAAGAAAATTAAGAAAAAAATTTCCCTGAAATTTCAGGGACTTTACATATGTGGATGATCATGAATAACCTAGGGTGAATCTAAGGTGTCATGGATTAATGAATTTGTTATAAGTTAGACATCCCAAAAGTGAATTTTAATGAATATGTGGTTCCCCATTATTTTCACGGTTTCTTACACAATGGTTTTTGGTTTTATTTAATAGAGGGAACCAAAAGGAATTGGGTTAACATTGAATTTGAAGGAAAATTTTGTGACTATGAGTAGAGAAATTGTGTAATTCATAGTGATAAAGATATTGTTATTATGCCAAATCATTCATCACGATATATAATTAACAATGTGAACATTAGTGGTATTCCTAAGTAATCAAATAAATAGAAGATTGACTTTTATGCATGTTATCATGGAGGGTAACATAGAGGAAGGAAGATGGAGCATTCATACATATCAAGAAGAAGGGAAGAAGAACCTTGAGGAATACCTCAAATGGAGGGGATTATGTAATCATTGTTGGTAAAAGGGTCATAGATTGTTAGACTGTAATGGAATTCAATTCCTTATCTGTGGAGCACATGGGAATTACCCAACTCAATGCCCTGACCTAGGTGGTTACTTCTAAATCAAGGAAGGACCTATTCCATGATAGTCATTGATGAGGATGAATTTAAGGGATTATTTATTGGAATTCAAGAATAATTTTGTTGAGGTACATTTATGGTATATTTAAAAATCAATGTGTTGGTCCATTGTGGCTTTCCATAATAATATAGTACCGGTAATAATGAAATGTGATTGAGATATTTTTGGAAAGAAAATGATATGCGCATAATTATGGGATAAGGAAAAAATAATATGATTGATTGTATTAATTATCTCATGACTAATATAAGGACAATGCGACATCATGGTTTGAGTATATTGAAATTTTGGGATTTGGGTATGTGGAAATAGTTAACTTTTGACGGCATTCATGTTTTCACTATGGTTATATGGTAATTCATGTTTAAATAGAATACATGATTACGGTATTCACATGTTTGTAATGTAACCAACAAGATATATCTTATGATATATGGGGGGGAAATCATGGTATTTACATTGTTGGAAAATGACATCCCTAGTAATCTTTTCTTTATACTATGAGATTGGACAGAAGTAGTTTTTGATAAGCCTAACGATTGGAATGGATTATGTTAGACATCAGATAGTATTATTTAAGGCTATAACATTTTGATATTATTTCTGAAATTTTATAATAATATATTTTAATAAAAATAATAACCCATAGGATGGAAGGCAACCCGTCGCTTCGGACAAGGATATAGAAATTGAACCCCCAACAGAAGTACGACCGGCCTTTATCACCTACCATTATCCTACATGAAGTCCATGTTTTGTAGAAATTAGTTTTATTTTATTAAGCTGTATGATAGATGAAGTATATGTCCTTTTTTGGAACCATATACATTTATCCTCACTATAGAAGGTCTTATGTAAATTTAATATCCTGTGCTAACAATTTTTGTGAAAGAGATAGATGAAATGACCTATCATTCTATCTCATGACATCTTAATACTACATGAATGACAAATTCAACTTTATTTATTTAATATATGAAGTGGAAATTGTTCAAGAAACGAACAACAGTGAGATTTTACCAAAATCAAGTAAGTATTTCTTTAAATTCAATTTCATCAACTTTAGGGAAATGATCTTGAAAACCAAAAATGTTGTCTTAATACCCTCATATCTGATGAATCAGATGGTACCACGGATCATCAAAAATTTATGGTTTTGTGATTGTTGGATTTTTCATATCCATTTTCTCTACCACTCACCATCAGAACATGATGGTTAAATTTTTATTCCATATCCATGTCTTCACCTATGTTTTCTTATGTGGAAACCCAGTGATGTGTAATTTTGGGTAACCATTACGTTGCATACATTACTTTTTAAAATTATTAATTTTATTTCATTTTACGATGTGGGTTTATATGAAAGAAACTTACAAGTAGTAAACGATTTATAACCCTGATGAATTTTGAGGGTGAAATTAAGTTTAAGGGGGGTAGAATGTAACACCTTGAGATTTTGTGAGAAGTAATCTTTTTAATTACTTTGATGTATTTTGTTGTATGCTACACCAATATTAGATTGTTCTATACACATCACTGTATTATCTTTTAGTGCACACAAGTGCTATTCTAGGATTATGTTGCACGCAAGAGCGACCTTCCTCGATATAGTGTGTTGAACTCAATACCGAGTTTCACTAAACAACGATATATTTTTTGAAATAGATGTTATGAATTTTATTATATAAATATTAAATTTTATTACATTACAATTCATCTTACACATATTCTAGAACATGGTATGAGAATAAAATAAATTTTTCAAGTAAAATAAGTATTATTGAAAAAAATGTAGTTTTAAAACCTTTTGATGGCGCACCCACATTAAATCCAGTTCTTGAAACACTGATGTGTTAAATTTGACAAAATAAAATTATTTATTTCAATATGTATATAAAAATTTAATTTTATTAATTTTTTAATATATTTCTGTTAATATTTATATTTTGATGCATAGTAAAAATATGCCAAATTTTAATTAAAAACAACCATTTTCATCAAGATAATTAATAGGGTTAAATTATTATATTTAATAGTTTGAAAGTATATATATAATATATTTTTAATATTTAATATAATTAAATTCATTGTCATTATTTTACATTGAATTCATAGGTAAAAACATTTCAATCTTTTGCAATGTTTTAACTTTAAAAACTAATTTTCTCAACAATGGGATTAATATTAAATTTAATACTAAAACTAATGTGTTTTGAATTTGGAAAAATAGATTCCACATCAGTAATCATTAGGTAAAAATTGTGTTAATAGGCTACGTTTTTTAAGACATTATGAATAGTAACTATGGTAATTTTTATTTACAATAGTTAAAGGTAAATTGGGTAATTAAGGGTAAGATAAGAATATAAAATTACCCTAAAACCTTCCAAAATTCTATTAGATGAATAAAAGTTGACCCTTATCACCTAAGGGTTGTAACAGATTCATTTCATTGACATTTGACCATGAAAATGATGTAATTATTGTTTAAAACAAAGAAAGTGACAACATGTCACTTTCTTATATCGAATAATTTTAATAATTTTAATTTACTAATAAAATTAATAAAACATCAAAAATAAATAGTTACCAGAAATCTAATAAAATTATATACATCATGTTAATTTGTTAATAATTTTTAGGGATCAAATAATTATCAATAATTGTGACACAATAGTGATGAAAAAATTGTTTATTTAGTGAAAAATCAATAATTCAGTTTTTATTAAACTAATAGTGACCATAAAATGCACAAGCACCGGACCAAAACTTATTAGTAGTGTACAAAGTAATCATAATCAGCCAATAGTATAATATTTGACCATTTGGAGCCTTATAAAAGTGATTATGACACTTAAATTATTTTATATTAAATGATGTCAATGTTGTCACCTTCATAATTTAATAAATATAACAATATAAATGTTGTGATTTTATGAAGATAAATTCATGTAAAAGTATACTTATGTAAGATATTTGATTTATCTACATCGTAGTATTTTATTTTTAATTTTTATGAAACAAATAAGTATATTAAATATTTATACAGGAATGTTGACGTAATTATTTTATTAAAGGAAATATCAAATAAATGTTTATAAAAATATTAAAAAAAAGTTATATAAACCAATTAACGTGATCCATGAATTTTTTAGATGAATATTTCAAGTTAGGAATCTATTAAATATTTTTTATAATATATCATCTTTGGGGATTTAATTTATATTCAAATAACTGAATAGTGTCAAAAGTAACACAATTTCTATTTTATAAAAATAACATATTAATTAAATTGGGTAAAAATCACAAAAATATTTAAAAATAATAAATTGAAAATTATATGGTTTTAAATGAAATAATTTATCTAGTTATGGATGATTAAAATAATATACGTAAGTATTTATAACAATTTAAAAATTATAATATTATTACCCCGAATAAAATTAAATTGATTAAATAAGTATATATCAAAATAATAAGGTTTAAAATAAACATAAAACATGTCTAAATTTTATTAGATGACAATATTACAACTCTATCACATAACATCTTCGAATTATTTATTTTTCAAGGATTTTAAGTAGGGTTTGGTTTTTTATTAATTAATATTTTTGAGGTTTCCAAAAGTGCCGCTCTCTTGTCATAAAAAAGGGAACCTCATCCCTCTCCTCCTCACATGATTTTCAGCTTTAAAGCTCGCCCAACCCATGCCTGTTACACTTTTCAGCATACCTAGTGACATTTTGGAGATTCTGGTCTTCTCAAAAGACCAACTCTATTCCCTTAAGAGGATGTTCAAAGGAGGAGCGTCGAAAAAGAGGTAATATCTTACACCGATTATTTCAAATTTATTTATTATTATACTTCCTATATATTAGTAATATAATTATAAAGTAATAAAATCAATATCAATAATATACTGATATGTTATTATAAATATTAAACAACCCTATTTCACCTTCATCCATCCTACTGAAAATGAAATCACCACGCGTGTATACTTACAGCTTACCGTCTCCATGCCGTGGTGTAATCTGTTTATCCACCACCACCATATTTGGATGGGTTTAATGGTTGAAATAATAATTATATATGATTATTATTATAGAATACTAATTATGAGATATTATATTCTCCAATTCCATTCAATATTTATGGGAACGATATCATCGCTCGTGCTTATGTACGGATTACCGTCTCCACGACGAGATCAGATTCAATCATCATGTTAACCATTCCAGAATGATTATAAAGTATATATAATAAATTATCATGAAATATATGAATTAATAATGATAATGGATTTATTTATGTGTTATTTAATTACTTTCATTCAATTTAATAAGGAAATAAAAATAGTGTTTATGCGTATGTACGGCCTACCATCTCCAAGAACAGTGTATTTCATTCCATTTATCGATCTAATATATATATATATATATATATTATATTCTGAATATATATATGATATATAAATCCTGTTTTATATTCTGGAAGTAATTAAACCTTGATATAAGTAATTATATCAAAACAACAAATCCAAACATCAACGATAAATGAAATGATTTTACAAAAAACACTGCTTTAACATGGAATTGACAAATGAACGACAAATATAAAGTCGTAAGTGGATTATATATGATACCATAAAGATTATTATGGTTCTGTTATGAGTTAATAATTTGTTTAATCCCACTATATTAGAGTCTAAGACACATAACGACGAAATTGGACCTAAGGTAAGGGATAATTATTCCAATCTTGTTCTTATCCGAGATTTTTTATTCATAAGTATTTACAAGGGTTATATTTATCATCAATGTACATGTTTTCAAAGAAATGTATTCATAAAATTTTTAATATTATTCCATGTTTTATAATGTCATTTTTACCAATTTTTTACTTTAACTACAATGAATGGAATGACTATTTCATTTGATTAGCATACGATGTACTTTTTGTCATTTCCGAAAAAGGTAGGAGGGGAATGTTTTTTTAACTTATACAACATGAACAGATTTTTACTGTTTTATAACACATTATTTTCATGAATTCTCCTGTGAAATATATCATGATTATTTTCAACTAAATCCTTTTCTTTTAAATTTTTATGTCCTTTTGAGAAAAGAAAATGATTTTAAAGAAGAAATGATATTTTCCTCATGAATTAATTTCAAGTGTTTTAACAAAACTATTTTCCATCTAATATGACATTATTTAATAAGTTTATGTTTCAAATATAATGTCTCAATTTTTTAAATGGTTTGATTTTTCTTATGAATAAATGATGTCAATTTATTTTATATGGATTATGTTATGATGGGATGATGTTTATGAAACTCATTTTATTCTTTGTGTTAAGATGAATGATTTATGTTTATTTAATGGAAAACATAATAATGGATTCATTATTAGATGGGTGGGACCTATATATCCCTCAAATGCATTTGGTAATGATTTATATCTCATGATATAGACATGTCTGGAACGACATGGAAAATATGGTTCAGTAATACAATGCTAGAACGACAAGTAACCCCAGTTCATTAATGGACCTTTTCCACTACGATGGTCTTGGCCGAAATGCCTTCGCTACTATGGAAATCATATCATGTGCTTAATGGTTTTCCAAAATTATATGATTTATTCCCATTATATTTTATTATGATTAATGTCCCTTTTTTATCTATGCCTTTTGTAGTGCCAAGATTTTTGTCATTACTCAAGACTTTGATGTTTTATGTTCATGTTTTTACATTCAAATATTTATGAATTGTTTTATTTTTTCCATGTTTACCCTTAAAAAGCATTTGAGCTCACCCTTTTTATGTTTTCTTTTCCCCAGGGTGTAAAGGAAGGTTTTAGGTATGAAGAAAGTGGAAGATCATTAAGGGAGATGTTGATAATCATTCACCATGATTAGAAGATTTTGTTTTGAGTTTCCAAAGACACTAAACCATTATGATCCATGGGTGTTTGTTTTTGTTATGTATTAAGTATTCCACAAAAGTAATGTAATTTCCATGTACATCAAGCTTGGGTCTTTACATTTGGTATCATAGGAAAGGTTCAGTTAACCTTTGGAAACTAGGATGTGAAAACATTAGTGAGATCCATATAGATATTTCTATGGTATGTCATGCGATGTCCATAAGGTTTAGTATAACTATAGGTTACCATCCTAGAAATATGATGATGATCATGAATAAACTAGGGTAAACCTAATTTGTCATTGATTAAAGAATCTGTGATAAGATATACATCCCATAAGTGACTTTTTATGATTATGAGGTTCCTCATTATTTTAACTCTTTCTTACACATTGGTTTCAGGTTTTAGTTAATGGAGGGAACTAGAAGTTATTGGGTTAACATTGAATCTAATGGAAAAATTGTAGACTATGAGCAGTGTAATTGAGTAATTCCTAGAGAGAAAGATATTGTGATTAGGCCAAAACAGTAATTAAAATATATGATTAACAAGGTGAACTTTAGTAGTATTCCTATGCAATTAAATAAAACGATGATGGAATTTTATGCATGTTCTCATAGAGAGGAAGATAGAGGAAGGAAGATGAAGCTTTTTATATATCTATAAGAAGGTAAGAAGAAACATGAGGAATACCTTTAATGGAGGGGAAGATGTTATCTATGAGAGGAAAAGTGTAATATTGTGAAAAAATTTTATGGAGTTCAATGTCTTATTTTTGGAGAACATGGCCATTACCCAACTCAATTCCCTGACATAAGAGGTTACTTCTAAATCAAGGAAGGACATATTCAATGCCAATAATTAAAGTGGACTAATTTAAGGGCTTATGTATTGGAATTCAAGAATAATGTTGTTGATGTACTTTTATGGTATATTGAAATATCTTTGTATTGGTCCACTGTGGTTTTTCAAAAGAATATGGTACTGGTAACCATGAAAAGTGATTGATATATTTCTGGAAAGCTAATGATATGTGCATAATGAAGGGATAAGGAGGAAAAAATATGATTCATAGTATTAATGAGCTCATGACTGATATAAGGACAAAGAGACATCATGGTTTGAGTATATAGAAATTTAGGGATTTTGGTATGTGGAAATTGTTATATTTTGACAGCATTCATTTTTTCACTAGGGTTCTATGTTAATTCATGTTTCAATAGAATACATAATTAAGGTATTCACATGTTTGTAATGTAACCTATAGGATATATCTTATGATTTATGGGGGATAAATGATGGTATTTACATTCTTGGTAGATGACCTCTTTAGTAGTCATTTCTTTTTACTATGAGATTGGACATAAGTATTTTGGATAAGAATAAAGATTGGAATGGATTATGTTTGACATCATATAGTACTGTTTAGTTCTATAACTTTTTTATATTATTTTTGAAATGTTTTAATAGTATAGTTTTAGAAAAATGACAACTCATAGGACAAGGGACAACCCGTTGCGTCAGACAACGTTGCGGGATTCGAACCCACAACCGAAGTACGATAGGACTTTATTTCCTACAACTTGCCTACAACAATTCCCCCTTTTGTAGAAATTTTTTTTATTTAATTAAGTGGTTTGATAGATGAATTATAATTCGATTTTTGGAACTATATATGATTAACCTCAAAATATATTGTCTTACTTATATTTAATATCTTGTGCTATCTTTTTTTGTGATAGAGACAGATGGAATGACCTATCATTCTATCGCACGATATCCTAATACTTCTAGAATGAAAAAATCAACTTCATTTCTTTATGACATGAAGTGGAAATTTTTCAAGGAATGACCAATAGTGAGATTGTTCCAAATTGAAGTAAGTGTTTCTTCAAATTGAAATTCTTAAACTTTAGGAAAATGATCTTGAAAACCAGAAATTATGTCCTAATACCCTCATATCCGATGAATCAGATGGTTCCTTATATCATCACAAATTTAAGGCTTTGTGATTTTGGGATTTTTCATTGCGATGTTCTATACCACTCTCCATCATAACATAATGTTTATATTTATCTTCCATATACATGTTTTCACCTATGTTCTCCTATATGGAAACCTAGTGATGAGTTAATTTGGTAACGTTACATTTCATACATTACTTTTGAAAATTATTTTTTTGTATTCCTTTTTATGATGTTGGTATCTATGAAATAAACATAGAAGTAGTAAACGATTTTAGTACCCTGATGAATTTGGAAGGCGAAAATTATTTTAAGGGGGGTATAATGTAACACCCCTATATTTTATGAGAAATATACAATTTAATTATTTTTATGTCTTGTTTTTTACACAAAAACAAGAGTATCTTGTGCTATATGCAACACCATATTAGCTTGTAGTACACTCAAACACTATTCTTGGCTTATGTTGCACGCAAGAGCGACCTTCCTCGACAGAGTGTGTCGTATGCAATACCGAGTTTCACTAAACAATGATATATTGTTTTGAACTAGCCATTATGAATAGTATTAACAACATTTTAAATTTTATTACATAATAATTCATCATTCAAATATTATAGAACATGGTATGAGAACAAAATAAATTTTTCGGGTAAAATAACTATTTTTAAAAAAAATTCATTTTTGCAACCTTTTGATGGTGCACCGACTTTAAATCTAGTTTTTGACACATTGATGAGTTCAATTTGACAAAATAAACATATTCATTACAATAAGTATATTTAAACTTTCTTTGGATAATTTTTTAAAATTTTTTTGTTTACTATCATATTTTGAAGAATAGTAAAAATACAGTAAATTTTAATTAAGAACAACTTTTTTCATCAAGATTATTTATATGGTTAAATATTTATATTGAATGTTTTTAAAATATAAATAGAATATATTTATACCATTTAATATAATTAAATTAATTATCATTAATATTACATTGAATTAATAGGTAAAAATATTTCAGTCTTTAGCAATGTTTTAATTTTTAAAACCCATTTTCTAAACAGTGGGATTAAATTTAAATTAAATAATGCAAATTCTGTGTTTTAAATTTTGAAAAATGGATTCCATATTTGGAATCAGTAGATCCAAATTATGTAAAGAGGCTTCTTTTTAAATTTATACATTATGAATAGCAACTTTGGTAATTTTTATTTACTAATGTTAAAGGTAAATCAGGTAATTAAGGGTTAAAATAAGAATATAAAATTACCCTAAAACCAGCGAAAATTATTTTGGATGAATAAAAGTCGACACATATTACCTAATGGTATGAATGCATCCATTACATTGAATTTTGACCATGAAAATGATGTAATTATTATTAAAACCAAAGAAAGTGACAACATGTCACTCTCTTAAATCTTATAAGTGTAATAATATTAATTTACTGATAAAATTCAAAAAACATTGAACATAAATAGTCACCAGAAATATAATAAAATTATATACATCATGTTAATTTATTTTTAATTTTTAGGGATTAAAAAATTGTCAATAATGGTGACACAATAGTGATCTAGATATTTTTTACTAATTGAAAAATCAATAATATAGTTTTTATTAAACTAATAGGGACCATAAAAGGCACAAAAACCTGACAAAAACTCATTTTTCGTTTAAATAAAATTCATAAGAATACAATGGTCTAATATTTGACTATTTTGAGCCTTATAAAAGTGATTATAACACTTATATTATATTATTTTAAATGATTTCAAAGTTGTCTCCTTCATAATTCAATAAATATACCAATTTAAATGTGGTAATTTTAAGAAGATAAATTCTAGTAAAAGTATTATTATTGAATTTATTTCATTTATCTACATCATAGTATTTTACTTTTAATATTTATGGAACAAATAATTAATTTAAAATAATTAGAAAAAAAATATTGCAGTAATTATTTTACTAAATAAAATATCAAATAAATGGTTTTAAAAATAATAAAATAAACATTATACGAAAAACAAATGTTCTACATAAAATTTTTAGATGAATATGACATGTTAGGAATCTATTAAATATTTTGGTTCTAATGTATATTCTGTTTTTATTTAATTTAAATTCAAATAATTTAACAGTGTCAAAATTTACACTATTGATATTTTATAAAAATAACATATTATTAAATTGTATCAAAAAAATATGTAAAAATTAAAAATTGAAAATTATATTTTCTATAATGTAATATTTTATCTAATTATGGAAAATTCACATAACATAAGTATGTATTTATAAAAATTTAAAAATTAGAATATTATTACCGCAAATAAAATTAAATAGATTAAATGAGGATAAATCAAAATGATAAGGCTTAAAATAAACAGAAAACATGTCTAAATTTTATTGGTTGAGGATATTACAACCCTATATCATCTCATATTCATATTTAGTGATATTTGGTGGTTTCTATGTGGGGTTTGATTTTTTTTATTAATTAATATTTTTGAGGTTTCCAAAAGTGCCCCTCTGTTCTCTTATAAAAGGGCACCTCATCACTCTCCTCCTCACACCATTTTTATCCTCCAAGATCTTAAAACCCCTGAAAATTACTCTTCTCAAAATCCTCAGTATCATTTTGGAGATTCTGGTCTTATCAGAAGACAAAATCTATTCCATTAAGAGGATGTTCAATGGAGGTGCTTCGAAGAAGAGGAAATCTCTTCTACCGATTCATTCATGTTTTGTTATTCTATTACTTATGCTATATGAGTTGTTAAATTATAATGTAATAACATAAGTATATCTAATATACAGATATGTTATTATAAATATTAAACAATTATATTTTACCTTCTATCCATCATAAAGAAAATGAAATCACCGAACGAGTGTACGTACGGCTTACCGTCTCCACGCCATGGTTTAATCTGTTTTCCACCACCACCATACATGGATGGGTATAATGGTGGAAATAATAACTATATATGATTATTATTACATCATACTGATTATTAGATATTATCCACTCCAATTCCACTCAATAATTATGGGAACGATATCATCACTCTTGCGTACATACAGATTACCGTCTCCACGACGTGATCAGACTCATTCTCCATGTTAACCATTCCAGAATGATTTAAAAGTATTTATAATAAATAATCATGAAATATATGACATAATAATGATACTGGATTTATTTATATGTTATTTACTTACTTCCATTCAATTTAATAAGGAAATAAAAACATCGTTTATGCGTACGTACGACCTACCGTATCCAATAATAGTGTATTTCATTCCATTTATCGATCTATTATATATATTATATTCTGAATATATATATGATATAGAAATATTTTCTTACATTTTAGATGTAATTAAATCCTGATATATGTAATTATATCAAGAACAACATGTCCAAACACGTACGATAAATGAAATAATTTTACCCAAAACAACACTTTAACTTGGAATTAACAAATGAATGTGTAATATAAAGTCACATATGAATCATATATGATGTCATAAATATTATTATGGTTCTGTTACAAGTTAATATTATGTTTAAACCCACTATACATGATTCTTGAACACATATGGATGAAATTGGACATAAGGTAAGGGATAATATTCAGATCTCATTCTGATCCGAGATTGTTTATTCACAAGTATTTACTGGGGTAATATTTATCAACAATGTCCATGTTATCAAAGAAATGTTTTCATAAAATGTTTACTATTCTTCAATGTTTGTTTAATGTCAATTTTACCCCATTTTTACTATTACTACGATGAATGGAATGAATAATTCTTTTTTTACCATATGATGTACTATTTGACTTTTCTGGCAAAAGTACGAGGACAATGTTTTTTTAACATATACGGCATGAACAGATTTGTACGGTTTCATAACATATTATTTTCAAGAAGCATCCTGTACAATATTTTATGATTATTTTTAAAAAAATCATTTTCTTTTATAATTGCATGTCATTTTGAGAAAATAAAATGCATTTGAAGAAGAAAGAATATTTTCCACAAGAATTCATTTCATGTGTTTTATCAAAACAAAATTCCATATAAGATGACATTATTTAATGTGTTTATGTTTCAAGTATAATTTATTTATTATTTTCATGTTTTGATTTTTCTAATAATGAAATGATATCCATTTGTTTTATATGGATTATGTTATGATGGGATGATGATTCTGAAACCCATTTTGGTCTTTGGGTTACTATGTATGATTTATGATTATTTTTTGGCACACATAAGAATGGTTTCATTATGAGAATGGTGGGACCTATATCTCCCTCCACTTCATTAGGTAAATAGTTATATCTCATGAGATAGACATGGATGGAATGGAAATAAAACCTATTTCAGTAATACAAGGCTGGAATAACAAGTATAACTTTTTCAGTAATGGACTTTGTCCACTATGATGGTCTTGGTAGCTAGGTCTTGGCTATTATGGAAAACTCATCATGTGATTAATGGTTTTACACAATTACTTGTTTTATTCCCATTATATTTTATCATCACTAATGTTCCATTGTGATCTATGACTTATGTACTTCCATGGATTATGTCATTACTCATGATTTCGATGTTTTATGTTCATGTTTTTACGTGCAAATGTTTATGGATTGTTTTATGTTCTCCATGTTTACCCTTACTAAGAATTTGAGCTCACCATTTTTATGTTTTCTTTTCTGCAGGGTTTAATGAATGGTATTAGTTAAGAAAACAAAATCAAAAGATCTTTAAGGGAGATGTTAAAGATCTTTCACCGTGATTAGAAGATTATGATCCATGTTTCCAAAGACACTAAACAATTACGGTCCTTGGGTGTCTATTTCTTTATGTATTAAGTATTCCAAAAATGTAATGTAATGTCCATGTACGTAAAGCATGGGTATCTACATATACTATAGAGATATAGAGGAGATCAATACTCTTAAAATAATTACCTACAATCTTACTATCATCAATTTAGGGTTAAAAGGGAAACTATTTCCAAGACATATTTCCATGTATGAATTAAACATGATGCTTTTATTAAGATTACATTTGGACACTTGAATGGTGTATATATCATCATGGTTAAAAAAATAGTTTTCGAATACAACCTTTATAAATTTTCTATTATATATATCGAATAAATTCTTTAATATTCAAATATGATTGGAGACAATGAAGATCATTTGTAGATTTTTTTAAAATACATTTTGAATTGAGATAATCTTTTCCAAATTAAAATAGTGTGTATTATAGAAAGATAATATATCATTATTTTTAATTGTAACCATATGTAAGAGATTATTAGTAGATCCACCAAAGATCAATGTTGTAGAACAATGGTATAGACCCGCCACTATAAATGAGAACTATATTTTTCATGAGTTAACATTACATTATTAATGTTTTGTGAAAAATCATTCATGGAAATAAAATTATTCAACAATGTGAATATGGAAGGGATTGTAGTTCATTTAAAAAATAACCGTTAATAAGGTTTCAAGGAACAAAAATATATTTTTGTAGTTACACCTATTAATACATCACCCTCTGGTGGGGAAGGGATTGCAGTGTAAAGCGATTCATTGAAAAATGTTATAGATTTTATACTTCTTCAGAACGATATGATACATTCATGGTCATCAATCCAATTAATGATGAATGGGAGAAATTAATGAACACATGATTTATATATGAGAGTGGTGATCATTTCTTTAATGATTTTGTGACATTAACTCTAAAGATAATAGTGTAATATATATATATATATATCCTTAAAAGTATATTGAAATATATATTCAAAAAGAATTAGTTGAACATGCACAAAATTAAATGGTTAGACTTGATAAAATTTGAATGATTACTCCACATATTATCAATTGTGTAGAGAAATACAGTGGATATTTAGTTTGGAAAGAAATTAAATACTAATCTATCCATGATGAATATTGAATACAATTTAATACTCTTGAATTTTCAGATATTGAATCCATAAATATTCAAGTGAAGTGATAAATTATATGTTTTCTAAAAGAATTGTCAACCCAAACATCATGTAATGATCAAATAAAATAGAAATTAGTTTTTGAGATTTAAAAAATGGTTTTAAATTTTTATTTTTATTTTTGATAATTATGGATTTAAATGTTTTTGTATCCCATATTTGTGTCATATAAATAAAATCAAGTGGTAAATTTTGTAAAATTCATAGAACTCATCATTTTCTATTGACCTGAGAAACAAAAACAAATATAGTTATATAAAAATAATCTTTTGGTGGTATAGTATGAAGGAAAAAATTGAAGAATAAATATCATGAATCATTGGTTTCTAGTATGTAATGAATTAACAACAAAATACTAGGTTATTCTAAATCCATTACATATAACAATATGGAAATGAATGAAAATCCCAATGGAGATCATCATAGAAATCCCCAAAACATATATTTTCCATAATACTATTTTCGATATAGTTAATAGTTTTAAGAATTAAATGAATTTTATTATTGTCAAATAATTTTTAACACTTGAATAAGTCACCAATATATAAATAATAAAATTATTAATGCTTTGTAGTGTACCACATTCCAATGTATATGATCATTAACCAAGGTCTTCCTTGAGGATATAGTTAAGTCATAAAAATGTGTTAGAGGTAGATATTTGTTTCGTTGCCATATATCATCCATAGAAATAATTTCTATGTAAATGAACCATTTAGAAACATGAGGATATATTGAGATATTATTCAATTGATTTCAAAAGATTTTTCGATCAAAACCTTCCCTTAGTAGTGTTATCAAATAAAAAATATCAATTATAGTATTCATAGGAAAAAATATGATGGCCTGTATGGGATGATATTTATGACTCTAGTATAGTGGTGTAATTTTAGAGAGATGAGGAGGATATGTTATAACCTTGTTTATGAAATTATAGGTATGGTTCAAGCCATTTAATTGGGTATTAATGTGGCATAAATTCAATAGAATAGTTATCAATATAATCATAGATGATATCTAGAGTTTGAAATTCAGGATATACTTTTCAATTAAATATTTATATGTACCCAAGTTATGATGTTTGGGATGAAAGGAAATACGAGCCATAGACACATCATTTCCTTTGAGATCATTTATCTTTTTGGGGGACCAACCAGTCTTTTAGCACTCCAATCAGACTTCTCTTATGTTCACAATGATTTACACTTATCGATTTTGAGTATGTTCATAATAGAACCATCATAGGTGATGAGATGGGATGTTATACAACTATAACATGACTTTTTGTATAACGATAAGCCTTTGGAAACATTAAATCAAATAGAAAAATGTTTGAGAAATAATCCCCCCTATGTAGTTAATTTTATTTGTTGAAAAAATATTTTTTTAGTGGTTACATGGGTACCATATGATGTGATGGGAGAAAACACCCACATTTTTAATATCCATAATATCATATTTTGGGGAGAAAAAACTTTTTAATTGTGTATAATGTATGGACTTGAGTTTTAATAAAACATTTCACTTTAAATAAATACTATGAATGATTTTTTCTATATAAACAACACAAAAAATTATATAATTGTATTGTAGTCATATAAATGGGATGTATAAAAAATGGAAATTGAATTATTATTTATATATATATATTAGAAAAGGAAGAAAAATATTTTTTGCATTTAAATTTTGTATCTAACTGTATATTTATGAATTTGTTAATTTTTTTCACTAAAATTTAAATACCATAATAATTAATCTATATTAATATGAATATATTATTCATTATAAAATAATTTTTAAATTAATTTAAATGAATAGTTAATATACCCAAAAGTTGGATCCTTATAAAATATTTCGTTCATTGTAATTAATATTTTATTTAATAATTTAATTTTTATATTCTAATATGTGTAATTTTCAAAAATAACATCATATTTTAATTTATGATTGTAGTATTTACTAAAGATTAATCATCTATATTAGACAAAAAATATTAATTATTAGGTGAATACAAAAAATACAGTTTTTACAAATGACTTGATTTTAATGACATTATAAGTATATAAGTATTTATTAGACATTCATCGAAACTTCTTATATGAAAAAATAAAATTTAATAATTTAATTTTTAAATGTTAAAATATTGGTGTTAATTTTAAAAACAATATATTTAATTTTAAACCAATTATAATTTTTCTTCAAAAATCAATTTTAATACATTATGAATTTATTATTTGAAAATGAATTCATATCACTATAAAATACCGAATCAATAAAAATCAATTTAAAATATTGAATCATTTTATAGAAATAATATTATAATTACCATTTTATTTTTGGGAATAAGGGATAAGTTACCTTGCTAATAACTGGTTAACGTGGGAAAAACCAAAATGAAAATAATGGAGTATCCTAATAGGTAATGGGATGATCGTGTTAATAAAAAGTCTTTAATTTAGTGGATAAGTTCTGTATCAACATCATTTCTTCCCATATACATTTTTTTCAATTTTGGATCAATATTCCATATGGAATCCTAAATTATTATTAAATAAAAATTAAATTTCATAGAACAAATGACATGATATTTTAACATTTAGATTCTTGGATATTAGGAACATAATATATTAAAACAATAAAATTGTCCTAATACTAGTGAAATAATTATTCATGGGTTCAAACTATGTTAATTTTATTAAATTTCATTTTTGGGGGCACATATCAAAGAAAAGGGTTGATCATTAGACTGTTAAGTGAATATGAAAGGGATTCATTAAGCATGTGATCATGAAGCATATAAATAGGAAAACAGGGCATAAAAATAAATTATAATCAACAATACATGAGATATATCATAATAAATTGAAAATTAATCAAAACCTAAAAATGTGACTATAACGTTTAATTTATAAATTCAAACACATATCACTGGGGTTTATCACACACGGGTCATAAAAAAATTACAGAGGTTTTTTACTGATATATTATAAAACATGTAATATATAGGTACAAATTATTTTCCCTTCTCATTGGATATATTTATAAGAGAAATATCCTTATATATAAATTTCATGTGATCCATATTGATCATAATATATCCTGATTTCAATACCATGGAGAATAATGTATGAGTTTCATATAAAATCATTGAGTACATAAGAGCTTAAAGGCATGACCATAATATCATTTTAACCAACGTAATGGGAATATTGGATTGATATATATAAATACATAAATTTTATAATTATATTAACAATAAGGTGAACACCAATGGATAAATAAATTGTTTATGTATTTAAAATATATGAATATCTTATCTAATAGTGAGAAAATTAAAATTAAATTCAGTAACATGATATGTAAAAAAATTGGATTTAGAAATGGATTAAATAATATAAAATTATAACCTCAATTGGTAAAATATTATTTCAGATGTAATTTTATGATAAAAATAATATTAATAGAGTTAAACATACCCTTTAACAGATATACACAAAATCCAATCCTCGAATGGAAAACAAGGTGATAAGAATTCCCTTACATTCAATGGTTGTTCCTAAATCATGATGATGGAAATGTAGGTTATCAAGGACACATTATAGGGGGTCTATTGGATTATAAATTAATATAACATAATCTAGGATGTTTTATGAGTGAATGGGAAAGTTAAAATGTGGTCTTATTTCTGGTAATGTGACGAATT
The DNA here is from genome assembly GCA_963277665.1 of Viscum album. Lineage (NCBI taxonomy): Eukaryota > Viridiplantae > Streptophyta > Magnoliopsida > Santalales > Viscaceae > Viscum > Viscum album. The sequence goes on along the minus strand of OY728150.1, from coordinate 1,391,097,301 downwards.
ATTTAATAATTTCCAAATATAGGTCTTAGAAATATAGGTTGTGGAAAATGAAAATCCATTGGATTATACAACCATTTTTGAATTGGAATTTGGGTCACATTTTTTGATATTTTAACACATTATAACTGAACACTATTTTTTAATAATCCTCTAGACATGGAAATGTTGATATTCAAAAATTAATGTTGTCAAAATAAAAGTTTCCATTTTAAAAATTACAAAGTCGCGAATAGGTTTGAAAATTTATTATAATTTATTATATAAATTATATATGTAAAATAAAAATATTTTAGTTCATGGATTCTATTTAATTAATTGAAACATAATTATGAAAAAATATTGAATTCCTAAAATATATTGACAACCAAAAAGTGTATTTTTAATATTTAATAAAATCAATTTATTGAAAAAATGCTAAAAAAATCCAACGAACCAAATTTTATTTTTATTATTTCAATTATTATATTATTTAATTGAAAAAATTCTCTAGATATGACAAAATATATTTTTTAAATATAAACACCTTGGATTATAGAATAACAGTATTTTTTAAAACTGTCAAATTTTTAATACTTATAAAACAATACACAAACATTATAAAAATATTTTATCTTTTATATTAATGTAAAAGTGTTTTAAAATAAAATTTAATTAAAATTAATATTATTTATAATAAAAATGATTATTTAAAAAAATTATATATTTTAAAAAATATAATAGAATTTTGTTTTTTCTATCCAACAACCATTTTATCATATTGATATTTGGAAAAAATATATTTTATTTAAAAAAAATATTTTCAAAATGGGATTTATGGAATAGAAAATTTATTTATAAAAATGAAATTACATTGTACATAACTATGGTCTGGACACATAACCCATTTTACACATGTGTACTCATTATGGGTAATGTGTTCAGTAGTGGTAGCTCCATGGTGGGACTCGTCTTACAGTGGACAAGTGTCATTCTCCAATAACAATAAATTCGCAGGCATATAATTCCAATCATGGATCATTTCTAGCTGATCGGATTGGGATTGAATATGGGAAATCCCCATTGACACTACCTCCCTCCCAGGTTCTAATGAATGGGCATAAATGGATATAACTATACTGGATGGGGCCTTTATTTACACTTTTAGCATCAATTGTCGTTTATCATTACTACATAAAAACATAAATTATAACATTAAAATTATTATCAAGGTGTATTATTATCAATAGTCAAATAGATATTTTTTTCATATTGACTAATGTTTATATTTGACCGAAGGTCATATTACTCATCCTACAGTCACATTTCTTCCTATAAAAAATTTCATCATTTCACTCAATATTCACTACAATTTCTTATAAGCATATATTTTTATTTTATAAGCTGTAGGTTAGTTTGCAAATATTATTTTCATTTCTATAGTGTTGGATAAGGGGTAGATAAATCTAGATGATTAGGGTGATTGATATTTTCCCATTATAGATTTTCTATTTTATATTATTTCTATAATTGTAATGGTTGGAATTTCCATTGGTTTCTTAGCAGACTAAAGTATTGATCATTAATAATGAAAAATGTTTTTCTTATTATTCTATAGTTTTTATGTGATTAATAATATATATAATAACACACATTTTCTTATGAAACAAATAACATTAAATACTGATGGGTAATGTAATCTTCTACACTTTATCAATTTAATCCAAAAATTTTATTCTCACATATGGATTTGATTATAGGAATGGTTACAGTTGTTTCACAATTTCTTCTGGATCCCATGTCACATCATTATTCATAAGGTTACACTTAAAAAATTTAAAGGTTGAGTTTCCTTATTGTGTAGACATTTTTTTGGGTTCAAAGATCTCCACAGACTACTCCACAGAAGAGGGGTCATGTTCTTGAAGTACCACATGTGGATTCATTACATATGAGGGATCATGATATTAGTTACTCATGATAGGTAAGAGGAATATATCATAAAAATGATCTTTATTTCATGGATGTTCTATCTAATAGGCCACTAATCTTTTGGAATCAAATATTGAAAAGGAGAAAATGTACGTAGGTCAATGCTTCCCTTTCCTTCAAAACTACACGAATCTCTTCTATGGTGATATATGAAATAATTTTTTTTATATAATAAAACTCATACACCCTTCAATAGTTATTTGAAAATATCATTCTTCATCCCCAAGACTTTATCATATGAAATTGGAATTCATTAACCCTGTTTGTTTGCTCATGTAGAATATTTAAACCAAGTATCATTTTCCCACCTACATAATCCGATCAATTAGAAGATATAAATCACTAACCATAGAGAAGAGAATAAGTTTCAATTTTAATACATTAGTGGAATATGATTTTTATGAGAAAAAAAATCATAGTTGGTGATGATCCCATCGAACTTCAAATTTAGTTGATAATTTTCCTATTATTTCCTCAAGTGTCTAAAAAGTACTTTTAAATTCACTATCATTTTGGGGTGATAAGGAATACTAAAATTTATCTCTATACTCATATCATGTTGAATACTTCCATATAATTTATATAATAACATTGGATAATGATTATAAATAATTTAATGTGTCACCCCATCCATCCCCACAACTTCTTTTATTGATATATTTGAATGTTTTTAAATAGACAAATCTTCTAGAGTAGTGATATAGAACAAGAAATTTGAGTTATACCGATGAATTTGTAGAATATTTTCCTAAAAACTATGGCTATATATAACGTAAATCCACAAGCCTAAATACTTAATTTTGAATATCACCAACCCCTCAGACTTACTCATTCCCATCACCTTCCTTCACTCGCAATGCCTCGGTATTGCTCCCTCCTCTAGGATCCCTCCCCCGTGATCTCTCCCCCCTCCTCTTGGGTGGACTCCCCACATCCCTGTTGACGCGGCTCCGGTATAACCACTCCACCTTCCCACTAACATGAAAACCCTTCGTCCCAATCTATATGTCTCTAACGGCCCCTCACCTCACCGAAACCCCCTTCCTCCATCGTTTCTCACTTCCACTCAATGCTACTCTGACGCGGCTACACCACCTTCTGTAGTATTCTTTCTATTTGGCCCCCGAACCTCCCAGAGATCTTTCTCCTCTAATGTGGCCACCCCACCTCCATCCAATTTATTATATAGAATTTATTTTATTTTTTATCATCGACCTCTCGGATTTTCACTAGAAATATTTATTTGTTTCAATTGGATATCTTCTCAATTGTAAGATTTTTTCTAGATAGTGTTTAGTTTTTTACTTATTTCATTGAGTTAAATTTCTTTTAATTCGTCCAAATTTTGAAATGGTTTTCTTCACTATATTTTTCGTGATACAATTTTTTTATTATAATAATTCATTGACAAAATTTATTAATCCAAATCATGATCCTTTGTATCCATAATTTACATTTACATTATTTATTAGGTAAACTACTAACTAAATTAGATGTTATTTTTTAGCAAATTCAACCCTTGGATTTCATTACCGGTTTTATTGTAACGACCCAAAGTTTCATTAATAGAAAATCCCTCTTGATCTAGTTAAATGTTTCTTTATGAAAAATGTTTTTATAAGATGTCAACTTCTTTAGTTTTACGTTAAGATTTGTGACCGTTACTTTTATATCCGTTGAACAGTGATCATCTGAGTAGTATAAATATAAGGCTTTAACGAACCCATTTCTAATCAGACAAAGGAAGCGATGGCCTCATCCAGTAGAATTGCCCCTTACGAAGCCCATTTGTCAGATATAGAAAAAGAGGTGGCATCTTTGGGCTTTTACCTTGACCAAGACCAAGCTGAGCTTCATCAAGTCAAGCTCGAACGTGGTCGCCTACGGGAAAAGTGGATGATGATTGAAATTACCACTCGAGCGATGTTATCCGAGCCACCCCAAGAGTCTGTCACCATCGCACACCTTACACTTTGGTCTTATGTGGCTATTTTAATGGGTTATGTAACAAATAAGTAGCACCATGTTCATGTACATTATTTTTGTATATAATAATGAATATAATTTCTAGTTATTTTTGATACATTGTAAATAGTTTTTAAAGTACAAATGCTGTTTTTAGTTATTATTTAATTAAGAATTATATTTTATTAAATTAAAGGATTTTTGAATTAAATAATATTTTAATAAAATATTATTATTAATATTAGACTAATTTTTATTAAATATAAATGATCATATAAATTTATGAATGGAATTAAATTTTATATTAAGGTTTGAAAGCCATTTCTGTCAAAACCCATGAATTTTTTTATAAATTTCGGTTATTATTTTAAAAGTGAAAATTCACATATTTAGAAAATTATTTAGATAAAATAAATATTATTTTTGGAATCAGGACATCGAAATTATCCAACGGTGAATTTTTCATAATTTTCTGAGACAGTCAAATTTTTGGGTAAAAATTAAATACCATTTAAATATATAATGTGTTTTATGACATCATAATGACCCAATGGTGATGTAATAAAATACCATAATCCTTAAGTTCGGCCAATATGTGTTTTATCATTAAAATAGTGAGTTTTTGGGTTTGTTTGACTTACTTTTCAAAGCATTAATGGAGCCCTCAGGACTTATTCAACACTTTGCCTTTTTAAATTTATTTCCATGGGAGTGTGACTCACCTCCACATAAGCAACCCTAATTTTTTAATAAGTTCGGAGCTTGGGCTTGTAAAATATTTTTTTCCTCTTTCCTTTTCCAGAAACCATGGTCAAATACCATGGGATGGTTTGTGGTTTGGATTATTTTAATATAAGGGGTCCCAAAACTAAATAATTAAGAATTCCCTCACCTGTCATATATAAACCCACCCAAGCTCCCACATCCTCCTCACTAAAAGCCCTTTGAGTTCGTCCAACATCATCCCTACTCTCTCTAGAATCATCTCATGGTTCCCCAAGCTCCCAAGAAGCCTCTCACAAGCCTCTCTCTAGCCATTGGAAGCACACTTCCAAGTAAGGGTTTTTTCATCCTTTCTCATTTTTGTCAATTTTCATTAAGTTGTATTGCCCTTTTAATTTCAATTATGAATGTTGGGGTATGGTTTCAAACCTCCCCCATACTTCCCTCTTATTGTTTTAATGATGGGATAACCCTTTCTCTCTCATTAAATGCATCCGATGTACACCCGTTACTATGCCGAAATTCTGAAAGAAACCTTTTTCTCCTCTTTTATATTCAAGCAATAATTTTGTATCATTAATCTAAATTTCTTTTCAATTGTTGAGACATGTATGTATATTACCTCCTTACTATCCATTACATGTAAATATGATGAGGAACCCCTTTCACTCTCATCAACCTTTTTTATGAATTCTTATGTCACGCCGTTACGCTGCCGAAATCACACCGATTTTCTAAGCCAATATCATTGTGTAGTGAATACCATTCCCATTTCTCCATCAAGGTTATTCACCTTTATGCACATTTTCTTATTGATTATAAAGTTTCATGTATGAATTCCACATTCCTTTATCATGTAATAAATGATTATGTTTTATGAATCCATGTTTTATGATCCATACGGCACACTTATGCATGAAATGAAATGTATAAGAAGGGTGCACCCTTTATAGCGCTCCAATGCATTGGGTAAAGTATAGTATCATGATACATCATGTGCAATGAGTTTTTACTCATGCTAGTTCAAGTGCAACGAGGGTTTACTCGTGATTCAAGTGCAATGAGGGTTTACTCATGCTCCATGTGCAATGATCCTTGGCTCATGCTAATTCTAATGTTAAGTGTTGGTGCCACATTTCTATGTTATGGTTATCATGCTTTATCATGCCTTTATGTTCATGTTACTCTAATGCTCTATTGATGTTCCTATTGCCTAACATGTATTTTAATCCTCATGTTATTCATTGTGTACTCCCTTACTGGGCTTTATAGCTCACCCTTTTCTTATGCATGTCCTCAGGTTATCCCATGCAATGCTAAGTACGAAGGAATGTAGTGGTCATGTAAAGGAAGTTTTCAATAAAGATGTTGTATTTCAATTTTAATGTTTTTATGTAATGATCCTAATCCCCAAAGACACTAAACCTCTCTATCTTATTTGTTGTATTGAGTGAAGTTTTATGTAATAAAGAATGCTTAAGTTGTAATAAAAAGCAGGGTTGTCATAGTTGGTATCAGAGGATAGGTTTAGTTATTTTTGGGATTAGGAAACCCTAGTAAAGCCTTAGATACAAGACTAAGTATAATAAAAGCATCCCTATGTTTTGGTAAATACTAAGTAAGTGGTTTATCAAACAAATACATCCCTTTCTGGATACGAGCAGGTAGAGGCGGCTCCGGCACAGATGTATCCTAGGGGTAAAACCCGAAAACACCGCTTTGAGCTAGACTCGAACAGGAACTGGTGCACGACAACGGGCCTTGCTGAACTCTTGGTTACAACACTCCCAGGGGGTATGTTTTGATAAATTCAAAATCTTATTATGAACCCTTATTAAGGGAAAAATTCCCCTAAGAATATATGTTAGAAGTAAGATCATGAAAATCCTGGATTGAATCCTATAGACTCATGAGTTAAAGAGATTAATGTTTATTTATAAGTCATCAACTTTTGTCTTTGTATTACCCTTTATGTGTTACCCCTAAATTTCCTTTTATTCCAGCCAATGGCTGGTAATAGGAGAACTCGGGCTGACAATCATTGTGAAGATCAGTGTGATGATTGTACTTATGAGATGCCCAATCCAATGGGAGTGGGAATCACGAACTTTTTCACGCTTATCTCTCAGCTAAATCATGGTTTGAATAGAAACACTAGTCAAGAGGAACGTTCAACCCCCCCTAAGAAAGAAAAGGTTGTTATTGAAAGCTTCATGAGACAAAGGCCTCCAACTTGTAGTGGATCATCCGATCCCACGATCGCTGAACAATGGATCAACTCCATTGAAAAGATATTCTCCATCCTCCAGTGCTCTGAAAAAGAGAAGGTTCTCTTGGCGGCTTATCGTATGGAGGGTGAAGCTGATCAACGGTGGACGTTGATAAAAAATACGAAGCCTGATGAGGAGATCGAGGCTTTGGAATGGAAGGAATTCCGAAAGATGTTTTTCGATAAATATTTTCCGCACACCCTCCGTCTTAAGATGGAAAGGGACATCCTTTCCCTCAAACAGAAAGATGAAGAATCTGTGGGAGCGTACGAGGAAAACTTCACAAGGCTTGCACGATACGCTTCCGGCTTTGTCATTACCCTCGAATGCAAGGTTGACCGCTTCTTTGGTGGGTTGAAGCCTAGCTTACGGAAAGCATTAGTGATCTGTGACTTCGACAGCTATGAGGAAATTGTCCGATGTGCCCTCAAGGTTGAAATGGAGATCGGAGAATCACCGGGGTATCATGGGGACAATAATCTTAAGGTTAACTTCAATGCTGGTGGTCTGATGGATAAATCCAACGGCGCTAAGAAGTTCCAGCACCCCACTTGCCAAAAGTGTGGAAAGAAGCACCCTGGAAATTGCCTTAGGGGGACAAGAAAATGCTTCAAGTCTGGAAGAGAAGGGCACCTAGTTGTTAACTGTCAGCAAGAAGGACCCGCGACTATGACAGAGGAGAGGAACGCTTCGTTCGAACCTCGACGCGTTGTTCAATGCTACAAATGCAAATAACTAGGCCATTTTGCAAATCAGTGCCCTAATCCAGGGGTTATCGGAGGCAACCAGCAACCTCCAAGACACCAAGGAAGAACTTTTTCCATCACTTCTGCCGAAGTAAACCTCGACAACGAAGTGGTGACAGGTACGCTTGTTATTCATTCATGAATAGAGAACGTACTTTTTGATTCAGGTTCTACGCATTCTTTTATATCTCAAAATTTTAGTAGAACAATCCCTGCACCACCACAATTCATGGAAGTAAAGATGTCGGTGAGTTCTGCAAATGGGGAAATCATTGCATCCCATGAATATAAGTCCTCCCCTGTTATAATCTGTGGATTTAATTTCCCGGTGAACCTCTTCATACTCCCTTTGGTGGAATTTGATGCAATTCTTGGCATGGATTGGCTTTCCTTATATAGAGCCAACATAAATTGTCGAGAGAGGGAAATCACATTCCATATGGAGAATCGACCCCCGATTCTTTACAAGTGTCAGGAGGAAGATGAATCTGCTTTAGCTCCATCATCTCAAGAATGGATATTACTGCCTTATGAGCACGCATATCTGGCTCAAATGATTGAGTCCAAGGATGAAACCACCCTTGAAGAAATGCCTATTTTGAGGCAATTCTATGAAGTATTTCCCGAGGAACTTCCTGGTCTTCCTCCAAGAAGAGATTTTGAGTTCTCATTTGAACTTATACCTGGGGCGCTACCAATATCCAAGACTCCATATAGAATGGCTTTTGTTGAGCTTGAAGAGATGAAGAAACAACTACAAGAGAATCTGGATAAAGGGTTTATACGCCCAAGTGCATCACCATGGGGTGCACCAGTCCTCTTCGTCAAGAAGAAGGATGGGTCAATGCGGCTTTGCATCGATTATCATGAACTTAACAAAATCGTGATAAAGAACATATATCCTCTCTCAATAATCGATGAATTGTTTGATCAGCTGCGTGGAGCATAATACTTCTCCATGGTGGACTTTCGGTCAGGATATTATCAAGTAAGGGTGAAGAAGGAAGATATCCCCAAGACTGCTTTTCGTACAAGGTATGGGCACTATTAATTCATAGTAATTCCTTTCAGACTCACCAATGCTCCAGAAATATTCATGGACTTGATGAATAGAGTCTATAGAGATTACCTAGACAAATTTTTGGTAGTCTTTATAGATGATATTATAATATACTCCAAAACAGAGGAGGACAATGAGGAGCATTTAATAACTGTACTGGAGACTTTTCCCAAGGAGAAGATCTATTCCAAGTACAGAAAATGTGAGTTCTGGTTGAAGGAGGTCTCATTCTTAGGCCATATCATCACAAGCAATGGGATATCTATGGACCCCTCTAAAACAGATGCAATTGAGGGACGCCGAGGCCAACATCGGTAACTGATATCCGTAGCTTCCTGGGGTTAGCTGGATTTTATCGACGATTTGTGAGAAATTTATCATGATTTTCCAACCCTCTTACCAAGCTAACTCGAAAGGGAGTAAAGTTTTATTGGAGTGATAAATGCGACGAAATCTTCAAGGAGTTGAAAAGGAGGCTTATCACTGCACTCCTGCTCACTTTACACACAAGTGGGGAGCTTTTTGTGGTATTCAGTGATGCTTCGAAGAAGGGCTTAGGATGTGTGCTGATTCTGAATGATAAAGTGATATCCTATGCCTTAAGGCAGTTGAAAATCCATGAGAAAAACTATCCAACGCATGATCTAGAGTTGGCGGCAGTGATCTTTGCCTTGAAAATCTGGCGGCATTATCTCTATGGAGCGAAATGTGAAATATATACTGACCACAAGAGTCTTAAATATATACTCACAAAGAAAGCGCTTAATATGCCCCAGAGAAGATGGATAGATCTCATCAAGGATTATGACTATTCAATACATTACCACCATGGGAAAGAGAACAAGGTGGCAGATTCCCTATGAAGAAAGGATCCATTGATTCTATCAATGATGAGAATTGAGAAGGATCCAATCTTCTTAGACTTAATGAAGATTGATGTAGGAATCATAATGAGGGGAACATCATCAATCCTTTCACAAATGATTGCTCAACCATCTCATTTAGAAAGGTTAAATGATGCTCAGAATGATGATGCGGGAATCCAAGAAAATGTGGAAGCTATCAAAAAGGGAAGATCCTCAGAGTTTAATGTTAATGAAGAAGTAATTGTGCGGTTGGGAAAAGACTATGTGTTCCATCAGGTTCGGAGCTGAAGAAGGAACTTTTGGATGATGCACATAGTTCAAATTTCTCTATTCACTCAGGGAGCACAATGATGTATTGAGATCTCCGAGAAAACTTTTGGTGGGATAATATAACGAAGGATATCACTGAATATACATCAAAGTGCCTGGTGTGTCAGCAAGTGAAGGCAGAGAGGCAGAAGTGTAAGGGGATGATGCAACCATTGCCCATACCAGAATGGAAATGGGAGAACATCACCATGGACTTCGTCACTGGACTTCCAAGGACATCCAAAGGCAAAAATGCAATCTGGGTTGTTCTGGATCGTCTTACAAAGACTGCACACTACATTGCTATTCGAGTGGATTTCTCTTTGGATCAACTGGAACGGATATATATCAGGGAAGTGGTACGGTTGCATCGAGTACCACTATCTATTTTGACTTACCGAGATCCAAGATTTACCTATAAGTTTTGGAAGAGTCTTCAACATGCTCGGAATACTGCACTAAACTTCAGTACGGCCTAGCATCTTCAAACTGATGGCCAATCCGAGCGGACTATCCAAACACATGAGGATATGTTGAGAGCGTGCTCAATGGACTTTAAAGGAGGATGGGATCAAAATATTCCTCTGGTTGAGTTCCCTTATAATAATAGTTTCCACTCGAGCATCCAAATGACACCATATGAATCCCTTTATGGGAAACAGTGTAGAACACCGACATGTTGGGATGAGGTCGGTGAACGTAAGCTGCTTGGACCAGAAGTGGTCGAAGAAATGGTGGAGAAGGTGAAAACCATTCAGCAGCATATCAAGGCAGCCCAATGTCGACAGAAGAGTTATGCAGATAATCGTCAACGAGACCTTGAGTTTAAAGTCGGAGACATTGTGTTTTTACGCATATCTCTGTGGAAGAAGTTCATGAGGTTTGGAAAGAAAGGGAAGTTAAGTCCAAATTACATCGGCTCCTTCGAGATTCTTGATCGTGTTGGGGCTGTGGCCTATCGACTTGCACTTCCACCAACTAAGGACAAGGTGCATGATGTCTTTCATGTATCCCTCTTAAGGAAGTACATACCGGACCCTTCACATGTACTGTCTTCTGAGGTGGTACAATTGGAAGATGATCTTTCTTATGAGGAGAAACCAGTGAAGATCTTAGGTCGTAGAGAAAAAGTTCTATGAAATAAGACAATGCCCCTCATCATGGTGTTGTGGAGAAACCAAAAGTTTGGAGAAGCAACATGGGAGTCGGAGGATATGTTGAAGCTGAGTTACCCACATTTGTTTTAGTGTGGGAAAAGGAAAATTTCGAGGGCAAAATTTCTGAAGGGGGGAATATTGTAATGACCCAAAGTTTCATTAATAGAAAATCCCTCTTGATCTAGATAAATGTTTCTTTATGAAAAATGTTTTTATAAGATGTCAACTTCTTTAGTTTTCAGTTACGATTTGTGACCGTTACTTTTATAGCCGTTGAACAGTGATCATCTGAGTAGTATAAATATAAGGCTTTAACGAACCCATATCTACTCATACAATGGAAGCGATGGCCTCATCCAGTAGAATTTCCCCTTACGAAGCCCATTTTTCAGAGCTCAGAAACGAGGTGGCGTCTTTGGGCTTTGCCCTTGACCAAGCCCAAGCTGAGCTTCATCAAGTCAAGCTCGAACATGATCGTCTACGGGAAATGTGGAAGTTTATTGAAATTACCACTCGAGTGATGTTATCCGAGCCACCCCAAGAGTCTGTCACCATCGCACACCTTACCCTTAGGTCTTATGCGGCTATTTTAAGGGGTTATGTAACAAATAAGTAGCACCATTTTCATGTACATTATATTTGTATATAATAATGAATATAATTTCTAGTCATTTTTGATACATTGTAATTAGTTTTTAAAGTACAAATGGTGTTTTTAGTTATTATTTAATTAAGAATTATATTTTATTAAATTAAAGGATTTTTGAATTAAATAATATTTTAATAAAATATTATTATTAATATTACATTAATTTTTATTAAATATAAATGATCTTATAATTTTATGAATGCAATTAATATTTTTATTAAGGTTTGAAAGCCATTTCTGCCAAAACCCGTGATTTTTTTTATAAATGACGGGTTTCATTTTAAAAGTGAAAATTCACATATTTAGAAAATTATTTAAATAAAATAAATTTTATTTTTGGAATCAGGACGTCAAAATTATCCAACGGTGAATTTTTCAAAATTTTCTGAGACAGTCAAATTTTTGGGTAAAAATTACATACCATTTAAATATGTAATGTGTTTTATGACATCATAATGACCCAATGGTGATGTAATAAAATAAAAAAATCCTTAAGTTCGGCCAATATGTGTTTTATCAATAAAATAATGAGTTTTTGGATTTGTTTGACTTACTTTTCAAAGCATTAATGGAGCCCTCAAGACTTATTCAACACTTTACCTTTTTAAATTAATTTCCATGGGAGTTTGACTCAACTCCACATAAGCAACCCTAATTTTTTAAAAAGTTCGGACCATGGACATGTAAAATATTGTTTACCTATTTACTTTTCTAGAAACCATTGGCAAATACCATGGGATGGTTTGTGGTTTGGATTATTTTAATATAAGGGGTCCCAAACCTAAATAATAAAGAATTCCCTCACCTTTCCTATATAATCCCACCCAAGCTCCCACGTCATCCTCACTCAAAGACCTTGGAGTTCGTCCAAAATCTGCCCTACTCTCTCTAGAATTCTCTCAAGGTTCCCCATTCTCCCAAGAAGCCTCTCACAAGCCTCTCTCTAGCCTTTGGAAGCACACTTCCAAGTAAAGGTTTTTTCTTCCTTTCTCATTTTTGTCAATTTTCTTTAAGTTGTATTTCCCTTTTAATTTCAATTATAAATGTTGGGCTATGGTTTCGCTCCTCCCCCATACTGACCTCTTATTTTTTGAATAATGGGAGAACCCTTTCTCTCTCATTAAATTCCTCCCATGTACACCCGTTACTATGCCGAAATTCCGAAAGAAACCTTTTTCTCCTCTTTTATATTCAAGAAATACCTTTGTATCATGAATCTAAATTCCTTTTCAATTGTTGGGACATGTATCTATATGACCTCCATACTGTCCATTACATGTATATATGATGAGGAACCCCATTCTCTCTCATCAAACTTCTTTATGAATTCTTATGTCATGCCGTTACGCTGCCGAAATCACACCGCTTTTATAATCCAATATCATTGTGTAGTGAATACCATTCCCATATCTCCATTAAGGTTATTCACCTTTATTCACATTTACTTATTGACTACAAAGTTTCATGTATGAATTCCACATTCCTTTATCATGGAATAAATGATTATGTTTTATGAATCCATGTTTTATGATCCAATTGGCACACTTATGCATGAAATGAAATGTTTAAGAAGGGTGCGCCCTTTATAGCGCTCCAATGCATTGGGTAATGTATAGTATCATGATACGACATGTTCAATGAGTTTTTACTCATGCTAATTCAAATGCAACGAGGGTTTACTCATGCTTCAATTGCAATGAGGGTTTACTCATGCTCCATGTGTAATGAGCCTTGGATCATGCTAATTCAATGTTAAGTGTTGTTTCCACATTTCCATGTTATAGTTATCATGATTTATCATGCCTTTATGTTCATGTTACTCTAATTCTCTATTGATGTTCCTATTGCCTTACATGTATTGTAATCCTCATGTTATTCATTGTGTACTCCCTTACTGGGCTTTATAGCTCACCCTTTTCTTATGCATGTCCTCCGGTTATCCCATGCAATGCTAAGTACGAAGAAATGTAGTGGTCATGTAAAGGATTTTTCAATAAAGATGTTGTATTTAAAGTTTAAAGTTTTTATGTAATGATCCTAATCCCCAAATACACTAAACCTCTCGATCTTCTTTGTTGTATCGAGTGAAGTTTTATGTAATAAAGCATGCTTAAGTTGTAATAAAAAGAAGGGTTGTCATAGTTGGTATCAGAGGATAGGTTTAGTTATTTTTGGGATTAGGAAACCCTAGTAAAGCCTTAGATACAAGACTAAGTATAATAAAAGCATCCCTATGTTTTGGTAAATACTAAGTAAGTGGTTTATCAAACAAATACATCCCTTTTTGGATACGAGCAGGTAGAGGCGGCTCTGGCACAAATGTATCCTAGGGGTAAAACCCGAAAACACCGTTTTGAGCTAGACTCGAACGGGAACTGGTGCACGAAAATGGGACTTGCTGCACTCTTGGTTATGACACTCCCGGGGGATATGTTTTGATAAATTCACAATCTTATTATGAACCCTTATTAAGGGAAAAATTCCCCTAAGAATATATGTTAGAAGGAATATCATGAAAATCCTGGATTGAATCCTATAGACTCACGAGTTAAAGAGATTAAAGTTTATTTATAAGTCATCATCATTTGTCTTTGGATTACCCTTTATGTGTTACCCCTAACTTTCCTTTTATTCCAGCCAATGTCCGGTAATAGGAGAACTCGGGCTAACAACCGTTTTGAAGATAAGTGTGATGATTGTACTTATGAGATTCCCTATCCAATGGGAGCGGGAATCGCGAACTTTATCACGCTTCTCTCTCAGCTAACTCAAGTTCTGAAAAATAAACACTGGTCAAAAGGAACGTTCAACCCCCCCTAAGAAAGAACAAGTCTCTATTGAATGTTTCATGACACAAAGGCCTCCTACTTATAGTGGATCATCTGATCCCATGATCGCTGAACAGTGGATCAACTCCATTGAAGAGATATTCTCCATCCTCCAGTGCTCTGAAAAAGAGAAGGTTCTCATGGTGGCTTATCATATGGAGGGTGAAGATGATCGATGGTGGACGTTGATCAAAAATACGAAGCCTGAGGAGGAGATCGAGGATTTGGAATGGAAGGAATTCCGGAAGATGTTTTTCGATAAATATTTTCCGCACACCCTCCGTCTTAAGATGGAAAGGGACTTCCTTTCCCTCAAACAAAAAGATGAAGAATCTGTGGGAGCGTATGAGGCAAACTTCACAAGGCTTGCACGATACGCTTTAGGCTTTGTTGTTACCCCAGAATGCAAGGTTGACCACTTCTTTGGTGGGCTGAAGCCTAGCTTGCGGAAAGCATTAGCAATCTGTGACTTCGACAGCTATGAGGAAATTTTCCGATGTGCCCTCAAGGTTGAAATGGAGATCGTAGAATCATCGGGGTATCATGGGGACAAGAAACGTATGGTGGACTTCAATGCTGCTGGTCCGATGGATAAATCCAACTGTGCTAAGAAGTTCCATCACCCCACTTTCCAAAAGTGTGGAAAGAAGCACCCTGGAAATTGCCTTAGGGGGACAAGAAAATGCTTCAAGTGTGGAAGAGAAGGGCACCTAGCTGTTAACTGTCAGCAAGAAGGACACGCGGCTATGACAGAGGAGAGGAAGGCTTCGTTCAAACCTCAACGCGTTGTTCAATGCTACAAATGCAATGAATCAGGTCATTTTTCAAATCAGTTCCCTAATCCACGGGTTATCGGAGGCAACCAGCAACCTCCAAGACAGCAAGGAAGAACTTTTTCCATCACTTCTGCCGAAGTGAACCCCGACAACGAAGTAGTGACAGATATGCTAGTTATTCGTTCAAGAATAGTGAACGTGCTTTTTGATTCAGGTTCTACGCATTCTTTTATATCTCAAAAGTTAAGTAGAACAATCCCTGCACCACCACAAATCATGGAAGTAAAGATGTCGATGAGTACGGAAAATGGGGAAATCATTGCATCCCGTGAATATAAGTCCTCCCCTGTTAGAATCTGTGGATTGAATTTCCCTGTGAACCTCGTCATACTCCCTTTGGTGGAATTTGATGCAATTCTTTGCATGGATTGGCTTTCCTTATATAGAGCCAACATAAATTGTCGGGAGAAGGAAATCACACTCCATATGGAGAATCGACCCCCCGATTCATTACAAGTTTCAGGAGGAAGATGAATCTCCTTTAGCTCCATCATCTCAAGAATGGATATTACTGCCTTATGAGCATGCATATCTGGCTGAGTTGATTGAGTCCAAGGAAGAACCCACCCTTGAAGAAATTATTATTGTGAGGGAATTCGCTGAAGTATTTCCCGAGGAACTTCCTAATCTTCCTCCAAGAAGAGATGTTGAGTTCTCAATTGAACTTATACCTAGGGCGCTACCAGTATCCAAGACTCCATATAGAATGGTTGTTGTTGAGATTGAAGAGCTGAAGAAACAACTACAGGAGAATCTGGATAAAGGGTTTATACCCCCAAGTGCATCACCATGGGGTGCACCAGTCCTCTTCATCAAGAAGAAGGATGGGTCAATGCAGATTTGCATCGATTATCGTGAACTTAAAAAAATCGCGATAAAGAACAAGTATCCTCTCCCAAGAATTGATGACTTGTTTGATCAGCTGCATGGAGCACAATACTTCTCCATGGTGGACTTGTGGTCGGGATATTATCAAGTAAGGGTGATGAAGGAAGATATCCCCAAGACTTCTTTTCGTACAAGGTACGGGCACTATGAATTCATAGTAATGCCTTTCAGACTCACCAATGCGCCAGCAATATTCATGGACTTGATGAATAGATTCTTTAGCGATTACCTAGACAAATTTGTGGTAGTCTTTATAGATGATATTCTAATATACTCCAAAACCAAGGAGGACCATAAAGAGCATTTAAGAACTGTACTGGAGACTTTGTGCAAGGAGAAGCTCTATGCCAAGTACAGCAAGTGTGAGTTCTGGTTGAAGGAGGTCTCATTCTTGGGCCATATCAACACAAGCAATGGGATATCTGTGGACCCCTCCAAAACAGATGCAATTGAGGGATGGCCGAGGCCAACATCGGTAACTGATATCCGTAGCTTCTTGGGGTTAGTTGGATATTATCGACGATTTGTGAGAAATTTCTCACGATTGTCCAACCCTCTTACCAAGCAAACTCAAAAGGGAGTAAAGTTTGCTTGGATTGATGAATACGAAGAATGAATCAAGGAGTTTGAAAGGAGTCTTATCACTACACCCGTGCTCACTTTACCCACAAGTGGGGAGCTTTTTGTGGTATTCAGTGATGCTTCGAAGAATGGCTTAGGATGTGTGCTGATGCAGAATGATAAAGTGATATCTTATGCCTAAAGGCAGTTGAAAATCCATGAGCGAAACTATCCAACGTATGATCTGGAGTTGGTGGCGGTGATCTTTGCCTTGAAAATCTGGCAGCATTATCTCTATGGAGAGAAATGTGAGATATATACTGACCACAAGAGTCTTAAATATATATTCACACAGAAAGAGCTTAATATGAGATAGAGAAGATGGGTAGAGCTCATCAAGGACTATGATTGTTCAATACATTACCACCCTGGGAAAGAGAACAAGGTGGTAGATTCCCTAAGTAGAAAGGATCCAGTGATTCTATCAATGATGAGAATTGAGAAGGATCCAATCTTCTTAGACATAATGAAGATGGATGTAGGAATCATAAAGAAGGGAACATCATCAATACTTTCACAAATGATTGCTCAACCATCTCTTTTGGAAAGGTTAAAGGATGCTCAGAAGGATGATGTGGGAATCCAAGAAAAAGTGGAAGCTATCAAAAAGGGAAGATCCTCAGAGTTTAATGTTATTGAAGAAGGAATTGTGCGGTTTGGGAAAAGACTATGTGTACCATCATGTTCGGAGCTGAAGAAGGAACTTTTGGATGATGCACATAGTTCAAATTTCTCTATTCGCCCAGGGATCACAAAGATGTATCGAGATCTCTGAGAATACTTTTGGTGGGATAATATGAAGAAGGAGATCGCCGAATATACATCAAAGTGCATGGTGTGTCAGCAAGTGAAGGTAGAGAGGCAGAAGTGTTAGGGGATGATGCAACCATTTCCCATACCCGAATGGAAATGGGAGAACATCACCATGGACTTCGTCACTGGACTTCCAAGGACATCCAAAGGAAACAATGCAATCTGGGTTGTTGTGGATCGTCTTACAAAGACTGCACACTTCCTTTCTATTCGAGAGGATTTATCTTTGGATCAACTGGCACAGATATATATCATGGAAGTGATACGATTGCATTGAGTACCACTATCTATTGTGTCTGACCGAGATCCGAGATTTACCTCTATGTTTTGGAAGAGTCTTCAACATGCTCTTAATACTGAACTGAACTTCAGTACGGCCTATCATCCTCAAACTGAAGGCCAATCCGAGCGGACTATCCAAACACTTGAGGATATGTTGAGAGTGTGCACAATGGACTTTAAAGGAGGATCTGATCAACATCTTCCTCTGGTTGAGTTCTCTTATAATAATAGTTTCCACTCGAGCATCCAAATAGCACCATATGAAGCCCTATATGGGAAAAGGTGTAAAACACCGGCATGTTGGGATGAGGTCGGTGAACGTAAGCTGCTTGGACCAGAAGTGGTCGAAGAAATGGTGGAGAAGGTGAAAACCATTCAGCATCATATCAAGGCAGCCCAAAGTGGACAGAAGAGTTACGCAGATAATCGTCGATGAGATCTTGAGTTTAAATTCGGAGACATGGTGTTTTTATGCATATCTCCGTGGATGAAGGTCATGAGGTTTGGAAAGAAAGGGAAGTTAAGTCCAAGGTACATAGGCCCATTTGAGATTCTTGATCATGTTGGGGCGGTGGCCTATCAACTAGCACTTCCACCTACTATGGCCAAGGTGCATGATATCTTTCATATATCCCTCTTAAGGAAGTACATACCAGACCCTTCACATGTACTCTCTTCTGAGGTGGTACAATTAGAAGATGATCTTTCTTATGAGGAGCAACCAGTGAAGATCTTAGATCGTAGAGAAAAAGTTCTATGAAATAAGACAATGCCCCTCGTCAAGGTGTTGTAGAGAAACCACAAGTTTGAAGAAGCATCTTGGGAGTCGGAGGATATGATGAAGCTGAGTTACCCACATTTGTTCTAGTGTGGGAAAAGGAAAATTTAGAGGGCGAAATTTCTGAAGGGGGGAATATTGTAACGACCCAGAGTTTCATTAATATAAAATCCCTCTTGATCTAGTTAAATGTTTCTTTTTGAAAAATGTTTTTATAAGATGTCAACTTCTTTAGTTTTATGTTAAGATTTGGGACCGATACTTTTATAGCCGTTGAACAGTGATCATCTGAGTAGTATAAATATAAGGCTTTAACGAACCCATTTCTACTCAGACAAAGGAAGCGATGGCCTCATTCAGTAGAATTACCCCTTACGAAGCCCAGTTGTCAGAGCTCGGAAACGAGGTGGCGTCTTTGGGCATTTCCCTTGACAAAGCCCAATCTGAGCTTCATCAAGTCATGCTTGAACGTGATCGTCTACGAGAAAAGTGGAAGTTGATTGAAATTAGCACTCGAGCGATGTTATCCGAGCCACCCCAAGAGTCTGTCACCATCGCACACCTTACCCTTAGGTCTTATGCAACTATTTTAAGGGGTTATGTAACAAATAATTAGCACCATGTTCATGTACATTATTTTTTTATATAATAATGAATATAATTTCTAGTCATTTTTGATATATTGTAATTAGTTTTTAAAGTACAAATGGTGTTTTTAGTTATTATTTAATTAAGAATTATATTTTATTAAATTAAATAATTTTTGAATTAAATAATATTTTAATAAAATATTATTATTAATATTACATTAATTTTTATTAAATATAAATGATCTTATAATTTTATGAATGCAATTAAAATTTTTATTAAGGTTTGAATGTCATTTCTGTCAAAACCCGTGAATTTTTTTATAAATGTCGGTTTTTATTTTAAAAATGAAAATTCACATATTTATAAAATTATTTAGATAAAATAAATATTATTTTTGGAATCAGGACGTCTAAATTATCCAACGGTGAGTTTTTTATAATTTTCTGAGACAGTCAAATTTTTGGGTAAATATTAAATACCATTTTAATATATAATGTGTTTTATGACATAATAATGACCCAATGGTGATGTAATAAAATACCAAAATCCTTATGTTCGGCCAATATTTGTTTTATCATTAAATTAATGAGTTTTTGGATTTGTTTGACTTACTTTTCAAAGCATTAATAGAGCCCTCAAGACTTATTCAACACTTTGCCTTTTTTAATTAATTTCCATGGGAGTGTGACTCACCTCCACATAATCAACCCTAATTTTATAATAATTTCGGACCTTGTCCTTGTAAAATATTGTTTTCCTCTTTCATTTTCTATAAACCATGGGCAAATACCATGGGATGGATTTTGGTTTGGATTATTTTAATATAAGGAGTCCCAAACATAAATAATAAAGAATTCCCTCACCTTTCCTATATACACCCACCCAAGCTCCCACTTCCTACTCACTCAAAGCCCTTGGAGTATTTCCAACCTCTTAACTACTCTCTCTAGAATCCTCTCAAGGTTCCCCTAGCTCCCAAGAAGCCTCTCAGAAGCCTCTCTCTAGCCTTTGGAAGAACACTTCCAAGTAAGGGTTTTTTCTTCCTTTCTCAATTTTGTAAATTTTCATTAAGTTGTATTGCCCTTTTAATTTCAATTATGAATGTTGTGGTATGGTTTAACACCTCCCCATACTTCCCTCTAATTGTTTTAATGATGGGATAACCCTTTATCTCTCATTAAATGCCTCCCATGTACACCCATTACTATGCCGAAATTCCGAAAGAATCCTTTTTCTCCTCTTTTATATTCAAGCAATACTTTTGTATCCTGAATCTGAATTCATTTTCAATTGTTGGGACATGTATCTATATGACCTCCTTACTGTACATTACATTTAAATATGATGAGGACCCCCTTTCTCTCTCATCAACCTTTTTTATGAATTCTTATGTCACGCCGTTACACTGCAGAAATCACACCGATTTTCTATGCCAATATCATTGTGTAGTGAATACCATTCCCATTTCTCCATCAAGGTTATTCACCTTTATGCACATATACTTATTGACTATAATTTTTCATGTATGAATTCCACATTCATTTATCATGGAATAAATGATTATGTTTTATGAATCCATGTTTTATGATCCACGTGGCACACTTATGCATGAAATGAAATGTTTAAGAAGGGTGCACCCTTTATAGCGCTCCAATGCATTGGGTAAAGTATAGTATCATGATATGTCATGTGAAATGACTGTTTACTCATTCTAATTCAATTGCAATGAGGTTTTACTCATGCTTCAAGTGCAATGAGGGTTTACTCATGCTCTTTGTGCAATGAGCCTTGGCTCATGCTAATTCAATGTTACGTGTTGTTGTCACATTTCCATGTTATGGTTATCATGCTTTATCATGCCTTTATGTTAATCTTACTCTAATGCTCTATTTATGTTCCTATTGCCTAACATGTATTTTACTCCTCATGTTATTTGTTTTGTACTCCCTTATTGGGCTTCATATCTCACCCTTTTCTTATGCATGTCCTCAGGTTATCCCATGAAATTCTAAGTACGAAAGAATGTAGTGGTCATGTAAAAGAATTTTTCAATAAAGATGTTATATTTCAAGTTTAAAGTTTTTATGTAATGATCCTAAGCCCCAAAGACAGTAAACCTCTCGATCTTCTTTGTTGTATCGAGTGAAGTTTTATGTAATAAAGCATGCTTAAGTTGTAATAACAAGCAGTGTTGTCATAGTTATAATTCAAAATTTAATCCAAAATTTAGAAACAATAAACCACAATGGGTGAGTTTTACCTTCATTTATTTTTTATATTGATATTTTAGAAACCAGCTAGATATGTCTCTTTCCTAATCCCCATTTTCACTATAAAAATTTCATTAGATTTATTGGTAATTAATATCTAATACATTAATCATTTTTCCATATTTTTCATGATGAAATAATTCTCCTTTTTATCATTAGAGAAATATATTCATTACAAATCTATTTTCAAGACTATTTATTTTATCCCCAATTAGGCTATTTCATGTACACAATCTTTTCTGTTTGATCCAGTTTTTTCCATCAATGTTTTTTTTTCAATATATAAAACTCGTTATTCACATGAGAGGTTTTTTATATCATGTGTTCTTATTTCAATGGAATTATTCTCCATCCATAAGGTTTTTTGTGACTAGGACATAACTAAAATCTTGGACCTCTACATATAATTTCATTTTTTATCTATCTTGTACAGTAAATATATTTTCCTAAAAATTATATTTTTCATTCTTGAATTCATGAATCATTTTTTTATGATAATTTAGAATAATAACCTAATATCCCAATATCTTTGGATAATATATTCAATTTACAAATAATATGTACTGACAATAATATAAAAACTCTAATGAAAACCATACCTCATGATGTATTGTTTGTTGAAAATTTGTTTTTAGTAGACATTTCCTTACTATTCAACTCTCTAATATCCTTATACAAAATCATATAGTGTTTATTCCTTCCAAAAATCTGAAAATGAATCATTTCATAAATATTAAAGAGAATCCAATTTCTTGGTGTCCCTTTTCATGATGTTCTTAAAGAGTAAAAAGGAGAAATAGAATGATAAAAATGAGGCATAATGGGCCCAAACATGATATACAAGGTAATTAAAGCTATATAAGGGAACTTGGGGTGTATTTCTAAGCTCAAATAAGTTTATAATCTTTTTAGAGGTCTTGGGGGTAGAATAGAGTTGTTGGGGTTTTAATTGAAGCATTCAGGTGTCTCTATAAACAAAAATATTTTTAGGTTGTTAGGATGCAACCAGATAGTAAGTTGGTGTCACTATCTAGTTAATGGAACCTAGAGGTGTAGGACTTCAAGAAGTTCATTCACCCACCTCTCGATCTCTTTATCTGGTCTGGAATTATATTTTAGAATTTATAAAATCTAAATATTAAATTTTATCAAATGAAATTGTTTTAAAAAAAATGGTTGTTTTTTATCATTAAAACCACATAAGATAGTGAGATTTATAATTATATTTGTTCTGTACCAGGTAATTTTACCACTACCATTTTAAAAAACATTAGGATCTAAGAGCATATAGTAGAATGTTTTGATAACACAAGTTTCACTGGATTAGGATTACTGTTTGGCTAGTTTTCCTTAGAATTAATTATGCACTTATTTGGGATTATAACCCTTGGTTAGGACATATTGATTGGGAATGATAATTTTTAGGGGTGTATAACATTTGGCCTACTGCCTTGATGGATCATCTTTAGTATTTTTTTATGATTTTCACTAATTAACTATGTTCTAATGATCCTTAGTATATGGAAATATTATTTAGGTTGTGTTTCTTTTCCTCCTATTACAAATGACTGGTTACTATTTCTATTTCCCTTATTCTAATATTGTAGTTATCATAATTATCAGAATTGGGGTTTCTTATTCATTTTTAAAATAACTAATGTCTCCCTTTTAAAAGTAAAGAATAAAAATTTTAGAATGGTTTTCTATGTATCTCCAATAATGATTTAAAAATAGGTATTTAAAATGAAATGTATTGGAATCCTCATGTATTAATCATGTTTTAATGATCACAACTCTCATTAATGATCACAAATATTATTCAACCTAGTTAACACTTAAATTATATCCAATCATGTGTATTTACGTTTCATGTTCTCTCATGATTTATAATGGTTATACTCAATCCATTTCATGCATATTACTGTTTAAGTATGAATATAGTTATTTGCCTAAGAACAAGACACCGTGAATCCTGACACAGTAATCCAGACACCATGATGCCTGGCACAGTGAAGCCTGACATTGTGAAGCTAGACAAAGAAAGAAAGACATAGTAAGCCAGACACCATAAGGAAGACACCGTAAGCAAGACACCACTATGATGAAATCGTGACACTCAGACACTGTGACCCTTAGACACTGTGAACAAGACATCGTGACACTCAAATAGTGACACTCAAAGATCATGTGATAGAGAAACCATTTTCATAACTTACTGTGACACTGTTTAATAAACTATTTTGTCGACATTAAATTTAATGTTTAATGGTCATATTTTAGGCCTTTAATGCACTGTAATAATTATCGATTCCTTGTAGACATAGTACAAGGTATGAGGTAAAAAACACATGGAAACTGTTGCCTAAAACCCATGCATTCGAAGATAAAGAGTAAAGAGTACCCTACAGAAATATAGCGTGATACTGAACGAAATACAAGCTGGTGAGCACGTCCGTGAAGAACATAATGAAATCTTTTCAAAGAAAATATTGTCTCATGCATGCAATCCGACTCTGCTGAAGAACATATGAAGAACACTGGAATCCAGAGAACATCCTCAAATTATCAACACTCGTGAAGAACACAAGATAAATTGTGACACTCTGTTTTCATGACCAGATCCAGAGAAGGACTCAGAAGAATTTATATTTATTCAAAGGAGTCCAGAGCTGCATTTCATATCACTTGAGAATTCTAAACTCATATCTACTATCTCTCAGTGATTCATTTACTTACTTTTTGGGAAGTGTGTGTGCTCTATATATTCCATACACACACTGACACCTGTGATAAACTGATGTATTTCAAAATTCTTACACCAAACTCTTTATATTTTTGTTTACACAAGACAACTGTGGTAGAGGTCCCTGTGTTTCCGGTTCATTATTTTTGTTTACCAACGAACACTGTGGAATAGGTCCCTGTGTGCCATGCATAGTCTGTGTACTTTTTTTAATCCCAATCCAGGGTGTGGATAAACATTTATTGATATAAACTTCTTGGTGGCTGGTGATCACCATGTGGAGTGGATTAGGTATCTGCATGAGACTGAACAACTTGTTTCATATCCGCAGTGCTGTTTAAACTTAGAAGTCTTTGTTCTACTGCATTATTGCATAATCCATGAAACAGTAATTTCACTTTTATAGTTAGTCTTGGAAAGATGTTATAACGTATTTGTCTTAGTAAGATAACTTCAAAATAAATATTAATAAAAAAATTAATATTTATGAGAATTAATCAATCTTCTAAGATGTTGTTTAAAAATCAAAACTTTTATAGCAGTATAAACCTTATTAACTGGGCTGTATCTATTTTTTGGGAAAAGATTTCATTTAAAGTAATATTTTTTAACAAAAATTTTTATTGTCACTCAATTCACCCCTCCCCGATTGAGTGAACTAATCCGACCAACATTTGGTATCAGAGGTTTCTTTATTATGGCACTGTGTAATCTTACACAATTTTGATTGTAGTTGTGCCTTAAAGATCTATAAATTCCTATTAATTCTAAATTTCTAGATCTTTTAATGTAGTTAATTAGTATGGATAATAGATTGGAAGGTGTTGCAACAAACAGACCACCATTCTTTAATGGAACCAAGTATGCTAAGTGGAAAAATAAAATGAAAATGCATTTAGAGAGTATGAGCTTTGATATTTTGACATCCATTATAGATGAGTGAAAACATCCTTTGACAGATAGAATTACATTGGATAAACCTACAAAATTTCTTACAATAACAATTGTAATGCCATGAATGCTTTGTACTGTTAATTTGGAGATGAATAATTTATTAGGATTTCTCCTTGAAAAACTGCCCATGAAATTTGGGATTCCTTGTCTGTCTCACATGAAGGAACATCTACTGTAAAGGAAATGAGACTTAATAATTATACGACGAAATATGATAATTTTAAAATGAACCTGATGATCCTATTTCGGACATTTATCTCAGGTTCAATGAGATTTTCAACCCAATTATTTCTCTTGGAGGAGATGTCACTGCCAAAGAACAGATCATGAGAATCCATAGATGTCTACCAAGAAGATGGACGAGATCCTCTGTCTCCATTATAGAATCATGCGACATCAGTAAGATACATGTAACAGAACTCAATGGGAAACTAATGATGTATGAGGAAGACCTAAAATAAAACAAATAAGATGAGGATGAACCAAAGAGGAAATCTGTAGCATTCAAGACCACATTCTCGAAGCACGAAGACAAAGGGAAATTGGAAGCTTCTTTAAAAAGATCCACCACTGAAAAATCATCACCTGTCAAGGATGAGAAGATTGTTCATCTGGATAGAATATTCAAATGATTTTACAAGAATAAGAACTTATTATGTAATCCTAACTTCAAGGGAATGTATGATCTAAAAGAAAACTGGAAAAATGATTGGAAAAGAAGTGAGAAAAATGATGAAATTGTATGATATGAATGTAAATGCAAATTTCATATAAAGTCTAACTATCCAAAGCTCATGTAAAAGAATAAATATGAGGACAGGTATAAGAATTAAAAAAAGTAAATGATGGAAACCTGTAGTGCCTTTGAGGATAGTTCAAGCGACTCAGAGATATCACATGATGAACAGGCAAAAAAAATCCAATAGGAGTTTTATGAAAAACACATCTGAGGAAACACACAACTCCTCTATACATAATTCATGCTATTATGAAGAGGAATGTGACTCTTAAAATATGACTACTGTTGAAATGTTTGAATAATGAAACATTCTAGAATAGACAAGAAATGAATTAAAAGATAAATATAAATCATTGAACAAATAGAATCCTCTCACTATAAATGTTAAATATGAACTGACTACTGAAAAGGAAAAAAATTCTCAACTGATAAAAGAAAAAAATGAATTAAAAATGTCTAATGAACAATTAAAAATTGACTTAGAGAAGTTTACTAGTTGGAAAAATACCCTTACCCAAATTCTATGAAAAGAATTACCCCCAAATATAATACCGGAATTAGTTATCAACATGGAAAAAGAGAAATTAGTAGAACAAATATTTTTTTACAGTCTAGGACAAATAATTTTGTTCCCTGTTCTGGACTCTCCTCAACTAGCTCAAGTTATGATACATATTCTATTGTTTCAAGTTTTTGTGGACCGAATACCATTTATTTTCCAAATACATTAAATAATGATTAAAGGAAACCGGTGAGACCAATATGGGTTCTTAAAGAACATATTACTAATGTTACTGGACCCAAACAAGTATGGGTACCATAATATATCTATTCATGATCATGTTATAGGAAAGCTGCTAAATTTTCTCCTGCAAAAGTCTATGGTACTTGGATAGTGTATGTTCAAGGAAAACGAAAGGAGACGAATCATGCTTCAAGAACCTGATATTAGTAGATGGAGGAAATTTCACATTTGGTGATAATGCCAAATGGAAGATCATTGGCTTAGGCCAGATTGGTAACACTGATTCGATTGAAATTTATAAAGTTTTGTTTGTTAATGTGATAAAATATAATCTGCTTAGTATCTCACAATTATGTGATGATGGAAATCATGATAAATTTGAAAATGATGCATATAATGTATTTAATTCTAAATATGAATTAGTATTTTCTGCACTGTGGAATGAGAAAATTTATTTAGTTAATTTAGATTCCTTATATTCTCAAAAATTTTCATGCTTAATTGTATTTCATAAAGAATCTTGGCTCTGCCATTGAGAATAGGACACTGTAATGTTCAGTCACATAGAAAGCTAAGTAGGAAAGGATGGGTTAAATACTTACCCAAACTTGAGTTTCCACATGACACTGTGTGTAATCATTAACAAAAGGGAAAACAACACAAAATCTCTTTCAAAAAATAAGGAAATAAGTTTCTACTTCTCATCCTCTCGAATTGGTTCACATAGATTTCTTTGTACCATGTAGGGTTTCTAGTTTAAATAGGAAGCACCATGTTTATGTTCTGGTAGATGATTATTCTAGATATACCTGGACCTTCCACAAGGCTCAATAAAGTGAAGTATTCTCTTATTTTACTATGTATACCTAGTCTGTATAAAATCATAGTGGCCTTAAAATTAAATCTTTAAGAAGTGATCATGGTAATGATTTTGAAAATCAAGAGTTTGAATAATTTTGCTCAAAAAATGGTTATAGTCACAATTTCTCTACCCCTAGAACACCTTACCATAATGGAAATGTAGAAAGATGAAATAGAACCCTGTATGAAATTTCTAAAATAATTCTTAGTGAATATGACTTGACTATTTACTTTTTGGCCGAAGCTGTCAATACAACATTCTACATAATCAATAGAGTCTTGATTAGACCAATTCTCAGAATGAACCCATATGAAAACTGGAATAATAGGAAGCCTAAGGATAATTAATTTAGAGTTTTTGGTTTCAAAGTATTTATTCTCAACAATAAGGATAATGTTGACAAATTTGTATCCAAAAGTGATAAAGGAAATTTACCAGGTTACTCAATATTAAGAAAAGATTATAGAGCATTAAATAAGATAACTAAATGGGTGGAAGAATTTGTTCATATCATGTTTGATGAAACAGATCCACATGATCCTAGAACCATCCTAGAAAATCAAAAGGATGATGTATCAAATCTGAACATCAACTCAAAATCCCCAAATTCCTCTTTGAAAGAATCAGTGGAAACTACCAATTCCAAAAATTCTATAATGTCGAGTCATAATGAACCTAAATCTATTGATGAACCTGAAATCACTAGTCCACCTTTTACTAGAAAGGTTAGAACCCACAAAAACCATCCCTTAGATGTTGTTGTAGGAGGCTTAGATAAAGGAACACAAACTAGATATTCTCTTCGAAATACGGGTGAACACCAAGCCATCTTATCACAACATGAACCTAAAAAAATAAAGATTCCATAAAATATGAATTTTGGGTAATGGCTATGCAAGAATAACTTAATAAGTTTGAAAGAATAAATGTTTGGAAACTTGTTGAAATACCCAAGGACACATTCAATACAGGTACTAAATGGTTGTTTAGAATTAAGGTAGATGAAGCTGGAAATATAGTTTGGAAGAAGGCTAGATTATTTGCACAAGGCTATAGTCAAGAATAAAGAATTGACTATGAGGAGACAGTTTCTCCAGTAGCCATACATGAATCCATCAGAATCGTACTTTCTTATGTTCCACATCTGAATTTCAAACTATATCAAATGGATGTTAAGAGTGCATTCTTAAATGGGTATATAGCTGAGGATGTATTTTTTGAACAACCCCCTAGATTTTCAAAGCCTCATTTTCCCAATCATATTTTCAAACTATCAAATGATTTATTTGGTTTAAAGCAAGATAAAAGAGCTTGGTATGACAGATTGAGTACTTTTCTCATCTCCAAAGGTTTTACAAAAGGAATATATGATCCTACCCTCTTTATAAAACGAATTTATAATGATGTTTTAGTCGTTCAAATCTATGTAGATGATATTATTTTTGGATCTACAAAAAATTCATTGTGTATTGCTTTTTCTAAAATGATGCAAAACAAATTTGAAATGAGTTTAATGATAGAACTAAAATTCATTCTTAGATTTCAAATCAATTAGAATAATGATGGAATTGATTTTAATCAAAGTAAATACACTAATGATCTTCTAAAACATTTTGGATTGGATTGTACTAAAAGTATTGACACTCCTAATTGTACCACCTATAAGTTGGATCTTGATGAAGATGGAATATTTGTTGATCAAACCACGTATATAGAAATGATTGAAAGTTTACTCGACTTAGAAGTTATCCATCAAAACATTATGTTTTGTGTGTGCATGTGTTCTCGTTTTTAAGAAAATCCTAATGAATCTCATTTAAATTTTGTAAAGAGAATTTTCAAATACCTCAAACATACACCCAATCTATAACTGTTCAATCTTAATGGAAAATCATTTGAACAAGTAAGATATTCTGATGCTGACTTCGGTGGCTGTATGTTAGATAGAAAGAGCACATATGGAACATGTCACCTTTTAGGGAAGTCACTAGTATCATGGTGTAGTATGAAACACAATTATGTTGCATTATCTACTATAGATTCTGAATACATAGATGTTGAAAGTTGTTGTGCCCAAATTTTGGGGATGAAACACACATTACTAGATTATGGATACCAATTCAGGCATGTACTAATAAAATGTGACAACACAAGTGCTATTATCATCTCAAAAAATCATGTTTCAAATTCTAGGACAATACATATTAATGTAAGACATAACTTTTTGAGAGTTAATTATCAAAAAGGTGATATCACCATAGAATTCATTATTACTGAATATCAACTTGCTGATATATTCACTAAACCATTAAATTATGAGATAATAGACTACATCATACATGATATAGGCATGATAAATATCTAATAGATATCTTACATTTCTTACTATTCAACTTTTTACCATGTTTTACTTTATTGTTTCAAGATTACAGTTTCTCAGTTATTGTCTCTCATGATTACAGTCTCACCGTTAGCACTTTGTACTCACGGTCTGTTATTCGCTGTCTCACTATAATGTTCACCGTAATGTTCACTCACTGTTGCACAAGAATGTTAACTCGCTGTCTCACCATTAAATACACTCACTGTCTCACCAAGACAACTACTTATTGTCTCAATATGAAAATTATTTATGATTTTATTTAAATATATATCGTAGTAATTTTTATTTCACCACTTTTACATTCTTGAGTTATTATTTTTGTGACGATTCAAATTCCCAAATGATAAAAAAAAGTTTAAATCGTATTTTTCACTAGGAATTTCTATCGTTTCAAACCATTTCAATCTTACAACCCCTTCTCTCTCTATCTCTCTCTCGAAAGTCTAGTGGATTCTAAGAATTAAACGTCTGTTGTCATCCACAACTAAGAAGCACCGCCCAATAAAGAAGAAGATTGCACCTAAGCTGACACCCAAAGGACCTTTGAATTCAAATATTATAAATTAAAGTGTTGTTCCTGAGAATGAAATTTTCCTCAAATGTCTTTTTCCTAGGAAATCTCTAGTAATGAAGTTTTTTAAAGAAAAAGGTTGCTTAAAATGGTTCTCAATGGAGAATAGAACCATCTATCCCAGGTTAGTGGCTCCGTTATACCACTTTGCACAGTTCTCTTTTGACTCTGGTGAAAGTAATGTTGTGAGGAGCGGGATTAATGGCCATTCTCCTTCTTGTCGAGGTAATGGGTTACATGCCGTAGGATACCTCATGAAGGTATATGTGAGGATTATCATAGAGAACCTCCTCCTTAAACTAATTTCTTTGATCATGAAGATTCTCTGAAAACCCTGACCAGAAATGGCACCAAGAGAAGGGGCATCGTTGTTGAACTTGATGGAGAAACAAGGATGTTGTTTAAGTTTGTTCAAAATCTGGTTAGTCCAAGAAAAGTTGAATTTTCTGTGTTAATGTATCAATATGTATTTTCGATTCATCTTATGAATAATGGATACAAAATCAACATGTGAAAGTACATAAATCACCATATGTGTCAGTTGATCAAGGTTGCATCCAAGTCCACCTCTCTGTTTTACTCTGGGCTGATATCAACCATGCTTATTGCAAAAGGCATAGTTGGACCTAATGAAGACATGCTTATGGACTCCGAATACTGTCTCTCTAAAGCCACTATTAAGAGAGTGATGATAATCTCGAATCCTTGGAAAAAGGATTGGGTGGAAGACACTGATAAGGTTTATGAGAAGTATAATCCTGTGGATTATCCATCAAGGCCGAAAGGCATTTCTGATCATGGTTTGGAACCAGATGAACTTGGTGAGTATTCAGAAGAAGAGGACGAAGAAGCTAATGTACCAGATATGGAACATGTTATTGTTGAGGATGAAAGAAATATTGTTCCTCCTATTGTTCTTGAAGAAGTTGTTCCTACCCCTAGTGAATATGTCAATCTATAAATCCAACTCGAGGATGAAAAAGAATCACTCGTGACAAAATTTTAGCAGCAAGCTATTGGAGAGCCTATAATAAAAGAACTCCTTGTTCTGCAAGAATCAAATCTAGAAGAACTCCCTAGTGTGAAAGAAGCAAATCTAGAAGAATTCACTATTTTGCAAGAAGCGAATCTGGATGAATTCCCTGTGTAACAATCTATTCCTAAAATAATACCCCTTACTGAAGTGAGGATGGAGATAGCCTTTCAACTGGCTAGAGAAGAAATTAATGAGGAAATTAAAGATGAAACAGTGGATTTAGACTAATATACTGAGTCTCTCAGTCCTGATAATGAGGCACCTATTGAGGGGGATCAAACCCCAAATCATGAGTTTGATTAAGCCTCACATCCAACTGAGTCATGTCCTGGGGACAATAAGTAAAAATTTACAAGTTTTTATGATGTTTGTGAGTCTCAGTTGGTTACTGCAATAGGGATTGATCTATCTTCCCTGTTTCAGTTGAAGTCAATCACAAACATTGCACCTGAGAAGGAACCTGAACCTGAACCTATCCATGTACCAATTCCTACACCTAATCCTTTATCTGAACATCGGTCCATTTTCAGTAAGAATTATTTAAAAGAATTTGGAGATACTCTCTTATCTAGAGTTGAGAAGATTATGAACTCTAAACCTCATCCTCTGAGAAATTTGAGTGAGAGATATTTCTCACTCTTAATGGAAATGATCTTTTGGCATATACAACCTATGATGCTCAATGAGATTCAAGAAGTACTAGTTAAAAATATTTTGCTTAGTAATGATGTCACATCCTTGAGAAGCATGGTTGAAGACGTGCAGAAAGAGCTGCATTCGAGATTAGAGCCAGCTACTACTCCTCTAGAACCCATTGTTTCTCAAATCTCTCGAGATGTTGTGTCTCAGATTCACCCTTATCTTTTATCCTTTGATGAAAATATTACAGAAAGGAAAAAATAGATGTTGAAGGACACTAGAGAGCTTGCGGTGAACCTTAATAAACTCACTGATGAGTACACTGGTTGTCTTCAAAAGATAATAATCAACTCAAATCTCTGATAGCAGCCGTCAAATCTTCTAATACCTCTGGTTAATCCTCTACACCTTCCTTGTACAATACATTTCTCATATCTATAGTCAAAGAAGAGCTTTAGAATGATTTATGTGCCATTAATGTGGATTCTTTCTCTAATGTTGTCAAGATCATTGATAGAATGCTTGAGCTTGTACAAATTCACACCAAGATTGAAAATTATTCCCTGCTAGAGATTTCTAAGAAAGTGGATTCCTATTTCAACTAAATTTTTTCCATGAATGACATGAACATCCACTTAAAATACCTTGTAGAAAATATAATACTTCCTCATGTGACTCAAGCCTTCAAAACCCAAGTCCAGAAGCCAACCGAGTTTACCCGATTGTTGGACAAGTTCATGGAAAATTAAGATGACTTTGAAAAAGCCATGCAGTATGGTGAAGATATTATTGTAGACTTACTAAAACTATTGAGACCTTATCTTAATGTCACGAGTACAATAATTGTTTCTCCAGCAACTTCACCTATCAGACCTGGGCTTCCTATATTCACCTCTGCCTTAGCCTCAACTACCATGTATGTTGGCCAAGCTCTCTGTTAGATCAGGCCTGTGATTCTTGATCAACACCTGCCTTGATCTTCTACTGCTCCTACCATGGCTCCCTCAGTCTTTGAAGGTCTCAATTTAACCAATCTATCTACATCCTCTCTGCCTTCTTATACATCAACCACTCCCCCTATGGATTCCTCTTCTGCTGCAGATAAAGGCAATGAGAAGGATAATCCTTAAGGAAGACCATTTCTTACTCTTTTTTGATGGGGATGTCATTGTTTTTTATTTATCCTTTATTTTGTAATAAACTATTTACTATTAATGGAATGTGCACTATTTATCCTCTGTTATTTTAACTTTTTGATAATCCCAAAATGGGGAGAAGTTCCTGCATAATGTTTCTATTTGTTATTTTTTATGTAGTTGCATCTAATATACACTTTACCTGTTCATGATTAGTGATCATCAAAAATGTGAGATTGTTGGAATCCTCATGTATTAATCATGTTTTAATGATCACAAATTCCACTAATGATCAAAAATCTTATTCAACCTAGTTAAATCATAAATTATATCCTATTATTTTTATTTATGTTTCAAGTTCTCTCATGATTTATAATGGTTATGCTCAGTCCATTTCATGCATATTACTGTTTAAGTCTGAATATAGTTATTTCTCTAAGTACAAGACACCATGATGCCTGACATAGTAATCTAGACACCGTGAAGCCTAACACCATGAAGCCTGACACAGTGAAGCCTGAGACAGTAAACCAGATACAGTAAGCTAGACATTGTAAGCCAGACACTATGAGGAAGACAAAGTAAGAAAGACACCGGGAAGAAGACACCATGACACTCAGACCCCTTGACACTCAGACACCGTGACACTCAGACACCACTACCAAGACACCGCAACACTCAGATCGTGACACTCAGACACTGTGTGAAGGAGACACCATTTTCATAACATACTGTGACACCGTTTCTTAAACTATTTTTTTTGTCTTTCAGTTTAATGTTTAACGATCATATTTTATTCCATTAATGCACTAACATAATTATGGATTCTTTTTACACATAGTACGAGGTACGAAGTATGAAACACATTGAACTTGTCGGCTAAAACCCACGCATTTGATGATAAAGAGTAAAAAGTGCCCAACAATAATATAGCGTGATACTGAACTAAATACAAGCTAGTGAGCATGACTGTGAAGAACATATTGCAAAATTTCCAAAGAAGGAATTGTCTCATGCATGCAATCCGACTCTGATAATGAACATACAAAGAAAAATGGAATCCATAGAACATCTTCACATTATCAACACTCATGAAGAACACAAGATGAATTGTGACACTATGTTTTTCAGGAAAAACCATGCGAAGGACTCAGAAGCATTTCTGTTTAATCAAAAGAGTGTAGAGTTGCATTTCAAATCACAAGATCTTTCTGAACTCATATCAACTATCTCTCAGTGAATCTTTTACTTACTTCTTGAGCAGTGTGTGTGCTTTGTATATTCAATACACATAATAAAACCTATTCAAAACTGAAGGATTTCTAAATCCTTACTCCAAACTCTTTATAATTTTGTTTACCCATAACAATTGTGGAAGAGGTCCTTGTGTGGCCTGGTAATTATTATTTTTTACCCTTGAACACTATAGAAAAGGTCCATGTGTGTCTTGGACAGTATGTGTACTATTGTTAACCCCAGTCCTAGGTGTGGATCAAAGATTATTTATATAAAATGCTTGGTGGCAGCTGAACACCAAGTGGAGTGGATCAAGTCTTCACTTGAGACCGAACAACTTGTTTCATATCTGTTGTGATGTTTATATTTAGTCATCAATGTTTTACTACTTTATTTCATAATCAATGAAACACTAATTTCACATTGATATTTAGTATTGGAAAGAAGTTATAACTGATTTCCCTTATTAGGATAACTTCAAAAGTAATATTAATAATACAAATTATTATTACTGAGAATTAATCAATCTTCTAAGAAGTTGTTTAAAAAGTAAATCTCTTATAATAGTATAACCTCGATTAACTGGGTTATATCTATTTTTTGGGAAACCATTTCATTTAACATAATATTCATTCAACAGAAATTTTTATAGCCACTCAATTCACCCCTCCCCCATTGAGTGAACTACTCCGACCAACATAATGTTTTTAGGTTTTTAACTTAATGTTTTTAATGGAACTATTTTAAATGAATAAGAGAAATAGATTTTTATTCGATTTAAAATTAAATGATAAAACCTATGTTTGTAAACCGTATTTTAAACTAGAAGGAGTAAGATATTTTATTTAATGTTAATGCATGGGGTGTGTCTTTTTGGAATACCTATTTTAAACATGTTCACAGAGTGATTATCCTTTTAGTTTCCATTATATAATCTGGTTACTTAGGGTGTGATTAAGGTATTGGAGTTGGATGCTGAATCTGACCATAATTTTTATGGCATGTATATTTATTTAGTCTTTTAAGATTATTTATAATCTTGGTAAAACCTTATTCCGTCTATGGAAGAGTCTAAAAGGGTTTAAATTGTAAATTTTTAATAAAAATATATCAAAAGGGGGGTAGATCTGAAAAAATAAGCATAAATCATAATAAAATAGTATAATAGTTGAAGAATGGATATCTAAAATGAGATATATAGAAAGATGTGATAATTAATAGTTCACAGCATAACATTTCCTATTCCTAGTTATAAAAATTTAATTAGGATTATATAAACACTTTGGATGAGATTAATTGGAATATTGATTACTCTCTTACCCTTTAAATCAACACACATAAAACCAAAACTTGACAAAAGGTCTTTGGTATACTAGTTTTTAATTCACATAATCAGAAGAGAAATTTTAATTAATTGTGGAATTTTATGTGTAATTCTTCTGAAAAAATAAATTATGGTTGCTTAAAATTACCAATTACATGTTTCATTTCTTGTAGTATCCAATATTAGTTATTTGTTTTTCTTATGAATGGGATCTTTAGTATTAATTAGTAAATGATTTTCTCCCCTTCTATTATTTTGAATATTTCTTCTATTTCTAGACACATAGAAGACAATAAATGACATCAAAATTGTAGACTATGATGCTCTAAAGTTCAACATTTGATTTCTCAATTTTTGGTTGGTCAAATATTTAATGTATTCATCAATCATAATTGGTGCAGATGGAAGATGACTTCATGTGGAGGTATGAATTATTTAAATTAATTGATCTTATATATATGTGATAATATTTTGACATATGTGATATTATTTTGCCATTTGCGGTAATCATATATGTATTTGATAAATCTAATGTTGTTTCATTTTTAATATGATGTATTCCAATCTATTTTCTTATGTTTTTTCAGCTATAAAATATCAACTACCCTCTACTTAAATTATTTATCTTTTCCTAATTATACTTTTATCTCCCTCTATAATAATAGAGCAGGATTTCTTTGTTGGATATGTGAAATGAATACATATGGAGGTATGTATTATTGAAATTAATCAAACATGCCTTCATTATAATGATATTTAGTGAAAATAATTAGACATCCCACATTTTCAGGTTTTTCATGTAAATTATTGATCATATTTTTCTCAATTTTCGTATATATTTTCATTTTTCAAATCAGTAATAGAAAGATCATATTTATTAGTTTGTGTTGTGAAGCATCTTCTTCTATTGGATAGATTTTTTTAAATCATTAGGACTATCCTACATATAGTATTATTTTTTACATTTACTTTAATTATTCGAACATCCAACATTCATTCATCTTCTTCATTCAACCCAAATAATTTCATTCTTCAAAATCAGTTGGTGTTTTTCAATCGAGTACCCACACAGTCAGTCATTCAACAATTTGGGGGTGTGTATAAATCAGGTACCCTTACTATGGTGGATTGTGTATCACTTGGTCAATCATCATCAGCGATTTCTATTCCATTTCTGTTATGTATTTTTATTTTTGATAAATATTTTTGGTTATTTATCATTATGTGCTCATCACTAGGGTGTGATTTTTTATTTTGTTCACGTTTATATTGAATTGATTCAACTATTTTACATAAAAACCCTCATCTATTATTTCCCGTTATATTCTCTCTATGTAGTGGGAGTTTGGAGTCCTTTATTACTTTATTTTTTTGGGCAGGCTTGCATAAGATCATCAATGAAAGGCATTTTTTGTGTTAGTTTATATGGACTACCGACACCATTATTATTTTCATTCATTTACATAATATGGTTTTATATTCTCTGATACTCTTTCTATCAATATTTAATAATCACCATATTTTCATTGATCTATAATTGCATATGCTATTTTTTAAGAGTATCAATTTTTCAATTTAATTTCTTCTCTATTTAATATCAAATTATGTAATTTAATTGGTTAATCACATTTTCTTTATATTTATCACATATAATGTTTTTTAGTGTTCGCATTGTTTTTTATTATTCCATATTAACTTTTGGACAATATCAAAATGAAATAATCATAATGTAAGACTTCTCTATATAATAAATTTTTGGGCAATGGTGTGAGTTTCTGAAAGGCATCACATCTAAGGAAACACATGTAAATTTAATCTCTAGAGGTTAAAGACTATTATTATTCACTTATTTCTGTATTTTTTAGGTTTAGATGTTATAATTTTAAAATTTTCAATGAAATGATCATGATTTATAATGGGAAAACACTCTATTTATATATTCTGTACAATTTTTCACTAATAAATTTATATATTCGTTGAATTAATTATCAAATTGGTTGGAATTATTTGTAATCAATTCCAAGGATTCAGATGGGATTAAAAAACAAAAGTAAAATAATATGAATAGATAGCTAAAATTTTGCTATCAAAACAAAAAATAATACAAGTGAAGATATTTTTTTGATGATTGAATGTATCCATAGTAGGGTTGATGATATTATAAAAATTATAGGAATTTCTCTAGATATGTAAAAAACCATTTGGATGGTCAATCATTGGCACTCAAGGGACTTTAGTTTTAAATTTAATTTCAATCATAAGATTTAGAGTAGAGTAAGAGATCTGTAAAACAACTAACTGA
The DNA here is from genome assembly GCA_963277665.1 of Viscum album. Taxonomy (NCBI): domain Eukaryota; kingdom Viridiplantae; phylum Streptophyta; class Magnoliopsida; order Santalales; family Viscaceae; genus Viscum; species Viscum album. The sequence continues at coordinate 1,391,059,011 of OY728150.1, read as the reverse complement.
GTTTGTTCATCAACAAAAAAACATTATTCTTCATCAGAAACAACTACATCAATAATTCCATAACTATATAGTTAAAAAATAAAATTTATTTTTAACATCCTAGGGTGTTATCTTTATGAACCCTACCCCCATTATTTTCTACAACTTTTACTTGAATTTGGTGGATTGAATGGATGTATATATTAAATTTGAATATAATAAATCTTATGTATCAGTCATTTCCCAAATGAACATTAATTTAATGAGTCATATTCCAATCAAAAGTAATATTTTATAATATATTTTTGAAAGATTGAGGACTATTTTAAAATAGTTTATTTAAAATTATTCTGTGACATTAATTGAATGATAAATAAATGTGCTGTATTTTTTTATATATAGTTCCTATGTTTTAAAAATGTTGAGAAATTTATTATGTTATCTCCAGGCATAAATTAGTGTATCAATCATTTAAAAATATATAATATATATCATGGGATTGAAAGTGTCTTGATACAACTTATTGATATATCTAGTGATATATCATTGGTATGTTTACATCTTTGATCATGATGAGCATGTTTAGAAAGGGGTATTATGTAGATTTGTCATGGATGAAGTATGTTATGCTAAAATAATGACTATAGAATACCCCAATAACCTTTCAACACTACCTTATCCCTTAGGGTGAATGACTGATAGGATCACCTTGAATTATTATACCCCATTTTTTTCACATGTAATGGGTATGTGCCCAACTACATTTGGGATATGTTTCATTGGGATGGGTAACATGGTTTCCTTGACAAATGAATATGATATTTCTGGATTGATTCAAAAAAGGTATGATAAGCATGGATCCTCCTCATATAGGGAGTTATACATTGAGATCATTAACACACCATAGTTCCATTTTAATGATAATATCAAATGTTGTGTAGAAAATTTATTATTTGTATTTATATAAATGAATAGATTGTCCTGATGCATGCACTTTAGTAATGACATCTATAGTTGGGGGAGGGGTGTAATGTAGGGGGAGAGGGGATACTGAATAGTAGGTTTGGGTATGGGGATAATGTAGGGAGGGTGGGGTTGTGCTATTGAAGGGGGATGGGGATAGAGAGGGGGTGAGGGTTACTACTAGGGCGTTGTACATGGGGGGTACATTAGGGGAAGTGGGGGCTGCACATGGGTTGGGGGTGGGGCTATTACAGGGGGAGTGGGGGTGGGGGTATTGTGTTTTTGGGGAGGAAATGACCACGATGATGATGGAAATTGAAAAAACAAATTTTGTACAATATTCTAAATTTGATAATGATTTTAGCTATGATGGTGAGGGAATTTGAACAAAATTTCATTTTTACTCTCATGTTATTCAGTATAGGGATGTAAATATCAATCTGAGTATTATTTTTTTATTATTGGTTATGGATTCATGTATAATTTATCATCACTTATCACATATATATATAAGATGTCATTATATTTGAATTCATTTCCAACTATTTATGGAAAATGCCAATGGGACCAGGCACCGTCTAGCTTTGTACGAGGCAATGCTATCCAATCAGCAATGCAAGGTGGGGAGCTAGGAGATCAATGACACAGAAAGCTGGGGAGGGACAGTTCAAGTGGGTTGGGCCTACGGGTCATGTTTGGGGCATGGTATACATCTGGGCCTTCGGGCCATGTATTGCGTGTTTGTCGGTCTGTGTGCCTTGGGCCTACGGGTCATGCTCAGGGTTCCCCTTCAACACTTAAATGGGGGATTGTCCATAATAAAAATAAAAAATAAGGCATTCGGACCATTTGGGAATGATAAGGCCAGTTCTATCCACCACCATCAAATACAGTGAGTTCTACATCAGATTTGGGTAAGGATTATTCCTTTTTTTATGCTTGGGACAATTTTTAATTTGGGATTTTGTGATTTTTTCTATTTTTGTATTTTTGTATTTCTTTGAAGATGTTGTTGAGGTTTATTTGAGTTGTTATTGTAGATTTCTTACATGTGAATTCATTGGGAGGAATATACATATATAATAACCACTATTATATATATTCACTCATGGAAGCATGATTATAATGTTTGGTCTAGGTGTGCATAAATATAGTTATGAAAAATAAAAACATGTGTAAGTGTATACGGGTATATGAAAGTATGAACATATATATAAGGACACCCTTGTGAATATTTGGCCATATAAATATATTATAAGAGGTTAGGAGTCCTTATATATATGTGAAGTGGCATATGTTTGAAAGCAGAAAAAAGGAATATTCTAGTTGTCTTCTTCAAAAGAAGTGCACCTTGAGGTTGAGGTAGGTTCCCTATGCCTAACCCTTCAATTTGAAATCAATAATTAATTTAGTAATTTAAAAACTTTTTTCATTATTATATAATGTTTATATTTTATGAAACTTGGTTGTGTCTATTTCAGATGATATTTTCACCAATTTTACAAGATTTCCTTATACATTAAATGTGGCCAAGTAGAATCTTTAAGCCAACACAAAAGTAGAAAATGAAATTTCCTTCACAATAGAGATGACAATGTCCTCATTTTGAGTAAACATTAACTGTAAATTTTAATGAAAATTTAAAACCTAATGTGAATATTTTATTTTCATTTCATCAAACTAAAACGATCATCCTTTTAATCATGACTTCTTTTAGTAACATCAATGTGAAATATAACTACAAAAATTGACTACATTAAAAGGATGAATTAACCACTTAGTACCTATGTTATTGGTTTTCATTGAAGTACATGAAGCACCTTCATCAAATCTCATTAATTTCTGCGTATTCAGTTTAAGGTTCAATTTTCAAGTGGTCATGTGTTTTTATCACACCAAAACATCCCACAACCATGGTCAATTGGTCCCAAAATCTCTATAACATACCTCCACCACCATCTTGAGTAAAATAAATAACCACCAGTACCCAGCCAACCATAAATTTACTCTAATTACATCAAAAAACTAAATACCTTCTGTTAGTGGCTTTACTCAATGAAAACAATGAAAGAAAACATGAAAATACATTATCAAGTCCTCTTCCAGATGACACACATGAAAGCCAAATCATTCCTTGTCAACTCCACCATGCTCTAGTAGAAGAATCACTAAAAAATAGATGAGACTGAATCCAAACTGTTAGAAACCAAAGGGAAACACCTCTCAGTCAGAAAATTTTGATATAGACAGTTCATCTCTCAGACAACCCCATTCAAGGCATATACCCAATGGTTCACATGAAGAAATGATACAATACATTAATTTTCTGTTATTTTAAACCATAAAACTCCACCAACATCCACCCAAACCCCACATGTACCAACATGGGACTCAAACCAAATCCAAAAATACCAATTAGGATCATCCAATGTTCAAATTTATAATCCAAATTCAGATTTATGAAACAACCTGTGTTTCACATTAGAAACACAAATTTTATCCAAAACTAATGATTCAAAAACTTGTAGGGAATTACAAACTCTTCACCTTAACACTTATCATAGATGAACCATATATATCGATTATATTTCTCATATGTCATTTACATAGGTCCTGAATTACTTCGATATAGTCTCCTTTTCTTTAGTGTGACCTTCTCGTCGGACATTAATGACCATTATGTTGGTTATTATAACCTTAACTAGCCAATAGATTCTTTTCATTCCTCTATACAGTTCCTATAATACCTTTACATCAAGGGTTTGGGGGAGTGTGTAGGGGTTGTGTGGGGGAGGGTGCTGGGGGTGGGGGTGGGAGTGTGATGTGTTCAATTATAAGGGGTAGAGGGATGTGGAAGGTTAATGAGGGAAAGGGGAATGTGTAGGGTTCATGGAGTTTCATGGGGTATGCATGGGAGGGGATATGGCAGGGGTGTGATGAAATTTATAGCAAGGGGAGTGTGTAGGGTATGTAAACAATGGTATATATCCATCTGGATATTGAAGGAGTCTTGATCATCTATTTTAGTTATAGTAGTTGTGTTATTAGGATAACCCATGTTCTGGACATCCATTCTATTAATGATTAGAATCCCTTAAACTCTTTAAGGGACTTTTGTTATTTTTTATTTTATAGTTATATAATCATTATTATTTTTCTTCCATTGTGATCATATGAAAAAAGTATGTGCTTCTCTTGAATTGGATGCATATCAGGATCTTTAGTGAAACTAATTCATTTGCAAACTCCACATTCTTAGAATAATACCACTTCTCAATTTCATTGATTATTGAATTCATAAATTAAATAAGTTCACAAGACTTCTTAAGAGACCTACCAGATTTTCTTATTTTCCCGGAACTATACTTTTCTACCTATACAAGAATGTACTTATTAGTAGCCTGCACTAGAACCTTTAAATCACACAACATTCATCCAGGATATTATTAAACTTAATGGGTCCTTCAACTAGATTTAGAACTGGAACATGAAATTCCCCTTCACCAGGGGGAGGGGGTGTGGTGGGGGTGTGTCCATGAAAGAGTAGGGTCTATTGGGTTGTGTTAAATCTTGGGGTTGGGGTCAGTCCAGGGTCGGGGGAGGGGGGCTGTACAGGGAGAGTGGAGGGGGTCTTTGAAGCGGGGAGGGGGGGGGGGTTGTAGGGGGAATGGTGGGGTGGGGGATGTGTAGGGTTGTGTAAGGGGGTCTATTAATTAAGTTGATGTTCAATCCAGGAAGGAGGGAGTTTTTCTATGAAGGAGCGGAGGGGTGGAGGGGGTGGAAGGGGGTCTGTAGGGGGAGGGGTGCAAGGGAATTCTGCAAGGGGATGGGTGTCCTAGGGGGGGTCTTTCCAATAAAGGGTTGTATTTCTGGAGAAGGGTGGTCTGTACAAGAAGGAAGGGGGTGTGTCCAGGAAGGAGTGTAGGGTTCAAGTATTGGTGAAAGGGGGCTTGTAAGGAGGAGGGGGTTATAATGGGGTGTTTTTGGGTGGGGGTGGGGTTGTACCGGGAGGGGTGGGCGGTCTATCCAGGGGCAGTCTGTCCAGGGGTGTCTGTCTAGAGAAGGGGTCTATCATGAAGGGGGGGTCTATCTATGAGGGGGGTGGGTTTATCCTAGACGGGGTGTGGTGGGGTGGAGGTATATCTAGGAGGGGGGCTTTGTAGGGGGGCTATCTATGGGGGCTATCTAGGGGGAGTGTAGGTGGGCTTTGTATGGGGAAGAGGAGCTTCATTGGGGGGGGGGTTGTAGGGGTGGTATACTATAAGGGGATTGAGGGTATTTAAGGGGAGGGTGGTGTGTTTTTTATCAAATGTGAAGTCCTATAGCCACAGTTTCAAACTATGTCTAAAAATAATGGGTGTCTTCATCTTATGTCGTTGTATAAAACCATGGTTATAGGGGGTGGGATATTGCAAGAGGAGTTGGAGGGGGGCTTTCATGGGAGGATTAAATGACCAAGATGATAATGGAAATTGATTAAATGATTTATCATTTCAAATAAATTAAATTACAATTTTTCTACTCAAATGATGAGTGAATATTAAAAAAAACCTATTATTAATGATCATGTTATTTACTATTCATATGTACGTATCAAATTGAATATTATTTTATCATTATTTTTTTATGGATTCAAGTATAATTTATCAATAATGATCAAATATAAATAATAAGTAGTTGTATTTTATTTCTTTTCCCACTATTTCCTTACAGGTGGTTTCTTATGATGAGGCTCACTCTATCCACAACCACCAAAGATAGTGCATCCAACATTGGATTTGGGTATGTTTTATTCCTATTTTATTTTTTGTAAATATTTTAATTATTTATTTTTTGAGTTCTGGGTTCTTTTTTTGTAATGTGTTTTGGATCTCATTGAGGTAGATTCGAGTTTCTCCTGACGAACTCTAATATGTGTATGTATAGGTAGGTGTGTGTATATATATATATAAGTTCACCCTTTATATAGATTCACTCATTTATCTTATCTGAATATGTCTTTAAAGCCATATGGATTAGTTTATCCATGATTGGGAATGGACGTTCCTGCCCCATCCTAATGATTTTTTTGTTTGGTTGAGCAATTGATTTCTTTACACCAATGCAATTACCTTTGTGGATGCACTTTTAAGAGATTATTTCTTGATAATAGACTCATTACAAACATCCTATCATTAAACATTCTAGAGAGGTATCTATTATGGTGGTTGATGATCCAGAGGGGATTAAACAACAGATGGGATCCTTCAAATTCTCGGGGATGGGTCGATTCTCCATTGAACATAGAGAAAAACCATGGTCATATGCTAGCCTAAAGGATGACATTTCTCATTGATGGAACTTGTCCTATTGGAGGCACATTCATATTGGTAAAGGTTACTTTCATCAAATATTGTTCAATCAAGAAGACATAAATCCAATCAGGTACTTGGGAACCCTTAATTTGAATTAAGGGATTCTTCGACTCTCAGAATGGGAACAGAATTTCAATTCATTCACAAAAATGCAATCTTTTGCTCAGGTTTGGGAAAGTATTCATGGTCTCCCATGGATCTACTGGAATCCAAAAAATTCTGAATGATCTTTCTTCAGGTATTAGGAATCCTCTAAGGATTGATCTGCGTATGATTAATAGTGACCATGGTCTCTATGCTTGAGTTCTTATAGAGATTGACATGGATCTTTCCCCTCTAGAGAATGTGTCACATAACGTGAATGATCACCTCATTGAGGTATGCTTTGAATTTGAAAACATACCCAAATACTATTACCACATTAGAATTTCTAGGCATGCTATCGACAAATGCATAATAGTGAAAAAGGTTTCTAAGACAGTTACCAATAATATCTCATTGAAGGACACATCCAAAGGAAAAAAATTAATCACAATGCATGGTGTGAGAAAGGGATCCAAGATTGGATCAAAATAAGTCACCTTAGAAAACAAGGCTAGCACCAATATGTCCTGGGATGAGTTAGTTGAGGCCAAGGAAACACAAGGTTGGATAATCGCTCAAGATGATGCTATTATTTTTAATGGGGTGGATATGTTAAAAGACAGTGGTATGGAATTAAATATCCGTCAAGAATTATTTTATGATATTTTATCATTAGCATTTGGACCGTAATATGAATTTCTCACATTTTATTTTATAAGCGAAAAAGTAATGAAATATGCTCTTATGGATTATTATGAAGTTGAGGACAAATCTCCATCACTTCCAATATTGGAGTCTAAACCCACCTTATATCACCTATATGTGATTAAAATGACAGACTCATCCCCTCTATGGATAGTCTCCATGTCCTTGTAATCTCGTTTGGGCACTGAGAACACTCCAAACTAAATAAACCCCAATATCTCTAATAAAATATTGTTGAGGAGCTCTCATAAACAGACATAAGCTGGCCGAAAACCAAAAGGGGTCCCTTCCCCCATCTATAATTAATGATGAGAATCCTTTTCTAGAACTACCAGGATATGGAAAACCCTAGCACATTATGTTCTCACAGGCTTCTTGTGTGGTTAAAATAAACCTAAAATTATAGGCATTTCTGGTCCTAAATCTGAAAGATTCTTTTATAGTGCCCCTCTTACAAGACAATTTAATTCTCTTCTCAGTTCAACTCAAGATGAATCTAGTCTAGATAGATTTTGCTTCCTCATTCACTATAGTGTTATCAAGCCTATTTTTGTTCGAGTAGATGAAAAAATTATTATTTATACCTTCCTCAATAAAGTTAAAACTTTTATTCTATTCAATGGTTTATGCCTACAACTATTATATCAAATGAAGAACTCTTTTGCAGTATATTAAGGATTTATCCAGCATTATCTCAGATATTTGGGTAGTAATGGGTTCAATTCCATCATATACGATAATGAGAAGATTGTACATGCTTACTATGTGGCTTCCAGGTGATATTTCAGATCCTATATTGAGGAGTCAAACATCATGGAATTTAATCTGATTGGTACCAAATTTAACTCGTATAGGAGGCATTTAAATAGTATTAGAGTGAACAGAAATTATTGTCCCTTTGGCAATGATTCTCTTCAAGGATGTGGGAAAACCTTCTCCTATGTTACTTTTGTGAGATATAATTTGTTTCAACAGCCAAATATCACTACCTTAACAGCTAAGGGTGACAAGATGGCTATTCCTTTTCAGTTTAATAATGGTTGGACCACTCTTCCTGAGTGATCCTAGCTGGTGATTGACACCTCGAATATGAAGGATTGTAATGGAAACAATCTTTATTTTATACTCTTTCTGAGGGCTCTCAAGTATATTATGACGAAGTGGTGAATTCATAAGTTTATCGTACTAGACCAGGAAATAGATTCTTTGGAGAGATCCCTCCATGAAATTCAAGTTGACTTCCCTAAATCCACCTTCTCTTGTGAGAGATCCCATGAAACCAACATGTCCTCTAAACTCAATGATCTTCTCATACTATGGGATAACATACAAAATGTGGACATTAAAGTCAAGTGGCTCATGGATGGGGATCACAATACTAAATTTTTCAAGGCCCTAAATCGAGTGAAAAAAGTACAACGACTTCTATCTTTAATAATGTATGGTGACACAATCATGGATGATCGTCAGAGTCTTTCTAATCATATTTCTTCTTAATACATGACCTCTTTAATGGACCTAAATGCAATGAGGGTATTAAGAATGGAATCTTTCCCAAAAATATCACCGATGTTGATAATATTATTCTCACCTCTATCCTTATGGACACTGAAATCTAGGATTCTATTTTTGGAATCAATAAAAAATGTTCCCTGGGATAGGATGCTTTTACTAATAATTTATTTGAGGATTACTGGGAGGTTATTAACATGGATGTATGTAAACTATTCCAGCTCTTTTTTAGATGGATCCCCCTCTCAAAGCTACAAAGCACGGTTTATTTCCCTAATTCATAAGGTGGGAATTTCTAGTGATATTGATAAATTTAGACCAGTTTCCCTTGTCAACACACTCGACAATATCATTGCTAAAATTCTGTCCAATCAGACAACTCGTGTCTCTGGGAAAATCATCTCTTAGATTCAATTTGGATATGTCAAGTGGAGGAAAATTCCATATTTCCTTATCATTGCCTCTGAATGTGTCAACATTCTACCAAAGTTAACTAGATGGGGTAATAATTCACTAAACTTAGGCCTCGGAAAGGCATTCGATACTATTGGTTGTAATTTTATAGGATGCATTTTACATGAATTTTGATTTAATGAAAGGTTTATTCAATTGATCAAATCTCTAATCATCTACGCAAACATTTCCATTCTTATTAATGGTTCCCCAGAGGGTCCCTTTCTGTTCTCAAGATGTGTGAGGTTAGGTAATACCCTCTCATCCATTGTATATACTATTGTGGATGATAACCATATCCAACTTCTCCTTCAAAAGATAGTTTCAGGTGAATTTAAAACAATCAGAGCAGCAAGAGGCATCTTCTCCCCCTCTCACCTTCTCTTCACATATGATATTATTATCTACAGTCAATGTGATAGAAAAAACATTAAAAAACTCAAGAGGTATTTACTCAATAATGCGCATGTCTCGGGACAAGTGGTTAATTGGGGTTAGTCGTTTATCTACTTCGGTAAAAAGATCTCTCCATCATGGAAATCTTGTATGATAAATGATATAGGAATTCGTGAGGGGTCTATCCACATCACCTACCTCATTGTACTCATTTTATTCGGTAGACCTCACACTTCTCACTTTGTGGAAGTTGTTAGTCAGGTTAGAAGGAACATCTTATCTTGGAAAGGAAAGGAACTCTGAATAGTGGGCAGGCTTAGTTTATTTAATCATTTTATCAGATCCAAACTGGTATACTCATTCATGGTTTACTACTGGCATGCCTCGGTTATAAAAACTATAAACTCCTGGATGAGAAACATTGTGGGGAGTGGTAGTATTCTTGAATGAAAGGTTATTTCTGATCCTTGGAAGAGTTGTTACAAGACTTAGTCTAAGGGAGGATTGTGAGCCAAGAACCATGAGAACATTAATCGTGCATTGCTAACACATTTCATTTGGAGACTCATAAATGAAAATTCATAGACCATATTCTTCCTCATATCGTAGCTACAAAACATTATTATTGATGGTAATATGTCTTATGTCCAATATTCAATATGGGGCGGGCTTAAAAAATCCTTCAGAACATCAACTGTCAGTCTCGTTGGATAATAAGGGCTCAATCTTCTCTTAAATTATTGAAACACAACTCGATAGGATATCCACTAATTGATAGTGTTGACATTACTAGTCATGATACTAATTTTGGATCATCCATAATGAATCATCTTGAGCATAGAAATACTCTTCCCTCCCAAATTGTTGAGATGATTGATACCCATAACGTTCTAGATGGTAATGACTTGCTACTGTGGGAACCCAGTACAAATGGAATTCGAGACACTAAATGATTATATGATCATCTTATTCATGGGAATGTCACTAGGATAAAATCTTTTAATAAAAAATGGTCTATGATATCTCGATTTACTCTACTCTAGTGACTTAATCTCTACAAGAAACCGATGGATATAAACTTGATGCGATTGGGCATCAAACTTTGCTCCAGATGTAGTCTCTACCACCATCACCAAGAAGATGTAAATCATCTTTTCCTCTCATACAACACTTTTGATTCACTCTGGATCATTTTATTTTACATATTTGAAGTGCATATGCTTCATACTACTGGTATTTCCCAATTCCTTCTTGACCTTGATGCTACATGGTTCTCGAAACAGGTGAGTCTTTTATTTTTTCTTGCCTGTGATGTGGTTATACATATCATATGGACGTGCAGAAATAAGTACCAACATGTTGAACCATCTCCAAATCAAAATGTTTCCTTATGAACTATTTTATTTGAGGTCCAAAAAGCTAAAAATCTATATATTGAATGTTTTAGCAACACATTGCAGGACTATGCAGTCTTGAAAAGGCTCAAAATTTCTGGTAACATCCCAAAACCCCATGGAACCATTGATTTTTTCTAGATTCCGCCATTTGCAGGCTGGGATAAATACAACACAGAAAACTCTTCTAAAGGAAATCTAGGAACTACTGGTTACATAATTATCTTCTGAGATAATAATGGTGATTTTCTATAAGGGGAGACTAGCATGTGAGGATACTCTATAGAACATGAAGTAGAGATGCTTGGTCTTATTATGGTTGTTTAAATCTCTAGTAAAAGGAACTAGAACTCGGTTTGGTTTCAAAGAGACTCAACTACTATAATGAAAGTTGTTGGGATGGGTCCAATTAATCATTCTTGGAAACTCAATAGAAAATTGAAAAACTACTTGAACACTTCTGATTCAATGAATTTCACCATCACAGACATTTATTGTGAGGTGAATCAACTTGATGACTGGATTTCTCACAAAGGAGCCTCTACGTGGAATTGTACTCACTTCACCTGAATATGTGGTGAGTTGATGGTCATACCACAAAGTTTTAAATGTAAATTTCCAATGTTTCGGATTATGTAACTCTATTTTTCTATTTATATTATGCCTTTATGCTTGATTTTTTTTAAAAATAGATTCACTCATTTCATTAGGAATATATACATTTGGTCTTGGTGTGCATAGATATGAAAATTGAATATATGTGTAACTGTAAAGGGTTATGTGTAATTATAATCATATATTTGAGGACCCCCTTGTGCATATTTGGCCATGAAAATATGTACATAGGGGATAGGATTCCATATATATATATATATATGTGAAGTTTCATATGTGTGAAAGGGGAAAACAAGAATATTTGAGTTGTTGTCATTAAAAGTAGCACGCTTTGAGGATGAGGTAGGTTCCCTATGCCCAACGCTTCAATTTGAATTCTATAATTTTAGGTGTATTTTAAAAACTTTTTTTCATTTTTAAGAAATGTTTACATGGAATGAAAATTTCTTGTGGCTTATTGAAAGGAAATTTTAACCTATATGACATGATTTTGCTATGCCTACAATGTTGACTAGTAGAAATTTTTTCCAACATAGTATTAGAAAATGAAATTTCCTACACATAAGAGATGAAAATGTCCACTATTGAGAAAACATTAACCTTAAATTATCTTAAAATTTAAAACATAAAGAAAGTCATTTTATTTCATTTCATAAAACAGAAACAACAATCCTTGAAATCATGACACATTCTTTAGTAACATCACTGTGAAAATGAAGTAGAAAAAATCGACTACCTTACTGGAACAAATTCGCCCCTTAGAACCGAAGTAATTAGTTATCTCTGAACAGCTTGAATCAAATTCATCGATTCTATTTGATTTCCTCATACTCAGTTGAAGGATCAATGTTCATGTGATCAAGTGTCTTAATCACACCAAAACATTCATGAAAAATGGACAACTACTCATAGGATTTCCATAACATACCCCCAACATCATACTAAGTAAAATAAATAACCACCAGTACCCATAAAACAATAAATTTCCTTTAATTTCATCAAAAACAATAAAAACATTATGGTACTGGCTTAGAACAACTGAAAAAATTACCGACATCATGAAAAAACCTTATCAAGTCGTCTTCTAACTACCAAAATTGAAAGCCATATCATCCTTGGTCAATTCCACCATGCTCTGGTGGAATTTATACTAAAACCCTAGATGAAACTGAATCAAAATTATTAAAAACCAAATGGAAACACATATAAGGTTGAAATATTCGATATAGGGGGTTCACCTCTCAACCAATTCCATTTATGGAATAATCCTAATGAGTCACAACATGAAAGGGTACAATATCTTAAATTTCAGTTATTTTCACCCCAAACCTCCACCAACATAAACTCAACCCCTTGAAGTACTAAAATGGGACTGAAGACAAATCTCAAAATACCATTTAGGAAATTCCAATGTTCAGATTTCAAGATCCAAATTCCAATTTAAGAAAAAACATCTGTTTCATATTAAAAACACAAATTTCTACCAATCATATTGAATCAAAAACCTCTAGGGAAATACAAACTTCTCACCATAACACTTCTCGTAGATGACACTTATGTAGGCATCATCATTATTAGATAACCATTGCATATACCATGAATTTCCTTGATATAGTATCATTTTCATTAGTCTGATCTTTCTGTTGGTCTTGAATTACCTTTACATACAATAGTATCCCTTTAGTTAGCCTATAGAATCTTTCCATGCATTTATATAGTGCTTAGAACACCTTTACTTAATGGGGATGGGGGAGGGTGTACGGGGTATCAGTAGGGGGTGTTCTTGGTTCTGTTTCAAGGGGAGGTGGAGGGTGCAGGGGGAAGGAGAAGGGGGAGGGTGTAGGGGGGTGTCTGCAGGGGGGTGTGCTTGGTTTTGTTGCGAGGGGAGGGGGAGGGTGCAGGGGGGGAAGGGGATGTGGTAGGGTGAAGGGGGTGGAAGGAGTGTGTAGGGGAGGGGTATGGGTAGGGGGTGTGCTTGGTTTTATTGAAAGGGGAAGGGGATGGTGAAGGAGGGAATGGTCTAAATCCATTTGGATATTAAAGGAGTCAAGAGAATACATTTTAGTTGTTGTAGGTAAGTCATTATAAGATCCCCTATCATAAACCTCATTTATATTAAAGATTGTCATCCCATTAACTCTTTTAGAGTCTTTTGTGAATTTTTATTTAATAGTATAATAATCATTACTATATTTCGTCCATTGTGATCATATGAAACAAGTGATCACTTCTCCAAAATAATATACATGTTAGGCTCATTTTTTGAAAATAATTCATTTTCAAACTCTTACTAATTATAGTGATACCTCATGTCAATTTTGTTGAAAATTACATTAAAATATTAAAAAAATTCACCAACCTTCCTCAGAGACCCAAGATTTTTGGTTATTCTTAAGGAATTGCCCTTTTATACATATACAAGACAAGACTAGCTAGTACCCTACACTAGAAACTAAAAATCTCCATACATTCATCTAAGATATTATTACACTTATTAGGTCCTTCCACTAGTTTTAGAACCATCTCTCGAAATTCCCCTTCACAGCAGGGGGGGTGTAAAGGGGGTCTGTGAAGAAAGCAGGGGGAGTCAATCCAAGGGGTGTGGGGTCAGTCTAGTGGGGGAATTGTGGGGGGAGGGATACCAAAAGCGGAGTGAGGTGGGGGCTATGTACGGTTCTGGTGCAAGGGGGGTCAATCATGGATGGGAGTCCCTCTCTGAAAGAGGGGGGGTCGGTCCCAGTAGAAGGGGAGGGGTGTGGGGGGTGTTTTTAAAGGGATGGGGTGGGATGGGGGTGGGGTGAAAGGGAGGTCTATAGGGGGAGGGTCCTGAAATGGTGGTATGTAGGGGGAGGGGTGAGAAAGGGGTGAGGGGGGCGATTGGGGTCTATATACAGAGAGGGTGGTGTCTTTCTGGAGGGGGGAGGGGATTTCCATAAAGGAGGGGGTATATCAAAGAATGAGAGGGGCCTTTCCAGGATGGATGGTAGGGGTGTTGAGGGGCAGTGCAAGGGAGTCTTCAGGGTTGAGGGGGGCTGCAACAGATTCTGTAGGGGGGGTGCCTGGGGGGTGGGGTGTGCAGGCGAGTGGGGGTGTGCAGGGGGTCTATCCAGGGAGGGGCAATTCTGTTAAGGGAGGGGGTGGGAGGTTTTCCATGGGGTCTCTATCTAGGAAAGGGGGAGGTGTCTGTCTTGGTAGGGGTGGGTCTATCAAATGAGGGGGTATCTCTTGGAAGGGGTGGGGGTCTGTCCAGGAAGGGGGGGTCTATCCATGAAAGGGGGTATTTCCAAGAATTAGAGGAGGTATGTCCAGGGGTGTCTTTCTAGGGAGGCGGCTGTCCAGTAGGGTGTGGAGGGGGAATGGGATTTACAGGGGTGAAGGCGGGATGCAGGGGGGTTCAATGTTGTATGATACTATAATGGGATTGGGGTGGGGTGGGCTAGGATGGGGTGTTTTTTATTAAAAAATACAGGCTTATAGCCACTCTTTCAATTAGTGGTTATAGTTCATTATCCATGGTTTTCATCATGGATAAAATCCTTACAACCATGGTTTAAAACTGAGTCTATTACCCATGTGTGGCCTAAGATTCTTCTATATCTTGAAACCGTTGTTATAGCCCTTTCCCTATAGCCACTCCAATAGCCACCAGAGTTCATAAAATTGTCTCTATAACCAATTGACTCAAATTTTCGGCTTATATTCATGGTCCTAAATTGTGGCTATAGACTAAATTTCTAGTGTTGATAAAATGGGATGTCATGGTGAGTCAATGCACTCTATCCCATAACAACATTTTCCCTTTGGGTATTATTTGGTGACCATTGATTAAGTCCATAGTGATATATTCCAACTTTCATATTAGTATGGGTTGTGTTTTCAATACCCCTTTTTTATTTTTTTGCTGCCTTCACTTGTTCACACACCCTCACATTGTAGTTTAGTGAGGTATATAACTTTTCAAATTATCCATAAAATAATGAGCATGAATGTCCATATACATTTTAGTGCTTTTATGAAGTATAAATAATGTATATCTATGAGATTAATTAATAAAATCTTTTTTATCTCTATGATAGATGTGACATATTTTTTTATGAATTTTTTGTACATCTTATTGATCAATATTTAACTCAGAAAACCTCCCATTCTTCATAGTCACTATCTAAATTTATGTCAACTATCCTTTTCATTGTTCCCTATTTACCTTCTTTAGTAATAATGGTTGATAAATCATTTGAGATTTTATTGATGATTTCCCATCCATTATTATTCCCATGTCCATCCACATTAGGTCCTTGATTAGTAGATCTTCTTCAATCATTATTATTTCTATAATAATTGGATGTTTCTTAATTATAGCATTAACAACATTTTTTCACATAAAAGTGGATAATGAATTGAAATATTATTGTATTTATAAAGCTCCAACATCATCATTTGTCCCATAATCAATTATGTTTCATGATTATATACTTCAAACTCTGAGGGTTTGGGTATATGTTTAATTTATCTCCATAAAGAGAGTGGGTCAATATTTGATGTGAAAAAAGAACATAATCTAACTCCAGGTCATGCATTGGATAATAATTCTTAAGAGACTTTAACTATTGAGATTTATAACTAATCAACATGAAATTTTTCATTGGATTCTCCCATTCCCATTTACATATTTATCAATATAAATTAGTTATTACTCACGGAAAGTGGGTATATTTAATATATGTAATGTAACCAATCTCTTATTTAGTTATTCTAAATGTTATTTTCATCTATTGTTTAGATGAAGGTACAGATTTTTCTTGTTATAATATATACTATATTTGAAATTTGTGAATATTTTTTGAGAAACCCTCTATAATATCATTCTAAATAAATGACTATACGATTATCTACAACTTTTGTATGATTATCCTACTTATATATAACCATTTTCTTGGATGTTTCATTTGATATTCCTTCCTTTTTTATAATGTTCCCAATGTATAAAAATTTTTGTACCCAAAAATCACATGTTTTGATTTTCTAAATTGATTATCCATTCAAAAAGTTTTCAATATAACCCTTATATAACCCTTTGTTCCTCATTACATATCAAACATATCATATTATCATCAATAATATTTACAATGAATTTGTCATTGTAGTCCTTAATAACTGTATTCTTTAATTTAATAAATACAGTAGGAGCATTGGTCAATTGGATGGAATAAAAAAATTCATAATTCACATATCATGAACAAAAGGAATCCATTATTATATAATATTTCTTCACCATAAATTGATGATACCCATATTTCATTGAAATCTAGACAAAGAATTGATCCTCGTGAACTAAGTAAAATAAAACATTAATCCTTGGGAGGGGGTTACTTGTCCCTTAGTGTGTTCCTATTAGGTTCTCAATAATAAATGCATCACCAATTTTATCTATAATTCTTATTTATAATGAGATCACGTGATCCCCATGTAGATAAACATTGTAATATAAATCAATCTTCTACAATACCTTTAATTTTTTTCTTTAATTCAACTAACTCTAAATTTACCAATATATACAGGGTCATCATTATCATCTTGGATCCAAATATGATTTCAATGGAGAACACTACATCTACTTCTATGGGAGTTTAAGGTAACTGTTACTGAAATACATCAATGTATTCTATAATTATTGGAAAAAACTCTATCCATATAATTTAAATTATTTATCCCTATTCACTAATAATCACAATAAAGAAGGATTTGGGTAATTTTTCAAGACAATTCTTAGGCTACGGTGTCACTAAATTGAAAATAAAACTAGGATGTTCATTAAAGAATACCAAAACATCATTCCTCCTATAATATTTCATAGAATTATAATTTTAGATCTAATACATCCCTAGTTTAGTAGAGAATTCCACAATGGGAATGACTATCATATTTGTTGTCAGATTATACTTCTTAATGTTAATACAATAGTTTCTATACTCAATTGATGCTAGGATATTATCACCAAAAATTATTACAAAAAAATATTGTTAGAGAAACTTTGGAATTTATTCATGATTATTTGAATACATGGATCAATAATGGAATGTTTAGAACTAAAATCAAATAATTTATATTCTATCATTGATAACAGTAAATGTTTCCGCACCACCCCATTATTTTGTGACTCAACATCAACTGTTGTGGTAAAAAATGTATGAACTTGATCCCTTGGCCTATTCCGAATATGATGGTCATTTTACTCCATTATCTTCTGATATGTACATGGATTTAGGAGAAATATAAGATTCCTACAGATGCATCATTGATCTTCATACTGTTAATACACGATAGTAATTTTGTATTTAATGTTGTAAATTTGATGATTCACCTCACCATTATAGTTCTATGATATATTCCCAAATCTTCAACACATGTAATAATTTATATGATTAATCAAATAGTCCCAAGAATTATTCCTCCCACATTGGATTCACATGGGAATATTCAATTTATTTCCTCCCCATGATCAAAATTCATCAGTAATATTTAATCCATTACTCACTTGCATACGTTTGAACTATGTGACCATCATATCTCTCTAAGCACCAATTGAACCTTCAAAGAGCACTTCACTATCTCAACTTATAATTCAATGTCATTATTAGATAATCTATTCCTAATATGGGGTATATTTCCATGGAAGAACATATCAATTTTTCTCTTAGGACTCGTAATAATCTTTGATGTGTGTAAAACATGTCTTTTAATGTTAATTTTTTTGATTCACATTGATTCATATTATATTTTATTCAAATATATAAAAAAATTTATATATTTTTTCAAACTTTTTGGTAAAATATTTTTTAGAAATATTCCTTTTCACTCTTCCTACTCCATAACATCAATCTACCTTCATCATTGTTTCATGTTTTTAACCAGTTCCTCGACTGATCATGATCTCCCTCTAAGTGGTATCCCACCATGGTAACATTCTCTAACTTTAAATAGTGGAATATTAAAAATATACTTTATATAGTGGTAATCCATTTGTCAATTAAATTTTTTTCGATATATCCACTTATAGAATGTGGTCATTGATTCATGAATGAATCAATGGAATGTTATTCTATTTGATGTTAATATATTCAGTCAATGTGAATCAAGTTCTTATTCATAACATGAGATTGTTGATTCATTACCCTCATGATGTTTTCTAATACATATTCAATTATATGTTTCTTAGTTCATTTTAATTTTCACTCACCATTTATTAGATTCCACATATTTCTTAATTTATAAAAAAATATGAAATACATTGTGAAAAATATATTACTTTCAGTAATCATATAAATATAAATGGAGTTTATCTCATAAAAAATAATTTTTAAATTTGTTATTATCAAATTACAATTTTTTTTCTATATATCATTCATAATTCATCAAAAATAGTTTGTGATTAACCAAATATAACCTACTATAGAATCAAATAAATTGTTATGTAATCCTCATTGTCATGAACCACTTCCAGATCACATTTACCTCAATATGGTATTTTTAGTTATTTTATTCAAAGGTAAATATGTATGAGATCCACATCCACATGTTCTATCCAAAGAGGTATTTAATTTCATGGAAACTGCTCAATTAATATTTCATAAAAAATTAGAGATGTATTTTAGTATTTAGAATTATCACTAGGGTTCTTATAAACATTTTAAATTTGTTGTTTCAAAAAATTTATTATCTCTGATATGATACCAACTACATGGTTCTCCCTTTTATTAAATGAATGTTTCATTATGTTGAATAGAACACATGGTATTTTAAAGTATAGATTCACTGAAATTAAGAGCATGATACATGATAACATACAACATTATTCTAATCCACATTAAATTCATATTTATAAGTTCACTAGAAGTTACATTTTATAAAACTCATATATTTTGGACATGTATTAATGATATGGTGTGAACATGATCCATATAAGGGTATAAAAAAGGGTGACATTTATCTTGTGATTGGGAAGCATATAAATATGAAAATTAGGTATAAAAATATTACATAATCAAGGGAACATGAGCTGTACAATAATGATAATCACACAAATCATAAAATTTAAATATTGATGCAACATTTAAATGATACATTCATAATAATATCACCATGGATTGTCCCAAAAGATTCATAAATCAAAATTACTAATGTTATTTATCAATGTATCATAAATCAGGTCATCCATAGAGAATAATTATTTAATAACTACATTATAATGGTATCTAGGTGAACCCTTTATATATATATTAATTACATGTGATAAAAATTCATCGTAATAAATATATTTTTTAATAACTCAAGGAGATTAATTTATGAGGTTCATATAAAATCATTCAATACCTATGTGATTAAAGGATTCACTATAACAAAATTTTATACAAAAATGATATGGAATGAGGTTTTTATATATGTAAATGAATGATTAAATAAATTACATAAACATATACTTTAATACGAATGGAAAAATAAATGATTTTGGAATTCTTAATAAAATAAATTCTTGTGAAAAAAAAGGAAATTTAGATATAAATTCGAAAGCATGATAGATATAAAACAAGGACATAGAGAAGGGTAAAATTAGAGAGAACTATTGAAACCCATTTATTTATAAAAATAGTTATAATAGTATGATCTAATTAATTACAAAAAAGGAACCGTACACTTCAGAATATATACATAAAAATTATTACATGAATGGTAATGAATATGATAAGAATTCACTTACCGTGAAGGCTTTCTATTGAGAATTGGGATAGAACCATTAGGGATTAATGAACAAGTGTTTGACTATTTGAAAAGAATAAGAACAAATATTTATGCGTGATTTATGGGTATCGAATGGGAATGTTGAAATGGTTGGGTATTTATTTGAAAAGCGGAGGAATTGATTAATAATTTTGAAATATATATCCCGTAAATCTATTTGAAAAAAAATGAAAACCCAATGGATTAAACATTGTTTTTGTTCATAGGTTTATACATTTTAGTAACATTTTATATTATTTTAATAAATTATAATTGAACACAATTTTATATTCATCATTGTAAATGGAAAATTATGTTTTCCACAAAATAATGTTTTTAAAATAAAATTTTCCATTTTTTACATTGGAAAAACAAATATAGATTTGAAAATTTATTAAAAGATACTATGAAAAATAAATATAATAAAATAACAAATACTAGGTCTTGGGTAATATTTAATTAATTATTACATCATTATGACGTAAATATAAATTCATAAAACATATAGAAAACTAAAAACCTTTTTTCTATTCAATGATAAATAATGTATTTTAAAAATTATAATAATGTCATCCAAACCTAATTTTTTGGTGATAATTTAAAATATAATAATATTATAACAATATAATTTTGTAATTATAATAAATTTAACTTTTAAATATATACATATTTATTTATTGAAAAATATTCATTTTCAAGAAAGTCTTAAATTTCTAAAACATTTATATATTTCCTAGGATATTATAATAATATTTTATCATTTAAAATTATGGAAGACTATTTTTAAAGACTATATAATTAAAAATAATTATGATACATAATTTTTTAAATAGGTCATATATTTTCTAAATAATACAGTTTTGTTTTATTTGCATCCAATGACGAATTTATCAAATTAGTTTAACTTAAATTCATATTTTATATAAAACAATTATTCTAAAAATGGGATTGACATAATTATCATTTTATTCCTACAAAAAAAATTAAAAATTATTCATATAAGGCGTGGAAACATAACCTTTTATTAAACCCTTGTACTTGCTAGGGGTAAGGGGTGGGATGAATGTAGTTTCCTAGGGCAGATCAACCAACATTGACTGAGTATTAACCTACACTAAGATAAAAGTATAACATAAGAGAATTTTTCTAAAGTCACAATTATTGATTCCCAGGTTGATAATAGTCAAGGAAGAACCCCAGTGATGATACCTCCCTCCCAAGTTCATAAAATTCATCTTCAAACTACCTGAATATTCAAGTTGAGGGACCTATTTCTTTTTCTCCATCAATTATTATTTTTAATTACTACATATAAAAAATAATTATAATTGAAAAATTATTACAAAAGCATATAGTTTTAAAGGGTAAAATATACCATTGGTTATACTGACCAATTTTTATATTAATATTACAATTATCACATTCCTCCCAATATATACCACTTTATTTTTCCACTCAATCTTCACTTCAATTGCAACAATGTTTTTATTTACATTTTCTAATATATTTGTTTCTTTAATATTTCTATTTTCATTTTTATTAATTTTTTATCGGGTAAATGATTCGAGATGTTTAGGGGTGGTTTATATTTTTTCATTTTTTCTTTCCAATGTTATATTTTTTACCCATCGTAATGCTTATAATTTTCTTTATTTCGTAGATAACTAAAGAAATGATCATTATTTATAAGATAAGTATTGATCGATTCATAATTATTTTAAAAAACATGAGATAATTATTTTAGTTTTATTATATTATATAACACAGATTTCACCTATAAATAAAACTCATTTAAAAATCATGGGTTGTTACATTCCGTGATAGTGACTTCCAATTATTAATTTTTTTTTGGTATCTTCAAAAATTAATTCCACTTTACCATGGAAAAGTGGAAATATTTTATAACATAACATAATATAATAATCCCACATATTAATACAACATGCTAAAAACCCTATATTAAACACTCATATAAGAATTTATGAGCTACTGGCCATATCTTAATACCATCCCAAAATGGATTAACCCCATTTTCAAAAGTAAAAATCCAAGAAGTGTTGTATAAACTTCTAACAACTCCTTTGTTTGTTTTGTTTAATTATGTTAAATTATTCTTCATTAAATTATTTTCAATCTTCATTTAATGATAATATAAGTTTCAATAATACCTTTTTTTTATTTTTTTATTTTGAAGAAACATAAAGCACTCATCTTTATTTCTTTATGAAAATAGAAGTTGTAAATTATGCGTGGGTCCAAACTACAACCTCCATGATTAAATATGTATTTATTTCATCAAACACAGATAATGTATCTTATAAAAGAATAATTAAATAAATAAAAACTATATATATAGATATTATAGTTTCTTAGATAATACAACATATTTCTACTTTTTTATCACTGTGAAAATGAAAACATCATCGATGTGTATATATGGACTACCGTGACTAGGGATTAGAGTATTCGACTATTCAGTGCCGCCATTCATTTTTTACTAAGATTGGATTTAAATTAAAATTATAATATTTATGTAATTATTCTGTTCCTATTTGGAAAATTTTAATTTCCAACATGTGATTTGAATTATATAAAATTATTATAATTTAAACCATTTTAATAAAGAATATAACATGGAAAACAATAATTTATTGTATATATTGAATTTATATAAATTATATTCTCTATATTATAAAATCTAATTTAGATATATATAACTTATAAACACTATGTAAAATAATTATTCTTCTACCAAAATTAAATTATAAATAAATTACTTCATAGTCACTTATTAATTATGTAATATTCATGTTTGGTTTGGTTTATCCACATACATTAATAGTGATATAAATATAAATTATATCTGACTATGGAAAATTATTTAATTTTAGTATATGATATAAATAACAAAATATTGAATTTTATTATTCACAATAAAAACAATTAAATCATTACTGAAGAAAACAATCTATGTTCACTGTGAACTTTTGAAAAATCTTACACATCGATTTCAGTATTTATTATCATAAAAAAAGAAAAAAATAGAATTAAATAACATCAGTATATCATATAAATATACATAAACTATAATACCATATTTCATTGGGTATGGATTAAATTTTTTTCAGTATTGATGAATAATTCAATCTTTATGAAGCAAGTTTAAAACAATCAAAAAATTTCACACATGATATGAAAATAGATATAAACTGAATATTTTATATGTAGAAAATCATTAAAAATTGAAATTAAAAATAAATATTTTTATGAATATTGTTTGATAATTAGTTTTTTTTTGTATACATTTTTTTGAATCAATACCATGGGAATTAAGTTTAAAGGTAACAGTTTTATCTACAACATTTATGAGTTACTAGGTCATAAAATTTCATAATTTAATATTTTTTTCAATATAATATTTCATCTATCAATTTAACCAATTTTATTTATTAATAACTCTTTTTATCTTGTAAAATCACTTCTCTTCATTAATAAACAATAAATTAATAAAAAAATCATCCAAAATAAAATAATATCATTATTAAGAATAATTCCAATTCTTATGAATGACTCTCATCTTCATTTTCCATGTTCTTCCTCTTGAAATTGTGTAACATAATGATATAAAAAATTATTTTTTCTCTTATATTCATAATATATTATATTTTAAATTTTATAAAATTATTTTCCATGAACATTTATCTTATTTCGTTTTTCTTCAAAATGGAAAAAAATATTAATAAAGAAATTTCATTACAATATTTTCCAATATAGATTTATTATAATTTTTCTTAATTTATTTTTAGCATATTTTAATTAAAATGATTGATGAATTTTCATTATTTATAATTTTTCCTCACATCAAAAAAATATTGAAAAAAAATCACTTCATTTTTTATGGATATTTATAAATTGTGTTTGATAAAAAATTGTTTGCAACTAAATTATATATAATTATTATATCAAATTAATTAATTTTATTTTCTCCCTCTTTGGGTTTCTTTTATTTTATTCAATTTTTTAAAATGATAATTATTTTTTTATTTTTTATGCTCATTTTATGTTATAATTTTATAAAACCAATTATTTTTAAATGGTTTCATCAAAATATGTTTCTGATTGATTTTAAGTTGACACATATTAATGAATCATGATTGGAGGTGTATTATTTCACTCTCTATGAAATTTGGCT
Source organism: Viscum album (assembly GCA_963277665.1). Lineage (NCBI taxonomy): Eukaryota > Viridiplantae > Streptophyta > Magnoliopsida > Santalales > Viscaceae > Viscum > Viscum album. The sequence continues at coordinate 1,391,034,589 of OY728150.1, read as the reverse complement.
AATTTTGTATCCCATGTTACATTCATGATTGAAAATAATGAATTTATTTACACTGGTGTGGAGAAATTGTATTTTTTTCAATTTTCAAGTATGGATGTATTGAGAATGTTCTCATAAGAGTGAGCATTATGTGTTTTCTCATAATGGATTTACTATTATTTTTGTTTTTTTAAATTTCAAATTCATTTAATAATTTATGTTTATTTCAATGTTTTTTTCATGTTATCCAACATTACCATTTTTTATCATCTTGTGCCACATTTTCATGTTATTTATATGTTGTTCCTAATTTACCTAACGCTTATCAAGTTATAAAAGATTTCAATTTTTTAGGTCAAGTTCTATCAATTTACATATTGTTTATAATGTCTCCCATTTCATAAATTTATGTCTCATAGGTTATGAATATGGTTATGTGATGTGAAATTACTAAAAGGGTCTAAATAAGTGAGATTATTTTGTATATTTTGTATCTATTGAAAAATATGTATTTTTCTTGTAAATAGTTAAGATGGTTAACATTTTAGTCCAATAGTTTTTTGACTTCTAGTGAGATGTATGATCAAACAGATCATATTAATCTATTATTTCAGTTACATTTAGAACAAACCTTTTTACGTCAACATTCCTATATACCATCTACACATGAATATAAATGTAGTTTTTTACAAACTATGGAGACACTAATATATATTTCTAGTCACTTAGCATAAATTTTTGGGGACTCCATCAATGAAAAATATACAACTTATTCCTACTTTGGAAATTTTCATTGATATTTCTATAAAACTAAACATCCTCAAATGTCTCCTATATGAGACATGACTCAAATATCACTATTTTGAGTAAATTAAGGAAAATAAATGGATGAAAATAAGGGCCTATAAAACATGAACACAAATGGAACCATCTTAATTTTGTCCTAATATATATTATTTTGGGTGAATTATACTAAAATCTAGTGGTTCTCTCAAAAAAAATTTGTGATTTACTCGTCTAGCATTCCTTCCATAATCAAAATTATATTCTTATAATTTCCATCAGTTTATAGATTTTAATTGATACTCTAGTGTATTTACATACTAATATATTTCATTAATAGAAGACATTATCCCAAGGAAAAGATGCAATCTAATTTAAAACTGACATTTTGTGGTACTTCATATAGATGAACCATATTATAATACTAGAACATTCTTATATCATCCACAGTGAAGGTCTCCGGAAATAGTATGGTATATGAACCATTATTCATCTGATTAAAAAAAATGCACATATCATCATTTTTCTAAGATCCCATTGGAAAACAAATAACAATGTCCATAGTGAAATAATCTAATTTAGGCTAATTTATGGGAATAGGATTCAAAATACTATAAGACCCCTTGTTCTCATACTTCACTATATAAAATTTGGATTACCATGTCACAAAACATAAAATATCCCCCTTCACACCTGTACACATATAATAACCCCGAACCCTCACTTCTAGATTCGGTGATAAAAACATAATAATTATAATTCAACTTTGATTACAATGAAGGTGACCCAATGTTCTACATCAAAATCAGAAAATATAAAATGTAAATATTGGTCCACATACAATCTATAAGTCCTTTTATATTTAGAGTTTTATAGAATTAGGGAAAAAAATTACATCGTGGATTTAGGAAAAAACTATTTTATAATTATGAACATGATCTCCCACTATAACCATCTTTTTCATATTCAACGTTACCACATCATCATCGTCTATATGGAACCTTTCTAGACAGAAATACATTAAAATTAATTTTTATAACATGGGGAATGTGAAACATAAGAAGGGTGATCTCATATACTATGTAAGGGTACATATAATCATTTACAATTTAACGTCATCAGGGGGTATAAGAAAAACATAAGTGTATGATGAAATAATGAATGTGAATGAGTAAAACATAATAATATTAATACTCATTAATAAATGGTTCATCAAATAAGAAAACATTGTAATGGTTTTAACCGTCAAATGACTAATCAGATTCAATAATCATTAGACTTGTGATGTCAATATATATCACATAAACCCTTATAAATGCAAATAAAGAATAGATTTAACTTATTATTAACTTTAAAAATCATATTCACATCACTTATTATAAAATAAATAAATAATATGATCAAACTACATATCTAGACTATAAAATATATTATAAGTATATAACTTACCCATCTATAAATTTTTTATAATGTTACCACCCTTCATTGGTTAATAATTGAACCACCCATCCTTGGTTTTTATCCAAAACCAACCATCATTGGTTTATAAAAAAACCACATTTCATTATAAAAAATTTATAATAACTGTATCTTTAGTAATGTATACAGCGGACTCATTTCATCATAAACTCATTGAATCATACTTTATTATAACAAAAATGTGTTTAACCCATGGAATGTAAATTTGTTCTATATTAATATATTTTGAAATAATAATAAATAGTGGGAAAGTATTGTGTTCCATAATAATCTCATTAGAATATGATTAAACCCTTGAAACAAAATAAGTTTCATAAAAATCTATTTTAAACTTGATTACACTGTGTAAAATAAATTAGTAACCTAACAGTTTATTTGAATCAATATTATCCCATTGGAATGAAACACGTTCACTAATAATCTATATGATTCAAAATGATTCTATGGAAACTAAATGGTTTATATAATAAGCTATATGATACAATGTTAATGTATAAAGATAGATAATTAGGATAGTATCATTACAATAATATCCCCATTAGAAAATAAGTAACCATAGGTCGTGATTATTTCAATCAAGGAAAATAATATTAAAATAAAATTGATAATATTTTCGCGTAAAATAACCTGTTCATTTTGATAATAACTTTTAAAAAAAATATTTAAAAAGTAATTGTCAATGAAACCAAACATGGAAACTTATAATGGAATCATTAGGAAAAATTTTTTAAATGATTAAAAAAAATATATTCATTTGATAAATATTCATTGTAATCATTCATTTAATATAATTATCACTAAAGGAGTAAAACTTGTCCTATTTGGAAAATTATATGAAATGTCATTTAATAAATATTAGAAAAGTAGGTCACATATCATATAATATAGATTTATGAAATCATTTATTATTATAAAATATCATTTTATTAAAAAAATTAGAAAACATAATCAAGGAAGAGAAAAAAATTTCTTGCAAATGAAAACATAAGATTAGTATCAATTGAAAACAATTTTTTTTATTATTATTAATCAATGAAGATTGAAACAAAAACTAAAAAATTGAATAAAATTAATAACCATTGGATAATATAATAAATGTTGTTCATAAAAACAATTACACATTATTTCCTCAATAATAAATTTGATAATGAACAATCCTGAAAGAAAACTAATTGTATCATAAAACATATTCATCATTACTTACAGTTAAATTGTATTCCCCATGAAATAATAACACAAAATAAAATTATAAATACCATGAAAGTAATTATTTTCACTAATAACATGTTAATGTGTTTATTATAAACTACCCAAATGAAGAAATGTTCATATCATATAACTGTGTCTCAGAAAAAGATAATTTGATATAGATAACCCTTGAAAACAACATAAAAATGAATTTTTAGAATTAATAAATGAATTTAATATAAAATTAAAATCAATATAATAAATTTAAAAAAAATTACATAATAAAAAATAATTACCCACATAATCATATAATATAAAATATAACAAAGAAGTAACATAATCAAAAGAAAATAAATTGAGTTATGAAATTATTTACCATTTGGGATCATTAATTTCTATATGACCTTGGATTAAATATTTAAAATTATAAAAACCATGAATTATTATGGATTTATTATATTTTATTTAAATGGGCCATTATATACAACACATAATCTAAATAACTGATGAATATAGAATATATACTATAAAACTGAATGAAAACTGTTAAAAACTATAACCTAAGTCTAGATAATTCCATGTATGTCATTTAATGACTATATAATATGAATAAAAAAATATTTTATCTATTAATAACCTTTTATATTTTAGACACCATATATTTATACAGTTTATTTTATATCTTCTTAATTCTATATTTAAATATTTAATCAGTTATGTGAATATCAGGTGTTTTGAGGTTGTTCACTTTATTTTCTAAATACGAATTTGGTATGTTGACCATGGATAAAGATGTAATTATTTTAAAATATCTAGAAGAATACTCAGGAAATAACTATCTTATTTATATAACAACAATACTTGTAAAACTAACTAGGAAAAAATGGTTAGGACAAATGAACTATGTTACAATCATGGAGATGGTAGGTCATACCTATGCATGAGTAGTGTTTCGATTCATGAATAAATATTATAGAAAAAAGGTATGTATTTTAAAGATTCATTATAATATTACTATATATTTAAAATTACTTATATATATAATTCGTGTGATTCAATAAAGAAAAAAATAATCACATTGCTTTGTAGAGGTTGTAGTCCACATGTAAATGATCAATGTATCATTTTTTAATATATGAAATAAAATGATATAATATCAATTAATAATGATAAATATGTTCTTTTTAAAATTATTATTTCACATACATCTCATATATTCATTTACAATAAACTTATATCCTTCCATTTATGGAATCAATGTAAAATGAATCACATCACGTCGTGAGGTGGCAGTCCCCCATATACACAAGTGATGGTATCATATTCTAAAGAAAATATAATGTTAAAAGGTCAGTGTGATTAAATAACATAATATGTATAAATATTTAAAAATTATCTCATTTATACATTTAATAAGTCTTTGCAACAATCATTTATATAAGATGATACAAAAATATTGCATTGGTTCATGATGGAGTTTTCCATCATACACACGAATGATTCTTTTATATAATGTGTTATTGAATAGGATATAAAATTAAGTTATTAAACAAGTAAAATAAAATATATATTCTATATTCTGTAATTGTGCCATAATATGATAATATTGGGATATGTATTTAAGGAGTTCTAAGAATACATAAATGAAAAACTCAAAGTAATAGATTTTATCTATTCTCAAACCACTTCTTTAGGTTTTTTATTTTGAAAAATATAAAATAGATTGATAAAAAATAAAAACTATAGAATGAGTAAAGTGATGTTGAGATATAATTTTTGTAGGTATTTTCTAAATAATTTTTTAATGTGTAAAGAATAGGGGAGATTGGGTGGCCTTTTATAAGTGAGGTTAGTGGTACACTTATTGTTTTTGAAAAGAAAAATGTGTACCCATGTTTTTAACATTACAAAATAAACCAAAATGGAGTATTATTGACAATTATAAATCATAAGGTCAAAATATTCAATTAACATTGTTTTTAGAAAAAAAAAATTATTTTTAAAGTTATTTTTAGCTTAACTCGTGGAAACTCTATTTTTATGTTAACAGCGGTAAATATTTTTTTACTGTTTTCACTATTTTAAATAATAATGAATTAAGGTGAACATATTATTAAATATAAAGTATATTAAATCCAAATAAATAATCAAATTTATTTAATTAGGTTCACATAAATTGAAAAAGTAAATTTAAAAGTATACCCAGAGACGGAATAAAAATGCAGGTTTTCAATAAGTGTATTTTTCATGGAATAGATGATGTTAAATAAAAATAATGAATAATAATAATAATTCTAGGAATATAAATAATACATATTATTATATAATATATATATATATATATATAATTTTAATCATTCCACATTATGGGATTTTTATTTATTTAAAAAAAAGAAACATTATGCCCTTTTGAATAGTTTTACAAAAAAATCTCGTTTTAATCCCAAAACAAACTTATTATAAAATTATATATATATATATATTTTTAAAAATAAATTAAGTGGATTTAATATAAATAAGTAATACTTATGTTAATTTTAATCATACTAGAAACATCATTGGACTTTTCATTTCTTAATTTATTGAAATGAAGTGACATTTTTAAAAAATCTATATTTTTAATTATTTAGTGAAAAATCCATATTTTTCAAAAAGAAAATATAAACTGATTGTCTTTTGAAATTATTATTTAAAAAATATATTTAATATTTTCTAATAAATTTATTAATATTTAATTGATTCAAATTTTTATGAAATAAAAAAACATTATGAAGAAAAAATTTATTGAATAATACAATCACATTACTAATAATTGATTGATTATTTAATAAATATTTATAAATAACTAATATTTAGCATGATATATAAAAATATATTAATTTATTTAATACTGTTAAAACCTTCAAATTTAATGGTATGGTTATAAGATATATATATTTCTTAGGTCATTTAAGCTCAGGGTGGCATATCAAATATATTATCAAACATTGTTTTCTTTTATAAATTTTCATGCATTTACAAGCGCCAACATTTATTATATTGTTTACTCCAAATTTAGAATTTATCTTTTTAATGAGAATTTTTAAATTTGTAAATAATTATTTTTGGGCACCCACATCAGAAAAAGGGTTAACTAATAATCCTCTTTGTAAGAATGAAAAGGACGTGTGGCAGTTATATTGAGTAAAACATATCAGGTTTCCAAATTGGAGAACATAGGCAAGATGTTATGATTTTTACATGGAATACTATAAATTCTACTAAATAATGATAAACTGTTATATAGATCGTTGATCACAGAAAATAGAATGGTCAATAGAATGGTAACAACCAAAAAACCCTAAACCAGAGTGGTGTAAAAAGGCAATTGATTTCATCAGAAATGATATTAATAGAACAAAATATTGCTTTAATATCCTTTACAATAGTTAAATAATTACTTTAAAAACTTTTTAAGTAAAATAAGTAAATATTCGTACTGTATGGGTAATTTTTTTTTCTATTACCTATTTTAATTAGAATGTCATCATCTTCTCTCTACAATGAGTATTCATGCTGATTTTTTATTTCATTATTGAATCATTAAAATAAAATTTTCATGGGCCAAATAATGAGATCATGGATAATAAATATATTTCACATAATTTTAGAGATAAAAAAATTGTTAGCACTAGGTAATATGTTTATTAAAATAAGTAAACCATCATATCGTGATATATTGCATTAATCTCAAAAAATCAATAGTAATACCCAATGATCAAACTAAATAATTCCTAAATAACCTCAAAATTAAATTTGATTTAGACACAAAATTTATGTCACACCTTTCAAATTTCAAGAAACAAAACAAAGAGATCCTTTTTTGAAAAAAATGATCATTTTGTTACCAAATCACATTTCAAAATTATTGTCATCTATATGACTAAAATTGATTTTCCATAATTTCCATAATATCCAAGATCATAAAAAAACTACAGGATTTTAATACATTAAATGTAATCTCAACAAAACATAAATCCATAATTCTCGGAAAACTAATTCATTAGATATACTTCAACCAAGTAATATGTATCATAAAAATTCATTAAAAACTTTAATGACTTATCAACTAAAACCTTAAAAAGGTGTATATACCATTTAATTGATGATCATACATAATATTATTGACCTAATTTGTTATCCAAAATGCATACGACACACACACATGAAAATATTGTAATCATTATTTTTATTAAAACCATTTCTCTAATACCAACTATGACATCCCTCCACCTTCACACCCAGATCCAGTGATAAAATAATATACCATACTTTAAGGATTTTATTCCAAATAATGTTACCCAATTTTCACATTCCATAATAAATAATATCAAAAAGAAATATTGGAACCCTTATATTACCAATAAAATTTTATGTTGATAATTTTAGATAAATAGAAAAAACACTTAACATAATGGATTCACAAAAAAATAGGTTCCTAAGGATGAAAATAATCTCCCACTATATCCAACATTACATATTCCACATTTTTCCAAAATCATCACATATAATAAAATAATATATACATAATTTATTTAAAATCAATCTTTACAACCTGGTGAAAATGACCTATAAGAAGTGGGACCCCAAATTCTCTATATATGTAAGTGTACGAATTAACAGTTGAATGAACTCACTGATCATTTTAATAGAATAGTTCTATGATGACATAATCATTGTGCATTAGTACAAAATAAATATATTCATACCCATAAATTTGTGGATTTTCAGTCATGGAAACATAAAACATGTCTGTGAAAAATGAAGGATTCATTAGAATAAATAACCATAATCCATTTGATATTAATCATAATAATAAGAAATATGAAAAACCCACAGTAATCATAGATAAATTAAATTGGTATTTGGGAACATTATCTTAACATAACTTATTTAAAATAATATAATGAATATAGGTTAATTTTTTCATTATTGTACCCAATGAATTACAGAGCGATACCATACCCACATATCCATGATTTATAACATTACCATCCATTTGTGGTTTATAACATAAACACTCATATTTTTATAATTGAACCATCATTCTTTGGTTAATAATGGATCAACCCATTATTATGTACAATTTAAAACAAGTGTAGCATAAATAAATTAAATATAGAATTGATTTCATCATAAACTCATTGAGACAACCTTTTTTATTTTAATAAATTATTTAGTCCATAGTAAATATTTTGGTTCCATAATAGTCTACTTAAAACATGATTAATGCATAGAAAATAAATGGGTTCCGTAAAAATATATGTGAAACTTGATTTGCCCATATAAATTTAATTGGATCAATAATAATAAATATGAAATTTTATTAACCCATTGAAAAAATAGATTTTAGAAAACGTCTATTTAAAACCTGATTTACCACTTGAAAAGATACATGTTCCATAATAATCTCATTGAAACATGATTATACCACAGACCTGCTGAAAATTAATTTTTTTATAAAAATGTGACCATAGAACAAGAGAGGAGGTCCTCAATGGGGTCTAAAGCGATGCAATAAATTGGAATCCCATTGGATCACCATCCTAAATTCTAGCAGGAGTGATCCTAAGATATCATTGATGATCATATGATTGGTCGTGTATCCCATATTGGTAAGAGATTCTGCCGTAATGATGGACTCCCTACAAATGTGACACATTTTCCTCCCAATGAGGGTCTCTATAGAACACTAGTGATCCAGATACACTATGATCTAGGGAACCTCCTAAAGACCTTGAATAGACCTCACAAGAACCTCAGAGTAAGACTGAAACACCCCGACATGAAAACATCATTCTCTGCAAATCATTATTTCATAATGAAGAGCCTTAACCTCCACATCTAATTAAGATACAAGACCATAATAAGCACTAAACCACAGAAGAAATGATCCCTATGTGTCACGAAGAACACATCCTCCCCTAATCAGCCACCTATGAGATAACCGTCAAACATCATATTCAGGCCACCCAGTGGTAGAGTTCACTTAATCTATCAACCCCCTTCATTGTTGGCACAGAAGGGATGTTGAACATGTTTCATGCAATAGTCTATAGCTGATTCTCTTTTAGAAATGACTCGAATTCGTAGATCACATTTTGAACATTAATTTGAAAGAACAAGTGTGATATCTTTCTACCTAGACTAACATATTTACAGGCCTTTCATAACGTACAACACAATGAAGCAAAGACAATATCCTGCACCCTGCATTCTGTGGCCCTCCCATCAACTCCTTGAAACCAAGGGCCTAAGAACCCCTTCATTTGGGCTTGGCTAGTATCGAAGCAGGGACATGGAGAGAATAAGGACTAAAGAGATCCATCCATGATGCTCTGTAAGAAGGGACGAAGTGTTTTTTTAGTTTGTGAGTTCTCACAGCAAAAGCATCATGACACCAAGGGAATTCCTCTCCACTTCACATTTTCATCAGTTGGGAGTTCCCTGTTCCTTAGGCTCCATGTGAGGAAGAACATCATTATGGGGATCCCCATGCCCTATAATTTGTATTCCCAGTAGTCACAAGGACCCTCCACATGCATTAGTTACCTTTATTCATTCGTGATAACCTTCTGGGAAGAGGATCAAGTGAAGCAACATCTGTCAGTGTCTTTATTCAGTACAATATCATCATAAATCATAAACTTCTTTAGAATGAGGGCTGACTGAATGATTCATGGGTTCCCATAGGCTATCGTCATGGAGATCTGCTAGATAGGATAGTCGTGGTAATAAAACACCACTCCCGCATAGTTAACCTTCCAAAAGATAATGTTGCCATTACCGATGATCCACCTAGTAGAACACGAGAGCAGCTCAAGGTGAGAATCCATTTATCTTTCCAAAGACTAAGGTTGAGGGCCATGCACACTGTAAATGCCCTATTTCATATGAAAGCGTTTCATGAAAAATTCTACCCATAAGGATTATCCAACAATGATTTCCCTGGACATTCATCCTTGCATTCAATGGATTGTATCGTTGATGTTCTATAGGCCCACCACTCCCTCAGAAACTGATTTGGCACTGCACTACTAGGAGTGCCAGTGGAAAAGATACATATTTTACCAGTTTTTGGTTATTTTAACAATATGATTGATGATAATTTCAATGTAAAACATCATAATTATTCCATACGATAGTGGAACACCCAAATAGGGAACCACCATTTGTTTTTGGAGGCACCCAAGTGTATCGGGTTTTCACCCTAAAACACCCAAAAGGAAGTCTATTAAAGATGAATACATAGATTTTAGAGGAATAAACTATTTCCCACTCAACCGACCATAATTATTGAGAATGTATATGAGGTTAGGAAATGGCCTCTACCTTCGATTGGGGAATATTAATATATCATCCACAAAAATTAAATGAGGGATACTCTATATTCCACCCTTACTATGATATATTAACAATGTACCATTCTCCACTCCCTTGCACAGATTATGGGATAACGCCTCTTGGGAAAATATGAAGAGTCTTGGGGATAAAGGATCCCCCTGGGACACCCCAACTCACAGTTTGTAGAACCCAAAGAACCTCCCCATCAATGAAATAGTGTGCCATGGTGATGAGAAGCAACTGAAACACAGATCACTTGACCATTCATGAAAACCATACCTACGTAACATATTAATAATGTAGATCCATTCCATTTTATCGTATTCTTTGTCCATGTCAAATTGAAACATCACATTCGACCCAACTGACCTTCTATTGATGTCGGTAACTTTCTCAGTAGTAATTCCCACTGCCTCTCGAATGCTTTAACCTGTGATGATGTTTTTCTACCTCCTTGATACTAGAAGTGGGAGAACAATACTCGGCTGTGATGTAATAAGGGATGAAAAAATCTAGTAAGAGACATTGCAATGATGAATAGGTCAATAGATCCCAATGTCCTTGGGATCCTGTTTTTGGGGAATGAGAATGATTCTAGAGTGAAAAATCATTCTATTCAAGGGGTCACTAAAGAAATAATCCTAAATGGCTTCCACCACATGGGGACCAACCACTTCCCAAGCAGCCACGATGAACTCTCCCCGGAACCTGTCCATCCCGAGTGTACTATCTCGAGGTAGCTTTAACAGTATATCTTTGATCTCCTCTTCTAGAGGGATAAAGGGCGACATGATGTTGTCTAATTACTTCACCATGTGAGGCATGCATCCTAGGAGATCCCCCTATTTTGTGTTCCCCAGAGAACCTTCAAACATTTAAGAAACTGACATAGCTAATGTGTCTTCAAGGTGCTCAAGAGCCATATACCCACCCCCCACTACGCCAGATTTAAATAGTCCATTCTCCAAGTAAATGTTATTTATGGAGTAGCTCCTCTCCTTCATGAATGCATGAAAATAACCATTTTTATGATCTCTCTCGCTCAACACTCTAACCTGTGATCTCTGCCTATATTATATTTTCATCTTCAGGAGCTTCTCAACCAAAAGAACATATTTATCACATAAAATAATGAAGTTTATCTCATCCAACCTATCTTGGAGGCCCAATTGTAATCCATTAATGTCCGTCTATATCCATTCCACCCCTTTATTGTCATTATTCCTATCTTCCGACATGCGTTGGATGTCCTCCTTGAGCCACGTAAGACAATTAGCTAATCCACACAAGGATCTCTAATCCACCTCATGATTCCGTGACACTTCAACCATAGGCAGGAATCTCACCTCCTGATGCCATCCATTGTTGTACAAGAAGCCTCAGGTTAATGGGACCTTTTTTCTAAGCTCTAAGAACATAGTGCTATAGTCAGATAGAGCTCTGTGGATATTCGTTATCGTCTTTTTTGAGGAGTACAAACCATGTATGTTGGTAAGACATCTGTCCATGAGACTCCATATCCATTGTTGGCCCTTCTTGTGGTTACAAAAAGTAATCTTGGGACCGATAAACCCTAGATCGAATTATCCAGCCAATGTCATGAGGTTCCTAACGTCTTGTAAGTTACTGATTGACGTGGCCAATCCCCCATTCATTTTGGAATCATGCAAGATCGAATTGAAAACACCTCCCTCAACTCAGGGGTGTATGCCAATCTATAAGGACTCCAAATGGTGCAACAACTTCATAGGTTCTTCTGGGTCAGTGATCGCATAACAAATGGAGACCAATACCTCCATGCCATTAAATTTTACCTTGAAATCAATACATTGTGAGGAGAGACACATCAGTTCAACTATGATATGGTTTTCCCAACTTATCCAGATATGTGATTTCTCTGCATAACCCGGAATGAACAGTGGATAACTTGTTCTCCTAACCAGATTCCGAAGATTATAGGGGTTCATCATTAGTTCAACGATGAACAAAAGATAATATTGATGAATCTGGGATTCATTGGCCACCCATGAACATTTTTTATGTGCCTTTATGTAACGTACATTACAGAAGAGCGGAGATATCATTGAAGAATACACCTTTGGCCCTTCTTGAAAGTGCCATTGGATAAAGAGAGAAACATGAACATACCTCTTTCCATCATCATGGAGTGAGTAAGGGGCCTCGAATAACCAACTGAATGGTTGTTCTCATTTAGTGTAAAGATATTATTCTTGAACGGACCATCAAAATTCTCGAGCAACAACATTTTGTTAAACTTCGGAGTATGCATAGGACTCTCCTCTATTCTTCCACGCCACATGGACCCCAAAATTTTCCTCTATAGAGTGGTGATGGAAGACTAAAACCCCACACAAGATCCTACAGTAAAGGGTTATTATGAGGTTGGTCATCAGTGTTTTCCATAAGGTTGTTGACTAGAGAAAGTGATAGATAGCCCGAAGACAACTGCAGGGAAATGCGAAGGGATGTAAAAGTAGAATGCAAAAAATGATGTATCCTTAGGGAAAATAATGAATGTAGATCACAAGAGTCCGATGATAAGACAAGATCCCCAAATGGAATACTCGATATGGGATAGAGGAGCAGAAGATCCGCCTGCTCTGAACTCGAATCTAACAAACATGAATTCAGCGCGGGGTGAGTATAAGGGGACGAAACCGCCTCTCACACATAGGGGCCACAAACAGAATTCAAATCTGAAGCATCTTATATAACAGTGACAAAGGAGAGATGCCTCACCTCAGATCACGATAGCTCCTACACCAGACTGGGAGAGTACGCCGCCCATTGCCACCTGATCATTAGCACATAAAAACTCCCCGTTGAATAATTCAACCTACAAATTGACATCTAACGGTCATGAAAACTATAGAACATGCATATACTAAGAGGGGATTTGAAAAAGAGTTTTTTCCACCATTTGAAACCATTGTCAGAGCATAGGAGGATTCAGGAGGGATGGACCGCCGAGAGGTCCATTTCCAAACAAATGCGAGGATTAGTCACCACCTGACGGATCCCAGGGAGTCGATCTCCACCCTTAGAAACGTCAAGTTCTGACATGGGAGAGGTACACATATAAGGCTATGCCAGAAGTCCCCCTTCGACAACTCTCTACCAAGACGAAAATCCTAGGACCCACCAGATATGGAGTACCACCAGGATCTGCAATGTCTATCTTCACGAGACCAAGCAACCCAAAAATTCCTTCAGAGAAAACAAATGATATTTTAATGTAAATCATTTTCTACTTTGGTGACTCTACAATCATATACCCCACGAAATAATAACATATTTTTATACATAAAATTCAATAATCATAAATATTTTCATGATGTAACATGTCAATTTGAACTATATACATGTCACAAATGAATATAGGTTAATATCAAAAAACGTATGTTTTATATACTGATAATTGAGATGAATAACACTTATAAAAATCATGAAATTTAATTTTAGAACTAATATTTGAATCGATTATGTTTATAATATAGACATACAAAAAATAGTGGATATATAAGATAATGTATTAAAAACGAATTACATATATAATAATAGATTATCTTGAACAAATAATTTAAAATATAACTCGTGAAAAGAAATCAAGATAATGAATTCTTTACCATATGTTAACATTCAGGTCAAACCTCCTTGGATGAAATAATTGATATTGAAACATAAAATACCATGATTTATGATGGATAAAATATACTAAATGTAAAAGTAAATGTTTATACAGATATATATATATATATATATATATATCTGTGTGTGTGAGTGTGTTTGTGTGTGCATGTATGTGTGTGTGTTGTGAATTGTTCATTTTTATCATAGAAGAAAAAATGGGACTAGAAAAACCCTTTCATTGATTATACAATTTTCTTGTATATATTGAAACTCATATACGATAATCTTGCACAAACATTTTTATTTATTAAAATCCATTTCAACTTCTCACTCCATATAATTTAGTCATTTAATTTATTTAATTCAAATGATATATTGAAATAATTAATAATTTATTTCCATGTCTGGTGTTTTGAGGAAGTTCGATTTATTGTTTCAAAATGGTTTTGATGTGTTCTCAGTGGTCAAATTATTAATTATTTTAACATATATATAATATTAATGATAAAATATTTATATTTTTTACTCATTAATTAAACCTCGAAAACATATAATTATTAATGGTTATAGAAAATAAACTATTTTATAATCATAGAGATTGTAGGATGTATGTACGCATAAGTAACATTTCCATTTTTCAATTATCATTACGGGAATAATTTATATAATATTTTATCATTACACAATGATAATAACATCCAATGAATCAGAGTAATTTTTTAAATATAATTATCTATATCGTTTTTTAAGTGATGATGAAAAAAATCACATTGCCTCATGGAGGTGGTAGTCAACATGTACTCAAAACACGTTATCAATATTCATTGTTACAAATAAAATGATATATTATATTTTTATAATAAAAAAATTATCATGAATATAATTATTATTAAATTAATTTCACAAAAATCCACTAAAATTATTTTTATTTTCATCCATGTAAAGCCTTAGTGAAAAATTAATCACATTGATTCGCAATGTGGTAGTCTACATAACAGGTGAACAACCTTATCAAATCGCCCGTAGAATGGAATTTAAAATGTAATATTTTATATCATAACTCTAGAATTATAAATATGATTAAAATATTATATTTATATACATTATATCCATCATTGAAATAGTCAATTAAATGTGATGATTGAAAAAAATGATATCGGTTCATGAGGTGGTAGTCTACCGTACACACTAATGATGTTTGGGTGTATAATTTTATAGAAGATAAAATTTATTTAGTTTTTTCCATTAATATTATAACATATCAGTATCAAGGATATAATTGTTTTATCATATGATAATATATAATGTAGATTATATGGATGTGGAAGAGGAAATTAAAAAATTCATAGATACGAGTTTTACCTCTTCTTGGACCACCTCTTTAGAATTATACCTACTGTATTCCTCAAATTTATTTAAGACTAAAACAGAGTTTCCAAGATGAGTTAGTGTGTGTTGGTAAGTTATATGGGTAGTTGTTTTGATTAAATTAAAGGGTTTTACAACATGAAACTAAAATAAGAGTAGTTGTCCAATAATATGTGAGGTGACTGATACACTTATAATTTTGGGAAATTTTTTTTACCAATGATTGTAAGAAGAAAAAAGTACCCAAATGGAATATTATAGATACATATAAATAATACCATTGAAATATGGTGATAAAATATATTTATAAAAATAAATTGGTAATATTTCCCTTTTTTTTAACCATGTCCCCATAATAACCAATTCTTCCCAAAACAGTAATAAATATTTTATGAATATAAATTTATAGTTATATTTTTATAATATATATATTTAATATAAATCATTCTCTCATTTTTTCTGTTTTAATTAATAAAAAAATTGAAACATTATTTACTTTAATATATTTTTCTAGAACATCATATTTTTAAACCATAAGAAAAACATATAATTAAATATAATATGAAGTTTGATTAAAAATAAATTAAATTTAATAAATTTAAATAAAGAATACATGATTTAATTGAAATAATATTCCAAATATATTCTCACTTTTATATTTATTAATATATTATAGAGAAATAATATTTTTATTCAAAATCTGTATTATCACTATTCACTGAAAAATACATATTTTTTAACAAATCCCAAAATTTCACCCATGGTATATTTTGATATTATGAATTAAAAAATGTAGTCCAATTACCATATACCCATTTATAAATGTAAAAAAATTATAAAATTTTTCATGAAAAATAAATAATAAATATTTGTAAGAAAAAATATTTTTGAAGAATAAATTTAAATTACTTAAAGTTGATTAATTATTTAATAAAAAATTTCTAAAATTTATAATTGTTAAAATATATATATACTTCATTAATTATTTAATAATATATATACCCACCAATTTAATGACATATATTTTTCCTAGGACGTTAATTCTTGGTGTTCCATGAAAAATAAACTATTGAACATAGATTTATTTTCTAAAATGATGAGGTGTTGCACCATATGTACTACATATTAATGGAATAAAAATTTGGTCAATCGTGGGTGTATCTATAAATTAAAATCCTGAAATTCCCACATCCATACATTATTCATGCATGTTTTATGTAAGACTCATCAATCGATATGAAGAATCTCATCATCATCTTCGGTCCTGTATGGTTGGGGATCCCCACCATTTATTGTATTATAAAAAATTAAGCACCATAAATAAAATATTTATCATCAATTTTCCTTTTTATTTTGTTAATGATATGATGCAGAAATATTTTTGATGTTTTTAGCCATGAAATTCTAGAATATGAAAGTATGTATTTGAAAAAAAAATGTTCATCGTCTACGAGTCACCGATCAAATTGTGCACTACCGAAGTCTATGCATTCAAAATCAATGAATAAACAATAATTTATTATATTTACATTTTTATAATCCATGAAAAATTCATAATAATATTATTACACAACACATATCTATTTCAGAGTCACTTAAATCACATTATGAGAATATTTATTTTAGGATCCTATTGTCCATATAAACTATATACCAATCTCCGAATAGACAAGGTCCCTATCATCTCAAATCATGAATGATATATTCCAACTCAAATACATGTGATTGATAATTAATTTTATGTGGAGTTTACTTTATGATCTATATGCAACTATATGAATATTTTGTATCATGGATCCTTCCAGCCCAACTCGAGATGAATCACAATATAATGCATATTATTATCTGGTCCCTCTAAAGTCAAAAACATTGATAATGTTCTTATCCTCTTAAAATAAAAATTTAATAGTTTAATTCAATAAAACACCCCAATGAAACCACATAATGGGTCATATTCATCGCCAATGCTGCAAATTGAGAGAATTCATGGGTGAACCATTGGTAATATCTATCCAAAAAATGATATGAATCTAAAAAATGTTCCATGATTAATCCCACCAATATAATATATACAAGTTGAAAATTCCACAAAAAGTTTAAATTGTATCATTTGAAGTGATAGGTCGACATATAAACATATATTCAATTCATTAATAATGTTTGAAGTGGAAATATCTATATGTCATGCATTCTCTATAATGAAAAAATTGACCTACATGGATATTATATCATTTTTGGAATACATAATACATTAATAAAAATCACAACTAAAGACCATATTAGTTTAGTGTTTTTGGTAGATAGAAAAAAACAACCAAATGGTTCTTAAAACTTCTACATTATCTACTTCTTGTTCCTTAATAACAAGAAACCCATCATAACTCATCTTACATAATACACTTATTCAAATCATGTAGAAAGGAAACATAAAAAGGGAAGAGGTGAGATGATGAGTAAGGGTTAAAAAGGAAGATATCAATCATATCATTATCATAATTCACAATATAATGATAATTTAAAACCATATATTGTATATCAAAAATTATGATGTCATATCATGGAATAAATGATAATAGTTCCTAAAGAATCAATGAACAAATTACCAAATGTCTTAATATAAGACATGTAAATTTTTATATACTGAATATCATAGAAGATAATTTCATTTGAGTAAAGGATCATTACCAATACCTACATATATGACTATGTCCATCCCTGAGCCGAGATCAATCATCATTCCAGCCCCATACTACTGAACTAGGTTTAAATTTGGTTCCAGTCATGTATTTCTAACACAAGATCATTTAAACTTAATTTCATCTATATCACATGAGATATCAATATTTACGCATTGTATTTGTGTGAGATATAGTTCCCACTATCCGCATAATGAAAACTATACATATGTGTGCCATAAGAAAACAAATAATTCATCATATAATAACCCATGAAAATAAATGTGTTTCTCAAACATCATTCATTCATAAAAACCACATGGAAATAAATTCTTTTCATAAATATAATTAAAAAATTCAAATATTGGTACAATACTGATAACATACTTGAAAAAAAACTATATTAAAAAAGTATCATTTGAGATATCACTTTAAAATAATTCATGAGAAAAATATCCTTTCTCATTTGAAAACACCATCACTACGTAATGTTTAATTCAATTTTAAAAGAAAATATATACATTTAAATTAAATATGTGTCCTTTTAAGGTATGATTCAAGGAAATATGGTGTTATGAAAGAGTAAAAGTCCATTTATTCCATATAAAATTAAAGAAAACATTCTTATCGATCATTTTCTAGATAATCCCAAAAGTACCAGAAATCAAAATTGAAAAAAATTCCTTACATGGCATATAGTAAATATTAACCAACACGTAACTTTTTATTTTAATGTTTTAAGAATAAAAGAAAGAACATTTAATAACATATGTCTCAAAAACATGGTCATGGATAATAAATATTCACTAGTAAATACATACATGTAAACAATTTCAGAAAATAATGAGATTAGAGAATTACACATTACATTAGATCTACATTCAGTTGTATATATCTAAACCACTTATATAATGATTTAAATAATTTCACTGAAATATTAAAGAGTCAGATTTTGATTTTTATATCATATATGTTCATATTATCTCCTGTTCGTTAATAACATTTCATCATTACCCATCATTCAATTATTAACTACTTATTTTTATTATGAATGTTTCATCAAATAAGTTGTTATTATTTTTCATAAGTTATATTTATATTATTTAAATAATGAAATTAACTTAATATAAATCACATGTATTCAATATACATATTTATACAATTCATGAGTTAATGGAGATCTTGTATATTTAATCGCATCGCATCATGTAGATGATAGGTCGTACATACGCACGAGCGACGATGTAATTCCCATTATTTTGAAATAGTTTAGAAGTGGATGGAATAAATATTGTTATAGAATCAATTTAATGTTATAATAATCCTATATAGTTATTATTTCCATAATTATGACCATCCATGTAATGTCAAGGAGAAATGAAGATTATAGCATGACATGGAGATATTAAGTTGTACGTACGAACGCTTGGTAAATTCATTTTTCAATGGATTGATAGAAGGTGAAAATGTTTATTCCATAATCATAATAACATATTATAATATAATTGATATTGAATTTATTACCATATAATAGAAAAAACTCATCTTTAAGAATTAGATGAGTAAATATGTTTGAATGAATCATTATAGGAGATTAACTCTTCTTCGACGAGATTCCTCAAGATCTTCTCTTAATGGCACTAGAGTTAGTCTTTTGAGAAGAAAAAAAACCTCTTGAATTTTTATAAGAATATTTATAAGGGAATTTTTAGGGTAAATACAATCATTATGGCTTAATGTGATGTGAATAACTGATTGAGGAAGTTCCGTTTTATAATTGAGGTGGGGGAAACTTTTGGAATCTCAAAAAATGTAAATTAAGAATAAAATAAAATCCTATCAAAAATGCCAAAAAAATTATATTTTGGAATATTATATGACATATTTTTGTAATTTCATTAACCAATAAATCTTTTATTGTTTTTATATCAATTTATAAGTTAAAAGTTTCCCGAAATCTTATTTATTCTATATTATTTTTAACAAGGGTAACAAATTGTTCAATATTAAAAGAGAGTATATTTTATTAATTTTTTATCAATTAAACCATAAATGAATAAATTAAAATATTTTACACCATATAATAATTATAATATATTTTTTAAAATTGTATTTTTATATTATTTAACAAAACATTATTTGGAAAAAATATCAATAGTTTGAATAATTACACTATTTATTTCATGGATAATTAAAAATATCAAGATACGAATTTAAGCACATTTTTTTATTATATACATATGGGGTCATGTTGATCTATAAAATTTGTTGGATATAATAATTATCCGATGTTATATTTAATTAAATATTTTTGATAACATAAATTTAATATTTCCAATAATTAAATAGTTAATAAATTGGGGTTGTGTTATAACTTACTATTCTTATTTATTAGGTAAAGATTGGAAATAAAATACCATTATGAAGATAACTATTATAGATTTAAAAATAATATTTATATTTATATATAAATTATGAAAAATAATATATTATAAATGTAATATTTAATAGGAAACTAATTTAATAAATTTAACATCACATTAAATAAAATATTATATGTTCCATAATCTTTTCCATATGGATCCAAATTGTCGAGAATGCTACCATTGGATGATTATAATTGACATATATTTGAAAAATAATATTTGTTAATTTTTTTTGTCCTCAAATTGTTATTATTAGTTTAATTTAATTATTTATATTATTTTCCATCAATTAAATAATGTATGCATCTTCATTGTATAATATCATACAGAAATAATTGATTTAATAAAAAATTCCCATGCAAAACAGAAATTATATTTAAAATGAGTATTTATATTAGCACATATCTTCGATATCTTCCTATATTAGAACATATATAGTTATTATAATTTGAGTAAGAAAAAATTATCTTTTCCATAAAAAAATTATATTAAATGGCCTACTCTCATTCATGTGGCTTCTAAAAGATACCATTTTGACCACAAGACAATTTAGGTTAAAAAATCACCCAATGATATTAGGACCAGTGCTATAAAACTTTCTTAATATTATTTTTAGCCTTAATTAACCCATTTAGCTTTTACAAAATTAATAAAATTAATGAAGTAACTATTCATAACAACAAAAAATAAAAGGAATATTTTTACATAATTTAGACCAATTGATTTCAATTATGGAATAAATTTTCCAAAATTTTAAATATATATGTTATAGTAAATATTTTAATATTAATCATATTTTTAGAATAATAAAAAAACTTTTATATGTTAAAACATGAAAAAAATTGAAATTTTATTACATAAAAATGAAATTTGAGATTAATCCCATTGATATATGTTATATTAACTTAAAAATATATTTTCTATTTATTTATTTGACCCATTCAAATATATAAATTGAAACTATAAACAAATTATGAAATTGAAGTTCTCAATTAAAATACATTATTTAAATAATATATATGAAAACATTTAACTTATCAGAAAAATAAAAAAAATTAGTCAATTATAAATTCTGGTAATAAAATGTTAATTATAAATATCATATTTTCATAAATAATATAACTATGTTTCAAAAAATAGATTTAAAATGGGTGTGCCATCAACAAGAAAGAAAAATTCATTTTTTTAAATAAATTATTTATCTGAAAAAAAATTAATTGGTTCTTATATCATGAATATAAATCTTATAAGTTGAAATTAAAACATTATATTGAATATATTTAATATATTTTTCATTAATAAAATCCATAAAATGTAATTTATTTTTTTATAAACTCACTTATTTTCATGTAAATATTTTTTTCAGATTAATATTTCCTTTTATTTATAAAATGTTTTATTTTCACTTATATTTTATTTCTCACCAATTAATTAATTATATATACATGTATAAATCATATTTTCATTATTTAGTTAATAAATTTCATTCTATCCCTTATAATATCCAGTTTATTAGGTATTATAATAATATATATTTATTCACTTAAACATGGTATTGCATGAAATGAAATCTATCAAAAGAACATAAAATTGTGTGTTACATAATCCATAAATAATTTTTTATATACTGATATCTAGGATGGTCTTGCATGTAGGTCTATCCAATTAAATAATAGCATTAAAAATAATACATCAATGGATATAAAAAAATAAATCTCATAAAAATATCAAGGTGTAACATTATACCAACATTAAAATGAATTTAGAAATCATAATTCATTTGGGATAAAGAAGGATTAATAATTGATTGGTTATTTCATAAAAAGACAAATCATAAAAATAAAAACTAAAAAATATGTAAGAAAAGGTAATATATAAAAACTATAGTCACCAAAAAAACACATCAGTGGGATTCCACATAGTCCAACATTATTGGAATGTGAAAACATGGATATGGAAGATAAATATAACAATCATGTTCTATTATAGATTGATCGAAAACATTTTTAAGAGAAAGTAACAAATCATAATTCCACAAATCCTCAATTATCTATGGGACCATTTTATTCATTAGATAAGAAATTACTCGGATAACATTTACGGTTTCAAGATCCATTCCCTAAATATGAAGGATTATTTATGGAAGAAATAATTGATTGATTTCAATACAATCTCACTATTTGTTGTGCCCTAAAAAATTTCCACTTCAACTCTTGTTAATTGAAATGAATTTCATTTTTTAGTTATTAGATCATTAACAGTTCATCAATCCATGAATATAATGATAGGTAATTATATCTATCTTTGTAACAACAAAAATGTTAGTATAAGATATCAAATATGTATTATTCCACCTTTGTTGAGATAATACTATATTCTAAAAAACATCATCTAATATATAACATATTCTTTCAATAAATTGATAATTATACAATCATTTTGAAAGATGAAAATCCAAAAATTTATAAAAATCACACTAACTCAATTTACTTTTATCCCCTATATATCATAAGGTATCTCTTTCTTGGTATCATTCCAAACATGTTAATTTCTTTATCATATATTTTATCTAAATTTGGTAATTACTTGAATTTCGATATAAAATTAATGACAATATTAATACATTAATAAATTACCTCTTTTCAACATAAAAAAATCCAAACATTCAAAATAAAATAATGTTTTCATAATATTAGTATTAAGGTTATTAATAATATGAAATATATCATTATTTCATTATCCCAACATTATTCACATGTTATTTATTATCCCTCAATTAATCATGTGTTTCCAAAAATATCTGAATCACTCTTCATGGTGACAAGATCAATTCCGTATATACATATAGATACTTAAAAAAGAGTGTAACAATCATTAAGTGCTTTTTATACCATAATACCATAAAATTACTTATAGAACAAAATTCTAGATAAACCTGAAATAAATAAACTACATTATTAAACTATTGAAAAATCATCAAAGTTTTATTCAATAATACTTCATTAATATCATGTTTCATTCATTTCCACTTCATCATCCAAAATATAAATAATAATCATACAACCTTGTTGACTCTCTTTAGGGGCATTTACCCCAGGTCGTCAATTTTTATAATGCCCATAAAATCAAAATTTAAAAAAATTTACCATCATTGATACCATCAAAATACCATTATCTTTTTCCATTTTGTAAAGTAAAATTTTTCTTTTTCAATTACATTTTTATTTCCCTTTTTCTACATTAAATTCATATCCCAATTATTTTAAAACATTCTCTTAGATAGATTTTACCACTTGATTTACATGATGAATATTAAACTTTCTTTCATCTCTGGTCATCATGAAATTTCATCATTCTCTTATAATGTGAATATAAAAACTCACCAATGTTGAGATTATTAATCATATTATAGGATTTATAATTTGGGATAATAAAAATGTTTCTCCTTCTAATTCACATATAATTTGGTTGATAATGATTAAGATCATTCCATTTTCCATTATATTCATCATTATGATGAATCCTCCTTTTTCGAGTAATTTTCTAAATCCCATAAATTAAAGTGTGAGCAACAATAATCGTACTCATAAAACTACATAATCAAGTGAATGTTAATTAAATATATTACATCCATGGGTTAATACATGGTAATTCATGATCATTAACAAAATTCAGATATTATATAGTAAATATTTACATATACTCAGGAATACACCTAGGCATATCCTTAAAACTATATATTGGGATCCCAATAAGTTTTTCTAGACCTACTTTCTAAAGGATAACTAAACCATCACATGCGTACCAACATTAATAACCTGAACTTTACATACATGGAAGTTATATTGTAACACCCCAGGATTTCATAGTGTGTTATTTCTTAAAAATAATTCAATAACATTCACTACACGCAACACCGAGTTCAATCACACCATGACGTACAAAAAAAATCCATTAAAAGAGGTCATGAATAGTATTAACAACATTTTGAACTTTATATAATCCTTATAATTTTACAATCCCTATTATGAGTTTCATAGTCATAATGCAAGAACAGATTTATTTTCAGTATTGCACTTTTATCAACTTTAATAGTGAAACCTTTTTAAATAAAATATTTTAAACTATCTGAATAAATTGGGACATAAAAAAAATTTAAAATGAAACATCCCAAGCTTCCATGGTACGCTTTCCTTTGAATAAAATAGTAGCGTGTGTTGTACGCAACCTTGAGTTTTAACACACGCCACAACCAATCAAACTAGCCGTTATGAATAGTAATACCTAAATTTTGAAATTATATATATTTTAAATTTTAAAATGGACTTCATTTTTGGATTCGGAATATCGAATTTAGCCTAAGGTGAAATTTTGGTACTTTTCGGATAACTTTCATATTTTGAAGAATAGTGAAAATTACTAAATTTTAATTAAAAACAACTTTTTTAATCAAAATAATTAATAGTGATAAATTGTGAATTTGAGTGGTTTTAAAGTATATTTAGAATATCTTTTTACCATTTAATATAATGTTGGTCATTGGACATAATTTTACAATTAAACCGAACATAAACAAGTGTCAATCTTTTGATAGTTATTACCTCTTAAAAACACGATTTTTGTTTTGACAGCGGGAATTAATTTTAAATTAATTTCTTCCAATTCTGTGTTTTGAATTTAGAAAAATGGATTCCATATTTGGAATCAGGTTGTCCAAATTGTGTAAATAGGTAACATTTATTTTTAGTCATTTTGAATAATTACTGTGGTAAATATTTTATTTACCATGGTTATGGGTAAATCCGGTAAAAAAGGGTTAAAAAATAATATTATAATAATACAAAATTACCATTAAACGTGTCCTAACCTTATTGGTGGACACATACCCGACCATGAGCATCCTTGGGTCAATTTGGGGACCCCTTGGAGCCACTTGTATGTGGTAGGGACACTTTATATTAATAAAGTTAAAATATTAATAAAAATGGAATAAGCTTACATCTTTTAGAAGAACAATTTTTTCGTAGGGTTATACATGTTGGAGTTTCGATTATAAATATTCATTAGAAAGCTAAAAAGATTTCCTACATAATGATATTTTATTTATAATTTTTAGACATCAAATAATTTAAATTATTAATGACACAATAATGATGCAATGTTTACCTCATTAATAAATAATTTAAATAAATATGATTATAATGACTAAAATATTATCTAAAACCTGTCCAATTCTTATTGGTTGATGTTATTTAGAATATTAGTCATCTTATCTTAGACCTCAATGATTTTTTGACCATTATAAACCGAATATAATTATATTATAGAGTAATACTTTCACTCTTTCCTAAAGAGCCCCTCTTCTCCCTTATAAAAGGAGACCACTTCTACTCATTCCTCACACCTCTCAAACCACTTGGCTCGTCCAAACTCTGCCCAACTAAGCTCCCCACATCCCTCTCCTACTCCTTGAAGCTTACCCTTAGGCAGAAAGCATTTCAAGAAGTCCTTTGGTTCCAACCAAAGTGAGTTACCTAAATTAAAGGAGGTTAACCTACCCCAACAAAGGAAAAGTACAAGGTAAGGGTTATTTCACAATATCTTCATTATCCGAGGTTGTTTATACGTAATTATCTACTGGGATTTCTTGATCATCCACATCCATGTTTCTTCGAAATGTATTTCAAAACATATTTATTATTTACAAGAATATGGGTTAAAGTCATTTATACCCTTGTTTGACATTTTATAAGAGGTTTATAAAGGAATCTTTCTGTCGTTTTCAAAACAAGGTCCTTTTTAACCTTTTTGACAGAATTAAGGTAAGAATGTTTTTTTACATTGTACGATGGGTGCGGCTATTTTCCACTGTTATAAAATCTTCAAAGCTTCCCTTAAAAGCTTATAAGATTATTTTCAAAGAAAATGTTTGATTTTATATGGATCTTAAATGATTTCAAAATAAAAGGAGATATTTCTTTAAAAAGAATTTTGATTTCATCTATGTCAACATCCTTTGATGGGTTTTAAGATTATTTGAAGTTGATTTATTATGATACAAAACTTATATATTGTTTTGAAGGTTTTCTGATATGTTTGACTGTGGATGTGCTATTTTTATACCATTCATAGTTTATGGTGAAAGTATTGACATTTCGTATGCTAGTTCCAATAAGAATGTTTATGTTATATTTCAATCTTTACTTTATATGAATGTGTTGGACAAGTATGTTCCAGGTTGGGGACTGGTTAAAGTAAGCCCTCCAGGTTGGGGACTGGTAAAAGTAAGCCCTCCAGGTTGGGGACTGGTAAAAGTAAGCCCTTCAGGTTAGGGACTGGTAAAAGTAAGCCCTCTGGGTTGGTGTCCGGTTATTAGAGGCACTCCGGGTTGGTGTCCGGTTATTAGAGGCACTCCGGGTTGGTGTCCGGTTATTAGAGGCACTCCAGGTTGGGTTCCGGTTACAGTTAGCCCCAAGGTCTTGGGACGAGGCCTTGAAAAGAAATCAAAGTTTAGCATTATGCATTCCAACATTATGAAAGTGGTTATTTATTTTGCATGTAATTATTTGATTAGTAGAATATCCATGTGAACAAGTAAATGGCATTATTTCATTTTACTTTTGCCATACTATGTTGAAGTTCAAGTTTAAAAGGCTTTTGTTTTAGTAATTCATTTCCTTAAATGTTTATGCTTATTTTTTAATATTCCGCTATATTGTTATCCTTACTAGGCATTTGAGCTCACCCCTTTTCTATGTTTTATGTTTCCCAGGATGTGAAGATGTAAGTTATGAATGACCTGTAGGGATATTATGAGGGGATTATAGTGTGGACTGTGGAAACATTATGTTGTTGTAGTAGTTTTTCATTTTATGATGTAATGTAAAACTTATGAATATATCTAGTGTTTCCAAGGCTACTAAACCAATCGGTCTTTCGAGATTTGATCTTTCTTGTGATCATGCCAATGTTATGTAATAATGCACTGACTCTGGGTAACTGGGGTCGGGGCGTTACAGTTGGTATCAGAGGAAGTTTAGTACAAACCTTGGAAGCTAGATTTAGATAAACTCTGATTAGAGCAAGTAGACCTAAGATGAACTTTGAGGATTAGTATAGAAGAACTTCCTAGAATTTTGGTATTGTAGAGATTTTGTGAGTTTTCCGAGCAATACATCCCTGTCTAGATACGAGCAGGTAGAGGCGGCTCTGGCACATATGTACCTAGGGATAAAACCCGAAAACACCGCTTTGAGCTAGACTCGAACGGGAACTGGTGCACGACAACGGGCCTTGATGCACTCTTGGTTACGACACTCCCTGGGGATATGCTTAGGATAACTCTCATTTTCATTACAAATCATTATGAAGGGTTTATGATTATATAATTCCTCAAAGAAAACATTTTTATGATTATGGATTATATCCATAAATAGTTCAATTTATGTTAAGTGTTTTATAAGTATGGGATTATGTATTTTGATTCATAAACTGATCTAGTTTATGCCATTGTTTAGAAATGGTGCCCAGTAGAAGGAATGAGAACTCCAGAAATGCACATGATCCAAAGAGAAGGAAGGATCATATATTTCATGGTCTTAATCTAGTATTGATAAGAGAAATAGTCTCTCATGCATTATCATCATATGAAGAAAGAATATCATGTGTTGATAAGATAAGTAAAGAGTTTACGGAGTCCTATGGCGTTGAAGGGAAGCAAGAGAAGAAAAGGATGGAAGAGAGAAAAATGGATAAAGGGAAGAGGGAAAAGAAGAATTTTCCCATATGTGGTAACTGTAGAAAGAAACACCCTGGAAATTGCCGGAAAGGAATGGGAGTTTGTTATAAGTGTGGAGGAAATGGGCACAAAGTACATGACTGCAAGGGTAAGAAAATGGTTTCAAATGTACAATGCTTCATTTGCAAGGAGTTTGGACACTACGCGAACCTATGTCCCAGTCATCAGACTATGCCGCAAATGATGCTATTGGATAATAATCAAGTTATGATACTACCACAGATGAAGAGGAATGATTAGAGTTCTTATGTTGATTGTGTCAATTGAGTGTTGTATCAACAATGTACTTGTTATAATAATTATGGAGTATATAAGGATTGTACTGCAGTACTATTTCATTAAGGATTTGAGATTGTGTGGAACAAAGAAAAGTGACTCAATAGCAGGATAAATTTTTGGAAAATATATGGTTGACAGAATGATAAACCATAATATAGTTCTGATACCGAGTTAGTGATTTTGGAATAATACATGATTGTTTTGGATAAATTATATTGGATATTCTTGACTAGCTTGGAACTGATTAATGATCTGTATTTTCCATTATTGTTGGGGTTTAAAACATTTTTGGATTGATGAGGTATATCCAGCATTCTATATGGAATAAGGGAGCATGAATGTAATCAATAAGGAATATGGTAATTCAGGATGTTTCAGTGTATTAAAAGAATACATGATGAAGGTATTCATATTCTATTACGTGGTAAAAAGGATCTACATTATTTTTAACTTCCTTATAAATGTTGGACTGTGAGTTTGGTCAGAAATATTTTGGATAAATTCTAGTTTGAGAATAATTTTGGATGGCCATAAAAGGACAACCCGGAGGTCGGGCGGCAACCCGTCGCGTCCGGCAAGGCCGCGAGACATGAATCCGCAACCGAAGGGCGACAAGGGTGTATCACCTACCACTGGCCCAAGAGATGTCCTGGATTAAATAATGTAGTTTTTTTTAAAAGATCTGGTAGATGAATTATAAATTCGTTTATTTTGGAACCCTGTACGAATAGTATAAATAGAATTTTTTATGAGTGAAAGATGAGTTTGTGGTAGAAATTTATTAAGTAAATATATCTCCTTATGATCTTAGCCAATCTCATAAATAAATTTCTCAACATTAAGAAAAGGAACTTAGAACAAAAATGTTGTCCTAGATGGTACCTTAAATCATCACTAATTTATGGCTTTGGGATTGTTGTCCTTTTCATAGCCATGTTCTCTACCACTCTCCATCAGATAATTGATGGTTAGATTTCTCTTCCATATCCATATTTTCCTACATGGAACCCTAGTAAGTGTTATTTTCGGTAATCTTCATACTTTCCACACTTTATTTTAAATAGAGGCCTCATTAATTCATTTTTCGATGTGGGATTTCAACTAAGATATTTCGAAACATCAAAAATATGTTATCCTAATACCATATGTTTTGTTGAACCGATGGTATTTCAAATCATCATAGATTGATGAATTTAAGGACCTCAATTTCATACTTGTTTGTGATTGATGACCTCAATCACTACCTATTAATATTTACGTTTTTCCTCCAATTATATGTCTCTAATTGCCACCAATGTTCTCCTAATAGAGATCATAATTTGGTGGTGACCCTTTCATTTCTCTTTTCCTTATATTAAGACTAAATTTTAGGAACCCAATTTCCGATGTGGGTTTTCCCACAAATATATTTTCTACTTTCAACCTTTTATTTTCAAAGAACAATTCCAAATTGCGAGGACGCAATTTATTGAAGGAGGGGAGAATGTAACACCCCAGGATTTCATAGTGTGTTATTTCTTAAAAATAATTCAATAACTTGCACTACACGCAACACCGAGTTCAATCACACCATGACGTAAAAAAAAATCCATTAAAAGAGGTCATGAATAGTATTAACAAAATTTTTAACTTTATATAATCCTTATAATTTTAGAATCCCTATTATGAGTTTCATAGTCATAATGCAAGAACAGATTTATTTTCAGTATTGCACTTTTATCAACTTTAATAGTGAAACCTTTTTAAATAAAATATTTTAAACTATCTGAATAAATTGGGACATCAAAATTTTTTTTTAAAATGAAACATCCCAAGCTTCCACGGTATGCTTTCCTTTGAATAAAATAGTAGCGTGTGTTGTACGCAACCTTGAGTTTTAACACACGCCACAACCAATCAAACTAGCCGTTATGAATAGTAATACCAAAATTTTGAAATTATATATATTTTATATTTTAAAATGGACTTCATTTTTGGATTCAGAATATCGAATTTAGCCTAAGGTGAAATTTTGGTACTTTTCGGATAACTTTCATATTTTGATGAATAGTGAAAATTACTAAATTTTAATTAAAAACAACTTTTTTAATCAAAATAATTAATAGTGATAAATTGTGAATTTGAGTGGTTTTAAAGTATATTTAGAATATATTTTTACCATTTAATATAATGTTGGTCATTGGACATAATTTTACAATTAAACCGAACATAAACAAGTGTCAATCTTTTGATAGTTATTACCTCTTAAAAACACGCTTTTTGTTTTGACAGCGGGAATTAATTTTAAATTAATTTCTGCCAATTCTGTGTTTTGAATTTAGAAAAATGGATTCCATATTTGGAATCATGTTGTCCAAATTGTGTAAATAGATAACTTTTATTTTTAGACATTTTGAATAATTACTGTGGTAAATATTTTATTTACCATGGTTAAGGGTAAATCCGGTAAATAAGGGTTAAAAAATAATATTATAATAATACAAAATTACCCTAAAACGTGTCCTAACCTTATTGGTGGACACATACCCGACCATGAGCATCCTTGGGTCAATTTGGGGACCCCATGGAGCCACTTGTATGTGGTAGGGACACTTTATATTAATAAAGTTAAAATAAAAATAAAAATGGCATAAGCTTACATCTTTTAGAAGCACAATTTTTACATAGGGTTATACATGTTGGATTTTCGATTATAAATATTCATTAGAAAGATAACAAGATTTCCTACATAATTATATTTTATTTATAATTTTTAGACATCAAATAATTTAAATTATTAATGACACAATAATGATGAAATGTTTACCTCATTAATAAATCATTTAAATAAATATGATTATAATGACTAAAATATTATCTAAAACATGTCCAATTCATATTGGTTGATGTTATTTAGAATATGAGTCATCTTATCTTCGACCTCACTGATTTTTGGACCATTATAAACCGAATATAATTATATTATAAAGTAATACTTTCACTCTTTCCTAAAGAGCCCCTCTTCTCCCTTATAAAAGGAGACCACTTCTACTCATTCCTCACACCTCTCAAACCACTTGGCTCGTCCAAACTCTGACCAACTAAGCTCCTCACATCCCTCTCCTACTCCTTGAAGCTTCCCCTTAGGCAGAAAGCATTTCAAGAAGTCCTTTGGTTCCAACCAAAGTGAGTTACCTAAATTAAAGGAGGTTAACCTACCCCAACAAAGGAAAAGTACAAGGTAAGGGTTATTTCACAATCTCTTCATTATCCGAGGTTGTTTATACGTAATTATCTACTGGGATTTCTTGATCATCCACATCCATGTTTCTTCGAAATGTATTTCAAAACATATTTATTATTTACAAGAATATGGGTTAAAGTCATTTATACCCTTGTTTGACTTTTTATAAGAGGTTTATAAAGGAATCTTTCTGTCGTTTTCAAAACAAGGTCCTTTTTAACCTTTTTGACAGAATTAAGGTAAGAATGTTTTTTTAAATTGTACGACGGGTGCGGCTATTTTCCGCTGTTATAAAATCTTTAAAGCTTCCCTTAAAAGCTTATAAGATTATTTTCAAAGAAAATTTTTGATTTTATATGGATCTTAAATGATTTCAAAATAAAAGGAGATATTTCATTAAAAAGAATTTTGATTTCATCAATGTCAACATCCTTTGATGGGTTTTAAGATTATTTTAAGTTGATATATTATGATACAAAACTTATATATTGTTTTGAAGGTTTTGTGATATGTTTGACTGTGGATGTGCTATTTTTATACCATTCATAGTTTATGGTGAAAGTATTGACATTTCGTATGCTAGTTCCAATAAGAATGTTTATGTTATATTTCAATCATTACTTCATATGAATGTGTTGGACAAGTATGTTCCAGGTTGGGGACTGGTTAAAGTAAGCCCTCCAGGTTGGGGACTGGTAAAAGTAAGCCCTCCAGGTTGGGGACTGGTAAAAGTAAGCCCTCCAGGTTCGGGACTGGTAAAAGTAAGCCCTCCGGGTTGGTGTCTGGTTATTAGAGGCACTCCGGGTTGGTGTGCGGTTATTAGAGGCACTCCGGGTTGGTGTCCGGTTATTAGAGGCACTCCGGGTTGGGTTCCGGTTATAGTTAGCCCCAAGGTCTTGGGACGAGGCCTTGAAAAGAAATTAAAGTTTAGCATTATGCATTCCAACATTATGAAAGTGGTTATTGATTTTGCATGTGATTATTCGATTAGTAGAATATCCATGTGAACAAGTAAATGGAATTATTTCATTTTACTTTTGCCATACTATGTTGAAGTTCAATTTTAAAAGGCTTTTGTTTTAGTAATTCATTGCCTTAAATGTTTATGCTTATTTTTGAATGTTCCGCTATATTGTTATCCTTACTGGGCATTTGAGCTCACCCCTTTTCTATGTTTTATTTTTCCCAGGATGTGAAGATGTAAGTTATGAATGACCTGCAGGGATATTATGAGGGGATTATAGTATGGACTGTGGAAACATTATGTTGTTGTAGTAGTTTTTCATTTTATGATGTAATGTAAAACTTATGAATATATCTAGTGTTTCCAAGGCTACTAAACCAATCGGTCTTTCGAGATTTGATCTTTCTTGTGATCATGCCAATGTTATGTAATAATGAACCGACTCTGGGTAACTGGGGTCGGGGCGTTACATATATGCTTTTTTGGAATACAAATTACATTACACAAATAAATTTAAAATTATAGTAATAGTGTACTGTCACCATAAACATAGAAACATAAACAACTGGGTTAGAAAGCATCTACATCATCACCTTTTTTTCCCTTCATAACAAAAACCCCTTTTGAAAAATAATACATAATAATCTTGTTCATGTCCCATGGAAAAGAAAAATAAAAATGAATGATCTCAGATGCCCACTAAGTTTAAAAATTTGAGATATCAATCATATAATAATAATAATATATAAGAACATACCAATTTAAAATTATATCCTTCATATTAAAGATCATGATATCATATAATGGAATAAATCATAATTATTCATAAATATGCAATGAATATATTACAAAGGAAAATTACATAAGACATGGAATTATTTTAATACACATAAGCAAATAAAATCAATTCATATTAGTGAGGGATCATTTTTCAGACCATCATAGTTGACAAAGTTCATTAATGAATTCAGTTTAATCCTCATTCAAAACATGTATTAAAAATATGGGTTTACTATCTGTTCTAGACCAATATTACTGAATTGATTTCATTTCCCGTTCAATTCAATTCTACATCATGAGATATAAATCTTTCCCCAATTCATTTTAGGGATATATTGGTCATACATATGACATATTTAAAATTAGACGTATGTGTTCCATATGAACTCAAATAATTTATCATATAATAAACCATGAAAATTAATCACTTTCTTAGTCATCATTTAATGATATCATAACCCATGGAAATATTTTGGTTTCTTAAATATCATAAAAATACATCAAACATTGGTATAACAGTGATTAAATCCTTTAAAAATATCCATTGAAACATTATTAATGTTTGGGATATCACTTGAAAATAATTCTTGAGGAAAAGTTCCATTCGTCTTTGAAAACATATTCTCAACATAAAATGTTTTCAAATATTAAAATAGATTATATTATTTTAAAATATAGTTGTATGATTGTAAGGTATGACTGAAGGAAATAAGGTATCATGAAAGAATAAAAATAATTTCATGTCATATAAGTTAAAAAAATATTCTTCTAAATTTTTTTCTAGATATGTAAAAAAGTAACTCAAATCAAAAATGAATAAAATATTCTATTCATAACATTTTATAACAATTAACCAATGATTAAAATTTACATTACAAAATTCTAATTGAATAGATGTAACTTTTGTAATACAAATTTAGGAGACATTTAAATGGATGATAAACATACCCTTGTAAATATTTACATACAAACATTCTTGATAATATTGATATTGCAAAATTATCACTATCCTTAGTACATATTTCCTATTAATGTGTCTAAATTTAGTTTATAATATTCAAAATAGAGTAATTAACTTACTATAAAATCATATTCGTTTTTATGATATCATATATAATCAGATTATCATCCTTTTTAATAACATTTCATTTTTACTCACCGTTCGGGTATTAACTTCTTCATTTTTTATGTATGTTTTGTCTAATAAATTCTGATTATTCTTCATATATTAAAGATATAAAATTTTAAAAATTATATTAATATAATATATATCAAATTTATTCATTCTATACCTGTATATAATTCATTCTTAAATAGAGATCATGTAGAATGAATATCATGGCATCTTGGAGATGGTAGGCGAAACGTACGCACAAACGATGACATTATTCGCTTAATTGTGAAATGGTATGGAAGTGGATTGTATATATTTTTTTATATAATAAATATTATGTTATAATAATAATATATAGTTATTATATCCATGATTATTACTATCTATGTAATGTTTTGGTGAAAATAGATTACAACATGATGTGGGTATGGTAAGTCATACAAACGCACGCATGGGGATTTCACTTTTCATTGGATGGATATAAGGTGGAATATGATTGTTTTTAATAATCATAATAAAATATAATCAATTAATTTTTACTAGATATATTACTTTATAATTGAAACAACACATCAAGAACAAGCATTAGTTGTAATATGTTTTAAAGAATCAGTAGGGTATATTAACTCTTCTTCGACAATATCCTTCTAAATCTCCACATAAAGGAAATGGAGATTGTTTTTTAAAAGGGATTCATTTATAGAATTTATACAAAGAAGTTTTTAAGGAGTTTTTTCTTAGTATATATAATATTGAAGGAAAAATTTTGTATTAATAAGTAAGGGATGAGGTTCCCTTTTATAATTTTTGAGAGGGCACATTTGGAATCTCAAAAAATATTAATATTATAATAAAAAAATTCAAACAAAAAAACCAAGATTTCATATTGTTGATGAATATATAATATTTTTTTTCAATATCCTTAAAAATAATTGTTATAAAATTATTTTATCCATTTATACCTTATAATTTTAATTAAAAATAAATTATTTTATTATAATTTTAATTAAGGTAACCGGTGTTTCAATATTAAAATATTGTAATGTTTACTAATTTTATTTTAATTAGTCCATAAATGAAACCATTATTATATTTTTCATAACATATGATAATTAATTTTTTATCATATTATTATTATGATTTTTAGATAATATAATAAAACGTCATTTTAAAGAAATATCAATATAGTCAATTTTGACCCTATTCATTTCATGAATTTTTAAAAATATGAAGATACTATTTTGATGAAGAATCAAATATTTTATTAAGTGGATATGTATTAAAGGTCATATATAATATTTTTTGATATATTAATTGTACCAAATAATATTTATTTTATTAATTTTAATCACAATAAATTTATATTTCTATGAATAAAATAATTAATACATCAGTCTTGTGAAATTATTTAATTTACATTTTAATCGGTAAAATTTATAAATAAAATAACATAATGAATATAACAACTATTGATTTTATGAGAATATTTATAGTTTAATATATCATTTAGATAATCCTATATTTAAAATTTTATATTTTTTAAAACATGATTGTGACATCTTTAACATTACATTAAATAAAATATTACAAGTGTCCTGATCATTCCCATGTGGTTCAAAATTCATAATAACATGATTATTTGTTGATTATATTTTGTATATACACAACCATTATGATTTTGTCAAATGTTTTTTTTCTTTTAATTATAATTATTTTTGCCTTTAAAATTATTTTATTGATTTTTCATTAATTACATAATTTATGAATCACCATTATATAAGACTTTAAGTTAATTTTATATTTTTTAAAAATAAAAAATAAACTACCATTATAAAATAAATAATATATCTGTAAAAAAATATTTATAGTCAAATTTATCTTTTGTAGAAACTTTTATTATAAATTATATATTTATTATAATTTGAGTGAGAAATAATGATTTTTTCTTTAAATAAAATATATTAAACATCCTAATCACATCAAATTCGCTTCCATAGGATACCATTTAATTCCAATTATGGTTTAGTTAGTAAATTTATATTCAGATGATATTATCCTAGGACTTATTAATATTTTACATTTATAATTTTACCCTTGATTACATGATTTATATTTTTACCATATGTATAATTATTATGATGTTATTCTCCATAATGCTCATAAATAGAAGTAACATATTTATATAATTTAAACCAACTAATTAAAATTATGAAATATATTTTTCTAAATTCAAATCATTGATGTTTATATAATTAATTTAATTTTAATACCATTATTGAAATAAGAAAACATGTTTTAAATGTTAAAACATGAAAAAGATTGAATTGTT
This sequence comes from Viscum album, assembly GCA_963277665.1. Lineage (NCBI taxonomy): Eukaryota > Viridiplantae > Streptophyta > Magnoliopsida > Santalales > Viscaceae > Viscum > Viscum album. The sequence continues at coordinate 1,390,997,170 of OY728150.1, read as the reverse complement.
TTACCTCAAATTTCAATATAAATTTAATTTTAATGACCTAAATTATATTAAATGATAAAAATATAATGTTTTTATAGTTTAAAACCATTTAAACATATAACTTAACACTGTAAATAAATTTGATGAAAATGTATATTTCAATTAAAATGTATTATTTTTATTATTATTCCAAAAAACATTAATCATATCTGAAAAATTCCAAAACCATAAACCAATGATACAAAAATTTAAATAATATGTTTTATTTGTAAAATAGAAAATAAATATGTGTCAATAATTTTATTTAAAATGGTTGGGGCATAAAAATTGGGTCAAACTGCATTTTCAGAAAAAAGCTTCTTTTATCCAAAATATTGAATTTGTTCTAATATCATGTCTAGAAAACATATAAGATGAACTTTAAACATTATATTTAATATATGAAAAACACTCATATATATACATATATAATTAATAATATCCATAAATTCGGATTTTATAATTTTCAAAACTAAGATATTTTCATTTAAATAACTTGTCAGAAAAACATTTCCTTTTATTTAAAAAGGAATTTATATTCCATTATAATTAGTTTATCACCAATGAATTAAATAAAAAATATTTTAAAATCAAATTTTTATAATTTATTTAATATTGATCATAGTCACTATAATAATGCCTAGGATACGAGATAACATAATAACATTTCATTGTTTGTTGACAGTCAGTTTTTTCATGAAATGAAATCTATCAAAAGTACTCAGAATTGTTTGTATTACAATCCTTGCATATAGTTTTGTATAAGAAAAGCTAATACAATTTTTTCTATAGAATAACCTTATCATGGTGTATCATAAATAACAAGATATCATAGAATTTAAAAAATTTATCACAATAAAATCTCAGGGTGTCACATGATCCTCCATTAATAAAGAATAAGAGAGGATGTAATAAATAAAAAATGTTAATTGTTTACAATTTTTTAGGAAAACCAGTTTTATCAAGGACATAAACATGAAAAATTCATTCATCATGATGAAATACATTTTGAATTACCCTTATATACCATACATACTATTAAAGGTATTATGATGTATATGAGATCCATACACTAAAATAGTGGTTCAAATGCCACAATTTTTCTTTCTATATAGGCTACACTTCCGATATAAAAGGTCTCTAATCTATCATTTGGGCCATTCCAAAATTTTTTCCTTCAACTATGGACTTTTATCAAGTACAAAAAATGACCTATGTAGGGTGTGAGTACAATACAGGGGTTTACCACCAATGAAATCTAAAGTATATACTTTCCAGGTAAAAGTTGTACTAATGTGTGACTAAATAAATAAACTGTGATATAAAAATAAAATATTAATATTTCTATCACCCTTATGTCCATTCTGGTAACAATAGTCAATAATACCTACATAACCCATTATCACATGCCTCTTTTAATAATACTATTATCATGAATAAAATATGAATATAAACATTGTAACATTGGATACAAGGTTCTCGGTCCAATCCTACCCCACATTATATATTAAAAAAATCAAATTTGAAACACTAGGAAACATTTCTATGCTCCACCAAAATTTGATAATAATAATTGGTATTTCAAAATTGAAGGAAACACATCCAAGATAGAGAACGATATACATTAATTTTGAAAAACACCTAATCAATAAGAACATGTATAAGGCCCCTAAAATATAAAAATTTAATAAAATAAAATGAAAAATTTATGAAATACATCTAGGTTTAACATTTTAGTACACTTATTTTTTGTAAATGATTACTATTCTTGATAGTTTTCTAAACAAAACTTAACCTTAAGAAAATTATGAGAAAATATAAAAATATTTTTTTATATGTGATCACTATCGCATACAAATTAAATTATATATTATAAATAATAATAAAAATTTATGATAAAAATTATATAACTTATATATAATTATTTATTTTTATTATTGAATGATAAATAATTAGTCCATTTTCCGTAATGTAATTTTAATTTTAAAAATATATTTTCTTTAAAAAATGTTATTATAGTGTTTTGTGGAAGAAAAATATAATTAAATTATAAATTTATAAAAATTTTAATATTGGAATTTATTATCATTTTTTAATTCTTTATGAAAATATTAAATGATGTATATTTGTTACTATATTTTCAAAAGTATTTTTTTTCACTAATTATTGAAAATACAAATTTTTCCAAAATTATATTTTCTTTTAATTAAATAAATTCATTTTAAAAGTACCACTATTTTTTCAATTTTTTTTAAAGTAAAATATAATCATTTAAATATAAATTACATAATTATTCACATATGATTAATAATTATACATTAATTTTATATAAGATCATTTTTTGTTAAGTAAACAGTTTTTCCAATAATTATTTTTTTACTTGTAAGTTGTTTTTATCAGAATAAATTAAAATAAAATATATGGAATAAATCATTTAATGAAATATGTATAATATATGTTAAATAATATAATTTAATGTTCATTTTACTAATTTTACAATTCATTTAGTTGATGTTAATATGGTTTTATGCTTAAAAATAAATTTTTTAAAACCGAGTTATCATTGTGATTTCTATGCTTATTTAAAAAACAATCATTTAATTATATAAATATAATAATTTCAAATGTATTCTATATTTTTAATCAACATTATATATATATTATAATTGGTGAAATTTAATTTTCAGACATAACAAATAGTAAAAATAGATAAATATTTTTTGGCACGATTATGTGGTATGACCCGACCATCCAACGTCTGACCCATGTCTAACCCTAGATCACCTCCAATAGGCTATGGGATGGAGACAATGACTAGTAGGAATATCCCATAAATATGAGGTATTTTCATATAGTACTTTCGCACAAACACACATCTCCTAGACCACACAGTGATGAAATGTAAAACCACCTAAATAGTGCATGCATACATCTAATGTCACATAATAGAGTATAATGTTAAACTACTAAAAACACCAAAGAGGCTATAAAAAATCCCAATAAACTCTAAAGAGTCCAACATTCTGTAAGGGAGAGAACTTATTCGGTTTTATTCTAATGGTAAACACCATGTTCTGTGAAGCTTCGGCTAAGCTCTAGCTACTCTCTATCCATATAAGACACCATCAAAATGTACATCGTCTTCAAAAGGCACGACATGTGTGGGAAAACTCAATGTAGGGGTGATTTTAAAAATAATATTTAAGACAATTTGAAAAAGAAGGAATCACCAATTATATTCATTGCAGTACAAGATATAACAATTAATGTACAATTGAAACATAACCTAGGTATACATAGAAAAGAATTCATGTCACCAGACATCCATAACCACCTTCTGGCCATATGATTCCATTAAGAGAAACACTAGTTCCATGAAAATACACTCTACTTTTCATTATACTATTGGAGTCAGTTGATGAAGAGTTCTGCTCCATTAGTCCATACACAATGTTGCTCACTAGACTAAGGGGACCATGATATACAGATAACGGATCATGACCAGAACTACTGAGGGACACCACAACCCCAATTTGGATCAACCCTCCATATATGAAATCATATGTAAATTATTACACAACCATAATGTTTTGAAATACAACATGGAGAGTCAACCCACAACACATGGTGGTCACACTGATACCATTAACTCCAACTAAGTAACAAAAGCGATAGAGGACCACACTCTAGTCTCATATAGGGAAACCATAACACTATCTCAGAATCAAAATATATAGTGGATCACAATCTAGTGATATAAATGTAATTCCACACTATAACCTTGAGAAAAATTACCCAGGTAACACACTCAACCTATACAAGTTAAAACTATTTAACGTAAGGGCAGTATGCACCCTTTATGGTAGTACACAATGTTTCCCAAGGGGTACAGAACATGTATATCTATCCCAATTCCTACTAGTGTGTAGGATCCCCACACGACATGTAATATCTAGATAAAATTCAAGTATAATCATTACCTAGAATATAGGGACACAAGATATCTGACCCATGTCGCATGGCCATGTTCGTGTACTGAAGATGTGTCCATGAATCAGTCTGTGTATACTAAGTTGTGACCCTTTGGGAGTACACAGTGTGTGTTTCAATTTTCTCAAACTTGTATCCATGTAGATTTAATATACAAACAAAGTCATGTAGGGAGGGTCACACACCTTGTGATAGGTGTCACATGTCTTGTGGCCCTTAACACCAGCCAAATTCCATCACCACAACAAGGGGGCCACACAAACTGTGCAAACCAATATTACACAATGTGTTATGTAGGATTTACCAAAATCCATTATTCCTTCTATATACTCAATCCACCACCTCAGGACCTCGATCTGGTGAATGATTTTCCAAAAAATGAATATAAAATCTTGTACAATCATCATCATCGTGAAACAATGCATCTCGTTGTCATATTTTCATGCAAAAGGATTAAATAATCATTGTTAATTGTGTGATAAAGGACATTGGAGAACACATATTCAATAATCATCAGTCATCTGAATATATCAATCTCTATCTTCACACCTCCATCATGCCAAGACGATCCTATATCTAAGATATCAGATTGTTGGAGAGTGAAATGTCTGTGCAATGATCGTTTGATTTGGAATAGTTGAGCCACGAGCCAAGTGAAGAATGGTCATGATAAATGATGAATCTAGGGAGAGGAAATGGTAAAATGAGAGGTACAAACATTGACTGGTGTTTATGTCTATCTCAATTGATTTACATTAGATAAATAATGAAGTTATTAAAAATCATAAGAAATTATCCCCAATAAACATATTCCACAAATACACTTGATCAATGAATTAATATGTTTTTTTATTGATCTTTTTTCATCATTGGACTCAATAAATCGTAATATATTTGAAAAAAAACAATAATACCTGATCTTTGGGTCAATCGTTGAGGAAAAATGATCATTTTCCATTCATTCATGATATCCTCCAACTCCACTACCACGAAAATCCTCGATTTTATTCTAATGTGTCCATGTCTACCGATAACGCTCACTACCCATAGTGTCTATGTTTCTTGGGATTGTTATTAAACCCTGAGGCAATTTCCATAATTGTATATTTAAATAATATTTAGGTCACTACACTGAATAAAATTAAATAAATTTTTATGTTAATTTATTCTATTAATTTCTCTCCCATGACAACTATTTCACAAACGACCCATTACAACTACTATTAAGTCATTCATAGTGCAAAAAACCATTTATAAATCAATTATTACTTTATATTTCAGATCAATTTTTCTATTTAATATTTATTTGAATTTTTTTAAAAAAATCACGCTCATGTTATATTTAGTATTTTAATATATTTTTATCATTTATTCGATAAACGCCGGTCCTCAGAGTCCCATGTAATCTTAGTTCCTATTATCAAACATAATCTGTATACTATTTAACAATAATACATTAAAAATATCAGATATTAAATTATCCCCACCTTTGGGGTTTAGGTCCCCTGAAATCAAAAACAAGGGATACCCAAAGAGATATGGGTACTTTGAATGAATCTAATACACCCACTCCCATGTGATATCCTAAATAGTCCTGTACTAACACTAAAAATGAACCTAATGAATCGATGACCTATAAAGTATCCTCTCCTGCTGATCCTCAATCTCTTCTAGGTACTCTACAAATGTTTCTCCATCCTTGATTCCTTTCTCACTCTAGTCGATAACGTGTGATGGGTCATGCACATACCTCCTTAGTTATGACAAATAGAAGACATCATGTACTCAGTATAAGTGTGGAGGTAGAGCTAAGTGGTACAACACCACACCAACTCTATGAAATACCTATAAGGGGCTAATTAAAATTAAATATAGCTTGTTGTCTCGGCCAATTATTCATAACCCATGTCGATGTGAAACCAATATGAACACATGGTATTCCTCCTCAAACACCAAAGGCCTCTCTCTCCTATCAAAATATTCCTAAAAATGGATCAATGATGTCCTCATCTGCTCCTGGGAGATCTATACACATTTTTATTGTAGCTAACACCAACCATTGGCCCGTGAGTTCCAACTCACATTTACCAGTCCAACAATGTGGTGATCTATATAGTCGCATGTACAAATACTTGAATGGTGCCATATCAATGGTGGAATGGTATATATTTTTGTACGCAAAATCCACATTTGTTAGATGATCCTCCCAAATATATGAAAAGATTAAAATGAAATTATGCAACCTGTCCTCTATAACCTTAATGGTCTGCTATGTCCAGCCTTCATTTTTTGGGTGAAATGGTCTGCTCAGGCATAACTAAGTCCTAAACAACACCTTTAATCCCTTCCACAACTATGTTGTAAATATAATATCATGTTCTAAATTAATAAATGATGTAACTCCATAAATATTAAATATCTCTCGAATATAGAGGCACCCAATTATCAAATATAAAATATATTCTAGAATAGCTGGGAATAGGGCTGGCTTGGTTATTCAGTCAATGATCACCCAGATGGAATGGTGTCCCATGGACGTACAAGTTATGCTTGTCAAGAAATCCATAGTTGTCCCATCCCAATTCCTTTTTGGATACTCAATGGGTTGAGTTAAACCCATTGGAACATGGTGCTTAACCTTCTCTTGCTGAAAAGTAAGGCATCTAGATAAAAACTCTATAACTCCTTTCATCATCCATGCCCACTAAAACTAACATTAGAGACCCTATTACATCCTTTCCATAGCTTCATGTATTTAAGAAAGATATGCATGAAGCTCTCTCAGATCATCCTATCAGAACGTCACTTATACCATCATGCATCCTATGAAAATAATGACGTGCTCCCCCCCCCCCATTAAGAAATCCATCATGATCCTACTCTATGGATATCTGATCACGTTGGGTCTCACATTCATTATCTATGATCTTTTCCACCTTCATTTAATTTAATATAGGGGTGGGGGATTGGGTGGAATCCATCGACTCAAGGTAAAATAAAAAATATCTATCCATAAAGGATAACTTTACTGATGTCAACTGCTCTGACGTCTCATTTAGTATCTTTGAACAAGATCTCATATAGAAACAATATTCCACTATGTTCCCCATCCCAGATGTATAGATAACTTAAATGTCATAGTCCAAGAGAAACCCAATCAATTTCATCTATCTCATGTTATGATCTTTCTCAAAGAATATATATACAAGAGACACATGAAATTAGATTAAATGATGATGCACTCACCAATCAGGTAGTGTCACTGCATATTGGATTAAAAAGTACTACAACTAACTCATGGTCTTGGGTTGTATAGTTCTAGTAGTGCTTTCTCTGCTAATGATAACAATTAGAAATAACTCTTTTCATCTACATTAGTACACAACCGTGTCTGGTCCCAAATGCATTGCAGAACACTACATACTCAACCCCATTATATGGTAACCTCAAAATGGTATCAGTCGTTAACCTCTTACATAGCTCCTAAAATCACTAATCGCACTTTTCTATCCACACAAAAGGCTATCCTTTCCTATTAATGATTGTAAAGTATAATTAAACTCTAGATATGTTGGGTACAAACCTTTAGTAGTACCCAACTAGTCAATAGTACCGTCATAACCTAGTAACATTCTTGGGTGGCTCCAAAACAAGCACAACCTGAAACATCACTGGATCCACTATAACTCTATCCTATGAGATAATTGGTCCTAGAAAATGGACCTCCAAAATGAAAAACAAAATCATTGTGAGATTATGTAATGTTTGGTTCTCTAAGACTGTGTCCAAGAATATATTCATGTGTCTCACGTTATCCTCCACAAACTCTGATAACACTAGTATGTCATCAATGAATACTACCATGAAATGGTATACTAAAATATGAAAGAACTCATTCGTGTGTATCATAAACATTTTTGGGTGGTTTTTATGCCAATTGAAATCAACAATTACTCATAGTGACTATAATTACATCTGAATACACTTTTTGGTATATCTTTTTCTCATACAAACAACTTATGATAACCTGATCTAATGTCAATAATTGAGAAACATCACCCCCTTCTAATTTTTTAATGAGATACTCGTTCCACAATAGTGGATACTTATTTTTCATGGTCACCTGGTTCTGGACCTGATCATGCACACATAACCTCAATCTCTCATCTAACATCTTGGCAAACAAAACTAGGGCTGTAGAGGGTGAAACACTGGGCCTCACGAAGCCCTTCCTTTATATGGCTTCCAACCACACCATTAACACATTAAAATCTATGGGATACATTAGATAAATTGATATAGATATATATGTCTTCATAAGGTCGAGATCAATACAGATGTCAATATCTATTTGTGGAGGTAAACCTGGAACATATTCAGAAAAGATGCCATCATACTAAACCACCACTAGAGGAAATTGATGAATCACAATATCCACTACTACGGTGGTCTGTATATCCACATCACTAGTAATCCAATGAACCATCCTATGTGTGTATCTATCTTGCTCTTATTAAGTTTCCCTTTATCAAAAAAATAAAAACATAGTTCCATCACTATGGACACACTACCCCATTCATTTAAAATAGAATATATGACAATGAATTTTGGATAACCAATAAAAACCAGGAATGACATCATAAGCCTCGATGTCTTTACTAAGAGATGAATCGAAAATCTCACTTCAAAGAATTAGGTAAAATGATATAATCCAGTGCATCATCATTGAGCCTCCACATTTAAGAGTCTCCAATAATAAGGTTCGAGTCAACAGTTGACCCGGAATCTCTTTGTGTTGAACAAGATTCATGCAAATAAAATATTGAATAACACTTGTGGTTATTAATAATAAAGGTACAGTAGAAAAGAAAACGGGTGTACCTCTCACATCCCTATATTCCTAGGTTTATAGGCCTCTATATCCCATTTCTGGCCTCATCCCTACCCAAAATCTCCATGAGCTAGTGGTTGACCATCTGGGGATGGTGGAATTAATAGGTTGAACCATCGACCACCACATGCTGCTCTAATAGCTCTTTATCGATGTTCTATATCCTGAAGACCACCTTGATCATTCCACTTTATATGTCTCTGTGGTCCATTGATAATGTCTTGATCAACTATATTACGTGATGGGAAATCATGTGGTATATATCCTTCATTGTTTCAAGAGAAATATCGCATATACTTGGCTGATTTAGCCACCCTGAGAGCCCTTCACCACTTACCCTTAGTCCTGGGATCACCTCCAAATGTTTCTAACATTCTTGGATCTTATTAGATTTTATGGGGTACTTACTGCTAGGGTCTCATCTACTGGTCTCCAACCAATAGCTCCGAATAATGGTGTCTACTATAATAGAAATTTTTCTACCAATAGGGCTCTCCCATATACCCCAACATAGTTGAAAATTCTAATAGATAAAACTGATGACCTGATGTCTTGGTGTAAGCCCCGCTAAATGGTACACAACATAAAAAAAAGGTCAAATAACATATCTTCAGAGTAATGTAATAAATCCATAAATTTCCATGAATACTCTTCCATTTTCATACTACTTTGATGCAGATGTTGAATCACATGTATGCATACTAATCATAATGTTTCCTGATTAAAATCATATATGAAGAGATTATTGATGCCTGTATATGAGAGAGCTATCTCATCATGTGACTGAGTCACCATGAACTACCATAACCCAACAGAGTCTAGAATAAGACTAAATGTGAGTACTTTAATTTATTCTAAATTCATCCTCAGAGGGAAAAAATAGTGAGTTAATGCCTCTAGGAAATGCTCATCCATGTGGGGGTATGGATCCTACTGAAACATAGTAGGTTATTTCATATAAAACAAATTTAACTCAATTAGTATGGTTTCATCCCCACCAAGTATTTTTTTTGTTATAGTTTCATCTCAATGGGTGGTGTTATAGCAAGTAAACCAACTAAATGTTCTATCATTGGTACCAGCCCATGTACTAATGCCTTGTCACTAGGTGTATCATCCTAGTGGTCATTTGGTGGAATCTGGACTGGCTATCTATATGAAGGAATCCTAAAATAAAATAAGATGTATTATAGTCAAAAAAGTATATATGTAGAGATGAATCAACAAGTACATGTAAAACACAAATATTAATATATGATCAATGTATAAATTTTTTCCCTACAACCAGTATTGTAATATATAGAGTTCAAAAGAAGTTGATCAGAGTCCTTCTTCATGGATACTTTAGTCACCACCCCAACAATGGATTCACGGGCCTGAAATTATTTCTTGAAAAAAATTATACTATTTCCCGAAAACTAATCTCACGAACTCATGTACAAAGGTAGAACATACCTTCATATGATAAAACATTTTTATGAAAAAATCCTTATAGGTGCAACCCATGACTACCTGATGCCTACCTTCAATAGCTTAGGGGATGGAGACTAGTGGGGAGTAGGCATATCGAACAAATTGGAGAAGTTTTCCTAACATACCAATACACACATACACATCAAAAACCCCACACACTGCTGAAATGTAAAACCATTGAAACAATTAATGCATACATATAATATCCCACAATCGAGTAAGATAATAAAGTTATAATAACAAAAATGGGGAAAATACAAGACCACCCAAAACTGTAAAGATTCCAACCTACTCTTAGTGAGATGAATATGCTCAAAGTATGGTCCTGATAAACACATTGGTATGTTAAGTTACATCTATGCTCCACCCACTCCTTATCATCCTAAGATATTCTCAATAGTGTCGTTGTTTTCACAATACATGACACATGTGGGAAATTATTATTCATGGATGAGTATAAAAATTCTTTGTAAGATACCCTTAAAACACTAAACACAAAGAAAAAAGTTTATCATGCCCAGTAAAATATATAAAAATCAATGTATATTAGAAAGAAAACCTAGATATACTTTAAAAATTCTCCATCAGACCAGGAGGTCATAACAAACTTCCATCAACAAGATTCTGTTCAAAACAACCCTCATTATGGAAGAACCCACTCCACAAGACATGCTACAATATGATACACTCGATGAATAGTTTTGGTTCATTAGTCCTTGGACAATGAAGAACAGTAGTTTATAGGGAGCATGATACATAGATAGGGAGTCATGCCCAGAACAACTAGGGGGGAAGCAAGATCCAAATTTAGATCAACCCACTACATAGGGGATCATATGTCAATGATTCCACAACCCTACATATATGGCCACCTAGATGGTGGATCAATTCCTAACTCAGGGAGGTGAGGTTCGTTCTATGAACATCAAAGTGGAAATAAAGGTGATAGAGGATATTACTAAAGTCTCAAGGAGGGAGAAAACAACTATATCTTAGACTTAGCATCCAAAGGGGATTACAATCTTATGATGTGGATGTAATGTCACACTATTCCCATGTTGTAAAAGACCGAGACAATTAACTCAACCTATATTGGTCCCAATAATGAAAGTTAAGAGACTCAAGCACTCATGACGGTAGTTCATGATATGTCCAAAGGGGTACATGCTATTTCCATCGATCCTAAGTCCCGCCCATGTTTGAAATCCTCACACAACATGTAGTGAAAATATACATGGAATGCAGAATGAGTTCCCATTGTGTACAAACACATGGTATCCTAATTCTATCTCTTAACTATGTCCATGCAACGAGGTCATCTATGTGTACTGTTAGGTTTATGCCAACTAGTGTCCACATGGGAATACACAGCATATCCATGCATGTGTACACCAACTCATTTCAATGAACTTCAGATGTACACACCGAGTCGATCGTGGAGGGTTACACACTGTGTGATACATGTCACACACTGTGTAGTCCTTAACTCCAGTGAAACCATATCAATGCATGCAGGGGGACCCACATGCCATGTAATCCCATATTACAAGCCTTGTTCTATAGGATATTCCAAAATCCACAATTCTTGATCATAATTTGATCTAGGGCCTATGGAATTTTATGCAGTTATTAATTAACCATTAAAATGAGTATCATAGTTTTTCTAGGCCTTTTCGTCATCAATAAATAAGTCAAGTCATTAAATCTTCTCACAAAATTGATTAAATCATCATTCTTCATGATGCTCCAAAGAACTCTAATGAAAAGAATTTGGTAATCATATGTTATGTAAATCACCATGGCATCATAATCAGACCTCATTTATGCCATTATGATCCTAGATATATGTTATCATATCATTTTTCATAGAAATGGGTGTGCAATGAAATTTTTATTTGGAATAGTCAAGACACAAGGACAAAGAAGAATGCCTGCAAAAAAATGATGAATCGGGGGTGAAAATCACATGAACAAATAAGGGTAATTTACCTCGATCAATGTTCTTGTTGTTCTCAGTTTTTTTCGTAAGACAAATACTGAAGATATTGACAACCATAGGAAATGGTCACAAATAAACTCCAAAATAAACACATCATTCAAATGTTCAAGATCCACCTATCAATATATTTGTGAATTTATATGAATTCGTTAAAGGAATTAATAACGAGGATAAAATCAAATAAAAAACAACCTATTTAGATTTTGGATAAATAATTGTATAATAACAGTTTCATTAATGTCATTGATAAGATACGTCAACTCAATTGTCCTGATGATCCACAATTTAGTTTCGATCTATCATCGTCCTATATCAAAACTCTCCTAAATTGAATTTTAGGTCACCATGATTTATCATCCAACCCTTATAAAATTTCTATAACCATATATATTAATAATATGAAGGTCACTATGCTGAAAAAATAAAATAATTTCTTACGTTAATTTATTTTATTAATTTCACACCCTTAACAACTTATACAAAAATAAACCATGTTGATAAATGTTATGTTATGACCAGAGTAAAGACACCATTCTGAAATCAATTGTTCACTTAGATTTATGATACAAGCACCAGTTTAAGTGTTATTCCAATTTTTTAGTTAAAAAGTGTACCTATTATATTTAATATTTTAATATATTTCAATCTATTCTTTCTAGAACCCCGGGCCTTATAATCACATGCTCTCTCTATGCATATTTTTAAAGATAATATACATATTATTTAAATATCATAGATGGATAATATGATACATTACAGTTTTATTAAAATATCTTTGTCTGGGCGGAAGTGGGTAAACTAAGATATATGGGTTTTATTTCACCGAAAACCATTATTATTCATATTAGATGAATATATTTATACCATTTATTATTCTAAAATCTATTAAATTTATTGTTTGTCCACATTAAAATTAATGATAACTTATACGATTCAAAAAAAATTAGAAATCCATGTGTGTCCCTCCCCACACATATAGAAGAGAACATCTTCTACACCGTTAATCACACAATTTATGCATTATACACTAAAAAATAAATTATAAAAAAATTAATATTATATTTTAATTAACCCTAGACACCATGGTATTCCTTATGACCAATATTTAAAGAATAATGTTTAAGAAAAATGAGGTATCTAATGAAAATTTCTAACTCCTAATAGATATCATTCAAGTTTATTTGTACTTATAATTTATCTAAAACAAATTGAGACATTAAAAAACTATTAATACTATATATAAAATATACTAATATGTTGTTATGAATATGAGGGAACAATTAACAACTTTTTTTCCAAAAAAATTTAATTGTATATTTCACTCATGCAAACATGTCTACTATCACCTCTATATAGTGATTTGACTTGTTTTCAATCACCATAACTCATGGTTAATTATTATGATCAATTTAATTTTTATATATTATATTTATGAAATAATAATTGTCATATAAATATAATATCTTATATACCCTCCTACCAAATGATATCCTATAAAAACAATAACATCCTTCATGCCTACAAGTGGACTTCATGTACTACAAAGTTATTTGATTTTTTTTTTCAATTTGACTCTACATTTCTGGTAATGAGGATACAATTAATAATAATATTTATTAGAAATTTATAATATATTAATGATTATAGTTAAATTCATTTTCAATTTAATTTATTTTGTTCAAACCATTAGACTATGGAAGCATCACTTGGGTTTATATACCAATTTCCATATCGATGAAGTAATGTAATTAATATTTCAACACTACATTATACCAATGGGTGTAAATATGAATATAATAAATTTATATTATATATATATATAATTATTATAATGTGATAAATTATGAATCCATTAACAATGTGCATGTACTATTACTTCCAAATTGAAACGTATACGATATTCCAAATAATTATCACCTCGAAAAGAGGATTTTGAAAGAGAATTTTTTGTAAACTTTAATTGAAATGTTATGAATGGGTCATATAAGAAATCTTAATATCAGAAATTTCCATTTTATAAATCAATAATAAATAAATATATTATAATGGATATTTGAGTGCTTATGAATCATTTTGGAGATTTGGAAATCATTCTTCATCTCCATTTACTTCATTGAGACATGTTTGACAGTACTCACATATTTATTCATGAGGTGTATATAAAATTAATTTTTAATTTCATATGATATAACCTTATTATTTATGTTAATTTAATATTTAAATTCATATTATTTCATTTATGGTGTTTTTTATTCAAAAAATTCAAAATTGGTGAGGGCAAATCATCAAAAATTTCCTTCTTTGGAACATATGTATTGTTGTACTCCAGTATTACATTATAAGGTTTATATTATGAAACATCAATATATAGAATAATGATTATAAATAAATTCAAGTTACTTAATATATAATTTTATGACATTTCTTTTCTAGGACTTATGATACATATTCTATCACATCATTATGGGTTTTATGATATAATTTGTATTTTATAAATGTGTTTGTTTCTGTTTAACATTAAAATGATGAATTTATAAGATATATACCGACAAAAAATTATTAAATTTCTTATCTATTATTAATTTCTCGAGATTATATATATTATTTTTATTATATTATATTTAATTACCTAACAGACTGAATTAATGTTTTAAGGAAAAAATTCTTTATTTAACACTTCAGATGAGAAAATTTTAACTGATGTCTATATTTTTTATAAAAAATTAAACAATAATTTTTATAGATTTCAAAATATTTAGGAAATTAATTTTTCATGCTTTGTAATTTTTATATTTCATAAAAAGTAATATTATTCTTTTTTTTGGAATATGGTAAATTGTATTTTT
The DNA here is from genome assembly GCA_963277665.1 of Viscum album. Lineage (NCBI taxonomy): Eukaryota > Viridiplantae > Streptophyta > Magnoliopsida > Santalales > Viscaceae > Viscum > Viscum album. The sequence continues at coordinate 1,390,981,953 of OY728150.1, read as the reverse complement.
AACAAAAAATGTGAAAAGATACTGTGTTCTAACACATACCACATAAAAAACATTTCCTAATATCATGAATTATTATTTATTTAAATGTTAATTAACAAATTTATATGTTTATCTTCAAATGAATTTTTTTGTTACATATTTAATGAATTTTTATATAATAAATATATGATTTCATAATAAAAGTGTATTTTCCTCAAAAAAATTTCCAGTGTTATTTTAAAATAATTTTTATCTATAACAACATCCATTAATGTTTCTTTCTATTTTTTCGGGATATTATTCAATGATTACATCTTCATTAATTATTTATTTGGATTTTTATTGTGATGATGAAATTTTAATTAAACCAATTTTGTTTTTCATGGGTTAATATATGGGTAATTGATAAAATTTTTCATGAAAATATTTTATACAATTTAATGGATTATGAATTTTTAAAGTAGTTTTAATTAGATCCCTAAAACATGTTTCATAATGATTAATGATTTATGAGAAAAAATAGTACCTGGTAGGTTTTCCAAGGCCAAAAATAGTGTACTAGGTAGGTAATCCCATGATCAAAAGAGTATACAAAAGTGGATATACCAATAAACATGTCTGTAAATGAGTTGATATAATAAGCCTAACATTTATTCATTGTATTTGTTATTATCCTTGACCGAAGATGTACATGAATATTTCTATGTCACAATAAATTTCTTTAATTTATGATTCTATCATATGTCAATGTTTTGATATGATGGATCATATTTTTTCATAAAATTATGAATCTTGTCTTATGATTTTTTAAGATGTATTTCATGTCTAATTATTATGATCAAAAAGTTATTGGGTGTGGTTATTAAATTTTAATCTAATACATTCATACCATTATGCTAAAATTATTATTAAATGATCATTGATATCCCATCATTAAGACATATTGAGCTTTTAAGATAACTTTTTATTATATATGTCCCCTTGACTTGATGAATAGGTATAAGAATGGTATTCCTAAGAATGGTGATAAGCATCAATAAAATATTGGGAAGTGGTGTGGATAATTTATGGTTCTAATATTTTAGGAATACATGTTTTAAAACACAAAATATATTTATGGTTTAGGTTTTGTTCATTATCATATGAAATGAATATAATAAAAAATAATGTAATATTTATATATGAAAAGTGTGGGTCACTAAAGGTGGTATCTGAGAAAGGATTAATATATTTTGAGACTAGGATGAGAAACAATTAATGAGACCCCTGAGGAAAATCTAATGCATATGAGAAAATAATATGGTATATTTGATAAATTTGTATGGTTTTGGTGTTTATAATATTATTTTTTGGATATTATATGGATTTTTTTAGCAAAGCTGTTGAGACGACGTGTGATTCTGAGGCTTGATGTGCTCGAAATAAATGATTAAAACATAATAAATATATTTAAAATCCCTCACAAAGTATTATCTTGAAAATGTGGAATAACTTATTAACAGGTTCTCTGATTGGAAATATGAGGGTATTGTTTGGCTCAGAACATGTTGTTTACCCTAGCTGAGACTTAACATTAGTCAGTTTATATTCTATTTTCGGAAAAGTCATCACAGGCTTGAAAATCATTATAATAATTGAATTAAATTATTTTAATTCATTTTTAATGATGCGTCAACTATAAATAATTAATTAGATTATTATATCAGAATCCCTAGTTTAGATTCATAACATTGGAGACATTTGAGGACTGTTTGAGGTAAATGTTGTTAATCGTCAAATGAGAATGATGATGAGATCATGGAATGTCTATCAATGAACCCCATATTTGATGGTTCATAAAAACGTTAATGATTCTCCATTTTTCTAATTTAGTGATCAAACCGAATTAAGGTATGGAATCTGTTTTCATTTAGGATTCATCCTCATTCTTGATTTCTATGGTGATCATGGACCATTCAACTATCAAATTGATATGTGGTTTGATCATATTGAGGGATGGGTATAATTCATGTATTTATTAGGTATATTTCATTGGTTGGTTGTATTCCTAATTGTTTATCATAATAATGGTTGAAAATAGAGGCCCTTGCGAACATCGATTTAGGTACGTTCCTCATAGTTGTTCACTTTGATTTTATCTATCCTTTCTCATTCATCGTGGGTGAACCCTTAGTCCGTAGTTTGACGAACGCTAATGAAATTGAAAGTTACACATCTTTTTCTTAGTTCAACAATTTGAGATTAGATATTCATCATCAGAACGACATAATAGTTGTGGGAATGTTGAAGGAGTGATAAATCATAAAATGATAGATGCCAGATTTTTTGTTCTGTTGTGTAATTTTTCTTTCTATGAAGAAATCAAAAAAATTTGTTTCAAGAGATGATTGAACAACTTGATATTTTTTATTTGATGAATTCATGACTCAGTAAGGATAATTCTATTGTTTTTGGGCAAGGAAACCACCAAATAGAAGGCATGATATTCAGCTAGCACACTTGGAGGAAGAACCTTAGATTTGGAAAAAACTCGATCCAAACAGGGTGCAATACATAATTACATAGCTTGTGGGGGGCCCTATGTGTTGACTACGGTTTCCTAAAAGAGTTAAACATCACCTGGTTTTTGACCCCTATGAAATGGTGTTTGGTCCCTCTCGTGTGAAATCATCATGGATTTTCAATAGAAAACAAACATTTGGTAGAGTACAAGGATTTCCATCATGGTGTGTACTCCCCCGCCTGACATGTTCTAGACCATATACATGGGAAACCACATGTACCAGTGCATAGGATTGGGTACATGGTTTGAATTTGTGTACAAGAACCTGGATGAAGTATATGGGAAGGATTTAAGGAACAAGGATATGGTGTGTAACCCCTTCTTACGTTGTAATCCCCCTATTACTACATGGGAATTTGTTGATGAAATGAGCCTTTTACATGAGACGGTCCTGAGATCAAGGGGCATAATATGAAAACCATCTTCCTGTAGTGTACCCATTTCTACATGGCATTGATCTGGTATCCATCATGTCATGAAAATGTTATGATAGGGTTTGTCCACTTATCCTTTCACTATGGGTTATTATGGAATCATTTCATACTCTCAGGAATACAATCCCATCTTCCTGATATCCGTAATAAATTCAATGTAATCCCTCCGAAAGGCTTAGAGTGAGATCACATATTTATTTTCATTCTACAGGTGGAATTATTTTTATCAATGTGACCAACACTACTAGGTCTCTAATCTTATACTTAGTGTGTTAATCTATATTGAGTTGCTGGTATCACACATGGCCCTTTCAGTGATCCTCATATGTTTATCGTATCTATATGGACTTCAGTTTTTTCTTTCTTGTGTTGAGTCCTTAGAGCAGTACCTATCGGGAAGAAAACATAGGTCTACCAGACCTAGGAGTGTGTTCTCTCATATTAGTGTTTTCTTGATCCTTCAATCTATAATCCTAGGGATCATATTATATTTTTTCCACATACCACAAATTTTTTTGTATTTATTGATTATATTTTTATATTATTATTATATATGTTGTAGAAATAAACTTGTATATATTTCATTGTATTTTATTTTTTTAATTCATTGTGGTTTATGGTTTTCCAAATCTGTTTTTTATACTTACCCCTACAAAAGAATTTATTAAAGATTTCATGTTTTGGGTATATGATTGAGATTTGGTAAGAGTCATAGATGCACCAGGAATAAATGGTTATTAGCAAGATTGGACACACTGAGGCTTTTTCCTATGAATTCAAAAAGTAGCCCATTTTCATTTAGGATATACTTTTGAGACATACTCTTTTTGTTGGGACTTAATTTGGACCACATTAGTGACTATTGCATCCCATCGTACTCTAGTAAATGTATATGGATTTATTCATGCATGATTGTTCATTTTATTTTACATTTCAACATTGTATATGCTTGGAGAGTCACATAACGTGCCCCACTGGGATGGGTCATGGCAGAGTGGCATTAGAGGGGTCAGTTTTACTACAGGACTAGGAGTCCGTGATATTAGTAAAGAGAAACAATGTTAACAGTTTGGAGTTTGAATTTCTATCCAGGGAATCCTGTATTGGGGCGGAGGTCAATGTATCCATACACCAAAACGTTGGCCACCTTCTTTTTTACATGACACATGATAACTTTGGCAGTAAATAATACAACAGAACATTAATCATATAGTAATGATTTGTATTTCCAGGTCATTTTTTTGTTATCTCACCAGATATAATCATTGACCATGGTACATATTGTTTATTTTTACGATGCCTCGACAATGTATTCTATCTAGGACTCAGAGTCGGTATCATGAGAATTTTTTCCCCATTGATGAGGTGTTTATTTTGGGGCCAATCTATGAGATTTTATCTCTGAGTGGTGCACTAGTCAGACCACATGTATAGAATCATTTCTTACTCACTATTCATGTGGGAGAGGTGCATAGGTTAAGCGTGATTCATGAGTTTGAGTGACAGAGACACCTCAAATTCTAAGGTAATCCCCACCCATGGGTTTTTTCTTATAGGATTATGTTGTTGAACCAAGTTTTCCATCTTGTCATGACACTAGTAGATCAGATGGTGGCCCGAGTAGAGAGCATTTTTCATAGCTCAATATGGTGATACTGGGGTTTTCGTAACCCAATATTATGATGAGTTGACTCCATCATAGATAGAGTTTGAGAAACATAAAATAGGGGAGTTAAATATTTATACATTGAGGGATATGAAAATCCTATGGGATCAATAGATTTGGGAGGAAAACATGTCACTATCTGAGTATTCATCAACATATAACAACCTCTCATGGTACTCAATTGATAAGGGGGCATGAATAGAAATTCATGGATCAGTCCTTTTATCAAGGTTTGTGTACATACATTTGATCCAGTTTTATCTTTCTATACACTCTTACTTATGCTGGGGTGCTTTGGTGTGCTTTGGTTTTTCAGAGTTTCTTGGGTGAGAATATATAGAAAGTGGTTCTCAATATTGGGGATTTATGAGTATAAACCATGGATGAAGAGATATAATGTTAGTAATAGGGACATAGACATGTGAAAATTTTATGATGAGGTCCCATGATAGATGATATGCATTTAATGTCTCACAAGGTGGGTCCAGTCAGCCCAGAGAGTGGTATTTATCTCATGTCACTATAGGTTACATGTTGACTGAGATTGTACAACATATTTTATGACTTAGAGAGAGGCCGTAGATAGGCCACCGAGGTAGAGGCAATAATTTTTGAAGGAAGGATTGTATGACGAAGGAAATGATAGAGGATCAAAAAGAGGAAAAAGAGGTGGTAAATGATATTAAATACTACCAACACCACCCAGGAGGTCCACACCAGTCTTAGAAATCTGGTAGATATCGAAAAGAATAGTTGTAGGTGGTCAAAGATTACAATCCATAGGAATTATTAAAGATTAAAGGTATTCTCAATGTATTTTATAACTTATATCTTGTACTGATATATACATATTCTTGACATTTTATTCTTATCATATACCATGTTCAAGAAATATATATTTTTGTTTAACCATTTGATAAACCTTTACTATTATAGACTCATACTTCATAAGACCTAATGATCACACACTTATGTTGAGAGTGTGGCATGTCACTTAGAGGTGACAATTTCTTTTGAAATATCATGTTATATGTGTTGAGGCATGATGGTTTTTATTCTTGATTAGGATTTTTAATATATTATAACTTCCCAATTGACCATTTTAGTTGATGGGTGTGGTGCGAACATATTGTTGGAACTAGGTTATCCATTTTCAGGGAAAAGGAAACCCAGATAGCGTATATTAGAGTCATTCCTAGTAGGGTGCATCTGATTACACATCAGTTGAGAGCGTAACCCATGGTTCAGTCAATTTTGTGAGTTCCCAGATTCCTATAGTGGTTGTGGAGTATGAGGATTACTATTGTAAAAATACTCTAGGCTTAAATCCCCATAAAATGATAGACATCAACATTAATCTACATCTTAGTCCACCACAGATATCTGCACAATAAAATTGGATGGTTCGCCCAAGGATTCATGAGTTGGGGAAGTAATGGAAGGAATTTAAGATGATGGAATTCATGAGACCTAGTATTTCACCCTTGGTAGCCCAAATTTTGTTAAAAAATTATGATTGTATCATGATGCTGTGTGGGTAATATCAATGCTCTAACCATGTGACAATGAAAAACATAAATCCACTACTGCGTATTTAGGACCTCTTTGATTAGATGAGAGGGGAGGGATGGTTATCATTGTTTGACCTCATGTTAGGATCTTCCTAGCTACAAGTACGTGATAAGGATATATCAAAGTCGAAACTCCATCGTCACTATGGTCACTATGATATCTTTGTTCTTCCTTTTGTATTTAAAAACTCAATAGTTTTGTTCGTGGGACTCATGAACCATATCATTCATCCTTTCAAGTACTAGTGTGTGGTGGTATTCATCAACTATATCTTTGTGTACATGGTGTTAGAGAAGTAGAATGTGACACAAATAATGATGGTTCTTGACACACTCCAAGACCACCATATTTTTTGAAAAATCTATAAGTGCAAGGTTATTATTTAGGTGGTCCACTTGCTTGGACACTTTGTCTCAGCAGATGGATTGGTCATGGAAACATCAATGGTCAAGGAAGTGTCATCTTGGGTGATTCATAAGAGTGTGACATTGGTATGAAACATCATGGGGTTGGAAGGCTATTACCAGAAGATCCATTTCGTATTTCAACATGATATCAACACACAATCAATAATTTGAATATAAATAGGAACCCATTCCTAGAGAAGAAGATGTTATGGTATGCTTTTCAATAGTTGAGGAAAAGTTTGATGAGTACTTTAAAATAGTGATTTAGAAATGAGGGTGTCGAGAATGTAGTGTTATACAATGCATCAACAACCATGCCTGATTGTTATCTAATATAGATGAAAACCATTATTTCTTATCATTTGCGCCTGTTTACACCAGATGAGAAGAACTAAACACCCACTGATTCAAAGTTAGAAGATGTATTATTTTTCTAAAGATGTGTATACACAACCTTATTTGTTATAGGTTTATAATATACGCTTATCACAAGAGTATCAATCAGACCTTCTAGCATAATGATATCAACCAGATAATTATAAGATAGATGGAATTATTCCTATATTATGACTGTGATATTTTCTATAATCATAGAAAGAGAAACATGGTAGGAGATGCTCTTAGAATGACATATTTTTTATATCTAATTAATGAGCATTAAATTTGTTTTCCACATTCTATCTATTTTTTTTGACATACATGGAGCACCATACCTCCAGTCGATGGTTATTACACCTCCAATATTGCAGTGAATTAGGGATCCCCAACTCGGGGATGTCGATTGTGATACACTACAAGCTCATATATCCACACGACACACCACTGATACATTTTTAAAGGTGGAGAGCATGTCATTGTTTTCAAAGGATACACGATGGTACCAGTGATGATGTGATAGGTGGTTCTGAGAGAGTTTCATAACTCTCCTTTAGAATAACATCCAGGTGTGACATATTTTTATTAGGACCTCTGATGTCAGTTTTGGTGGACATGGATAAAGAAAGGTGTTTCACATCTTGTGTCACAATGCTTTACTTGTTTTCAAGAGATGGATGAGAATTACATTGTACCGAGTTTAGCTTTACCCTTTGAGGATCCTATGTGTATGTGGGATAGGATATCCATGTACTTCTTGATGGTCTTACCACATATGTCCAATGGACATTATACCTTTTGGTTGATTGTACACCGGTTCACTGAGTCAGCCCATATCTTAGTAAATATAGATCAAAATTCTATATAGAGCATGGGATGCCTTTAAATTTAAGAGATAGTATGAGTCCATAGAGTTCCATTGATTATTTTATTGATCCTGTTTAGTTCTTTACATCCATGTAATGTAAAGGATTGTATGAGATGTTAGGGACATAGTGACACTTAGGAATACTGCTCCACTAGAAAACTTACGGCCAGACAAAGTTGACCATTCAAGATTCAGAGGATATTAAACAACCTTGCATGTGAGAAATATGATATAGTTTTGGGGGTCACATGACAATAGTGGAGTCAAAAAATAACAATGGATACCATTCTAACATACGACATGGAACCATTAGAGGATTTGTACTGGCGACCATTTATGTCATTATACTATTGGACTGACCCATGCGAGTTATCACCCATGGTCCCAAAGTAGGTCTCAGCTACAACAAATAGGATTCATATCATCTTCTAGTAGATGAAGACTACACAAAATTTGTAGTTGTATTATGTTAAAAGTTAGTGAAGGCCTTTAGTGTTCTAGGAATGAGACTAAGTGTTCCTAGGGGGTGTATGTCAAAAATAATAACAAATATTTTGATGGGTATGTAAGTTATCTTCAAGGTTCATTGACCCTTTTCATATACTAAATATAGTTTAAAAGGTGGAATACCACTTATTTATACCTAGGAAGTTAGACAAGGTACATTAGGTCTTCCACATGTCGTAGTTGAGGAGGTACATGCATGAACCATCACACATTACTGAATGAGGGGAGCATGAGATCGAATATTGAGAAACATTACTGAGTACCATATGAATATCACGGATTGGTAGAAATAAATTCTTCGTGGGAAATTGATTCTTTTAGCGAATGTCTGGTGGAAGGACGAGAATTTCCTACAGAGCACATGGGAGGGAGAGGCTCTGATTCGTGCTTAGTAACCACAAATTTGTGAGAAGCCCTTGTTTTGGATTTTTATGGGAAAATCCCAAATGTGGGTAGAATATAATGGTTCATATTTTATGTCTATTATTTTAAGATATTTTTTTGATTTTTTCTCTGACTAGGTTTTATGATGGCATATGATTCTAAGGCCAGGTGCACATAAAAAAAGTTTGAAATATATTAATTATATTTAAAATCCCCCATTTGTGGTTTTACTAAAAATTTGGATTACAATCTAAATGGGAGGCCGGATCAAGAATATGAGGGTGGAATAAATATTATAACATTATGTTTACCATAAAAGTAAAAAAACATTATTTAGCACAATTAAATTGTTGAAATGTAATCACAGGTGCAGAAATGAATAAAATAATTAAATAAAATTATTTTAATTCATTTTCATTGATTTAGTGACTAAAAATATTTAAATATATTGTTACATCTGAATCTCTGGTCTACCTTCATAATTTTGGAAATGTTTAAGGACTTTCAGAGAGAGATTTGAAAAATCCTCTTAGGATAATGATGATGATATCACGGATTGACGCTCAACATACCATTGGTTTGATAGACCATTCCAAGAAAATGATGTCGCATAGTTATTCATTATTGGTCGAACCCAATCGATGTAGGGTGCGTATTTTGATGTGTATTTCATCCATTTTTTTACTTTTACAACGAATGTGAATCAGCCAACTAATAGGTTGATCAATTGATCGATCTTCTAAGCGGATTGGTATAATTGAAGAGTTTATTCATGAGATTTATTTTGTTTTTTTACTCATATTTGATTATCATTCGAACATAGAAGGATAAAAGATGAAACAATCATAGGATGAGTCCCATTCATCAAAAATGTTCTTTATTATTTTCTTTCTCCTTTATTTTTCATCGCAGATGACCCCTTGGTCCATGGTTCGAAAAACTCTAAGGAAATAAAATGTTGAGAAATAGTTTCATAGTGAAATTTTTTTGAGATTAGAAATGTGGTCTCATTATTACATGACAGTGATATGATGTTGGAATAGATGATGAATAAGATGAGGGTGGGTTCCTGATTTTTCATTAATTTAGATTATTCGGCCCGCATCCAAGAATGGTTATGATATTCTTCTCTGAGAATATCAACAACCTGAATTTTTTGATTCAGGGACATAATGACTCGGTGAGGCTTAGTCTATAGAATGGAACTATGATAACCAATTGATTGAAGGTCATAGCATCAGATGGGATGCATGGAGGAAGAACCCTGAATTCTGGAATATCCTGATCCACATGGCATGATATCCAACATTACATGGTGTATGAGGGCCCTTGAGTAGTAGTTATGGTCTCATGATGGAGTTAAGCATCACACGACGTGTGACCCATATCACATGGGTGTGGTACCTACATTGGGATCTTGGTATGTATTCTGAAATTCACACAACCGAGGGTTAGTATACATTGGTTTCCTAGACGGTGAGTACTCCACCACATGACACGACCTTGACCATGTACACAGTCTACACAATGTATTGGTACATGAGTACATAGTATGATGTTGTGTACTAGCACATGACTAGAGTACATGTATGGGACTTGGGAAATAGGGAAATAGTGTGTAACCCTTATAAATGTTCTATACTCTATTATACTAATAGACATGGCTTGATGACATGTTCTTTTTACACAGGAAGGACCTAGGGTCAAGGGAAACTGTGTGTATCCCTTATACACACTGTGTACACTTTTTATACATGGCTTGGATCTGTTTTCCATTGTATCTTGTAAAACATTTTAGGGTTCATTCCTATTATTATCCTTAGTATCATGGTTAGCATGGAATAATTTCCTACACCTAGGACCATTATATCCTTGTCATGATTTTTAGAGAGTTTTTTCCCGGAATCCTTCTAAGAGGGATGAAATGAGATCCTCCATTAATCATCATCCCCATGTTGGATTTCATAGTTTTGACATGACCAACACTACTTGGGCACAGATTCTATACATATTTGGTTAATCCAGAATGAGTTTTTGGTATCTCCTAGGACCCTAGAGTTTATCCTTATCTATGTATTGAATCACTTTTGTAACACCAAAAGCTTCAATGGTACATTTCCCTTTTAATAATTCAATAGCTTTAATTTTACGCAACAAGAAGCTTCAACACACCACAACCAATCAAACTAGCTGTTATGAATTGTAATACCCACTTTTTAAAATTTTATAAATTTTATTTTTCAAAATAGACTTTATTTTTGAATTAGGAATATTGAAATTAGTTTAGGGTGAATTTATGGTAATTTTCTGAAAATTTCAATTTTTGACGAATAGTGAAAAACAATGCGTTATTATTTAATACCAATTTTTTATTTAACTAATTTGATATTTTTTTAATTTATTTAATGTCAAAATTGATATGGAATACCTATATATGTTAAATTTAACTCATTGAAGTCATTTTATAATAATTTTAGATAAATAAAATTTCATTGAACTTTTTGCCTTCTATTACCCACCTTCTAAAAGCATTAGCAAATTTTCATAAAACATAATTTTACCACTTGTGTGTGTTGAATTTGAAAAACCCAAGAGACACGGTTGACATCATTATGTAAAAATTTGGATCAATAACATGAAAATAATTATTGGTGAATAGTAACTTTGGACTTTTATTTACCACGATTAAAAGTAAATATGGTAATTAATGGTAAAAATGATATTATAATTACCATAACACATGTACTAATTCTATTAGATAAGTTTTATTCGACCAAAAACAAACATAGGAGTAAAATATTATCCTCTTTGGTCCAATCGGATTATATTAGGACATATATTGTCAATTTATTTAAAGAATAGTTAAAAGAGTTAAATTCAATGTTTAATAACAAAACCATTTTTAATATAAGGCTACAAACAATATAAATTCGACTATAAATATTCATTAGAAAGATAAAAATATTTCATACAAAATTCTATTATATATACAATTTTTATAAATTTAATAATTTAATTTATTTATGAAACAATGATGATGCACTAATAAAATTAATAATGAAATATTAAAATAATTGATATTATAAATATAAAAATAAAGTAAATTCAAGCTTCTGATGAATTACACTATTTTTATAGGTTAATATAACATGTTATGGTTGATAAAAAAATTTATTCTATGTTATAATTTTTGTAATAGATTAAAAAAAATCAAATACTAAATTGTGTCCAAATTGACATAATTGAGTATTTAAAAAAATGTGAAATTATTAATTGATATAATATTCCTAAAAAAATAAGGTTCTACCAAATGACTTAGATAACGTTATATATATTAATAATGAACCACTTGGTGTTCTATTGTCTTGTTATAGTATATTTATTAAGAATAAAATATTAAAATACAAAGAGACATGGTAAATGTCAAACTATTTAACTAAGAGTTAAATCTAAAAGATAAGGTTAATATAGTGACCTAAACCACTATAAAACCTGTTGATTGAATGTTTTTAGACCAATACTGACTGTATCCTCGATATGAACCATTTCTTATCAATTATAAATAGACAATAAATTTATTATAGAATAATATTTAAAGAATATCATAAATTGAGCCACACCTCTCTTATAAAAGGGAAGTCCACCTTCTCATCATTTTATACCTCCAAAGACATTTGGATCAGCATACCCCTACCCAAATATCATCTAAACTATAGAAACTTCATCTTATAGTATTTACATTAATCATAAATCCATCCTATGGTGCCCTTTTTTTCAACTTAAAAGGAAACACCCGAAGAAGAGGTAATAATTTCACCACCCTAATTCAAGTTCTTTTATTCTTCCACTTCCTCATTCTTTGTTGATTCAATTCCAAAATTAATAACTCCAGTAAATTATACATACATTGATGTTATTATAAATATTTTACAACCATATTCATCATTATATCCATCTGATAAATGAGAAAACCACCATACGTGCATATTTAAAGCTTACTATCTCCATGCGTGGTGTACTTTATTATTCAAACACTTCATTATTTGGTTGTGTATAATAATTAGTATAACTATTGTAAATAATAAATATATCATGTTAATTATTTTTTATATATTATATAATATCAAATTACATAAAATTTCATCTTAAATATAATGATATTTTCACTCGTGCGTACGTACAGATTACCATCTCCACGAACGCGATGTGATTCATTTCCTGTCATAATTATCCACAAATAATATTCATTTTATGATTAAAAATAATATTTAGGAACATGATATCATTATGTTTATGAATAAAATATCTCCCATCCATAACAAACATGTCCTAAAAACAAAGTATATAAATGTAAAACGAATCAGTTAACACCCGGAACGATGATACTACTGAAATATTATTAACAAATAAATATTATATAATCATATATGATATTATATTTATGTATATATTTATTATATAATTTAATAATAATTTTTTAATTATTATAAATGAGGTTAAAATAACATCGACTATGAAAAATTACAATATAAGGGTTAATTCTTTAATCTCTTAACTTATCAGAGGTTGTTAATACGTAAGTATCTACCATGACCTCTTTATCATCCACATCCATGTTTTCTTAAAAATTTAATTCAATTTTTTTCTATTTACTATACTATGGGTTAATTCCATTTATACCCTTACTTATCCACATATTTTTTGAAAGAAATCTTTCTGTCATTTCCATACAATGTACTTTATGACCTTCTCGACAAAATGAAGGTTAGAATGTATTTTTTTAACATATATGATGTGTGCATCTATTTTCTATCTTTATAACATCATCGAAGCATTAAATACAATATCATAACAATATTTTCTAAATAAATGTTTTCTTTTGTAATTATACAACATTTAAATTATTTAATGATCGAAAGAGATACTTATCTACAATTTTTTTTTATTTTATCTAAGTCAACATCCATTAATTGATTTTAAGCTTGTTTAAAGTTGATTTATTATTTTTAAAATCATCCATATTGTATTGAAGGTTTTGTGATATTTTTTACTATGGATGTATTATATTGACAACATTCATCGTTTAAAACTAATTTATTGACATTTCTTATGACAGTAATAATACGAATGTTTATGTTATGTTTCAACCATTCCATATAAGGAATTCCTTGGAAATAGTAAGTGACGGGCGAATCCTGCTATAGATCCTCGATTCATCAGTACGCCTCATGATATAATCTATTGTATTCACAAAATTCCTTGTAAAAATATTATATCTAGTATTGGAATAAGGCCTTGAAAATATGGTTATGAGGTCTGGCATTATGCATTCCAACATTTTGAAATTGGCTATTGATATTACATGTGATTTTTCGACAAGTAGAATGTCTATGTGAATATGTAAAAGGAATTATTAGATTTATCTTTTCCATAGTGAGATGAAGTTTATGTTTAAATGGAATGTGATTTAGTCTTATGGATTGCCTCAAATAATTATGCATATTCTTGAATGTTTTTTCTATATTGTTATCCTTACTAAGCATCTCAGCTCACCCGTTTCTATGTTTTATTTTTCCCAGGATGCACGAATTATATTTGGAATGACCTGTAGGGATAGTCTAATGGATGAATGTGGTCAATGGAGACAATTTTGTTTTTGTTTTCCCTTTTATAATGTAATGTAAAACTTATCAATGAATCTAGTACTTCCAAGACCACTAAACTAATCGATTTTCGGGATTTTGATACCTTGTGATCATGCCAATGTTATGTAATAATGCACCAACTCTGGGTAACTGGGGTCGGGGTTTTACAATTGATATCAGAGGAAGTTTTGTACAAAAATCAGAAACAATATTTTGATAATCCTTGATTAAAGTACATTAACCTAAGATAGACTTTTTGTATTTGTAGAGAATAACTTCATAGAAATTTGGAAATGTTGAGATTTTATGTGTTTTCCAAGTAATACATCCCTGTCTGGATTTGAGAGGGTAAAGTTGGCTCTGGAATAGATGTACCAAGGTGTGATAACTCTGACATGGAGTTCTAGGCTTGACCTGGGGTATCCTGGTACCAAACAATTGGCCTTGCTACACTCTTGGTTATAACACTCTCAGGGGATATTCATAGGATGATTCAAATTTTCTTAACAATCCATTATGAAGGATTTATGAGTGCATACCTCCTCAATGAAAACAATTATTTATGATTATGGATTATATTCACAAATTGTTCAATTTGTGTAATGTTTTTTACAAGATTGTAATTATGTATTATCATTCATAAACTAATCTAGTGTATTTTATTGTTTAGAAATGGTTCATAGTGAAAGGAATGGATACTATATCAATAAAAGTAATCCATTTAGTGATTTCCCTCCTACTCCATATAATTATAGTGGAGCTGGTGATGCAATTGGTGGTAATTATCTTATCACCATACTGGGATAACTCACTCAGGTAATGAATAATAACCTTACTCATATGGAGAACCTGGATCCACAACGTAGAGGAACAACATTAGACCTCTTCATATGGAAACAACAACTAAAATTCAATGGTATTAATAATCCATTAGTACTTGAGAAATGGATATGTTCTTTAGAGAAAATATATCGTGCTTTGGGGACAAAGCGATTGGGAAACATTTTCATCGAAATTTATCGCCTTACGGGAGATATAGATCAATAGTGGTCATTAATCGAAAACACAATGGAAGATAATGAATTATCGAACATGTAATGGAGATATATTAAAGAGATTTTCATAGAAAAATACATTCCTCGTGACCATCGAGCAAATATGGAAATAAAATTTCTGATTCAGATAAAAAAAGAAGGATGAAAATGTCGCAATGTATGAGGATAAATTAAAAGGGATAGCAAGGCATGCAACATATTATATACATGACCCATGGGATAAGATTTATATATTCTTTTATGGGATAAAACCATGTCTCTTTTGAGAATTAGTCTTAAAATCATTCTAATCATAAGAAGATATTGTCTCATGTGATATCAATAAAGAAAAGGAATTCACTAAGTCTTATGACTTCAAAGCAAATAAATATATGAAGAGATCTGTTGATCACTCTGGATATGAAAATAAGTGGTAGAAAGGAAAATTTTAATATCCATCATGTGGTAAATGTGGGAAGAAACACCCCAGTACTTTCCTGAAGGGAGTGGGAGTCTATTAAATTGTTGTGAAAAAGGCAACCATTCTCATGATTTCAAGGGAAAGAAAGAGGTTTTCAACATTGAATGCTACTATTGTAGAAAAAGTGACATTATGAAAATTAATTTCCGAGGTTCTAGAGGATAATACCTTAGAAAAGTAAAAGGGAGCAAGGCCAAGCTAATGCGATCACTTCTGCTAAGGCTGACGCTCCGAAAGACATGGGAGCAGGTAATTTAATGGTTTCCTCAAGTTTATCCAATGCTTAATTTGATTCTGGATCATCAAATTGACTCATATCATCCTAGTTTGCTAAAAAAAATTAGATATTTTTCTATTTGACATAACAAGGGAGTTTTCTGTCAAAACACTTAAGGGAATTATCATCCCAAAAATGTTTTTTTGAATGAGTTCCCATTAGTGATTATAAATGTTCTTTATCTGTTGATCTCATCATCATACCCATGATTTAATTTTATATATTCCTTGTAATGTATTTTATTTCATACCATGATGGGAATATTTATTGTAAGAATTAGGAGGTTACAATTTTCTATGATGATAAAGAGTACCGTATTAATAGAGCATAAACTTCCCCACCTGATTCTTATCTAGATCCAACCCTAGTAACTCTACTAAATTAAATTATTGTGGAGTAAAATAATGAAATAATTATGTGTGAGGAAAAGAATGTATGAATATAGGACATACCTATTGTGCAATAATATGTTAATGTGTTTCCAGATGATTTACCTTGATATCCTTCGGAACGAGAAATTGATATTTTCATTGATTTAAATCCTGTTTCAAGGCCTATATCGAATACCCCATATATAATGGAGACTATGGAATTAGTAGAACTAAATAAACAACTATAGGAATTGAGTAATAAGGTATTTATTCTCCCTATGATTTCTCCATGGGGAGCCCCGTTCTCTTTTGTTATAAAGAAAGACAGTTCTATGAGTTTATGCATTGACTACAGGGAGATCAATGATATTACAATAAGGAACAGGTATCCCCTTCCTCACAATAATGATTTATTCCACCAACATAATGGATATTAACATATTTCAAGATTTTCCTTCTATTTGGAAATCATCACCTGTGTGCGAAGAAGGAATACATTCCAAAAAATCATTTCGATCCAGGTATGGGCATTACGAGTTTACAATAACGCCTTTTAGAATGACTAATTCACCTTCTGTCTTCATGGATTTAATGAATATTGTTTTAAAGGAATATATTGATGAATTTGTAGTGCTATTTATTGATTATAACTTAGTATAGTAAAAAATATACAATGATCATGAAAATCACTAACACACTATTCTGAAAACTCTCAGAAGAAATGAATTATATGGGAAGTAGAGAAATTGTTAATTCTGGATTCAAGAGATTTATTTTCATGGCCATATTGTCTCTATGGATAGAATCTATATTTATCCTTCAATGACCAAGGAAATCAAAGAATGGTCAGCACTGATGAGTATAATAGAGGTTTACAGTTTTATTGGTATAATAGGTTATTATTTACATTCGATAAGAAATTTTGTCCATTTGGATAACCCATTAACCAAGATCACATGTAAAGGGGTTAAATTTGTTTGAACATAATAGTGTGAATAATGTTTTGAAGAACTGAATAGATGATTATTAAACTCACATATCATGAATCAACTATTGAGGAATGATGGGTTTGTGATATATAGTGATTATTTAGTGAAAGGACTTGGTTGTTTTTTTTGTAGAATGATAGAGTTATTCACTATTCTTCCTGATAGGTTAAAATTAACGATAAAAACAATCCCACTCATGATCTTGAGTTAGTAGTTGTAATATTTTACCTTAATACATGGAGACACTATCCTTATGGTAAGATGCAAGATTTATACAGATCACAAGAGTTTGAGTAATATTTACTTTAAAAAAGAACTCAACATGAGGTGAAAGAGATGCCATGAACTACTCAAGGATTGTGACTGCACAAAACACTACCACCTGAGGAAGGAAAATATGGTGGAAGATTTTTTGAGCAGAAAGGATCATGGAGTTTTGAACATGATGAGATTTTAAAGGGATCATATTTTCATAGATCTTGTAAAGATGGATATGGGAATAACCATGGAATGTGAAACATCCATAATTTTTCAAATTGATTCAAAACCATCGTTACTAGAAAAAAGTGTCCTTATACTAATGATGAGGAGTTTCAAAATAAGACTAAATCTATAAATGATTGGAGATTGAGTGACTTCTTATATAAAGTTATAATTTTGAAATTTGGGAAGAGACATTGTGTTCCCGATATACCTTGTCTAAAAATAGAATTGTTGGATGATGCTCAGAGCTCCAATTTCTCTATACACCATGGGAGCACCAAGATGTATGGTGATTTGAAGGAAACATTTAGGTGGGATGAAATTAAGAGGAGAATTGTTTATTTTGTGTGACGATATATGGTTTTCAACAAGTGAAAGATGGAAGGAAACAACCTGGATGAGTCATGAAACCTCTTCCCATACCTAAATAGAAATGGGATAATATTATGATTCTCTTTTTCCGAGGGCTACCAAAGACTCATAGAAGGAATGATAAAATAGGGGTCATTGTTGATCATCTTACCATGTTAGCACATTTTTATTCTATAAGAAAAGATTTTCCACTTGAATGTCTAGGAAGACTATATATTAATGATGTTTTAGGACTCCATGTTGTACCCCTGTCGAATGTTTCTGACCGTGATCCCCCTTTTGTATTATGATTTTCGAAAAGTCTTCCGTAGGCCTTGGATACTGAGCATCGTTTGAGAAATTCCCACCACCCTCAAATCGATGTATAATTAGAACAGACTATTCAAACCTTAGAAGAAATGTTGAGATCTTTCCCACTTGACTTTCATGTTATGTGGGATCAATATTTATCTTTGGTAGATTTTTCCAACAACAATAGCTTCCATTCATGTATTCAAATGGACCCATATGAAGTGTTATATGGAAAATTATGTCGCATAACAACTTTTAGGGATGATGTAGGTGAAAGAAAACTCACAGACCCTGAACTTGTTGAGGAGACAATGAAAAATTTGAAGATTATCCAAATCCACAACAATGCACCTCAATGTAGGAAAAGGAGTAATACTGGTAATCGTAGGAAAGATTTTGAATTTCATGTAGGAGATCATGTTTTATTGAAGGTATCTCCATGGAAGGGTGTCATATGATTCAGAAAAAACGGAAAATTGAGCCCCAAGTACATTGGACCTTTTGAAATTCTAGAATGAATTGGAGTAGTGGCTTATCATTTGGAAATGCCTCCAATTCTCCACAATGTTCATGATGTTTTCCACCTATCACTATTGAGAAAATTTATGCCTAAACCAATGCATTACTCACCAATGAGAAAATTGAGCTGGAACCTAATATGTCTTATTGTGAGATCCTGTCAAGATTCTTCATTCCAGAGAATAGGGGATGAGAAACCGAATGACTCATCTGGTAAAAGTTATATGGAGAAACCAAAATATGGAACAGGAAACATGGAAGCCCGATTAACATAGGATGATGAAGCACCCAAATATTTTTATGAAGTAATATTCTAGAAATTTTGAGGATGAAATCATTTAAAGGATGGAATAATGTAACACCCCAAGCTTCCATGGTACACATCCCTTTTAATTATGTAGTCTCTTGCGTAGTACGTAACTTGGAGTTTTGACACACCAAGACCAATCAAACGAGAAGTTATGAATAATAATTCCCACTTTATGAAATTATATAAATTTTATTTTTCAAAATGGATATCATTTTTGATCTCAAAATATCAGAAATAGCTTAGGGTGAATTTTTCGTATTTTTTTGAAAACACTAAAATTTTCATGAAGAGTGAAAAACCCTGTGTTACTATTTGAAACCAACACGTTATTTAAGTAATTATTTATTTTATTTTAATTTATTTTAAGTAAAATCAGATACATAATACCTATATATGTTCAATTTAATTCATTAATGTCTTTTATAATAAGTTTGGATATATAAAATTTAATCAAACATTTTACTGACTTTTTCCCACCTTCTAAGAGAATTTTAAAATTTTCATAAAACATAATATTACTACTTCATTGAGTTGAATTTCAAAAATCCGAGAGACATATTTGGAATCATTAAGTAAAATGTGGTTCTATAAGATGAAAATAATTTTTAGTGAATAGTAACTTTTGACTTTTATTTACCACGGTTAAAAGTAAACAGGGTAATTGATGGTAAAAATCATATTATAATTACCCTTACACATGTCCTAATTCTATTTGATAAGTGTAATTCTACCAAATACCACCTTATGAAAAAAATATGATCCTTTTTGGTTCACTTGGATTAGATTTGGACATTTATTATTAATTTATTTAAAGAAGAGTTAAAAGTGTTAATTTCAAACTTTAATAACTAAACCCTTTTTTATATAGGGATACAACACAATATAAATTAAACTATTAATTTTCATTATAATTATAAACGTATTTAATACATAATTTTATTTTATTTATAATTTTTAGTCTCTAAATAATTTAATTTATTTATAACTCCATAATGATGCAGTAATTACATTAATAATGAAATATGAAAATAATTTATATTATAAATATCCAAATAAATTTAATTAATACTTATGATGAATTAAATAATTTTAATGGTTAATATGAAATTTTAGGGTTGGTTAAATAAATTTTATTCGAAGTGATAATGTTTTAATGGATTTATAAAAATTCAAATACTAAAATATGTCAAAATTGACCTAATTGAGTTTTTAAAACAAATACTATATTATTAATTGATATAAATTTATTAAAAATTTAAGTTTTTTCCAATGGAAATATATAAAATTATATATATTAATAATGAACCACTTGGGGTTCACATGACTTTTTATAGTAAGGTTATTAACCAAATAATATAAAAATACATTGAGACATGGTAAATGTCAAACTATTTAACTAAGAGTTAAATTTAAAAAATAAGGTTAATATGGTGACCTAAACCTATCTAGAATCTATTGGTTGGGATTTTTTCAAATGATCCCCACATTTTACATGAAATAAATCTTTTTTGTGCCATTATAAACCAAAAATTGATTTTATTATATAAAATATTTCATTCTTTTCATTATGTGACCCCCACCACTCTTATAAAAGGGTACTACCCTTCGCATAATTTCAGACCTCCAAAGCCATTGGGCTCGACCAAACGCTGCCCAATATCCCCTCAACTATCCTACCTTAAACCTAGAGTCCTGACTTTGATAATAAAGCCATCCTATGTATCATTATTGATCAACTCAAAAGGAAACACCTGTAGAAGATGTAATAATTTCACCACCCTCTTTAAAGTTCTGTTCTTCTTACACTTCCTCTTTATTTTTTGTTTAAATACGAAAATAATAACTCTAGAACCTTATAAATACTATGATGTTATTATAAATATGGTACAACCATATTTTTTATTCTATTCATCCTATAATTGGCAAAGTCACCATACATGTGTACGTACGGCTTACCATCTCAACGTCATGGTGGAATTTGTAATTCAAACTCCTCATTATTTGGATGGGTATAATAATGATAATAACTAATTAAAATAATAAATATAACATGTTAATAATTCTATATATATGATATAAAATCCAATTACATATGATTTCACCATCAACATAATGATATTATCTCTCGTGTGTAACTTCATATTATTGTCTCCACCAATGTGATGAGATTCATTCCCCAATGTAATCTTTCACAAATAATTTTTATTTTATGAGTAAAAATAATGTTTATGACCACAATATCATTCATTATATGAATGAAAAACATCCTATCTATAACAAACATGACATACGTAACCATGCCAACAAAGGAAAATGAATCATTTAACACCAAAAATGGTTTGATTGTTCTGAATCATAACTCTTGATATATGAATAATAACATGAACAAATTTGATTTTGAACAAATAGTAAATAAGTCAAAAATGGATTTTAATGAATAATATTGAAAGAATATTATTTTTCATATAATATAAAAATAATATAATTGTATGAGAGAGTTAAATTCTTAAATGGAAGAAGAAAATGTCATATATTTTGAAAATAAAGACACATAGAAAGTAATTATTATGAAAAAATAAAATGTTATTTTAAAGAAATAAATGGAAATGATGGTTTTCCAAAGTTATCATTAACATTTTAATGTTTCAAATGTAGAATATAGGTTTTTATTAAAACAATCATAGATGTAATGCCTAAGAAATGTATTATAAACGTTTTATGTGTAATTGTTTGATCATTTATGGTAAATATAATTTAAATAATATCAGAAATGTATGAATTATTTCAATAGAAAGATATGATATATGTATGAAGCATGATTTAATTGAGGATTGATGAATCTTTATACGTAATTAATATTTTATGTTACATGAATATTATATTATTGAATAAGGTGACAATTCATGGTTAAATGTATAAGATGTAATGTGAATGTTTGATGTGTTTATGTATTAATATTCATTAATTATATTTTAAATTTTTTTCGTAATTATATTTTATCTATAAAAAAATGAATCATATACGGATTATTATTAATTAGATTTTATTAAGGATTTGGATGAATATGTTGAATTGTATTGACAACCTATAAAAGTGATTCAGTGATTCGGTGATATTTATATAGAACACATGATTGAGGTATAAATATTCATATCCAGAACATCTTGACTATACCATTATATTTTATAAAGATATAATGGTTCCAATGATATGTTTTTTGGTGTACTGATGGTTGGAGGAGGACATATACCATCCTTGGTGCACCACACCATGGTGGAGGTTATTTTGGTCCTGAGGAAGCAATATGTTAAATAGGATTCTCAGACACACTCGATGTAGGGTGTGGTACATAGAATTTATACATGGGAGGCATCCTATTCTAAACAAGAAATAATATATTTCCATGTTATGTACATTGGTATGGTTAGGATAAAATATTTAGGTTTAGGGTGTCAAGCAATGGGGTATAGCCATGGTAGAAAATAGAATGACCATCATGGCATGGGCCATTCCATGGTGGACATAAAATAACATTTTTAAAATAGATAAAAAATGTAAATGACCACATGAGAACATGATATACCATTCGCCATTCCAACCATTGGAATTATAACACCCAAAAATATTAAAATATATTATTATTTAAATAAATACTATGTTTTCTATAGATGTGTTGACAAACAACATCGAGCATAGATTTTAATGTGATATATTATATAGTTTCCAATAAATAGATGATTATAAATTGGATTAACCAAATTATGAAATATATATAGTAATTTTTTATTCAATTATAATTTACTGGTTGATTCATAACAAATTAATACTCAATTGTTTTGTAAAGTCATTTTTTGTTCTAAATAATTTATTTTCTTCAAAAATGGATTCTTTTTCTATTAATGAGATTAATTTTTAGTTATTTATACCTTTTTTAGAAATTTTATTTAAAGTAAAGAATATAATTTTTTAAATTATTATGTAAGTATTTCTACATTGTGAATTTTTTAGAGTAAGTATGAAAATATTAATTTATATTGTGAATAGTGAAAAATAATGATTTTTTAATCAAGATGTTCTTTTCATTAAATAAATTTTTATAGAAGTAAATTGTTTACATTTTAATTTACTGTAAAATAATACTCTTTTAAGTAGAGATAATATTATTAACAATATATGATTCCTTATTATATGTGATTATTTTTAATGTTTACATTTGAGTAAAAATTTCATTAAATTGTTTTTCTTAAATTACATGGATTTATATTAATATTTATTTATGAAACAACATGAGATTGATTGATGAGAGTGAAATTCCACATTTTTAATTAGTATGTTACAAATTTTTATATATGTCAATTTTAGTTTTAGTTATCATAAATAGTAACATTGGTAAATAATTTTCACCGTAGTAAAGGTAAAACTACTAAAAAATCATTAAAAAATTAAGATAAGGTATCAAAATCAACCTAGAACTAAACATAATTTAATTTTATTAGAGTAATTCTAACTTATACAAATATTATTCCATTATATGAAAACATGATTCTTTTTCCCTTGATAATGACATTTATATTATTTTATGTTATGAAAATTACTAAATTTCATTATCGTTTCTTAATGTATCTAATATATATTAATGGGGATTAAAAAGTAACATATGATTAGATAAAATGGTAGTTGAAATTTTTATAAATTATTCTTATGATATATAATTATTTTTAATATTTGTGAATCATATAATTATCTTAAATTCTTACATAACACTAATACAATTATTGGGCAATAAGTATAGAAATCATTGTAAATGATTTGAATAATAAGAAAAATAATATATTTTGCATGAACTATGGAACTATATAAATATTATAAGTATTATTACTCTTTCAAATATGTTAATAGTTATTATATTGTTATTCATTGTTGTATTGATAAATTTTATGTCAAATTAAATGAATAACGCTTAAATAATTTTAATAATATTTTATGTTAAATGTTATTTTAAAAAAATATTTATAGATAGAAAATAAAGAGGATAGGTGTAATGGTATGTTATTGACAATTTTATACATATTCTAGTTGTGTTCAAAATTTTAAATTATAATTAATTTATGACACTTAATGAATAAAATCTATGTTACTCTATTAGAGGTAAAAATGATAAATTTTGGTGTTAGACCAATTCATAATGATTAAAATGGAATAATCCCCTATATAAATTTTATTTCTTAATAAAAAATATTCCTTGGATTCATTTTGTTTTAATAAATTGAAATTTAGAATAATTATAATCTGTATATAAATTAATTATATTTAAATCATCTATGTAATTCCACGTGATTCAATTGAATCACTTATAAAAGGGAACATATTTTTCTCATTTATTACCAATGTTTCATTACTATAACCTAGAAAATACCTATTATAATAACTTTAATGAATCCTTCCTAACATTAAAGAGTTTTTTTCTCCCCTAATACATCATTATGTAGTCTAAATTTTCAGGTCAGTTGAGGTCTATCAATGATAAGGTAATTACGTTAACTGATTAAATAAATGTTTATCTCTTATACTATATCAATTAAATATATTATATCCATTGTTACATGATTAATATACTATCAATAAATTAATGAGTTGTTATTATAATTGTGGGAAGTTCTTTTTTCATATTATTATCCACTAAATAGTAAATTAAAGTATCACTTATGTGTTTCTGTGGACTTCTACCTCCATATAAATATTTGATTCATATTCATTGATCATATTTAGTGGTTGGTTATTATTATAGATTTTATTATCATCTTTATATTTATAACATAATTATTATTCTCTATTTATAATATATTATCGACCTTCATACATTTCCTATAGTTGTAAAATGATTATGTAACTCATGCGTACCTATGGACTACAACATTATAAAGGTATGTGATTATTATTTTTTCATTTCCATTAACAAGGATAATAATAACCTTACATTTAAGAAACAATATATGATATTTATTATATAATAATATTATGTAATTCATAATAATTATTTTCCTTTTTCATTCCATAAATCGGAAAATCAAAACATCCATCATGCGTGTGTACGGACTACCCTCTAGATGATTTGTTGTAATTAATTTTTCAAATTTAATTTATTTATATAATTTTAAATGTTTATATAATGAAAAAAATATGATTTATATTTCATGATTTATATTATATATATATGGAAATCATGATATCGGAGAATGTACCAGAACCATTGAACCAAATTATGAACAGAAATGAACCAGAATTCTCGAAAATGGTTTTCAAAACTAGTTATCATTGATTTTTTATAGAGGAGTCAAAGGAATTTTTCCCTTCAATTTATAAATAATTAATATTTTCCCCACCAACATGATCATTAATTTATTTAAATCTTACATTATAATTTTTCAGAGTGATTTGTTTAAAAAATATATCCTCAATATTATCAAATTTCTTATTACAAATGTTATAAAAATAAAAGGTATATATTATCCTATGTGAAATGAATTGTTTGAATTATATTTTGTGTGTATTTTTTAATAGTTCAATCATCCTTCATTTATTTTTATGAATAAATAAGTATATTACCATATGATACCATCCAAATTATTTATTGATATTTTATTTTATTATGAATTTTTAAGTTTGATTCAACGAAACTCATTTCCTTAACATAGGTATATATATTTTTTAAAATAATTATTAAAACCATTTATTTTAAAAAATGATATTGTATTGAGATATGATATAATTTTTATGAAACAATTTTCTTTTACACTTATTATGATGGGGCGATTTGATGAATGGTTTATAATCATTTGGAATATTGTTTTTTATTTTTATTATGTTATTGGTGAGACATAAATTATAAATCCCTATAATGAATTTTGTAATGATAGCTACCTAATGTGAAAATAATGAATGGATTTTGGATTAAGACTATATTAGTGTAAGTCTCTATACACAATGAATTTTTTTTGAGTCAACCATGACTACATTAAATATAAAATGAATGGTGAACCCAATACTGAATGAGAGTATTCATCATTATCCATGACTAATGAAATGATTTTATATGTTTATATGGAGTCAACAATTTTTTTTCATTAATATGAGTTTTTCATATATATCATTGTTGATTATAGATTATTCTAATCACATATGCATTTTGTATTTTATTTTGATAATGATTTATGATGTGATTTATGATTAATTATATTTTCATAATTGGTTATGGTAATTAGATGTTATCATTTTGATCTTATACCCATAATCTTATCTCAATATCACTTATTTTCATTAATTGATATATCTTATTTTTTCACTAATAGAGAATATAATATCACAATTTATTAATGTTAATTTTTGTCATTTTTTGAAGAAGGGGACTAAGTATTATTAGTCATAAAGGGTACCCAATATAAATAATTGTGTTTCAGATAATGAAGAGTATAGTTAAATAATATTTTTATACACCCAATATCCCTGTACAGTAATCCTTTAATGAACACAAAAATGTTTATTTTGATGTATATTGTATATTAATTGAAAGCATGTAATGTTTATTTATATCATTATTAGTTTTATATTAATGGAATCTACAATGGGTTTAGTTTCTTTTTTAATTTCAGGATTAGAAACTTTTGTGAAAACCCTTATGATGAACTGATTAATAAGAGAAACAACGATGTTAATACAATGAAATGACTATGGTATTCCAATTAAATTAATCTCTAGGTAGATGTTGGAAAAATTATGTGTCTATCGAATATATGAACATCAGGGTAACATATCTAAAATGGAAAAATTGTGACTCTTTATAAGAATTCACATTGTGATAGACACTCATGAGGGATATACATGAGTTACATTAATTTATTTCTATAATACATTATGATGAATATGGGGACAGAACCTTTGGTAACCTATTATTTCGCATAGTGATATTGGATTATAATAAAGGGTCATCAATTCATAAGAGTAAGTATGATTATAACAATAAATTATTATATACCCGTTTTTAGTTTTCATTTAATGATATTTTAAGATTAATAAGTATCTTTGTAGAGACCTTTATGAGAATAAAACCACATGGTTTATGATATGTTTTAGTGAAAAGGTAATTTGAGGTAAAATATTTTTATTTTTTTTGGATATAAGATTTTATTTAATGATAAAATTTAGAGTTAAGTTTATATTTTTTTTTGGTAATTATGATTTATTGGGATAAACGAGTTATTATTTTTTTGGAACATATTTCTATCATATATATAACCATGGAATTGAAAATATATTTAGCTATTATGTGATTATTGTTACTCCTTATGAAGTATACTATTTTAGGATCATTATATGATCCAGATAAATATAATTTTATGAATGAATATTGAATTACTTTTTCAAAGCATATATGATTTTATTGTGGTTTCATTGTGATCCTTGTTATTATGAGAAAAGAATAAAATATTTTATTATAATATATGATCATCATATTCATTATTTTAGTATGTGACAATATGTTCTACATCAATATTGTTGGGGTTAAATATTAAATTCAATATTAGAAAAATATGTGATCAAATCATATGTAATATTAGAGTTTGATGTTTTTCAGAAATAGATTTGAGGTATCTTATTGTTAAATATTTATATCATGTTTTAATTAAATCCTTTGGTATTATTTTTTTGGTTTTATTCAACAATGTATTAATTTATCGTATGGTGATTTATAAATATTTGATACCTTTTTATAATAATTTTATTTTTAGTAAATAATTAGAGATATGAGGAAAGATCTATTATTCTATTATGAATCTGTTTAAAATTTTCCTTATTTTTAATATATAAATATTACTTCTTATATGATTAAAATTAAATACATATCATTTCAATCCATCCTATAATTTTATATGTTTATTTTATTTAAAAACATATATACATACAAAAAAAATTCACTAGAGATCTACATAATCTCTGCATAATTTCATAAAAACTAGAGACATTCATAAACATATCATATATAAAACAGTTCTTCATTACATTGAGAAAATAAAAAATAATTAAGGTTGAGCTATAATTATATGTACTGGTAAACAACAGAAATATCAATGATCGCATAATTATAACATGAGCATGTGTGTAAGGGAACATGACTTTAAAATGTGAAAACCATACCTATATATCAAATATCATAATCTTGAGTCATTTAATAAATAATGAGAGTTGAAGACACATTAATCAAAAATGATTCAAAAAACATTATAAATTAGTGAAAAACATTAGAATAAGTGATAAGTTATTTCAGAACACATATTCCAATAAAATAATTACCTCACGGAAGGCTCACCATAATAAATATCATAGTGAATTGGGTTTAATCTACATTATATCATACAATAAGTCAATATTCACTCACAGTACATTGATAGTTGAAAAAGTTAATTACATAACTAGCTTCACTCCTAAGAATTGTCCTTAATATATCTTAAGATATCAATCTGTATCCAAATATTTATTGGGATACATATTTATATTCCTATATATTACAAATTTATAATCGATTCAAACATGTGAAAAAAGATCATATAGAGTTTATCATATAACATTAGACATGGACTTGACATATTATTGAGAATAATTTAAACAATTTATCATACCAGTACCAATAGAAAATAAACGGGTTTTATAAATATCTATTTATATTAATCAAAAAACATAACGATAAATAATATGTTTTGATTATATTGACAATATACCTATTAAAATAATTTAACATAAAATGAGGTTATCATAAATGAAAAATCCGCAAAAATATCAATTCAAATATTTTATGATGAAAATATAATTTTCATTATAGAGATAATTATTTAAAATATAAAATATTATAAAATATTTTTGAAACAATTTACATATAGAGAGAAATTTAAATTTTATTCAACATAATAAAATATTTATAGATAAATATGGTATGAAATTCAGTTCATGGAATGTATGTTATAATAATGATTCTTTTCATATTTTCGGTAAAAATTCAAATGTTCCTCATTTATAAAACCAGATGAATATTCATTTAGAAACATTTTATAAAAGTTAAATCATTGGTGAGAGGGAACACAATATATAATTAGTGTAAATTAAAATCATTCTAAAAAATATTTTATCAAAACATGGACATGGATGAAAACAAATTATTAATAAAGAGTTAATTAAAGTCAGATTTTTTAAAAAGAGATATTCTTTTGGTATATTTAACACATAAAGAAGAAAAAAAAGTGAAAATGTTAAATATTAAAAAATAAAAAAGATGTGTAGAAAATTATTGATAATTCCTAAGAGGTTGAACAATTTATTTCCTTATAAAAAACAAAATAATAAACAATCATGGTAAATAATGAGATTAAAACATAAAACCCATTCCGCTATTGTGAATATTGAATCATAAGACTTATGAAAGAATGAATTAAAATGAATTATTAAAAACCCTGAGATAATTAGGTTAATGATATTACATGTAAAAAAGTATTTATATAATCTTCATAGAGAAAATTAAGGGCATAACATAACATATGTTCAAGAAAAGACAATTCGTGATAATAAACCCTTACAAAAAGTTTCACTTGCATCAAACAAAATAATCATCTTATATAATAAATAAAAATTTATTATAATTGTATAGCATAATCACATAGATAATTATTATTTCATATATGGTCGAATTGTAAAATTTTAACACCAATTTATGAATATTTTTTCATTAAAATCATTATTCCGTAGGGTTAAATGTTTCGGTTTTTAAAAATTTAAAATTGTGTAGTTCTTGTCCTTAAACTATGATCAGAGTTAGATAATATATTTAATTATATTTAATTATATAAATATAATATTTATTTTTTTAATATATTTAGAGTCTTTTATAAAATATGGATGGAGAATAATTTAATGACATCATTAGTAGGGACGGTGGGACATAAATATGCATGGATGCTACTTTCAATTTTAGGAAGATACAATGAAATATGGTAATATAAAATTTATCCATTCAAAAAATAATTAATATGTCATATATATTATATATATTAATTAAATAATATGTTATTATAATCTATTAAAATATGGAATGAAAAAAACACAACACATCAATCAGGTGGTAGTTTGTACATACGCACGAGCGACATTATAATTTCAAATGGATTTTAGCATAATAATGTAGATATGATAATATAATTACCAAAGAATAATTTTATAAAAAAATATCATATTTAATATTTAAAATTATCCAAATAAATAATCGGGAAAAATGTTGATGGAAAATGAAATTTTGCTATACTTGGTAGAGGTAGTTCTCACAAACACACGAGTCATACATTAAATTTCTATTTGATAATATAATTTTACGATAGTGGTGGTTCTATATTAAAACTAAAATTTTAATATATTATTGAATCTATTTTTGGTTGAGGAATATTTTTTTAATTATTAGAAATAAGAAGAAATAAATTGAACTTTGTTGGGTAAGAAAATTTCATAGTTTTTACAACAGGCCTCCTCTAGAACATTTCTTAAGGACACTTGAATGTCAATTTAATGGTAATAGTTATTATAATTTGTTTATAGGGAATTTTAAAATATAATTGGGAATGTATATGTTGATACTGATATATCAAAGGATTTTAGAGAGAGGAGAGGAGTTAATAATTTATAATTTAAGTTAGGGGAACTCTTAGAGATGCCGAAAGTATCAAAATTATTATGAATTAATTTATATGTGAGTGAGGAATAAAAATGATATAATTATAATATATGTTGGTTATGAGTATAAATAATATAATTAAATACATTTTGAAAATTATTGTTGATGTTATCACCCTTATCTCTTTAATTTAACCCATGTTACCCCATTTTTTAATAACACAATATGGAAGTTTTTTGCACATTAAAGACCATGAATGTTATCATTAAAAATCCATTTAACCTATAATTGTACCATGGTAGACACAATATATCATTCCCTATTAAAATATACATATATCAAATATCTACTAAAGTTCTAATCATTTAACAAAATAGTGATTCTTATATAATATCATTAATTACAATTTTGGAAATACATGAAATATTATACTGTTATATATTTCTAACTCTGGTTAAATAGTTATAAAAATTATATAAATTGGATGATAATGATAATATATTATTTTTATAATCACCTAATAAAATTTTGAAAATTTTATATATAATTTTGTACTTAATCTCCTGGTTTTACACCATTGTAAACCAACTTTAATTTTAACAATCATAGAAAATAAAGTTTTTTATACATTACATATATAATTTTAAATATAATGTAACTATTTTATAATAGGTAGAGATGGGGTGAAATATTCCTTGGTTTTAAATAAAAATTATCTTTTTAGGTTTAATGTGATTTATTATAATTTATTATAATACTTTTAATATAAAATGCTATTAATGTTATTTTAATAAATATTCACATAGTATGACATTTTAAGCAATATAATATCAATGGAAGTAAAATAAAAACATATCAACCATCATTAATATTTTATATTTATCTAGAAAAATTATATAAAAACATAAATTCAACAATATTAAAATAAATTAATATTTTTAAAATAATTAATTTTATTTTTCTATTAGTTGAATAAATATTATGTTAGTATTGCATACAGATTAAAGGTAATTATTAAATCAATAAAAAAAATATTTTTTGAAAAAAATCATGATAATGGAAGTAAATATTTCTTGTAAATAAACATTTAAAATAAAACATATCTTCTATATATTATTCTGTAAAATATTTCATAACAATAAGGTGTTGATAGTGAAATTTTATATTTATTATTTTCAATTTTTTTTGGAAAAATTGAGACCTTTCCCAGAAAATAAATACCCCTTTTTTTAGGGAAACATGTAGAAATGTATTAATTAATAATATGTAAACTGAATAAAACAAAAGATAAAATAAGATTGTTCCATATGTTATATATATTTTGAAGCACAATCCAAAAGTTTTAACCTTATTTTACACATTTTAACATTTCTGAGGTGATAATTATTTTCTAAGGATACAATTTATAATAACCAATAATTAAAGGGTACTATTTTTCAAAAATATAAATCATTTTTTAGAATATGGAATTAATTTTTACTAAATTAATTGAGGGGATAAATTTAATTTAAAATTAATCCCACAATACTAAATGAAATGATTTTTTCAAAGAAAAATTGTTTTCATTGGTATTGAATGTTTTTATTACAAAATAAAATATAAAATTAATTACAATTAATATAATTGAATTATTCACGTTATTAAGTATGTAATTTCACATTGAAAACAATTTAATGAAGGAGTTTTTCTAAATATTAAAGGAAAAGATAGTTTTAAATAAACAAAGATTTTTTTCTCTATTCCTCATAAAAAAAAATTTATCCAGAAATTTATTAAAATTTCACTCTAAGATAATTTGGACATTTTGATTTCATATAATATGTTAATATTTAAATATAATATTTTTAAATATTTTGAAAATTAATTATAATTTTGAGACGAAAAATCTAATAAAATTCATTTTTGATGATAATGTATTTTTAAGAATAAAATAATTCAACAAAAATGGGGTTCTTATTTCATCATAGTTTGTCAATAAATTTAAATTTTCATAGAGCCCTATACATATATTTGTAAATCCAATTATAGTTATTTATAACTATCAATTCAACGAATAGGTTACAGTTGTCAAATTTTTATAATAATGTATTTATTATACATAAAAATTTTCGTATTTTAAAGTGTTGCGTATGACGAAATGTATAGATCTTATTATAAATTTAAACTAAATAATTTGTTGTGTTAAATTATCCCCACTTTAAATAACATTTTCTCTGAAAATTTCATCTCGATCATCAAAGGTTCAATATTTGAAAATGCATTTTATTGATAAACCACATAGTAAAAGTGGATAATAATTTTTTAATGAAATAATTTGGGAAGGATATTTTTTTACCAAAAAAAAATACAAATGAGGTTCCCAGAAAAAGTTAATATTTGGTTGTAAGATAAAATGTAGCCTTGAGGATGAAAAATAACCTCAGTGACATTAGTCATGAAAATATTAACACCCAAAAAACTATATTTCATTGAGGGGATGAAAGACTATCAATTCATCAAAAATTATGTTAAAAGTATAAATTTTTTATCTCAAGATACTATTTAATATTGTTAAGGGTTCATTTACTATCAATATATAAAATATGATAAAATTTACATACATGATTTCTTTCGATTTCATAAGCACAAATTCATCCCTTGGTTCATCATTTATGAATTCTCATGTCATTTCTAACTCCACAAAACGTATATGAAAGATTAATTTTTCATATTTAAACACAAAAATTAGATTTTAATCAAATATATTGTTAATAAGTCCTTCATTCCATTTTAAAATATTTAAATAAACCAATATAGTTATCATTATTTATCTTATAAGGGTAAATCCAATATACCAAACAATAGTACATAATAAATAATACCCAATGTTAAACCTAATCAATTCCATAAATAGTCATCCTAATTATTCCCCCTCTATATGTCCAACAAAAATCCAAACATATTAATATAAAATATTCAATCACATTTTTCCAAGATATAAATTTGTAGTGATCCATATAAATGATAAAGTAATTCATATTGTTATATAACTAACTTGAGAATACCATAATTCTCTTAAACATATCTATGAATCTTAATCACTATAAAACTTCAATGAAAACATATATGCTTCCATCAATTAGAACTACCATTATTTGAAAAAATAGTATGAATTATGTAATATATTCCATCAATCAAAAAATTTATAAAAAACTTCATCATATATAACATAAATCAATTTAACATAAAATAAATATCCAATTTCAAAATTACCAATACTATATCATTACATATATCTATTTTAATCCCCTTTTTGTCCAAAAAAATTATTAACTCAACATAAAACACAAATTATGGGTTTTCATTCTATTAATCACATGTTATCCAAAAATATAACCGTAGCACTAAATTGCATTTCTTGGTTATAAGTATCATTGATCTTATGGTATCAAATCCTTATTGAAAAATTTATATGGGACAATAAAAAGATGTTTAATAATTTTTATATCAATAATTTTATTGAAAAAAACCTATAATACAAAATTTTTGAAAAATAGTTGCATATAAACTTAAAAAAGTTCCCTTTAATGATTAGCATAGTATATATCGTTCTTCAGTCTTGGAGTTATCCTTTTCAAGAAAAAAATTAAATCATATAATTCAAATTATCCCCACATTTAATACAATGAACTATAAAGGGATACCTATGATGAAATTTATATTCTTTCATCGAAATCCAAAATATTTATTGTAAATTATATTCTCTATACCATTGTTTTCCACAAAATAATTTTTACTTGATTTATTTGATACATTATCTTCAGTATCTCTTTCCACATTTCTAACATTACAGAAACTGAGCCTTCACTCCTCCGTGGTCTTTACTAACACATATCTCAGCTAACACCATTATTCTATCCCATGGGGAGTCTGAGAGTTTGTTATGGTATTATTGTTTAATCATATATCATTATATGAAATTAGTAATAATCCCAATTTCATTTAACTCGGTTATTATCCCATTTCGTGGCATATATTAAAAACATTATCCAACACACTATTCGTTAGTTTGATTCCTATTGGTTCTAGGAATTAGATAAAACCAAAATTCCTCAAGTTAGAAATAGTAATAACAATCATGATAATTATTTATATGATTCGTCAATCATGAAAATTTATTTAAAATATATGAATCCATAAATTAATCCTTGGTCATCATTGATCAATATGTATTCATATCCATCCTAATAGATCAAAAGGAAAATGAGAATACAACAAAGTATATCTCCCAAGATGGGAGAATAACAAAAATATTAGGGGAACACACACCACATATCATAATAATGGACGAGATATAATCAACAAAATACTTTGGTGTTATTACACATTGATTCCTTTATTATAAAACCACACCCCTGGAAAATCCAGATAATTTTGTTTTTTATAAAAACCATATTCGTTTTTTTATCATAACATAATAAGTTCATATATTCATGGGATTACACTAATTGTTTACAATAAATATTTCTCATAGAATCTTATTGAATATTAACCTTACAAAGATACCATAAATAGAGACCCATAATTTTTATACAGATATATTACATCTTATTAGATGAATATTCAGTAAATAACAATATAATATACCCAGGAATAATATATTTATAGAGTTAATTTAAAACTTTGATAAATAGAAAAATTATATACCATATATCTATATCATCTCCCACTAATTTCATTATACCCATTACTCATTTAGACACCTCATACAAAAAAATTTAATCCTAACATGCAGAAATTGAACTTAAAAAATGGTGGTCTCTAATGAACGATAAAGGTAATCAATGGAGATATAAATTATCACGTAAACACAACATGAGGAGAAGGATATGGGTTCATGATTTTATAATTTTAATACTTTACCCTATATGTAAATTTTTATAATATTGAGTTATGAAAAAATAATTAGTTGTTTTAAAGAAAAGAATCAATGTACATTTTCTATGAGTTCATAAAATGTTCATAAGATATATGTTTTTTTGAATAATCATAATCATATAAAAAAATTACATAGTCAATCATCACTTACAAGAAAATTATATTTAATTAGGTTTACTCCCCAATACATTATATCAGTAGTTAGGGATGGGTCCCATGTCTGTGATAGTGGAGAATGTCCATTAATAAAAAAAAATATTTCCAATTCTATTATTTATTATCTTATTTGGTATACATCATCATCTAATGAATTATATGGATATATTATTCTAATACCTCCCATAAAAAATAACAATAAAATCTAATTTGTACAACGGGATCATAAATCATTCATAATATATTAAAACATCCTGAAAGGGAAATTGTTTCACAAACATTTCATGATTTTATAATTGAAAAAACCCATGGTAAATAAATTATTTTTATTAAATTAATTTCATCATAATAATAAACCATAGAATAATATAATAAACATGTAATTATTATATAAAATTCATAGTATGTTATAATTAAAATCAGTGGGTGTTATCAAAATTCAGATTGCCTTGAAAATATATCTTGAAATATATGATGAAGAAAATAATTGATCCATTTTTGAATCACATATTAGAAATATTAAAATAGAAAATATATTATGAGAAAAAACTACTACCAAATAAAACACTTGAAATATATAAAATATTATCCAAAAAATTTAGTTGTCAAGACAATTTGAAATTTAGTATATGCAGTGTAAATAAAAACATTGATTCCTTTCACATTTTTGTCTCAAATACCAAACTAATACTTTTGAAAAAAACAACAATATACATTATAAATTAATTTTGAAAAATTAAAACATTTTTAAAAATTTATTTAACGAATCATTGGATTATAGAAAAAACCTCAACAACATTTTTATAAATAGTAGACATAGAAAAAAATGAATTTATAATGAATTGTGATATAACGTTGAATTTGAAAAAAAATATTCATTCACTATTCTGAGAAACCAATGATAGAAAAATGAAATAGAAACATGAAATTTGAAGAAATAACAGATTATAAGAGAATTCATGAAAATTCAGGAGAGGTATATTATAAAATTCCTTCATAAAAAACATAATAATAAGTAATCCCGATATATAATGAGATTATATAATAAAACCCTTATTACTTTGGGATATTTTGAATCATTAGACCCATTAAATAATTTCAACAAATTAATCATAAAATAAATTGATCATAATTTAATTCAAGATATATGATGTAAATTGAAAATTTATTTATATCATTGCAAAATATTAGTTAACAAAATGACAAATTTCCCATGTATGATAATTTGAGATAATATACCCTTAGTAAATGTTCAACATTCTTTGAAAGTGAATAAAATTATATAATAATAAATATTAGTTTATTAAAATTATATACAGACAACATTTACAGATATATTATATCATAAATTATCGACTTATAACACTTCAAAACTCATGTATAAATAATTCATTATTGGAATTATCCTATCTCAATATTTAAATTTTCATTTTTCATGAGATTCGCGGTTCATAAGTATTATTAATTTTACCATTATCGCAGTTAATTAATATCAATAATTTTAAATGTGATATAAATATAATATTTAGAAATCAAATATATATATGAATCCCTAAAATGTAATATAAAAAAAATTAATTACAATGATTATGGAGATGATAAGCTGTATATACAGATGAGAATTAGTTTTTACTTTTCGATGGATGGAATTAAAGATGGTTAAATAATAATTCACATTTATAGAATTATTATTATATCATATATATCATATATATTTATTAAATATATCCTTATTACCATTCTTGTAATGTGAGAATGGATATAGAATCACATTAATTAGTTGAGGTGGCAGTCCAAACGTAGGCATGATAGACATTATTGATTCTATTTGATGGAAATATATGAAGATAAATATGATATTTCAACTACATAAGTATAGCTATATATTCAAAATAATTTATAATAATTAATCACATCATATTAACTTTACATGATTTATGGTAATAGAAAATGAATTTTATATCTATCTAGAGGTGGTAGTCTGCCCGTATGCACAAGTCCCACATTCACATCCTAATTGCCAGTATACGACTATATATTGGTGGTAAAATAATAATAACAACATTTAAATATATTTAGGATCCAAAAATTAATTATTTTATGAATACAATATATCTATATGATCTAGTGGATGATAGAAATTTAATGAGGTCTGGTAATATAATTACTTATCCTATAATGGTCCTTTTTAGACCATTTTTATGACACTTGGAATGACCTTTTTAGAATCCCAAAAACCTCTAGTTTATGGATAAGGATATTGAGAATATAATTTTTCAGTGTTTGGTTGAGAATGATTTCTAATACGGTGTATGGAATAGAGGATACAATGTTCTCTTTTATAGGTGAGGAGAGGGGTACTATTTGAATTTTATAATGTATAGAATTAATATAAATTAGTTTTCAGACTGAAGTAGATAAAATCGATATATTTATGATATACGGTGATTATGAGACTAAATAATGTCATAAAATAAAAGGTTTGACTTTTGTTGTGATTTTTTCACATTTTCCTGTTTATTTTAACCTCCATATTACCTCTTTTTACAACTATTACAATATAATCATTTCTTTCACATTAAGAAAAGTCTATATTACCATAAAATGATAAATCACCCATAAGTTGAAAATGGATAATATATTCAACCATATATAAATAATAATCCTAAATTCTGGATTTTTCTGAAATTTTAATCAATTAATGTAATATTATTTTTTACAAAATATCATTAATGTCATCTTTTGAAATATATGAAATATTATATAAATATAATTATCTTACTGAAGATAAATAGCTATAGAATGTACTTAATTTAAGATAATGTTGATATGGTCTCATTATAATAACCCAATAATTGATTTGAAATATATATAACATTTCATACCTTATTGTTTTGTAAAACCCATTGGCATGCCAATTTTAATCCTAATTGTGTTAAGGAATTTGATAATAATAATGGGTTATAATCTAACATAAAAGTTATAAATTGGATAATAAATCTAAAATATAACAAATTTAATACAAATTATAATCATACTAGTCATTTATAAATTATTCATATTTTTTATGAAATTATAAAAATATATTTGTCATAAAATACTATTAATTTCATCGTAAGAACTATTCATGTAATTTGGATTTGAGAACAACATGAAAATCATGAAATTGAATATAATATTTTAAAACTTATAAAATATTTTATATTTACCTAAAAAAATTGAAAATGATCTTTCACCTAAATGGTATTACATTATATATTTTTAAAATATTTTAGTTTATTTTTATATTAATTGAATAATTACCGTTTTGGTTTTGTACAGTCATTTAAGTTAATTATTCAGTAAATTATAATTAAAAATCTATTTTAACTGAAAAAATAATTATTAAAATTTTCAATAAACTTTTTTATCCAAACTAATCCCCTTTTTATTATAATGTAAATTTTTTTGAGATAATAAATTCAAGACCGTCAAAATTTATATTTTTTCATTTAATTAGTTAATTTATAGGTCATAATCAAAGATAAATAAAACCAAATTTCAACATTTTAAATAATTTTATATAAATGTGAGATATAATCACATCCAATAATATAATGTCATGTGTATGATAAATTTTAAATCCAGGTAGAAATGTATTAACCCTACATTACATGGTTTACAATTACTAGGTTGATAAATATTCACTAACTATATTATTCAAAAAATAGTTGTATTTATGTAAAATTTGATCATTAAAATTCTAAATATGTAATTATATTAATTATTAATCCACATAATTGGTACAATATAATTTAAAATTAAAATCATATAATAGGAAAAAGAGAGTTATTCCACCTAAAAGTTTTAAAAAGTACAAATTTGTTTAAAAAATCATAAAAATAATTTAATTTATATTAATTAAGTTATTTATAATTTAAAATAACTAATTCCAATATAAAAAAGATTCATTCAAAATATAAACATTTAAGTTATTTAAATATTGATTTTTCTTTCAATAAAAATCTGTATTTTTCACAACTCATCGATGAATACATATTTTCAGAAAATATATCAAAAATTAACTCAATTATTATTATAAAATTATGATTTCAAAAAATGAAGTTCAATTTATAATATTTAAAATCTAAAAGTGGATTAAATTTATTAAAATTCCCTCAAACAATATCCATTAATAATAATTTTTGATGAAAATGCATTTTTGAAGCATAAAATAACATCACTAAAAATTGAGTTCTTATTTATAATGAATTAATCAATTTTATTATCAATTAATACTAAAATGAATATATTTTACAATAATGTTACTCATTTTCATTTATGAAAACTCAATGGATAGGTTACAATAGTAACATTTAAATTATTATATTTT
Organism: Viscum album; assembly: GCA_963277665.1. Taxonomy (NCBI): domain Eukaryota; kingdom Viridiplantae; phylum Streptophyta; class Magnoliopsida; order Santalales; family Viscaceae; genus Viscum; species Viscum album. Next base: position 1,390,941,274 of record OY728150.1, on the reverse strand, counting down.
TTTAATACATCCCACCTCATTTAATGTTTGATGATGATGTGGATAAGGATTTCAACATTATTATTTTATTAAGATAATTTTTCTTGGTGTTTAATATATGATCAATTAAATGGTAATTGTTATGCTTCAAGATAGAAAACCCATATTGAAAACCAGTTTTCGAGACTAACAGATGGTATTGAATTTGAATTTGGTTAAAGAAGAACCAATTTATGAAATTTTAATTATGCAATTAAAATAAATTAATTAATTATGTTACCCTATATTCTCTACAATTATTTTAAATTTTTTACCCAAATAATGTAAGAGGAAGGTAAATTTGATTAGCTATATGTGGATAATATTGATCGACTAAGAATGTATATTTCTTTAAATATGTGATTTGTGTAATGATTCATAAATGGTTTTAAAAATATATGATTTGGGAATAAAATGTTTTCTAGTATTGGAATAAACAATATTTATTATAATATAATTTATATCATATTTTAATAAAATTTCATGATATTTTTTAATTATAGTATGTGATAATTAAAAATATAAGAGGATAATTTATTTTGGTAGGGGAAGAATGTAATGAACTAAGATATTGAAAACCAACAAAATACACACTATGTTCCAAAACATGTGTCGCATAGAACAACCTAAGAATAAAAAATATTAGAAATTTAGTTTTTTATAATTAAATAACACACACTAAGATATCAGAACATTAATTTCAGTCACCTATATAAAAATAATAATTAATTTGAGTTATTACTTTTAGAGGATATTATTACATCCATTTTCGTTATATTATACCTCATTTAAAATAGTTAATTTTTAAATTCTAGATATATATTTTTGATAAAATAAAATTCAATTTTAACAACTCTGATGAATATTTAAATATTATGATCTTTTTTATTTTTTTAAATATTTATTTTTAACATAAAATATATTTTTTACCAGTATAGTAATATTTTTAATTTCATCACTATGTAAGTGTATCCTAGACGTTTAAAGTAACATTTATATAATAAAATATATATTTAAGTAATATAATTATATATTAAATTTTTTTGATCTTCTAAATTTTATATAAATCATTTATAAATCTCAATTGAATTTGAAGTTCAATAAAAACTATTTTGATTCCGCAAATTTAAGGATGTATTTTCAATCTATGATTATATTTTTCTAATCATTTAAAGACTCATACAACTACTTTAAATTATTATAAATCAATTAATATAATTATATTTTTTTATAATTTTATATTATATATTAATTTTAAGTCAAAAACAATAATTGTTAAAAAAACCATTTTTTCATGAATATCTATTTTTATGTTACAAAAAACATTTCACTTGTATAGAAATTTGATACGATGATAGGATTTTAGAATTTATTTTTTTTTCATATATGGTGATTAGTTCATTAATAATTTTAGTTATCATAACAAATTATTAAGTGTAAAAAATTGTTAACTAGTAAAAAAAAATTTAACAAGAGTATTATATTGAGATAAATGTGAAATAATGATTAAAAAATGTTTCATAATTAGTGGTTAGGATTATTTTATCATTTATCTTCTACAAGACACCATTTTTTTCTTTTTATCAATTTTCCCCTCGGTAATGTCTTGGAAATACTAAAAAATAACAGGTGATTCCAAGAGATCAATTATCACCAATTATTAAATTATTTCCCTACCACTATAAAATATAATGTCATAACCATTAACATACAAAATTATACTATTACCCATTACAATACCTATTATTTTATCCCACAAAAATAATTCCATTGTCACTCCATGTAGTCTTGTGCCCTTAAATTTCATTGGAACATAAAATGGAAAAATCAAGTCCCTAACATAAGTATAATCTATATATTATGCTTCTTTTCTAACTATTTATCATACAATAAATCATATCATCCTAACAATTTTACATCTTATGTATAATAGGTATACTAATATGTTGTATAATTAATGGAACAACCCCTAGTTATTCATTTCAAACAACTTATAAAAAGGAATTGCTCATGTGTTGTGTGGACTACCTTGTCCACATAATGATCTCATTTGATATTATTTATCCAAATTGTTGGTTCTTATCAATTATGGTAATATAAAATAAACATAATTTTTTTCTTAAAATTATTATTCAGTAATTCCAACTGTATAATCACTTTCCCACTCCCACACATTCAGAATCTATAACTCAAATAGTGCTCACATTATGATTACATGCTCTATGTTGAATCATTTTTGTCCATTTAGATTTACATAAATTATTTAAACATGTACAAATATTGTTCTCCATTGTAAAAACATATAACTAATATCATTATGAATATTTTATAATTTTATTAAATCAAAAGAAATTTATTTAAAACTATTCCAAAAAAATATAGTTGAATCATGTTCATGCTTCAGATGGTTTAACAAACGATGTAAAAAATGAATTAAAAGATGATAAATAATGACAATGTGAACATTAAAAAATATATATTATATTAATAAAATTAATAAATGGTTATTATATCATTTCTGTAAATATTTGTTTATGTATTTATTATTTTTTAATGTAACATATTCATTCTCTAAATTTAGTAGAATATGTAATTATCAATTCAATTTTCATATTACGTAGAAGAAACACATATGAAATGAAATAAGAACATTTTCAGAAAATATGGGTTATATAATATATAATTATAAATGATATATAAAATAATAATCTTGACTAAAATAATGGGTAGTGATATCAAAATTATTAAACATGTTCTAAATAGTAAATGTTATTATCACCAGATAGTTATAATATACTATAAGTAATTAATGTACTCATGATAATGAATTATAAATATAATCCAATAATATTTATGGTTAATGTTTTGAAATTTATTAGTATGCTAGCTATATTTTTTGAAAGGATGATTGAGTGTGATCAACTACACAAGGAAACATGTAAATTGTTTATGTATTATGTTTCTCTATTTGAGACCAGTTTAGGTTATAAACAATATTTAATTTCTTCATATGTAATCACCATAAGAATTAAATTTTTATATAATTATATCTTATATTACATGATTTTCAATGATTAATTTTATTTAAGCTTTCCCATGGGATTTTGATAAATATTTTACCCTGGTTTTTTGGTGTTTTTGTCTCAAATATTCTAATTGGGTCATAATAAATTTTCATCAAAAATAATTATTCAATATTGACATAAACTAAAATATGATGGTTATTGTTTATATCAACAATAGATTTAATACAAATTATGGTCCATATAAATTTATTCATTCTTTATGAATCTAATTTTTTGGTAAGATGAATTTTTTTAAGATTAATTATTATTACATTTAATGGATTTTTATTCCATGTACATATTTTTACATAACACAATTTTTCTATTATAAATAGTAAAAAAAATTTATCTTTAGTTAAACTTTTATTTCATATTTCTCATTTTAATAAAAAATATTCTAAATATTTCTTAACTATATGGGTTTACCTCATACTTACTGTAGTACTCTATAAATCCCTTCCATCCTTTCAAATAAATAGTTATCATTCCTCCCAACTATTCATTTGATAACATTTATATATTTTCAATGTTTTATTATGAAATATTGTTTTAAAAATGAAAATTTCGTCTAATTTTTTTCACTCATATTTTTGAAAGAAATTATTCTTTTCCAAATATTTATTATTAAATATTCTAAGAATGTTGATCATTTTAAAAGTATTTTAACATCCCTTATTGAAATTACATTTTCTTTTAAAATTCATAATATTTCATATTTTATTAAAGTTAAATGTTTTCAATGTATTTTCACATCCATATTTTAAAACATTATGTTTCCATTAAATATCTATTCTTAAATATTATTTTAAATACAAAATCATAAAGTATTTTCACATACCTTTTATAGAAATTTATGTCATTTTCAATTCTATAGTATTAATGACTCCATTAAAATTAATCACCTCAATTGTATTTTAGGTACTCCATTTTGAAAAAGTTGTGTATTTCCAATTATGATTCATTACAAAATATGAACAAATACGTTTTAAAATGTCTTTTATTTCCATTGATCAATGAGTTTTTAATTCATTAATGGAATTGGTAACTCAAAATCCTTTATTCAAGACATACATTTTTTTAGACACAATTTTCTCATAATTTACTTTTAAAATGATATCCTATTATTTTACATGTTTAAAAGTTATTTTGAATGATTCCAATTTATGTGAATAATTTTATTTTCATTTTTTTAATCCAAATAGACCTTCAGTGAACAATCTCATAACTATGAATAATACCAAAATGAATAAAAATTGATTTCAAAAATATCATTTCATGGTTTGGTTTTCATTTGATTCAAACAAAATCTATTTTAAATAGAGATATGTTGCATGTTTCACGTAGTGTTATTATTTCATTTGGTGATTTGATTAGATGATCATGTTCTTATTAATGAAAGATTTAATTTATGAAATTATTTGAATATTTTTTATGAATAATAAAATTTCATGGGATCCATATGAAGATTGAATTATTTTATTTTTGATTTTCTGTGATAATAGTTCAATTTTCATGTTTTATTTATATAATAATTTACAAATTTAATGTAACTAATGTTTTCTTTAATTTGTTATTTTACAATATAATGATGGTTTTTCTCATATGGTTTAGAAATGTATGAAATATGTTGTGTGTTATATCTATATCTCCCTCCAATGAATTGGGTAAAGGCTTATATGTCATGAGATATAAATTTTATGTGAATGGGTTAGTATGTATCATGGTTAACATAGAGTGAGTGTAGTGGAGGATATATCCAATACAAAATATATGAGTGAATAGTTTGGCTAGTTGTTGAGTTCGTAAGATAAAAATATCTATGTTTATGATTTTGAATAATTATTTACTATGATTTATGACCAATGTAATGAATCACATTTTTAATTTTTCTCATTTAATGGTAATGTATCTATCATATGAGATGTTGTTTATATTTTTTTCATTATGTTGAACTGATTTTGTATTATGATTTATTAAACCATTAATTTTTAAATATTAATTATTTTAAATATGATTATGATCAATCACTTTTAATATTTGATATGTTTTACCTTAATGAGAATTTGATCTAAACCCTCTTTTTATATTCTTATCACATGGATATGAATAGAATTATGTTTCATCGAATATGTAATAAGGGATATTTTTTTTAATGATTTTTATTATACGTTAAATAGGTATTTTTATGTTTCTATTCTCAATAATTCCAAATGATTGTTTAAGTTGATTGTTCAAATTATTGGGCGACGTATTATTTAGACCACGACATTTATTTACTATTTATTTATTTTTTTAGCATTGGTCTCTGTAGTATGTATCTATAGATGGATTAGTTGTTCTGAAATTTTTTTATGTATTATAGAGATTATATTATATATTTTATAGATTAGTTTAGCCAACATCTGTGTTAGGGATATAGAACCTTAGTGAATTCCACCATGTTGATTCAATGTATAGTAAAATATTTAGAAATATTTTAAAATTCGTGAGTATGTTATTTTCATATAAATGAATCAAAATTTGCATACTGGAATGCTTATGAAGTTGTAGAGAGGATACACATAAGAGTAAGAACCTTGAAAAGGAATGGATGAGAAATTAACCAATCATTAACCCAATTTATGATTAGTTGTTCTTGGACTATGCAATTGGATTGAATATCCTAGAGAAAACATTGGTTGATCATATTTTTTTAAAAACTAATATGATGGACTGATATCCTAGTTATATTGAGTATTTATTTTGATAAGTATGTGAATATTTAATATAATGTTTCCATGGACAAACCAAGAAAATTATAAGATGATTGAGGTTTGACATAATTGAACGGAGAGTGTAATAGGTTTAATAAAATTTGTAATTAGAGAAGAAATATTAGTATTGTAAATTTATTTATATGATTAATTACTCTTACACTATCATAAATTTTCATAACTATTTTTTTTATTTTTTTTAAATTGATAACGAAAATATAGATTTGAAAGGATTGTCCATCTAAACTCATGAGAATAAAATTTGCGATAAATTTATTTTTTCTATTAGTAATGAAAATGAGTCGGATATTTAAATATATAACAAACACATTCTTCTCATATATCCTTTATCTTCTCCCTTCAGTAAATAATTACTAAATTGTAATGAAACGATTTATTTAATATGGTATAATGTATCAACAAGGTATTTTAGAAACCTACTAAAAAAATACTATGTTTTATAACTTCATTAACATGCTATAAATTTTATAAACTATAAAAATATGAATAATGCATTATTAATAAATCTATACTAATCACATTGTTAGTATAAAGTAATGGATATTACCATTAGTTGATAAATAATTAATAGAAATTAATATTGATAAATGTTTGAAGATAAACCAATTTATTTATAATTTAATTTCTTTAAAATTTTCAATTTAAAAAATTATAAATTTAATTATTATTAAGAAAATCAATTTTTGAACATCACTAAACAAAATTTACAAAGATATTTTTTTAACCAAAGATTGATTTTTAGTCAAAAGTATGTTTTTTGTGAAAATTATCATTTTTAATATTTTATCACTATATTAGTGTATCCCAAAACATTAATATAAATTTTACGATATAAAATATGTTTTTACAGAAGATAATTATGAATTTTAATATTTTATTACAGCTTATAAGTGCCATGTACAACATTTTTAAAACAAAATAAAAATATTAGTTTCATGAATTCATTTATCGATATATATATATATATATAAGGTTTTTGGGGGTATAATTATATTATACACAATCAGAAACCACACACACACGATAGAAAGGAAGGTCATATCCCCTAGAAGTGATATCTAACCCCTCATGCCTTATTTATTCAGTACATGACCCAATGGACTATTGCTCTTGAAGCCCATTACATGAACACAAGGCACGCAATCTAGTTCATAGGACTAGTGTAGTGTCATTCATGTATCATGCTTGCATGACCGTTTACCTACTTAATTCTTAAATCACTACTTGATTATGTCATGCATGATTCACTACCTGTAAGCTAAACTTCAGTCACAGTGAGATTTAAACCCAGGTTTGATGTAGAATCAAGGGGCACCTCTTCCACTATGGCACACCCAACTGCACTTTTTCTTATATTCTCTTGTAATGAAGTATTATAATATTGAAATTTGATTTTTTATTTTCATTAAGGACTCAAAAAAAATATTTTATATTTTAAAAGTCAATATATGATATCAAAAAATTTAATAATGACTATTTTATCTTATATATACATTTAATTCATGAAAACAAAATTTTTCTAAAAACTATTTTATTCTTAGTTAAACTTCGTTATTTAATATAAACATGTAAAGTATATAAATATTTTATATGATAATATTTTATTAAAATTATATTAAATAAATTTAAAACATGGTTTTATGTTCAATTTTATATTAGTTTTAAAATTAATCAAAAATGACTTATATAGCCAGAATATCCCAAAGACCGTATTTTTTATTATATTATGGATAATCCCCATTTTAAGGATTGAAGGGCAACCCGTACCTGACCCGTAGGCCCAAGGCACAAGGCCCGACTGACCCGCAATACATAACCCGAAGGCCTAGAGGCATATCATGCCCAATACATGACCCGTAGACCCAACCATCTTGAACTTACCCTCACCAGCTTCTGTGTCATTAATCACCTTGCTCCCCAACTTCCATTGCTGATTAGCTATCATTTCCCTTTAATAAGTTGCACGGTGCCTGGTTTCAGTGGAGTCTTCCATTCTCTCTCATTCTTCTAATCCGGTTAGCACTACTTCTGGTGGTTGCTACTCATGTTGCTCTGTTCTTCTTCTAGGGCCTGTTATACATGAACATGACTACTTCATGGTCTTTTTGGCCCGAAGGCCCTATGGCCCAAAGTCATTTGATGACCCGATGACCCTTGAGACATGTAGGCCTAAACTGGTTGCTCGAAGGCCCAAATAAGGTGAATATTTCGGGATGTTACAGTACCAAATAGTAACTGGTAAAATACTCCTACAGTACTGCTACAGTAACCTAGAAAATCACCTCCACCGATTTTTAACCTGGGTCTCCTGGATACCAAACAGGAGCCCGTACCACTCAAGTATGGTTTCATAGGCGATTAATATAGTTAACCCAATAAAAACATATAAATTTTAAAAAATCTTTTTAGGAAAGGGAAATAAAAAAATATGTACAAAAATATTTTAAACTATGATATTATAAATATTAATCACATTATATTTTCAAACACTTCATTTTTGTAAAAATTTGAGAAATTAATCCTAAATTTTTTTATGACATTTCATTAAAATGATTAGTGTTTCCAAAAGTGCCATTTTCTCGTCTTCTAAAAGGATATCACGTCCACCCATTAAAAGATTAACATCACTAGTGAATTAATATATGAAACACTTCTAATTTACTTTCCCTATATGTAAGAACCCAGATATTATTTATAGGTATGTTTTTCATTTTCTGGTCATTTTCGGGAAAATGATAAATTTATCGAAATTTTATAAGTACATGCAGTGTACTCAAAAGCCACAGTTGGCTGTGTACTGGTCGTGTATTAGCCGCACACATGGCCATGTGGTACTGATTAGAGACCGATTAAAGTTAGTATGTAAAAGGAGATTACACGCCATTTACTCCAAAAGTACACGATGTGTACTTTCTTTTTTCCATTAAATGCACTGGGGTCACGTATGACAGACAGAAACCACTCCTTCTAGGTTTCGTTTGTCCGAGAGAACCAAGCATTCACGGATTTTCAATGATCCCCTGAACCAACATATGTCCTCCTATTCTAACCCCGATGTGTGAATTATAATCACATTGGTGAGTTCTCTCTTCTCCTAGTGCATCATATCCCAATTCCTTCTTTTCTCCAGGTTATTAGAGGTTGAACATTTTAGGAATTTATTTAGATCTTCGACATTGTAAGGCAATTCAAGCCCCTCAGTTCATGTATATCGATCTCCCAACATCAAGGTAGGTGTTTTGTGCCTTTCTGTTGAAATTCCTTGAATATTATGTGCATTTTCCACTAATACCCTTGAACCAGGATTTGTGTGTTTACCGTTTTTCCCCTATTGAATGCCATCCATACATGTTTGCCTGTGTAGTGAATGTTTGAATATAAATATGGTTGAACTGCTATGCTTTGGATGTTTTCCCATGAATATTATATTTATGAGTGTTTGGTCACGTTTAGGTTTTGGCTATTTTCCATATTTTCCATTCCTGTTGTTGTAGGATGGAGAGTTGTTTTCCGAACATGCTGAATATGATTAGACTAGTTAGCCATGTATTTATGTAGGTCTTCTTTGGCCATATTGTATTGCTATACTGCTATCCTACACAGGGCCGTGAGAACTGGGTGTGGTAGACTATAAGGGGAATTGACCGAGTGAGATTCCCCAGAGAGTTTTTGAGAATTTGGTTATAGAGGGATATACTATGTGAGCTTCCTCAGAGAGCCTAGGATTACTTTGGTCTATAAGGGGATAGACCATGAGAGGATCCTCGTAGAGTCCTTGATTGTTTGACACTACATAGGGATAGACCCTGTCAGCTTCCTCAGTGAGTCTTTGTTTTTTTGAATCACCTAGTTTACCATAGGCTATATAAGGAATTGACTGTGGGAGCATCCTCAAAGAGTCAATGAAAAATCTAGGCTATAATGGGAATTGACCGAGTGTGCTTCTTCAGAGAGTCCTTGAACTTGGGGCTATAAGGGGAATTGATTGTGTGAGATTCCTTTTAGAATTCCTGACTATCGTAGACTATAAGTGAATTTAACTACGTGTGCTTCCTTAGAGTGTCTTTATATTTTTGTATAACCAAACCAGAGGGGTTAGGCTAAGCCCAATGCCTAGAGGGTTGTTGGTACTTGTTAGGAAGGACCAGAGGGGATGGATGTGATTACTTTATAGAGGGTTATCTGTTATTCTTTGTTTATGGTTATCTATTGCTTGACTTGTAACTATCCCGAATGGCCTAAAGGCCTGATTTTTTTATTGTTCATCTTGTTCATGTTTACCGTTTTCTGTACTTTTACCTACCATATATTCACTAACTATTAGGAACAGATCATTGGGTTGTTTCCTACTGCGATTTATTCTCACGCCTTGTTTGGGCCATGCTTTTGAGCCCAAACAGATTATATTGATGCAGGTATAGACATGGGAAAGCACCCTTCGACAATAGGTATTTGGCTTGTTGTGGAGCTAGAGAGCATGTGACCAAGCATTGGCTTACGATGTTGATGAGTTTTTTATCTTTTCTTTTGTAATTGTTTACTACTATTTTTATTTACATCATTATGACTTGTTCAACTATTTTCCTAGACATATGTACCATGAATCATATATATATGTGCTCCTAATATTTAGCATATTTAGTCTTCCACTATTCTATTGTGTATGGATTATTAACTGCTTCCTCTATTGTTTACTTTTTCTCATCTATTGTTTAATCTTCCAATGAGGGAATAGTTTCCCCACTATCACAACCAAGGCCCTCACTGCTCGTCGATAGACTCAAGCGTTCGAGGAAATGCGCATGAGGTCATGTGACCAACCGGGTACAGGGTGCCTTTTGGTGGATTTCAGAACCAAGACGTTACAACGTGGTATCAGAGGAATTATTTTCTGTTGACATATTGTTTGAAGCATATAGCCAGGGATAGGATGGAATAGGTACTTGGTAATAAGATGTGCCCAGGAGTAGCTATCCTATGTATAGGGAAAAGCCATGCTACATTGTTTATTGCAATATTACTGGTTTTAAATTTTACAGATGATTTGATTTCATTTTTGGGTGATTCACATGCTTTGTATTGTTACTGTTGATATTATTGGGGTTCTATTTCTATCTCAACCCAATGCGATGAGGGTATTACATCCCATGAATCATATAAGCACTTTCTAGAAATCACATGTCCTTCATTTTTTCCAGGCCATTTAGGGCACATTATTGATTGCATGTTGTTGTAATAGATGTTGTGTATAATATGCATGCTGTGGTGATAGATAATTGATAGAAAACCTGATTTCAATAGATATTTGTATATGTATGGTCTTGTTTGAACGAACACCAAATTTTGATTCTTGATGTGTTATGGGACCTCATGAATCAGGTCATGGTGGACCAATGACTTGTTTCCATTCTATATGACATGTATAAGATCCCAACCTTTGATTCGTGGGGAGTAGGGGCCCTCACAGATTAGAATTTGGAACCTTAATTCATGCTTTCTGTCTTTTCTGGGCACCAGATCAGTTTTTGAGGATACTATCTGGAAAAACTCAGAATACACAACATGTAATTTATGAATACATGTTGTGTAGTTTATAATTATTTCACTGACTATGCGGTCATGGACACAGGGTTATGAAAATCGTGCAGGAACACGCCGTGTACGGTACGTACACACCGTGTTGTAGTGACCATGTGTATACCCATGTGACTAATGACACAAATGGAAGAATCTTAGACTATACACACTGTTTCATTATTTCACATGTCGTGCAGTGTAAAATATGTACCCGTCCGTGCCACAAACAACACGGTTCCGGTAAATCCTTCTAGTACACATCTTTTTCACATGGAGCACGCCGTGTATAGTGAACCGTGTAGCCGACCGTGTAGTTAACAACATTGGTCGGTTGGGACTTCATAGTACACATTGTGTCTATCTGGAACATGATTTGTAGTGTAACCTGGGTACACAGGCCGTGTCACTAGCAACACAGTCCAGTGAAGCGTGTCGATGTTCACGGCTAGACTATGTAGAAGGACTCGAGTAGGGAAGGAGGACTCAAGTACATGCCTTGTGTTCAGACGACACATCATGTATCTTGGGTGTTACAAGACCTATGTAGGTAGTAGTACATTCCCATGTGAATGACTTAAGGAAACACACTGTGTAGGAAATTTAAACGCCGTGTAGTCACTTTTTGTAAAACACGAATGCTTTCTTTCTTCTGTTCCATTCTCGTCCTTCCAGTTTTCAGTTTTTGATAATCACGAATATAAGGTGTGCATTTGACATTGCAGAGTCATGCCACTGAGACATCCTCCGGTTTTATGCCAGTAGTGTGACATTGATCAGATGCCTGATATGGCTGATTAGGGACTTCCTGTAGATCATCTTTTCATGCTAGCCTTGGAACCAGATGTTGTACCAGTTGAAGTTGTCGATGAGTAGTTTAGGGAGGGTTTTATGAGGATGATGCAGACCTTCCAGGGACCGCCACCACCTGCCCCATATATGGATGATTTGACGTGGGCTTTACAGTAGAATCATCCTCCCGCCTTTTCAGTGGAAGGTGGACCACATGCTGCAGAGTCGTGGCTCGAAGCCATGCTGAAGATCTTCGAGAATATTGAGGTACCACCATAGAGGAGGGTGAAGCTCATGGCCTACATGTTACGAGAATCCGAAAAGAGGTAGTGGAATGTCATCTCTCGGGTGGGACCCCACCAGAATATGGCTTGGGAAGAGTTTCAGCGTATCTTCTATGATTAGTTATACCAGAGACCTTGAGAGATGATCGGGCCCGGACGTTCATGAGCATAGAGTAGGGTACACTTTCAGTCATGAAGTACTACACTCTCTTAACAGTGCTGTAGCATTTCACACATATCCTAGTAGGTGATGAGTTGTTTCTGGCTAGGAAGTTTGAGGATGGTATCAGGTATGAGATCTGTTCCTAGGTGAAAATATTTACGTTCACTTCGATATCCTCTATCATCAACCAGTAAGTGATCACAGAGTGCAATATGAGGGATTCTGGTGTAGTGAACCAAGGTTGTTCGACATCTAGAGTTAGTATTCCTCTTACTGATAGCAGGATTTTCCACATGGAGCTTTCACAAGGTGTTCAGAGTAGGCGGGATGCAAATTCTGGTAGCCACGTGGTGTGATACCTGTCCGGAAGAAGAGGGCATGCAAGGCCACATTTCCTGAGAGAGCTAATGGAGTGTTGATCTTGCGAAAATATGGGTCATCTTCAACGTTTCTGTTTGTTTTTTTTCAGCATCCGGAGACAAGTTTTCTTCTATGACCCTGCTTTCGGGAGCATCACCACCATTTTATCACCAATTTAGGAACTAGAGTTCTTCTATCCGTTCAGGCCGAGGTGGAGGTTGTGGACGGGGTGACCAGTCACCAGTATACCAATGATAGTAATGTGGATCATCTCAGAGCGGTCAGGTAGGGTCACAAGGCTATGGAGCAGGCCAGAAATTTGTGGTGGAGCATACCCAGTAGGTGCTGGATCACGGACCACCCACCATTTGAGGAATGATCTTAGTAGCCTCAGTTTTATCTTTTTCCCTTTTCGACACAGGTTATTTCCATTCCATTATCTCTATTGCTGTTGTGGAGAGCCTTGGGCTCCACATCTTTCAATCTACTGATTTTTTGACACTTGACATATCGCTGGGGATTAGAACATCTAGCGTACGTCAGTGCAAGGAGTTCCCCCTAGAGGTTGGTGGATGTCACTGCTTATGGGGCCTTTAAGTCATAGAGATGACAGGCTATGATGTAATTATCAGAATGGACTGTCTAGTTCCCTTCCAGGTATTCTTCGATTATTATCATCGTAGGGTGAGATTCGTATCACCATAGGGTTGATATTTTCTTCATAAGGGAAACTGGGAGGTATAGGCAAGAATAGCGGGACTAGAGCATCATGGGATAAGAGGAGTCACAGCCCAGATTTCCAATCTGTATCTAGATGACCAGAGGACTTCACAGTTAGACTTTCCTCTAGTGGGGCATCATTTCAGGGATGTATTTTCAAAGGAATTATCAGGTTTTACTCCAGAGGATGAGGTAGAATTTTATATTGAGCTCGTGCCAGGAGCATCACTTGTGTCCAATCATCCTTAATGGATGGCTACACCAGAGTTACAAAAGCTCAAGAAGCAGATAGAGGAGTATCAGGGAAAGGGTTTCATCCGACCTAGTACTTCTCATTGGGGTTCACCTGTCCTGTTTTCAATGATGGAAGATGAAACCCTCAGGCTTTTTATGGATTATCAGAAGCTAAAACATTTGATAGTCAATAACCGATATCCCTTTTCAACGATCGATGATCTCTTCGATCAGCTACGAGGAGCCCGAGTGTTCTCAATGATTTATTTGAGGTCTGGTAACCATCAGTTGCATGTTTGACCATCAGATATACCTCATAAAGCCTTCTAGAGTAGGTATGGTATATAAGAATATATGGTTATGTCGTTCAGTCTCACGAAAGCGCCTGTAGTTTTTAGGGAACTGATGAACTGAGTGTTCCATCCATATTTGGATTCATTCATGGTGACTTTTGTGGGAAACATCTTGGTGTAATCTCACACTAGACATGACCATTCCACTCCTCTTGATATCATTCTATGTACACTAAAAGAGAATTAGTTATATGTTATGCTCTCTAAATACCACTTTTGGGTGGATCAGATTCTCTTGTAGGTCATGTAATCTCAGAGGCAGTAGTATCAGTAGACCCATAGAATGTAATAGTAGTAGTTCCCTTGGGGAATCTGAAGAATGCCTTTGAGTTGAAATGTTTCCTAGGGATGGACGGATACTAAAAATAATTCATAAAAAACATTCAACTCTTAGCAACATCACTGAAAAGTCTGACAAAGAAGGGTGTGAAGTAATTATGGTAAGATTCTTGTGAGTCAACCTTTTAGGAGATGATGGGGAGGTTGACGTCAGCACTGATACAAGTCTTTCCAGAGCCAGGAAAGATATATACTGTTTATTATGATGCATCAGGTATCGTGCTAGGAGCTGTGATTATGCTGGGAGATAGAGTCATTGTGTACGGGTATTAGTATTTGAGGCCACATGAGAGGAATTACCTGACATATGATCTGGATTTGGCATCTATTGTTCATGCCTTACATTGTGGGAGAAATTATCTTTTGGGATTTAATTTTGTGGTATTCACTGACTACAAAAGTCTCAAGTACATTTTCAATCAGCAAGACATTAATTTGAGGTATAGAATGTGGGTTGAGTACCTTCAGTCCTTTGACTTTGAGTGTTTTTACACGCCTGGGAAAGGCAATGTTGTGGCTGATGCACCGAGTAGGAGGACTAAGATTCATGCAGTTTAGGAGGCTAGCAGTGAGTGGAAGCTTATGACTCTATTCTATGGGATGAATTTGGAGGTGCATGATAGAAAGGGGAATACTTTTCTATCTTCTGCAGCTGTTATATCTACCCTTCTTGATTGAGTACCAATGAGGAAGATATCAGATTCAGAAGGCCTAGTCCTACAAGAAATCATGTCAAGAGAGGACCCTATTCCTGGATGGACCATAGGTGAGGATGAGATACTTCGTTTCTAAGGGAATGTATGGGGTTTAGTATATATACACGAATAGCTTATGCAAGAATTTCATTCCTTAGTTTGGGAAGTTCATCCTAGTGTAACCAAGATGTATCGTGATCTACATAGTCTGTATTGGTGGCCAGGTATGAAGAAGGATGTTGTTGGGTTTTTAATGAGGTTTTCCACTTTTCATCCGGTGAAGGCGGAGCATCAGCGACCAGCGGTGCTTCTACTGCAGTTATCCATTTCCAAGTGGAAGAGGAATGATGTCACGATGGACTTCATGACTTGTTTGCTGAGTTCTCCTTGAGAGAAATAAGCAATTTGGGTTGTCATCAACAATATTGCGAAGGTCTCTCACTTCTTTCCGATCATGTAGACCTTCAGTGTTGATGAAATGGGATGGTTGTACATCCGAGAGATGGTACGTCTTCATGGAGTTCCACACTCCATTGTTTTGGACAGGGACTCACATTTTACTTCTTGGGTCTGGCATGGGTTTCTAAAAGCTTTGGTTACATAAGTACTTTTGAGTACATCATACCATCCCCCGAAAGACGGCCAGTCCAAGCGTATGATTTAGTTTCTTGAGGACACGCTCCAAGTATACATTCTAGATTTTAGAGGGTCTTAGGATAAGCATATACCTCTTGTAAATTTTTCCTAAGAAAATAGTTTTCAAAAAACTATTCAGATGGCTCATTATGAGGCTTTTTACGGTAGGCCAGGTTGATTACCCATAAGTTGGCTAGAGGTAGAGAGGTAACTTTAATGGGTCCTCATCTTTTCCAAGATACCATAGAGTAGATATAGTTGATTCGGAAGAGAATTGAGGATGCACAATCTAATCAAGAAGTCTTATGCTGATCACCGAAGATGATCTCTAGAGTTCGAGGTCGGGATCACGTTTTCCTACATGTCACCCCGAGGATGGGGCTCAGAAGGATTAGGAGATAGGGTAAGCATTCATCGAGTTACGTAGGGCCATTTGAGGTGTTGGAGCGAGTAGGGCCAGTTTCCTATCTGTTGTAGTTACCTCAGAGGTACCCAGCTATGCATGGCATATTCCATGTTTCTCAGCACCAGCTTTACTTTTCAGAAACCGTCTCATGTCTTTCAACCCAAGGAGGATGAGCTCGAAGTGGATGTTTCGTTCGAGGAGCATCCTATCCGGATTATAGATTGTAGTACAAAGGTTCTCCATGGACAGTCTTCTCCATTGTTACAGATTCCATGGCAGCACAGGCGGGTACATGACATGATTTGGGAGAGGGCGGCTGATGTATGAGCACAATGGCCAGTGCTATTTGGTGATTCTTCTTCTACTACATGCTAGGGAAATTCGAGGACAAATATCATTAAGGGGGAATTTTATAAAAACTCTGGACTTTTTTTCAGTAATGATTTTCCTTTTCTGGTCGTTTTTTTTGAAAAAGATGAATTTCTGGAAATTTTCTAAGTACACGTCATGTACATTATGAGTACACACCGCGTAATCAGAAGCCGCATCAGGATGTGTGTTGTCCGTGTAGTACCCGCACACATGGAAGAGTGGGAGTGACTGGAGGCTTCTTAAAGTAGAGTACGAAAATATAGATTAAACGTCGTGTACTCCAAAGGTACACGTTGTGTACTTTGTTTTTCATTAAACACACCGGGGTCGCCTCTGATGGATAGAAACCACTCCATATAGGTTTCGTTCTTCCGAGAGATCCGAGCATCTACAGATTTTCGACGATTCCCTAAACCTTCGTCCGTTCACCGATTTGGACACCAGTGAGTGCGTTGGAATCGCATCAGTGTGTTCTCTCATCTCCTAGAGCATCATTTCCCAATTCCTTATTTTACAAGTTAGTGTGGGTTGAACGTTTTAGAATTTTTGTAGATATTCGACGTTCTAATGAGATTCAATCCATGTGGTTCAAGTGTATAGATATACTTACATCATGGTTGGTGGTTATTCCTGTCCGTTGAATGTCCTTGAATATTATTTTCATTTTCCACCAATACCCTTGAATGGGTTATTGTTTGATTACCATTTAACTCATGTTGTATGCCTTCCATTTCAATATGCCTATGTAGATGATTTTTAAATATGAGTATGGTTGAAATTCTATGATTTGGATGTTTTTACCATGAAGGTTATGTTTATGACCGTTCAATCATGTTTATCTTTTGGATGTTTTTCCTGTTTTCAATTCCTTTTGCTGTAGGATGGAGAGTTGTTTTCCTGACATGCAAAATATGCCTAGACTGCTTATCCAAGTAGTTCTATAGGTCTATTTTTTCCATATTTTTTTCTGTACAATTATCCTACATATGGCCCTGAAAACCGGGTGTAGTATACTATAAGGGGAATTGATCGAGTGAGCTTATTAAGAGAGACTTTGAGCATTATTCTATAGAGGAATAGACTTTGTGGGATTCCTTAGAGAACCTGGGATTACTTTGGGCTATAAGGGGATAGACCATGAGAGAATTCCCAGAGAGTCCTTGACTATTTGATACTATAAAGGGATAGACCATTGAGCTTCTCAAGAGAGACTTTGTTAGTTTGAATAACCTATTTGACCATAGTCTATAAGATGGATTGACTGTGGGAGCTTCCTAAGAGAGTCTATGAATTACCTGGGCTATAAGGGGAATTGAACGAGTGTTCTTCCATAGAGACTCCATGTCCTTGGGCCTATAAGGGGAATTGGCTGTGTGAGATTCCTTATAGAGTTCTTGAAGACCCTAGACTATAAGGGGAATTGTTTGTGTGTGCTTCCTCAGAGAGCTGTTATATTTTCGTATGACCAAACCAGAGGGGTTAGGCTGAGTGCACTGTATAGAGTGTTGTTGGTAATTGTTAGGTAGGACGAGAGGGGATGGATATGGGTACTATTTAGAGGGTTACCTGTTGTGCTTTTCTACTGGTTAGGTGTTTCTTGACTTTGGAACTGTGGATTTTTTGATGTTCATCATGTTCATGTTTACTGTTTTCTATACTTTTACCTAAAATATATTCACTGACTATTATGAGCAGATCTTCGGGTGGTTTCCAAATAGGATTTACTCTCATACCCTATTTTGGTCATACTTTTGGGAACAAACGGATTACATTACTATAGGTATAGACAAGGGAAAGCTCCCTTCGACATCAGGTATTTGACTAGTTGTGGATCTGGGGAGCAGGGGACCAAGCTTTGGCTTGCGATGTTGATGAGTTATTTATCGTTTCTTTTATTCTAATTTAGTACTATTTTTATTTCTATCCTTGTTACTTGTTCAGCTGTTTTCCTAGACATATTTATCAGACATAATATATATATTTTCACCTACTGTTTATCATATTTAGTCTAATGTTGTTCACTTGTGTCTTGATTATTTACTACTTCAACTATTGTTTACTGTTTATCTTCCACTGTGTACTCTTCCAATGAGGGCATAGTTTCCCCACTATCACACCCAAGGCGATCATTGCTAGTCGCCAGCCTCTCACATTTGTGGAAATTCTCTTGGGGTCATGTGACTAATATGGCACAGGGCACCTGTTGGTGGCTTCCAGAACCGGGACGTACACTAGAAATCTCATAGATAAAATTAACCCCATGGTCACTCCTATTATTCCTATTTTCTTCTATTTAAAGGTGAATTCTAAGAGAATAATGAATTCTCCAATATAAATATTATCTTCATTTTATAAATTTTTTCTTAATTTTAATTTTTCAAATTAACATGTCACTGTAATAGTATTTTTACATAATTATAATTAATATACTTATTTGGTTTTATATTAATGGTACAACCCCTAGTAATTCAATTCGATCTATATAGAAAAACCAAAAAACCACTACTAATACATTGTGTGATCCACCTTCCATACAAAGCGATGTCATTTTTGTTCATTAAAAAATTTAATAGATGGAATTAATTTTAGTAATGATAAAAAAATATATGATATATCTGATATAATTATGATTATAAATTTCTATTTTATATCCACCTTCACCCCATCTCATTTATCAACAATCATAAACATTGGTCGTGTAATCTTGTTGATTCCCACTTTCATAGGAAAACTATATTTCATTTATATATTCCTAGATTACCTAAAAATAGTAATCAATGGATCAAGGAAATATCTAATTAAAAATAATATCCTTATTTTTTCATCATAATTATATGAGATCCAATGATACACATTTTTAACCATACTCGAAAACCAAGTTAAAGAATGTTCATGTTTTCGTTGGTTTAATAACCTACATGAAATTTTCATTTAAATATGATTATGGATGACTTTGGAAATATGAAATATAATTATATTATAATAAATTATGAATATAATTATTATTATATTAATTTTAAAATATTATGTTGTTTATTTACCTTATTATTAATGTAACATTGACATCATTTAAAATTACAAAAATAAGTTGTTATAAATTTTATGTTAACATAACATATGGGGAATTATATACAAAATTTGAATCAATGGAAGTTATATATTATTGGATATAAAATGATATATCAATAATGAAGTTTGTATAAAATCATTTGTAATGATATCATAATTTATAAATGTGCAAAAAATAGATAAGGTCTTTAAAACCTGAGAGCCATAATACTATATAACTAATTATTATTCTCCTGATAAAAAAAAATTTAGGTATAAAAGGTATTTTTTTTATTAATAATATTGTATAGTTTATTGTGTTAAATTATATTTTTTACTAGAATTTATAGTGTGACCAACTAATCAAAGATAAAATTTAATAGTTCCCAAACTAATTCATAATTATTGAAAAAAATTTATGTTATAAACAATGAATACATTTTTATGAAGTAATTAACACCATATTATAATTTCTATATCATTATTATTTTATATTTAATTATATTAAATTATTTATTTCATTTTATATTTCACTTTTGTTTTCTGATTCAAAAGATATAAGTTTGTATGGTGTTTTTAACAATCCAAATTTTTTTCCATAGTTCATAATAAATTTTAATTGGATATAATATTTCAATATTGATACATAATACCCTTTGAAAAAATTATTTTTTGTTCATGAATTTTTTATAGGGAATTCATTATTTAAACAAATAATTATTTCCTAATGAGTTTAATAATTTCTTAAAATTCATTTTTGTGTGAACAATTCCCATTAATTATAATTTCTTTTGCATCCATGTCCATAATTGTACCTCCAAAAAATTTTGTACTATACATAGCGAGAATATAAATTTTATATATCATTAAGGAACTTTTTCATTTTATTTTATATTTTTGAAATGGTTTATTTATCTTTTTTAATTATGTTTCATCTAAACATGGTATTTAAAAAATTATCAAACTCTATATACATAATTTTAAATAATATATTTTATCATCCACTACACATTTTGTGTTGATAACATTTATGTATTTTCAGGGTTCAGTTATCAATTATAAATTTGTAATATTAAATTATTTCAAAAAAATTCAATCCCTTTTTTAAAGTCATCTCGATTACAATTTCCTATTAATAATTCATCAATCTATTACGAGTGTTTTAAAAAATCTTCACACTCATTTTTGAAAACATATTGGCTTCATTATAAAAGAATATTTTAAATGGTACAATTTTTAATTTATTTTCAATTCAATTTAAGAAAATTTAAATCTTTATATATTATATATTATTAAATATAAATTTATATGAAAATCCATTTAATTTAATTTGAGGTACTATTTTTGAAAACATGATTTCTTTTTTTAATATAAATTATTAAAAAATACTTTAAAATAAATTATATAATTTTTTTAATTTCTCATTTTTAAAACACTTATATATTTTAGATTATATTTTTTAGAAACTATTTATAATTAAGTGTTTCGAAAGTATTCTCTTTCCAGTGATCAGTGTTTCATCAAATCTGTAAGTAACATTGTAATTAAAACACTTTTATATGACTTCTATAGTTTTCTGTTTGAGTTGAATTTTTCCAAAAAATTTCCATTTAAAATATTTCCATTTTTTAATTTATAAAAAATTGTTTTTATACAAATTCTATTTCCATGAATAGTGATGGTTAATTTTTTTTTAAAAAATGAGGCTTTTTTTAAAGGATACTCATAACTATGACTTTTAAAACAATTAATACAAAAAGTTTTCCAAAATCAATTTTCATAATTTTGTTCTAATAGGAATTAAAATATATTTACTTCCAGCCATTTTATGTATCATGTTTCTCCCTATGTTATTATTTTATAACGTGATTATTTTGGGTGACGATGTTTTCATTATCCATTGATTTAATTTATGATGTCATTTGGATATTTTATAAACCTCATATTATGTCAAGGTTTCCATACAAAAAATAAATGAAGCTCTTTAATATTTATTATAAATAAAATTTTTTTCCCCTTAAATCTTTTTATGTGATTTTGATATGTCTTAAAAACAATTTTTAATTATAGGATGTATGTTAAAATGTGTTTACCTTTTCCTCCTAAAGTGGAATCAAAATTAAGGATTTCGAGATGGGTTGTACCAATATCCCCCTCAAATTAATTGGTTAAAATAATATATCTAATTCAATAGGAATAATACATTAATGAGATAAAATTTCTCTTACTTCACAATGGGTGAGGGTGATGGATGTTATCTCTCCTCATAATATTATTTGTGAATATATTAGTGGTTATCCATGTTCATAGTGATAAGAAAGCATATGTTTATAATTGTCCAACATTCCATTCAACTTTTTATGGACTATGTTATTAAAATAATGTTTTATTTTTCTCAATTCAGGTTAAAGGTGTTCTCATTTGGGTAGTTATTTCAATACATTATGATTATGGATAACAATTTTTATTTTTTTTCTATTAAATCATATATATTTTTATTATTCATTATTTTCCATTAGTCATAGTTATGGCCATTATGGTCATTGTAATATTATTTCATAACAAGTATTTTTTATCACCGATTATTTTATATTCACTTCACAAGGATTTAAGGTTGATTATGTATTTTAGAATTTCTAATAATGGATTTAATTTAGTTAGAGAAGTCAAAAAAATGTGATCAATTTTTTTTAAATATTCTAGACTATATATCACTAAAACTTTTATTCGTTGGGTTGTTCAACTATTTGTGTGATAAATTTATTAAATGGTGAGAAAAACTCATGTTTAATTAAATCATTATATTTATTCTCTCTATAAAATGTTACAACATGAATATTTAGATTATATGTATCTTTATATAAATCAAATGTTTTTTATATCATTCTTAATATCGAACACTGAGTAAAAAAACCTTGTTATATTACATGATAGATGTTAACTTTTTCATTATGAATAAGATTAATCATATATATATATATTTATTCACAATTATAATTTATTTATTAATTAATATTAAATAAGTACTCTATTATTTTATAATTTCATTTATGCATGAAAAAATATGTTTTCTTAAAAATGTTTTTTATATTTTGGCCTAAAAATTATAATTTTTTATTAATTTTTTATAAAATTATTTTTTGTAAAAAAATATAATTCTTAATCATCATTTCATTATTATCATAGGGTTAATTTTTTTCAGTTATTTGAATATATATTTTTTGGTGAATAGTTGAAAATAATAATTTCTGTAAAATAATTATTTCTTTTCATTATATAATGTGATGTAAATGTAAAATTATGTTTTTAATTATTTTATAACCTGAATAAATATCCTTTAATTACAATAAATATAATTAAATTAATAGGAATCACCATTATTCGTTATTTAGTTATATATTCATTTCAGAAATTAAAAATACATTATTAAAAATAATATTTCAATTACATTTTACTGGTTTATATTAAAAATTATTAATTAAACTAATAAAAATTGTATCAAAAAAAATATGTTTTGTTAATTTGAATATAGAGGATAAAATATTGAAATTATAACCCTTTTAATTTATTCATTTTGAATAGTAACTTTGTTAAATATTTTCCTTCTCGACAATTATAGAAAATGTAAAATAATGTAAGATCTATGAGATGGGTTCTCAAGATTATTCAAAAACAATTATTCATTTAATTTTATTATTTAATTTCAATCATATCTATCAAAAATTTTAATCTACGGTATTTTTGTTATATGTTAAAATAATAATTAAATTAATGTAATATTATGTTAAAGAAAAAAATGATCGTTCTCATTATTTTAATCTCTCAAATGAATTTCCATTGTTGAAAATTAAGCTCTGGACTATTATAAATTACTATTTCTCACATGAGAAAATTATTTTTTTAATATCATTAGTTTTTATTTTTTATTGATGTTATAATTACCTTAAACACGTGTGTATCATTGATACAATTCGTTTCTATGAAAAATAATCATATGTGTATTTGATTTAAAAACTTATTAATTTAATCTATTTTTGATGAACATTTATATTATTTTAATTTCAATGATATATATATAAATATATATTATAAATAATAGTAAATAAATTTACATTCAAATTCTATTGTGGTATTTATTCCCATTATGTAAACTTTAATTATTAATAATAAAGGAAATTAATGATATTTTATGTTTAGTAGTGTTTTAATACACGATTAAAAACCCCAATGTTTTTTGAAGTGGGCTAGTTGAAAAATATTTACACCAGATTAGAGATTAAAACTTTATTTTATTTATTAATTATGTGTCTTTTACTTTGATCAACTATAATCTCATTGATTCTTGAGAGAATCATATTTTTAAAACATTTTTTGGGCTTAGGGTGTCTATTGATCCAAATTAAGGAAAGCATAAGAGGTGATATAGATAATTATACTGAGATTGTTTATGTATGTATAGATAGAATAGCTACAGGTGTCCCACAAGTTACCTAGTGAGGGCCAAAAACCATAATGTAGTAGGATATAAGTTAAGAGTTTTAACATTAACTCCACTGGCATATTAGTGACACATTCATTCATCCAAGTCCACAAGAAAACTGATGGATTTTCTGGGACCATGTTTTTGAGTTGAGTTCACTTGGCTAGATAGTGGGGTAAAATGAGTTATTTATGCAGATTTGGAAGAGAAACCAGAGGTATTTATCAATATTTTCATTATTTAATATATGTTTTAATTCAAAAAACCACCCCCTAATATATATTTACACATATACACAATAGAGACATTGTAGAGATGTTTTTTTAACACCCAATAAATTTCAATAAATCTATTTTTGAATAAATTTAATTTATTCAATTCCTTTATGATGCATGTACGACCATGTTTAAACAAAACATTGTTTAGTCATGCCTTGGGCACTTAATATGAAATTAATTTCTCAATAATTTATGAACACTCTATATAAAATCATAATTAAATTTTTAAATAAACATATCATTATTTTATTATGGACTATTTATTTTTTTGCAATGTTTCATATTTTGATGAATATTATGAAATACTCAATTTTAATTGAATACATCATTTTCATTTAAATTAATTATAAAGTTAATTTATATTTATTATTTTTAAAATAAAATTTATATCATATTTATATAATTTTTTCTATTTTATCTTTTTTAATCACTATCAAATTGAATTTTGATATAAAAAAATTTAAACATTTTAAAATTTTCCCTTCAAAAACATCATTTTCAACAATTTTATGGGATTAATTTAAAATTAAATTATTCCACTTATATGATTAAAATTTTATAAATGGATTCAATATTTTTAATTAGAATATGTTTTTATATAATAAAATCAATTTAATTTTTGACCTTAATGATTATAGAATACAGTTAAAGTAATTACAGTGATTAAGGTAGTAACTAGTATGCTGAGGGGATAAACAAAATAGATAATAGATAAAATGACATAAAAACTTTTCCAAAACACAATGTATGATCATATTAAAAAACATATATCCTTATTCTATATTTTATGAGTCTTTTGGAATTATTTTCATCAATTTTTCATATATATTAAGTGATGTAATGAAAAAGACAAAAAATGATCATACCTTTTACATAATATTTATAAAGCACAGTGATAAGGGAAAAATAATATAGTAATTTATAAATATAATTTTGAATGATAATTGAGTTTTTCTATAAGGATAATTTATTTTTAAAATTTTAATGAAAAAAACTACTTTATATAATTATGAAAATATAATGCATGAAGTATTTAGTTAATAATTAAATAAAATTAATTATACTAATAAAATCAAAAGTGAATTAAATTGAATTAATATTTTTGTTACATTAACTTTTTAGATTAACATCTCTGGCTAAAGAGTTTTAAACAGAATTTATTTTCATTACACCCATATCTTTTTATATTAAAATTAAAAGTAAATGAATAGTGTCACATTCGACATTAATGTCATTTTATAAAAAATGATATTTTATTAAAAGATTTAGAATTTGTAAAAATAAAAACACTAAAAATTTATTTTTAAAAAATAGTAAATATGAAATATATTCATCTAATAGACCGACTATTTTTTTGAATTATTATATTGGCAGATAAGTAGTAAAAACAATGTTAGCTTGGTCAATGTTAAAACTGTGTTTCTACATGTTACACCCCCTTGTGCTAAATTTAATATTCAATAGAAATAGGGTTCTTATTTGATAATTTGGATTTCATATTTTTAATTATTGTGAAAAAATAATCTTACAATCCTCTCTTTCAAATATGATTAATGGATACACTAGTTGGGATAAAAATATTAGTTACATCGATAAACAATCTAAAAGTGTAAAATTGAGCAAACATAATGACCAAGGAATGAGATGATAAAAATTAAATTTATTTTGGGTCATTTCTATGTTTATTTACTATATCATAACTTTAATAAATCATTGATCAATTTTATAACAACATGGTGAAATATTTAAATCCCAGTATTGAATAATATTCGGTATTTACTTGAATGAAAAATCAATTTAATTATTATATCGAACTCACTCTATTCAATTATTCCCACATATCAAGCCATTTGACTTGAAAAAAATTTAAAAAAATTAATTTTAAACATAACTCATCTCATTAAATAATAGTTTTTCTTGTATAAATCAATCCTAAAATGGATTTTGTGACAACCTAAAAAAGGATGCATGTGAAATAGGTAATATTATTTTACATCTATTTTTATTTTATTTATTCATCTAAATACATCCTTTATTGTCAAAAATTGATGATGTAGTAACCAAAAAATATTATATATATTTATATTTTTTTATTTTATGTTCATGATGTACAGTCATCCATAGTTACTTCAAATTGTTTATTAAATCATCATTCATGCGTATAACAAACTATCGCACTGTGAACCGATGTCATTCATTGTTGCAATACAGTATCTCATAGTAGGGTATGATTATGGATAAAAATTAAAAATATGATTATTATATTGAAATTATACCAATGTTTTACTTATTTAAAATATAAATAGTTTCATCCAATCCGTTAGAGTTATAATTAAGTCTCTCCTGTGTATGATGAACTACCACAATGGGAAGCGATGTGATTCTTCGTTCACAAAATATTTACATGGAATGTGACGAGGATAATGTTAATGATTATATGTAATATACATGAAATTATTATCATATTAATGAAATATTTGTCATTAAAAAAGCTAAAATATTTCATTTTTTGGCTTACCAGATCTCTAAATGAAAGATGAAAACATAGTTTATGTATATCTCGACTACTCCCTTTAGGAAGAAATATGAATCTCTCTTCATAACCATACCACATGGATCGATCATTTATATATGTGTATTTATAAAATAATGTTTTATCTATGGTATCATAATCATTTTTTAATGAGAAAATATTACTTAACTCTCTTCTATAATACTCAACGAAAATGGAAACTTTACCAATGCATACGTAATCCCTACTATATTCCTAAGTGTAACATACTTCATTTATCAAAACATGTTTAGCCCAATATGAACATAAATATATTGAGTGGGGCAGGGTTAAATTAGGGCATGGATATTATTTTCAAAATTATTCATACCCCAGTAGATCTGCTCGCCTTTATTATAAGGGTCAGTTATTTTTCACTTAATAATTTATATTGATCTTATACTTTCCAAATTTATCTTTTTATGATTAACTCAATGTAATGTAATAATGAAATCCCAAGGACACATATACCTTTTATTAGGTTCACCCTCACTAGACTCTATCCATGGAGAATAAAATTTTAGCAGTATAATATACTAAATCACCTAATGTAAAATGTATTTTGTTTAGTCTCTGTCACTCCTGCCTAGGTTCACTTCAGATATAGTGTTCAGGATAGATTAACCGTCATAATGAGATGAATACCATCATAATTGAATCATATTCTTAATATTTTGTAAGGAAAAAATTTATCTTGCATGCCAATAAACATATTCTATTATTGATAGGTGCATTGACTGCAGATAGGTGCATGCGAACATGATGTGATCCATCACAACAATGATCTTAACACCCCCTTACGTATTAACATTCAATAATATTTCGTGGAAACACCCCAAAATTTTGATCGATATTTAATTGGTTAAAATTATTTAATTCATTGTTATAATTGTATATATTTATAATATAATTATGCAAATATAGTCATATAGTGAATATCTACTATATTATTCCCTTTCTCCTTACAAATCTGATATTATAATGATACTACACAATGAAAAATATTTAGAACATACATTCGTATGAAAACAATCAGAATATTGTTTCTCATTATTATTCAATACATCCCCTCCTTCACCCATTCGATGATGTACACTTCACTACATAAAAATTTTCTTGTAGAAGAAAATTTCAGGAACTGGTTTTGTTTCTTTTTAACTACATTAATCACTTTATGAAAACATTTTCACCCTGCTGTGTGAGTGCTTCATGGAATAATTTTTTTCATAAAAGTACCTAACATTGTAGATTCTTTTTCATAATATACCAAATTTACTTAAATGATGGAATAAAATACATAAAACCATTTTTCGTTGAGTTCAATAGTGATCCTCTATCCCATTCCCCGAATTTTCATCATGAACTACCTCATCCCTAAACCACATCCTTTATATAATTTATCCTTCACAAAATACTATATAGTTTCTCGAATTCATCTAATTGGGAGCTTCTCTAATGAAATTCGATCTTTCTAATTATTTTATTTTTTTAAATTAGATAGGAAAAAATGTCCCTGAAAACTAACTAATCATAATTAAAATTAATTGTTATCTGAATGAACTATCACCACATACTGAACATTCTATGTGGGTTGAATACATTTTTTATTTTTTTGTGTCTCCCCGTGAATGATGGAATTACTCCAAAAATGATAATACTATTGTGCTGTATTTTAGTTTTCTATCATGGACCACATATGTCGAGATTCGTGGGAAATTACCTCTTTTATGGTTACATAATTTACCACATCCATGATAAGATAATAGATAATTTTGCATATTTCCATTGTGATTTATATAGTAAATTGTACCAAGAATTACAATTAATTTCTATTCAGTTCCAAATGTTTATTTCAATTATTTGTTTTCTTAAAACACCATTAGACTATTTTCATTTTTCAAAAAATGCAATGGATAAAATTTTCCACTTCCATTAATTAAATAATAATTATATGGCCCTAAAAGATTAAAATAACTAGTAAATTGTGCCACATGCAAACCATATTATTTGATAGAAACTAGGATGTAAAATGGCCAATTATATTCATCGATAATCACAAACACCCCAAAAATATCGAAATGAAACCTTGATTGATTTCTGTCAAGTAAAAATATATTTTATGATTGGTATTAATAGTATAATTTATGTATAAATATGATAATTTTGTAGTAATTATTATTCTGGATAATATTTAAATATATTTTATGCTCAAGAACAACTACCATTATGGAAAAATGAGGTAATTCACACCCAAAACAATGAAAATAATGAAATATTATGAACGAACGTGTTATAAGATAAACTAAAAAGACCATATTTTTTTATTATTAATACCTATATGGTACTATTATAAGATAATAATTTGTTTAAATAGACTATATCAAATGTCAAATCACATTCACCCAAAATTAAACATAATATAATGGACTTCATCTCAATTTACCTTCATTGAGGAATATTTCAATGTTTTAAACCTAATTTATTTATATGGTGTCAATAAAATACCCTCAAACATGTAATTTAATTATTAATTATTAATTTATTATATTTTATGTTTCAATATGAATTATTTTTTCCTGAGGGATTTTAATTGAAAATTACCAAGTCTTAAAAAGTAATTGATCAATATCACTCCATTTGTAATTATTATATTCATCTAGAAACAATAACTTTCTTATGATAAATTTTCCTTGGATATTATATTTCTCATAAATATCCATATTACTAAGTTAATTATACCATTATACCCTTAAATATATACCATATTTACCTATGGTGTTTAATTTGGATATTCTTTGATTAATTAGGGAAATATTGATAAACCAATATTATTTACTCAATGTATATATTTGATGATAAGAAATATTTATTAATTAAATAAATCAGTCATAAAATATATGAGGAATAAATTGTACATCTAGTGATTGGTGGGGGTTAGTATATATATTCATTTGATGCATTTTTATATATCATGAGACAAATATGATTTACATTTTAAATGGGTTTTCAACATTGGATGTTATAAAATATTGTAAATGGTCCTAAATGTAGAGGTATCATGATGTAGGAGATCTTGGAGTGTGATAATTAATAATTACCATCATTAAGAATTCATTTATAACTATCCATTTTATTTTCATAATGATAATATCTGTGGATGAAATTAATTCTATATTTATTGATTAATTCTCAGGTGTCTTGAGTTATTTATGTTTTCATATTGATTATTCCATATTAATTCATGATATATTCCACTATTTCTGACCCATACATGGAATTTCATCGCAACCTTATTTTTTTCCTTTCCTCGGGATATAGTGAATAATTCATGGAAATGGTTCAAGGATGAAATATGTTTTCTATTTATTAGATTTGTATTTTATATCCCCACGAAAAATAGGACACATATATGTTTTTCGATCTCCAAAAATATGAAACTAAATATAAATTTCGAAGTTTCTGAATTGTTTCAATGAAAATTTAATAAAGAATTTTCAAGCTATTATATATTGGAGTCTGGGTTTTTATAGTTTCTATCATATGCAGTTTAGTAGAAACCATGGGAACAAGATTCCAGAAGACATAATTTATTGATACAAACCCTTTTGATAGTCACTGATGAAAATATTATATTTTCATATTAGTGTTTTTTTTCGGAAGATATTTTTTTGGATTTTCCAAGTAACACATCTTTATTTGGATACTATAATTGGACATGGTTTTAGCATAGATGTTTGTATGGGTAATAACTCTAAAAATATTCCATTGGGCTTCACCTGATCATCCCCTAGTGCAAGATAATGGGCCCTAATGTGCATCTGATTTGACACTCCATAGGGATATGTTTTAATCACTCACATTTTCTTTGTAATCTATTAGAAATGAATTAAAAATAACATATTCCAAAAGAAACTATTTTTATGATTATGAGGTTATAGATGCATTAATTTTTCAATTTATATTATGTTTTTCATGATTTTTTCTATTATAAATTATATTTCATAATGATATTACCTAATGTAGTGGATGAAATAATTTAAAAATGTTATATAGATAATATAATGGGAACTGTATTAGAGAAAATAATCCAAATAGAAATAATGCTCATTTCATTGATGGGATTAAGATGATAATTCGAATGGAACTAGATTCGAAACCATTATTATCATTGTGTACGTAGTATAATGCTATAAAAAGTTATTGGAATAATTATTTATGTATTATGGATTTGAGGGGAAGAAAGCCAAGAAGATGAAATTAGTGAAAAAGTTAGATAATGTGAGTAAGGGAAAGAATGACCTTCCCACATTTTATAATTGGGAAAAAGAACACTCTAGTAATTTCACAAAAGGAATGAGACATTATTGTTAGTATGGAGAAAAAGTCATACATTTTCTTGATTTGATTTACAAGATTGAATTTTCAAATGATTAATGATTTTATTGTAATTACATGGGGAATTAAACAAATTAATTCCTCAAGTATCAAGTAATATACATCAAATGAAGAAAAGAGATGAAGGTCAAGCTTATGAAATTACTAAATATGATGTAGGTAGATTAATGTTCTTGATTTTGGATTCAATAATTACATTATTTAATTATTTTATCAATAATATTATCATTTTATGAATAATAAAATGATTTAGTATTTTATTTTAGTAATATTTCATACAAGTATTTTGGAGAATATGTTACACAGTTCCAATGATTATTAAAATTGATTCAGTGAAAAGACGGACCATTTTGAAAAATCATGAATTTAAGATTCTATCCCTTAATAAGTTCTAAATGATTAGATAATAATGATATGTATGGGGTAGTGTATTGGATTTGGAAATTGGTTAGATGTTTTATTGTTTTTTCATAATTTTGTGATTTTTCAATAACTATTAATTAATGGAATATATTCAGCATCATGAAATTATATATTTGGAATCATACATGTTTTCAAAAAGGGTTTTTTGTCATTCATGTTATTAACTTGTTTCAAGAGAATACATAATAAATTTATTCACATGTCTGGTATGTTATAATTAGTAGATATTTCATATAGTTTATTGGATTAATGATAAGTATATTTTTGAAATTTAGTTACATTCCTTCAAATATTTGTACATTGAATTTGGATAGGCTTATTTTTGACATGTCATAAAGATAACTATATATACACTAGATAACGTTGAAAATATTCGGTAATTAGATAACTAAAGTTAATAGTTATTGTTTTCAAAAATATCAAGGGATTAGAGGAATGAATTCTCAACCTAATGATCTATTTAGTTTTTTAGGCATAAAATATAATTTTTTGGATGGTAATTTATTGAAGTAAGAAATGATGTGGGAATTGATCGAAGAAAAACCTAAGAATAAAATTGTGTTATTGAAATAGAGTGATATAAACGTTGTATATTTTCATATGTTCAGAGACTATATGGTGATAAATTTCTCAATTATAACAAATAGACATTAAATAAAAAATAATTTTTCCTTCAAATTTAAGGAATCAATTTGTCTTTGAAATCATCATTGATTTATAGTTTTGTGTTTATTTAATATCTCATGACAGTGTTCTATACCACTCTTTAAAATTATTTAATATTTTTCTCCAAATATATATTTTAAAAACCACCAATTTTCTCCCTCTTGGAAAACCTAGTAGTGTTATTGTTCTATATGACTATTTTGTTAACCTTTTTTTCTTATTATGAGGATATTTTATTTCAGATTTTGTGATGTGGGATTTTAAATAAATGTATTTTTAAATATGAAACCATTGTTTAGAAAGATCAATTATAAATTTTTTGGAATAAATTTATTTATGGTAGGGATAATATAACACCCCAATATATATATATATATTAATAAATTAAATTTAATTATTATCATTCAATGCACAAAACACCGAGTTTTAACAAGACACTATTTATTCACTCATTCCAAATTTAATTTAAAAACTTTATTTAGAAATTTCAGAAAAATTGTGATAAAATAATTTTTTAATGTATTCTTATTCAAATTAACTTTTGGTGATCTTTTATATTTTTATAAAATGTTTAATTTTTTATGAATAGAAAAAAATACTAAATTACCACTACAAACAACCATTCCATTTAAATTGTATAAACTGTAAAATTATATTTATTTTATTTTTTTGAGTAATTTTAGGTACATAATATATCAATTAGTCAAATTCTAGTCTTTAAAATCATTTTAATTTTGAATATTCATAAAAAAATATTTTTAAACATTTTATTCATTTATCATTAGAAACTAACTTTTCATCGTATCTCTAAGATTTATTTTCAATTATGTTCTACAAATTTTATGAGTTAAATTTAGAATAATAGATTCTATATTTTTAATAATCAAATTATTTAATATGAAATTAGATTAACTTTATTCGTTACCATATTTATTATGGGAAATAATTAAAATAATTTATTTGATAATGTTAAAAAACAAGTTTATCGTTGGTTAATGTTTCTTGATGAGGGTTAAAATGACCTACCAAATAGTCCAAAACCATTTTTGTCCATTTTTTAACCCTATGTAATTATTATTAATTATATATGTGATTTTGAAACATATTCCAGAATGCGACCTATAAACTATGTTATAAATATAAAAATACAAAACTGGAAACTTCTTTGCCTTTAATATCTAAAATGTTTTGAGATTGGGAAAATTCATATACTCAGTTATAAATTATCTTTTTAATAATAAATCAATTTTTTATCAGGATAATTTAGTTTTATTTCTTATGGATAAAAAATATACATTATATTCTTATGAAATTCCAATGCAAGAATTGTTTTTAATAATAATATATACTAAATGATACTAAAAATATTAAAAGAGAAATAAATTTACTGAATTATTAATTTCCACTAATTCTTTAGATGAATATATCAATTTAATAATGAGTTAAAATTAAATATTTTAATTCCATAATTTTATGGATATTTATATATTTAAATTTAATGAATACATGAATAATTTAAATTATTATGATTTAAAAAAAGAGATTTCATTAAATTATTTACAATTAATAAAGATTATATATATACTAAAGTGGTTTTAAGATTATAATAAATATCAAATATTTTATATTCATGGTTAAATTATTAAAGTATACACACAATATTGATTTATAAATTGTAATAACTCTATTACCACAATAATAGTTAAAACAATTTTTCACGATAGAAGAGATTGTGTTAAAATTATTTTTCAACACACATATGTATTTTTTATGATAAATTGGATTTAATATTTATAAAAATTTAATTCTAATTATATAATAATGGTTGTCTAATTTTAGTCTTAATGAATAAATTAACTATGTTGAAAATATTAGTAACTATGTTGAAAAACAATTAGGGTAAATTGAGTAAACTTAATGACAATAGAAAAACATGGAAAATAATGAACTTATTTTTCATGGTGGAGAGGTTTCTAGACCAAATAATCAATTAAACTCATTATTTATCAACATTGGAGTCACATTGGGTAATAATTAAAACCCATTATTTAATACTTTTCGGAATTTGAATGAATTCCATGCTTCTTAAATTTTAACAGGGCAATTGCACAAAACACATGTTCACAGATCTAACTCCATTTTTATTGACATAAAAACTATCAAAATTACTTAATAGTCTCCAATACCAACTTATAATAATTATATTTGGCATAAATCCAACATAGTATTTCTTTGGTGAAAACCAATGAAAGATACTTGAAGAAGAGGTAAAATTATTTAATTGGGGGTTTTATAGTATTTCTTCATCCCATATTTAATTCATTATTAAACTATGTTGATATAAAAACATCAATATACTACATAAAATAATATTTTTTTATTTTAATTAATGTTTCTTCGCCTTCTGTAAATTCTATCGAATTTGTTAAAAATTCATTATTCCTTTGTACAGCAGGCTACAACCTCCCGAACTTGTGTCATTCATCCTATCATTACCACCTCTCATGATGGAGTATGTTGATGAATATAGTATATATATATATGATATTATAACAAAATAATAACCCTATATTAATTATTTAATAAATAAATTTTTACATTCTTGTCTTTTTGAGATTCAATAACATCACATGTGTGTAGGATGTACTACCGCCTCTTAAATTAATTTGAGTTGTCTTTCAGCAATGTTTTTCATGGAAATTTATAATGATAATAAGTATCATAAATTAAATAATTATCAAATTCATGATATATTTATCTTTATAAATAGATATTGTATATCATTATCCTTCTGATCGATTCAGTCAGTGAAATATGACAATATTGTTCATGTATGTGTGGATTATCACCTTTACGAAGTTTTGTGACCCTATTTTCATTACCACAGGACATGGATGAAATATATTTATATATGTATTAAATTCAATATTATGGTATTTATTATATGATAATAATCCTATTAATATGAAAAAATACTTACCTACTTTCAATAATGATAATGAAATAATGAAACATTATTCATCCGTATGTACGACCTACCATATCCATGATCCCAACATACGTAATTTCTCATTACCATCTTCTGTGATTGGTCATAAAAGTATAATTTATTTACATATATTATAATTATTTCATTATTATTATTATTTATATTATGGAACAATATAATAGGAATAATAACTGAAACATTCATGAAAAAATGTGATTGATAAAATAAGACAATTTACACATGAAACATTAAAAATAAAGGATAATTATTAATGTATGGGTAACAAGATTTTGTAAAACGATCGTATATTATATCAAAAATTATAATATGGATATGGTATCTGTTAATTACAATATTAAATCAACTATACATAATAATAAAGCATGTTTATCCAAAAAAACATTGGGTGAGGGACTTCAAAGAAATTTGTCTCCATTGAGGCATATTGTAACGTTATGCTCATAATTTCTTTTTATGGTGTATATACAAACACCATTGATTTGTAATATCATGATTAGATATTAAATAATGTAATTTTACTTCTCAATTTTTATTATTTAATCTAAGTTTATTTTTTAATGAAATTTACCAAGTTGTAGTTTTTTTTACAATTTTACTTCATTTTATGGTTGATAACATTATCTTGAAAAAAATTGCATTCTTACGATGTTTTTGTATTTGAAATTAAATTTTTAAAAAATATTAATATTATTTAATTGTGGATATTATTATTTTATAAATTATATAACATTTTCACATATGGTTTTTACATTATAGATTATTTTATTAACAATATAAATATTGATAAATCATTATTCATTACTCAATACAGATATTTGATCATAAGTCATGTTGATACATGAATTAAAGAGATAATTTTAATTTTTTGTATTGATTCTGTTTTTTAATGATTGGTGGGGACCCATATAATATCTCTCCATGTTGAATCATTTGGTCTCATGAGAAAAATACATCTCAAATTTAAAATGGTTTATATCAGTAGTATTTTAATTTTATTTTGAATGTTATTAAAAATAAGGGTATCATGATGGATAGGATCATGGAAACTAATAATTAATAATTTCATTCAATAATAATTATGTTTTTATTATGAATTTTATTTTCATTATTATATTATCTCGAGATTCATATCAATGTCCTTTTGTTAATTAAATGGATTGTGTGATCAGTTATTTAACTTTCCATATTAATTATTATTTATCGATTCATGGTAGAATCCACTGTACAAAAAAATTACTAATCAATTAAGCTCATCTATATTTTTTTTCTTTCCGTAGAACATAAATAATAATTCATGTAATTAGTTCAAGGAGTCCAAATGTTTTCAATTTCTATGGTTTAATTTTATATCCCATTGTAATATTGGAATAATGTATATATATAGTTCACCATGACTACTAATGTGATCATTCCATTGTAATTTGTACCATTGTATCTATACCAATTTATTAAATAAGACACTAGATCATGGATACTAGAGTCAGGGTTGTTATAATTTGGTTATCCCTACCATAATTCATCAATGATCTATGTGTGTGTTGTTATATTGGATCCCATCCAATAACTATAGTCTAAATTAGAATTTGATTTATTATTTCTTCCCCTCTTTCCATTTTTTATGTGGTAGGTCATATTTGAATTGATGGGTGTATAAATATATATATTACGAATTAATGAAATACAATCTTTTGATTCTAATGAGATCATTTTATCTATTCAATATTGATTGGTGGTGTTAGTTTATATAAGGAGATGGAATAGATATTAAAGGCATTATGGGGTAGAAAATATAAATAATTATATGAAATTTATTATTTATCTAGGATAATTATCAATTTTTATTAAAGGAGTTAACTTGAAATAAGAAAAAAAAATAAAAAATTTTATTTTTATAATATTTCAATCCTATGTTGAAATATTCAACTTCTAAACCTACCACTTCAATGAGAGATATTATTTATTATATAATGGGTTTTAGAGGAATCTGGACCCAATTAAATTCTACTTTTTCTATTGGAATAATAATAAAGACAGTAGACAATATAAGGGGGGTCACAATACAATTATACCATGAAATTTTCATTAAGGCTGTCAAATCCTAAATAGTCCTGGAAATTGAATTTTTTATTCATGACAAGAAGAAATATATATATTATAATGTAATATAATTAATAATAAAATTAATGAACGTGTGATATATGGGAGAAGGTTTTTAATATGTCATGGAATATAAAAAAATTCATATAAAAGAAACAAGAAAAATATGGTTATCAGTTCATTATTAATTTATTTTCATATCTCAATAATGACGTATAAGTTGAATAATTTTATATTTTATTCCTTATGATATTATTCTATAGATAAGGGAATTTCCAGTAAAACATCAAAAACATGGAGAATATTTCACACCACCAAACCCCAATGATTTTAATATAGTATAACTTGGAAATTAAAATGATAATAAGGATGAAATTTTTTTTCAGTATTTCTATATCTGAAATCCAAATTTAATGCACTACAGAACCATCATCAATATAAATTTATTCTACCATAGTTGATCCCCTAGTTAGACAACTATAAATGAAATTAAAAAATGGATAGTTATAGAATTTTTAGAGGGGGATAGACATAATTAATCACTAACAATCATCTTGAAACTCTCAGATAAACATTTTAAACCAGGAAGAATAAAAATAATTGGAAGTCTTGTATTTAATAATATATTTTTCCAATAATAATTGGCCCAAGAAAATACCATTATAGCCTCACAACAAACATTTACAAAACAAAATCTAAAAACCTATAAAATATATACATGTAGATTTGAAGAAATTAAAAAATGAATACTATTTCACAAATGACTATTAACAGAGTTTTATTAAATTTATTATCAAATAATATGAATATAAAAACATTACGGAAAAAACAAAAAAATAAATTCAGTTTCATGATTTTTATGTTGAATGTTCATGTGAAAATATAAGAACATATTTTTGTAATTATTGAAATATGATTAAAAAATTTTTAAAAGTCTTTTCATAGGTTCTATATAATTAATTTTAATTTATAGAATCATCATAATATTTAAAATAAATAATATAGTCAAAAAATAAGAGAAAATGGCATCCAAATTATAAAATAGAGCATCTTAGAAAATATTGGTTTTCAAAAAAACATAAGGTTCATTTATAAGCCATATGTGAAGGTAAGAATAAATTTTCCCATATTTAGTAAAGGTAAAAAATAGAAATTATAGGTTTTATATGGGTAAAAAATATTGTCTATGGGTAAAATAATGTTTAATAACTATGTAATAGTTGCTAGGAACTCCTATTGGGATGACAAAAAAATCCGTAAGTTTAAATAGATTTGTCATGTATGGGTAAATAAAAACATATGTGGGGAACCTAAAGGTAAAACATTTTTACAGAAGGGTAAAATTTTATTTCATAAGGGTAATTATTATGTTTTGTAAGGGTACAATGAATTATTTCAAACTGGTATATGGGAAATGAAAGTAACATATGGGTAAAATATATCTTCCAAGGAATACATAATGGTATGTAATTAAATACAATGGTAAATAATAATATCCAAAATTCATGTAAAGAATGAAACTGGATGTATAAGGATAAATTATATTTATCTATGTAAAAATTGACTTTCAAATATTACATAAGGTTAAAATAAATAACATAAATATAATATAAAAACTAAAAAAATGTACATTAAATAATAAAAAATGTAAGACTTGATAAATAAAATTAAAAAATTATAATTACATATAAATATTTTGATGAATATAAGAATAAATAAAATTATTTTTAAAAAAAAATATTAAATATTTTATTCTTTTCCATATTAAAAACATAAAATATAAATAGTAAAATTTATAAAAAATAATAATCCATTTGTCAACAAACTTCCCCACATTGGAAATCACAAAATAGAAAATCAATATTAAAAAATTTAAAATTTTACATCCTTCTATTAATTTATCACAAATGAATATTAGAATTATTTAAATTTTAAATATCCTCCTAAAGAAGAAGAATTTCAAAAATAAATTTCCATAATTCCAATATCAAATTATTTTTTATCCAATTTAATAAAATATATATGTCTGATAAAAATATATAATTTTAATATTAGTAAAATGATATTTAAATATATTATCCCCTTTATTAAAATAATATAAAATAAAATAAAATCTTTTGTTAATACTATTGGTTTGGAAATTTATTATATATTTTGTTGAAGAAAAGTAATTATTAAATTATCAAAATAATTTATTATTTTTAAAAAATAAAAACCAATATAAAAAATTATTTAATATATACTGATTTGTAACAATATTATGTCATTGAAATAATTTCACTCTATGTAGTAGTTAAAGAAATTATTGTTTTTCATGAGCTCTATGAAACAAACTTGTTATTGAAAAATTAAAATATACATGACCTACTTTATTAATCAAGTTTTCATAATCAAAAATCAACGACATGGTATCTAATGAAATTAAAATCAATTTTTTCTTGAATAATATAATATCGTATTAATAATTCATACACCATGTTAAATAACATGATTAAAATCCTTTAGATGGATTTAATAGGATCATATTGATATGTAGCATATAAAAATCCCAAAATATTAAATTATTTATAAGTGGGATTATTTAAAATATACATATAATCATGATTATAAATAATTTAAATTTGACATATTTACTATGATAATCAATGTATAAAATAAATCTAAGACTCATAATGGTTTTCAAGGAGTAACCAGAATCAGGAAAAAATTATTAGGATAATATTTTCTTTATTTTCAATGACTCGTGAGTAATGACCCAATCTTTTATTTGTGGAAATACATTATTATAATTATTATATTACGTATAATAAAACTAGTAAGCACATTGACATATAATGATACTAAATATTATATTAACTTTAAAGATAAATTTTTCACCTCTGTGTTTTGAATTTTGAAAATCTGACATACCTATTTGTGATCAGTAAGAAGTTTGATGTATAATAGGAGAAACATAATTTCTTTTTGAATAGTAATTTACCACTATATATAGTAACCCACCCTTAGGAATAGTAATATGACCCTTATGAATACTTAATCATCCAATATAATAGTAACATTACCCATAAATGATTAAATCAAATTTAGGTATCTTATAAGTGACAACATGACCATTATTAAATTATTGGTATTTTTGTAAGTCAAAAATAAATAATTTTAATATATTAATTAATTTTAAATAAAATTTATTTTCCAAAGTTATTTTCATAAATTAACAGTTCTATGTCTTTTAGTTTTATGATACATTTTTATGTTTTCTTTTAATTTTTGAAATCATTATGAAATCAATTTTAATTTTAAAATATGTATTTTTGTAGTAAATTATGATTTTAATTTAAAATTAAATTAAACATATTTAAAAAATTATTTTTGCGAATGGAGTTAATTTTTTGATTCTACATCTTAATAAATTTTTAGGGTGAATTTTGTAGATTTTTCTGTAATATGTGAATTTTTTTATGGATAGTGAAATTATATAAGTTACAAAATATGATAAATACAACAATTATTAAGTAATGTATTATGTTATAATGATGTAAACCAAATCGGTTTGAAATCATATGCAATTATTTCTATTCTTGGTCACATAGTCATCATCATAACTTGTTATATGGATAAATAATAAATTAATTATTACAATATTGGGAAAACCCCTCTCTCCTCAACTATAACATCCACTCTTCACACACACATTTACTCACAACTCTCAAGATACAATCCTTGTATAAAATATACCCATTCATATTCCTAACTCTTACCCCATTACCAGGAGCTTTTGGTTTCATCAATAGACTAATCAATGGTTCATTAAGGAGGATTCAAGAGGTAACTCCCCCACCTCTCTCTTTTCCTTTAATTTCCTTTCAATTTCAAGTTATTTTCTTAATATATTCCCATCAATCCTCAACCACATGGTATGGTAACTCCAATATCTTACATATAAGAATTTTTTATGTAATAATGATATAATATATCTTCCAAACCCCTTCCCCTCGTCATTTTATTTTAGAACGGAAAATGTTGTTCATGAGGTGTTAATTTATCACCTTCAAGAACGACATGTGTTCTTTTTACCTTTACCGCCATTAGATCTGGACAAGGGAGATATTTTATGGTTGAACCAGATTATTTTGACTTTTATATATCATGTTTAATGTTTCTTTACTATCTTATGTACAAATTAATAAATTATTAATCAAAATAAGTTCATTGTGGTTGAAAAACCACATGAATATACCAAAATGATCACCATTAAATTATTATCTAATAAATTATTCTAATGGTATATTAAAAAATTATTTATAAGATCATTTAAAGTTATTTAACATCATCAATGACATATAATTAAATTTTTAGTTGTTTATCCACATTTTATATGAAATTACATTCATGAATACGAGGGAAACATTCCACAAAACTATAATGATAAACATTACCAAACAAGGAATTCAAGATCTATGACTCATCCAAAATCTCATAAATGAACATAATAAAACCGTAATTAATCTTATTAATGTAAAAATGGTTCCTGAATTTTAAATTAATCAACCTGATGTGGTTATATTGGAAATTAAATTGAAGAATGTTTTCATATACATGGAAAGAGGAAATTCTCGAACCCAACTCTCATAATTTGAGTTTTCCCCCTATCAACACATATTCAGTATGGATATTCCTTAAGAATTATTTATTAATCCTCATATTACCTATTATTGGATATATATGTTTTAAATTGATTTTATGACCAACATAGTGTTCTTCCAAAAGAACTATTATTTTAAATAAACACATTATTTTTACTTCTCAAATATTGTTTCAATTTCACACAACGTTGACTGTTCAGTGTAAAAAATGTTATCCTACCATTATTATGGGAGCCAATTTTTAATTAACGTATTATTTATGTTGTTAAACACATTCAATTACATGAGATATTTTATGTTTATGTTTGAAATATGTTCTATGTTTCTTTCATGATAATGTAAGTGTCATGATTTGACATGTGTGGCCCGAATTATATAGCACAATATGAATGTTATGATGAGACGCGTGAGACTAGAATTATACAGTTCTCCAATGAATTGGGTAAAGTAATGAATCTTATGTTTAAATAGTAAATTATGTGTGAACATGATGGTTGAATTTTTTTACAACTATGTGCGTTAGTTGAACACTAAGACAAGATGTTTCATTTTTATGCATTTCCACATTTCATGTATTTTATTAATGCTTCCTCTCTTGTTCATGATCATTTTACGTTGTTATGATTGTTCTCACCAAATGTTATGAAATGTTTCTTTCCTCTTATTGGGATTTTAGCTCACCCCTTTTTGATATATATCCACATGTGATTATGTGTACTAAGGAATTATCAAGGGACAATAAGAAGCTATAGAAGAATGGATTAAATAAATTATTACATAGAATGTTGTAAATTTTATGTATAGTCCTAGTTTTCACAATACAATAATCCTTAGGATCCTCTAGGTATACTATTATTATGTTTTTTAACACTAAACTATTTTAAAATTAATGCATGAAAATTAGGGATTCTACGGTTGGTATCAAAGGTTGGATTTATTAAATTGGGGAATTTGGATTAGTGAACCCTAGGGAAAACCTCTAGTATGAAACTATATAAAAATATCCACACAAGAATATTTAAAATGGGATTCCATAAGTTAGGATTTTAGTTTAAATATCATAAATTAATAAGTTATTTATTCATGAATTGTTGAGTAGTGTTTTGTTCAAACAATTTAAATTTAGAAAATTTTGGGAACTAGGAGAAACCAAACA
Organism: Viscum album; assembly: GCA_963277665.1. Lineage (NCBI taxonomy): Eukaryota > Viridiplantae > Streptophyta > Magnoliopsida > Santalales > Viscaceae > Viscum > Viscum album. The sequence continues at coordinate 1,390,897,742 of OY728150.1, read as the reverse complement.
AAAAAACCGTGAAAGGGCCAATGAAATTATTTCCCCAATTAAATCCTCAATTCATTAAGAGGTGGAGTTAAAAACATCATGGAAATTCATAATCAACTATCTTAAGTTTTGAATAATTACACAAATAATTATAAACAACCTCCTTCACCAATTAGTGAGAAACTAGAAATTGAGTGTTTTATGCGGCAACGACCACCATCGTTTACTAAATATTATGATCCACTAGTTGCGGAACAGTGGGTCAACACTATGAAGATGATCTTTTTTGTGATTCTATTTTCTGATATGGATTAGTGACACTAACTGTTTATCATCTAGTTGTAGAGGCCAACCAATGATGGGATTTGATTATGAACACCAATCCATAAGAAGAAATTTAAGGGATGGAATGTGGATACTTTTAGATCATGTTTCATAAAAAGTATTTCCAATGAACTCTTCATACAAATATGAAGAGATAATTCACAGATCTCAAGAAAAATATGGAGAATCTATCATGACCAAGAAAGTGAATTTGAAAAGGATTGCAAGGTAAACTTAGTGTTTTTTTATAAAAAATATATCAAAATTGATAGATTCTTTTGTGGATTAAAACCACTCATTCCAAAGGATCTAAAAAATTGAAATTTTTAGAGTAATAAAGAAGTATTTGGGCGTTCTATCAAATTGAAGTTAGAGTTTGGATAATGGTCCTATTTCTATGGTGATAAGAAATGAAAGATTGAGTTTAAAGATGGAGGATCTAATGATTAAGGGGGGAAGAAAACTCAATATCCCACATGAAAAAATGTAGGAAGAAGAATCATTTGAACTATCTCAAAAGGATATAGAAATTCTTCATGTGTGGGAAATAAAACCACCACGATAAAGAATGTTTAAAAGACATGAAAAGAAAGGGGGATATAGTGGAAGAATGGAGAGAACCAACAACGGTCCAATGATACAACGGTTTGGAAAAATGGCACTATGAATGCTTTTGTAGAAAATCTCAATACTCGAGGGTAATCAACATCAATGACCAGTAATTATCAAGGAGAAAGGGAAGGATTATTCAATCACTAATGAAGAAGTGGAGAAAGATAATGAAGTCATACGAGGTACACTTCCAATTCACTCACGAATGGAATAATTTTATTTTATTCTAGTTCTATGAATTCTATTATATTATGAATGTTTTCTAGAACTATAGAATCAAATCCCCGAAACCATGAAGATGAGTTATATATAAAAATACCAAGTGGTGTAATAATTTAAACCCATGTGTTTGAATCTTCTTATATTTCCATATGTGGGAATATTCTTCTATAGAATCCTTTAATAATTCCCTTTGTGTAATTTGATGCCATAATGGGAGTTGATTAGCTCTCTTTATATAGAGATCATATAAACTATCGGGAAAATGAAATATCTTTTCCTATTCCCAACCATCCCACACACCTCTACAAATTCAAATATGATCTTGAATATCCTTTGGAAAATACTTCAATGGTGTGGGTGTGGATTCCATGTGATGTGGCATACCTCGCTAAAATGGTCGAGTCAAATGAAAGTGTCAACCGATCAAAAATTCCTATCATGACAAAATACAATGATTTTTTTTTCTGAAGTGTTTCCTAGACTTCCCATGAATAGTGAGGTGGAGTTATCAATAGAACTCATACCGGGAGATACTCATATTTCAATGTGTCCCTACATGATGGATTTAATCGAATCAGAGGAGTTAAAGAAGTTTTGTCAAGAGAATTTTGGAAAAGGACGCATACACCCTAGCTAATCACCTTGGGGCGTAACAGTGCTCTTTGTGAAGAATAAGGCTAGAATAATGTGGTTGTTTATTGATAATCAGGAACAGAAAAATACCAACATAAAGTAGAAGTATCCTCATTAAAGGATTGATGACCTTTTTGATCAGTTTAGATGAGCTCAAAACTTCTCAATGGTTGATATTCATTTTGGATGTCATCAGATAAATGTGAAGAAGGAAGGTATTTAAGAGAGTACCTTCCGTGAATGGTTTTGGCACTATGAGTTTCCGGTGATTCCATTCGGACATACTAATTGACAACAGTTCTTCATAGATTTAATGAATATAGTATTTAGACATTACATAAAAAAATACGTTGTAGTGTTTATCTATGATATTCTCCTCTAATCCAAGAGAAAGGAGGAACATGAAGAACATATTAGACTTCTGTACGGAATTGAGATATGAGAAGTTGTACGCCATGTTTCAAAAGTGTGAATTTTCGATTAAGAAAGCCACGATCTTGGGACATGTAATTACATGTTAGGGTATTTATATGGACCCCAATAGAATGTGATTGAGGAATGGATGATACCCTCTAGTGTCACATAAATACCTATTTTTTCTTAGATTAGATGTGTACTACCAATGTTTTGTGAGAAATTTCTCATGATTTTCAAGCCTGCTAACTAAGTTAACAAGGAAAGTGGTAATTTTTGTCTGGATGGAAGAATTAGAGGAAATATTCAAGGAGCTAAAGAGATGTATGATCACACCACATATACTCACACTACCTTAGATCAGAGATTGTTTTGTGATATAAAATGATGCTTCAACGAAGGGATTGGGTTGTGCACTCATGAAGAATGATTCTATGATAGCCTATGACTAAGTTTAGGTAATGATCCATGAGAATAACTACTGAATTCATGATCTAGATGTAGAAGTTAATCTTTTTCCATGAAAATTTATCATTACTACCACAATGATGAGATTTGTGACATATACACTGACCAAAATAGTGTAAAGTATATATTCAAACAAAGGGAGATAGAATGCCTTAAAGGAGATGGATAGAGATAATAAAGGACTACAATTATTCTATTCACTATCAGCCAAGAATGGAAAACAAGGTAGACAATGCTCATAGTAGAAAAGATACTGCAAATATATCCATGTAAGAGATTGAGAAAGACATTATATTATTGGATATTAAAAGGATGGACTTGGAAATCATAAGGTAAGGGGATACAACCATCCTTTTCTAAATTATTCTACAACCATAAATCCAATGGATAATTAATAAGGCACAAATTGATGATATGGAGTAAAAAAATAAAGTGAATGTAGTAATAGATGGTTAGCTACATGAGTTCCATATTGACTATGATGGTTTGATTCTATTTCAAATTCATATTTGTGTGCCTACATCGCCTGGGATATAGAAGGATCTATTGCATAGTGCACATATCTTGACATTCTCTATCCATCCTAGTATCCCCAAGATGTAATGATATATAGCAGAACACTTTTTCTTGGATAACATGAAGAAGGAGATTGTAGAATACATCTCAAGGTGCTTATTATGTCAGCAAGTTAAACATATGATACCAAATTCAAATGGATGATGAATCCATTTCCTATACCCATCTGAAAATTGGAGAATGTCACTATGGATAGTTTCGTGGGTCTCTTAAAGATATCTAATTGAAGTAATGCGATATGGGTTTTGGTTGAAAATTTCACCAAGACATCCCAGTTTGTCATTATTCAGGAAGATCTCTCACTTTATCATCCAAAAATGATGTATGTGAAGGAAGTGGTGAGACTTCATGGTGTTCCACTCTCAATTGTCTATGATTTTTATCTAAGGAACAAAAATATATTCTCGGGAATTCATCGACATAAATTAAGCACTGAATTAAATTTAAACATGAACTATCACCACTAAACTAGTGGCCAATATGAATGGACTATTAAAACACTTGAAGACATGCTAAGGGCCTGATCTTTAGTATTCAAAGGAGGATGGGATTATCATCTACCATTGGTTGAGTTCTTAGACAACAATATTTTACGTTCGATTTTTAATATGGCTCCATATAAAGCTATATATATGAAAAACATATATAAATCTAACAAATTGAAATGAATTTGGAGGATGAAAGATGATTTGATTGGATCTTATAAAAGAGATGATAGAAATAGTTCAAGTATTCAAAAAAATATCAGTGATTCTTAAAGTATGTAGAAGAGCTATGCTAAAAACCATCGAAGTGACTTGGTGTTCGACATTGGAGATAATTTCATCCATTTAATATCACAATGGAATAGAGTCATGCATTTTGGAAATAAAGGGATGTTAATACCAAGGTAAATTATATCCTTTACGATCCATGACCGCATTGGTGTCATGGAAAATCATCTTGAACATTCACTGAATATCGCTCAAGTACAAGATTAGTTTCACATATCACTCATAATGAAGTTCATGCCAAATATTTCACATTTACATAACTCAGAGGTGGTACAACTTGATATGATCTCTCTTATGAGGAGAATACATTAAATATTATAGACTAGAGAGATAAGGTTCAACAATTTCTACGAAATAGGACAACCCACTTTGTCATATTGTTGTGAATGAACCATATGTTTGAATAAGAAACATAGGAACCATAGGAGGTGATGATGGATAAGTACCCTCAAATGTTTTTGTAAAATGAAATTTCGAGGGGGAATATTCTTAAGGGGTGAGTGACCATTAAACCTAAATTTGTCACATCTATGGGTTGAGTTTAAAAAATCTGACATACACGGTTGTGATCAGAAATAATTTTGTTGTCCGATCAAACAAACATAATTTTTAGCAAATAGTAACCTTCCCATATGAATAAAAATATACCGTTATGAATCTAATATGACCCTTATGTGTATTAAATCCTTAAATATAATAGTATCATTTCACCTGAATGATGAAATAAAATTTAGGCATCTTAAAATTGAAAACATGACCATAATGAAAGTATTGGTATTTTTTATAGTATAAATAAATAATTACAATTAATTAATTAATTAAAAATAAAATATATCCACTTAACATGTTTTCATAATTTAAAAATTCAATGTCTTTGAGTTTTGATATATTTTTATAATACCTTATGCTATTTTTTATAACATTATGAAATCAGTTTTAATTTTAAAATTTTTATTTTAAAGTATATTATGATTATAATTAAAAATTAAATTAATAACATTTAAAAAATATATTTGAAAAATAGTGTTTATTTTTTGATTCTATAGGTTGAGAATTGGTTTTTGGAGAATTTTTTATATTTTTCTGTAATACATGAATTTTTTATGAATATTGAAATACTATAACTCATAGAATAAGTTGAATACATTAATTATTGAGTCATGTATCTACCAATGTAAGAACAAATGGTTCAAAATATGATGCAATTATTACAATTATTGGTTATGGAATCAAAAATATTTCTTTTCGTGTGGAGAAATAATAAATTAATGGATATAATATTGAGAAAACTCATCTCCACACAACTATAAATACAGCTCTTCAGACCCTCATTTCTTCACAACTCTCAAGCTTCAATACCTGTCTAAAATCTTCCCAAATATCATCCGTAGACCATCCCTCCACTTAAATGTTCTTTTGGTATCATCGTAATACTAATCCATCATCATTTTCATCATATAATTATTTTAGAAAGGAAAACATTGTTCATGAGGTGTTAATTGATCACCTTCTAGAACGACATGAATTCTATTTTCCATTACCACCTTCATATATGGTCATGAAACCATATTTACGGTTGAACCAGATTATTTTATATGTATAATAACCTATTAAGTTTTATGGTTATAACTTATGTACATATTACTAGTTTATTAAAAAATTGGTTCATTGGGGTCGAAAAGCCGACCGAATGAACCCAAACGATCATCATTAAATTATTATCTAATGATTCGTTCTCATGGATTATAAATAAAATTATTTCTAAGAAAAATTATAGTTATGTAACTTCATAAATAACATATAATTATAATTTTGTATTTTTATCCATGGTTTATATGAACTTCCATCCATTAATACAAGTGAACCGTTCAAGAAAACAATAAAAACGATCATTCTCAAATAATGAATTTTAACTCTTTAACACCTCCAAATAGAATAAATGAACATAATAAAACCATTATGAATATTATTAATGTATAAATGGTTCTAGTATTGTTAAATAATGAATCTAATGTGTTTATAAATTATATTAAAGTGAAAAATCATTCAGAAAAAAGGTAAGTGGAAATTATCCAACCCAACACTCATACATTGAGTTTTCACACTTTCAACCCATTTACAGTGTGGATATTCCATTAAAATAATTTATTAATCTCCATATTAACTATTTAGGAATATAAATGGTTTTTAATTGATATTATGAAAATCCCAATGTTCTTACAAAATAACTCTTCTAACAAATAAACACCCTCTTTTTACTTCTCAAAGATTGTTTCAACATCACTCAACATTGACTGTTCTATGTCATGAATGTTATCCCCCATGTATTATGGGATCGAAATGTTTGTGAATTTATTATTTATAATGTAAAACCCATTCCTATCCATGGGTTACTTTATAATTAATTTTTACATATGTTCTATGTGGAATGCATGGTAATGTAAATCATATGATGTGACATGTGTGCCCGGAATAATACAGTGGTCCAATGCATAGGGTAATGTGACAAATCTCATGAGTTAAAGTGAAATGATGAGTAAAAATGATTCTAGAATTGTTAAAAACAATGTCTGTAGTTGACCACTAAGACATGATGTTTCATTTTTATGCATTTCCATATTTTGAAGACATTTGTTAATGCTTCCTCTCGTTTTCATGATCATCTACATATGTTTTGATTTTTCTCGCCCATTGTTATATTGTACATATGTATCCTATTATTTGGGATTTTATCTAACCCTAATTTAATGTATATCCACCAGTTATTATGTGTAATAAATAGTTTTCATGGGACAAAAATAAGCTGGAGAAGAATGGTTTAAATAATTGATTACGTATTATGTTTTAAATGTTATGTATGGTGCTAGTTTTCCAAAGACACTAAACCATTTTATACTTGAAGTGTAATATTTTTATGTTTTTTTCACCAAAATGATGTAAAATTAATATATGAAATGCAGGGTAATTATTTCAATAATATACCATCATTTCTATTTTCAATTTTAAGATCAAACTGTAATTTTAGTTATCCGATAAGAATCATATCTAACTCAAAATCAAATATATTAAAATTTTCTTTATTATGAAAATAATTTTAATATATAGAAATATAATCCTTAAAATAAATATGGGCAATCATATATTATTTCAAAATAATACAATTTTTATCATTCAAAACATATAATACATTATCAAGATTTAAATTAATAAGAATAGATGAATTTGAAAAGATGTTCAAAAGTTATTTTTCTTATTTATACATCAATATAAAATACCAATATCATTGTCAACAATAATATCATTATGAATCCAATAATATCTATGATAATATTTAGAATAATATTCCTTCCTAATAACATATAAATTATTTAGAGGTATTTCCCCACTAAAACATAAATCCATGAAATCAATTTGAATTTTTTCTAAAATATTTTTCTAATCATTACAAAAATAACTAAAAATTATATGAAATGAGTCTTCAACAGACATGGTTTTCTTATTATAAACTATATAATATTTTATATTATTTTTATAAACTAGAATAACTCCTTCAATAAATTTTATATCAAATTTATATAAATTATTAATCTTATTGAAGAAAAAACCCCACACCAAAAAACAATAAATTAACCAACCTTCAGTTTTCTTCCATTAAAAACACATAAGGTGTTTTCTTCAAAATATTATATGTAAACAATAATTGATATGAATAAATAATAATCAATAATTTCATCCAAAAAATTATTAAGAAATATATATTTATTAGTCATTGTTTACGGAATTTCTTGAAGATTTATATTTTATATTCATCAACACCATTTAATTGATGTGTTATAATAAAAAAATTACTTACATAAATAATATATTCACAAACATATTTCATATTTAAAATTTTCAAAATCACCTCAATTATCACATAAAATAAAAAAAATTAAATATCAATTTAATTTTGGATTAATTTTAAAAAAATAAAATAATATATATAAGGTTCTAAACAAATTAGACATAAAATAAACCCATTTAAATCCTCTGAAAATAGAAACAATAAACCATCAAATTTTATACAACCGAAACATATCTATTTTAAAGGAAAATATTATTCAAGATGTAAAAATTCTAGAGTTCTAGAAGAAGAAACATGATTGATCAATTTGAAATATTCCTTGTGATTATTTATTCATAAGAAATAATCTCATGAGAAATGTTTTCTTGCTATTAGCTTGGGTGAATCTAGAACATGTCTATTATGGGATTATTTTTTAATAATTTATAAAATTTAATGAACAATGAATAATTATCATAAAATATAATCTGAGTTAATAATGTTACGACACGTATAATTTTGTTTGGATGGATCTAATAATTAAAAAGAATAAGTTGTATTATTTATATAACTAAAAAATGAAATATATCAGTTTTAAAAACTATACCTTTATTATCAAAAAAAATAGATACCACAATTGCATAATTTAGAAAGCGTAATTTTGTTATATTTTAAACCTTAATCATATAACAAATTAAAAATTAATAAAATAATAGAAATTCCTAAAAAAATGAAATATTTTACCCAGGCCTTTATACTTATATGGATTATTGAAAGAGCCTCTACAATATTTTGTATAATAATGGAAATATGACTGGGCCCTGATCTTGATATATTAACATCCAATTTTGATGTAACATATATACTAGATATTATAATTTGGTAATATAATCACTATAACGCCCCGAACCTAGAATCAAGGAGCCAGTGCATTATTTTAATACATTAGCATGATCACAAAAGATCAAGTCTCGAAAGACCGATTAGTTTAGTAGCCTTGAAAGTACTAGATACATTCATAAGGTTTATATTACTTCATATAATTGAAAACTACAAGATCATTTTTTTGATAGGAAACACTGATATCCAATATACTATCCATGTAGGTCAGTCATAATATACTTCTTCACATCCAGGGAAAAATAAAACATAGAATGGGATGAGCTAAGATTCTCGGTGAGGATAACAATATAGGGTAAGCTATCATAAATAAGAATAATCATTTAAGGAAATGAATAAAACTAAAATAAAATCATTTTCATCATAATATGGTAAATATAAATGAAAATAATTTCATTTACATAATCACATCGATATTCTACTAGTGTAATAGTCACATGAATATCAATATCCACTTTCATAATGATTGAATGCATAACGCCAGACCTTCATAACCACATATTCAAGGCCTTGTTCAAAGACTACAAATAAGATTTTGTCAATGCCTTGTGCCATGACACTAGTTTGTCTCATGAGACCTACCGATGCATCGAGGAGCTATAGCGGGCTCCACCTGTCACTTACTATGTCCAATGTATTCATCATATGAAAAGGTTTAAACATAAAATAGTTATTCGAATCAAAACTAGCATAAGAAATCTAAATACTTTTTCCATAAAAATGAATGGTATAACAATAACACATCCACATTCCAACATATCAAAAAACCTTCAGTCCAATATGGATGATTTGTATAATAATAAATCAACGTCAAACAAGTTTAAAATCCATCAAAGGATGTTGACATGTATGAAAATGATTTGTAAAACTCTTTGAGAGAAATATGCCTTTTTCATAAAAACATAAAAAAGTCACAGAATTTAGAAATGAAGACATTTAATGACATTTTTGAATCAATGTGTATCATTCCACATTGAAACTATTGAAAAGAATTAATATTTTAAAAACATTCATGTCTATATAAATAAATCCTAATCACCCATTTTTGAAAACTTGTACATTATTGAGAATGATTTACGAGAATAAATATTTAAAAAATTTAAAATAATGTTTTAGTAAAAAAGGTTCTTTAAAAGAATCCCTTTGAAAATTATATCATGAAACATGGACATCGATAATAAATATGTCCCAGAAGATACTTACATAAAAACAACCTCGCATAATAAAGAGATTGTGAAATTAAACCATACCTTGTACTTTTCCTAGGTCGAGGGTAGGTTAACCTCTCGTATAATGGTGAAATAATTGTTATTAAATTATACAATAATTATATACATTAATATGATATCATATATGATCTTCTAACATTTCTTTGTTAATAATATCTTAGTATTATTGACATTTCAGGTGTTAACGGAGTCAGTTACCTTTATATTATTTGTTTTGTGAGTCATATTTCATATGGATGGGTTGTATCTTATTAATATCTAGAATGATATTAAGTCTTTAAAAATTATTTTTATTTATCTAATTGAAATTAGTCTTGAATGGATACGATTGGGAATGAATCTCATCGCGTTTGTGGAGACGGTAATCTGTACATATGCATGAGGAACAATATCATTATTTTGATATTAAAATAATATATAATTGGATGGTATATCATATATATAGAATAATTACCATTTTATATTTATTATTTACATCAATTACACATCATTATTATATCCAACCAAATAATAATGCATTGAATAACAATTACACAACGACGTGGAGACGATAATCCATACATACGCACATATGCTGACATGTCATTCAAAGGATGGATAGAATAATGAATATGGTTGTACCATATTTAAAATAACATCAAATTATATAGAAGACACTGGATTTATTATTTTAGAATGGAAGTGACAAAGAAAGAGGAAGTGGAAGAAAAATGGAACTTGAAAGAGGTAATGAAATATTTACCTCTTCTTCGAGTTCTTCCTTTTGATTTGATGATATGTGCTACTTAGGTAGGGTTTATGACTAAAGTAAGTACTCTAGGATTAAGGGATAAAATTTCAGAGGGTATTTGGTTAGGGTTTGGCCATGCCAAATGACTTTGATGGTGTGAATTAAGGAGAAGGGGGACTACCATTTTATAAGAGGTGTGAGGGGAACCTTATGAAAAGGTAGAAGTATTAGTTTAAAATAAATTCATTTTCGGTTTATAATGGATCCAAAATAGATTATTTAAAAGATATGGTGGGTATGGGTGAAAAACCACTCCACGAATAGTTTTTAGACCGGTTTGGGTAATATATTATCTTTATCTTTTAGATTTAACTCTTAGTTAAATAGTTTGACATTTACCATATCTCTTTGTATTTTTATATTATATGGTTAATAAACATGCTATATACTTTTCATAGAACCCCAAGTGATTAATTAATGATACAAATATCATTATATAAGTCTTTTGGATGATCCATAGATTTTTAGGAATTGAATATCAATTAATAATATAATATATGTTTTAAAAACTCTATTATGTCAATTTTGACACTATTTATTATTTCTTTTCTAAATTTATAACAGTATTATTACTTCAAAAAAAACTCATCTAACCAACCGTAATATGTCATATTAAAATGGAAAATTATTGAAATTCATAAAAGTCTCAAATTACATTTATTATGGATATTTATAATATCAATTATTTTAATATTATATTAATTAGGTAATTACTGCATTATCATTGTGTAAAAAATAAGTAAAATTATTTAATGTATAAAAAATATTAATAAAATACATCTATGTACCAAATATATTTATCTTTATAATGAATATTTATATTAAAATTTATTTATGTGTAAACCTATATTAAAAATGTTTTAGTTATTAAACTTTGATTTTAACTCTTTTAACTCTTCATTGAAATAAATGATAATAAATGTCCTAATCTAATCCAAGTGTACCAAAGTGGTTCATATTTTATTCCTATGTTTGTTTTTGGTCGAATTATACTTATACAATAGAATTATGACATGATTTAAGGTAATAATAATATCATTTTTACCCTTAATTAACCTTTTTTACTTTTAACCGTGGTAAATAAAAGTAAAAAAGTTACTATTCAACAAAAATTATTTTCATTTTACTGAACCAAATTTTACTTACGGATATCAACTGTATATCTCGGATTTTCAAATTAAACTCAAAGAAGTATGAAAATTATGTTTTATGTAAATTTGAAAATGGTCCTAGGAGGTGGGTAAAAGATGGTAAAAAATTCACTAAAATATTTATATATATACAATCATTATAAACTGAATCCAATGAATTAAATTTAACTTATATAGGTATTATGTATCTATTTTGACCTAAATAAATATAAATAAAATAAATATTTATTTAAATAAAAATTCGGTTTTAAACTTTAACTTAGTGTTTTTAACTATTCATAAAAAATTTAATGTTTTTAGAAAATTACCAAAAATTCACCCTAAGCTAATTAGGATATTCTGAATTCAAAAATTAATTTTATTTTACCAATTTCAAAACATAGGAGTTAAATTAATTAATTTAAAATTAATTCACGTTTTCAAAACCAAAAGTGTATTTTTATGAAATAATAACTATCAAAAGATTGACACTTGTTTTTTCCAATTTCAAAGTGAAATTATTTACAACGTCCATCATTGGATTAAATGGTAAAAATATAACCTACTTCTACTTACAAAACATTAAAATGTATAGTTCAACAATATAAATTATTCTGATTAAAAAAAAAATTTAGTTAAAATATAGTATTTATCACTATTCACCCAAATATGAAAGTTATAATAAAAATAGAAACAATTTATTGAAACTAAATAATTATGTCCATATTCAAAAAAGAAGTTTGTTTTTTCAAACTTATTATATAAAATTTTCAAATATTGGATTTAAAAAGGGATCTCCATTAAAAGGCGGTAAAATTTCATTTTTTGAAAAATAATTCTTTTATCTGAAAAAATGAATGTGTTCATACATCGTGTCAAAAAAACTCATAATATGGATTCAAAAATTATAAGGATTATATAAAGATCAAAATTTAGTTAATAATATTCGTAACAGCTTTGGAACGACTAGTTTGGTTAGTTGTGGTGCACTTAATCTCATTGTTGCATGTAGTTCACATTATTTCATTACTTTGAAGAAATTACATACTATGAAATCATGGGGTGTTACATTGTTTCAACCTTTAATAAATTGTGTCCTCGTATTTTGAAATTGTTCTTCGAAAATAAATGTTGAAAATAGAAAATTCCTTTGTGGGAAAACCCACATCAGAAATTTTATTAATAAGATTTAGTCTTAATAAGAGGAAAAGGAGAATGAAAAAGTCACCACAAAATTATGATATCTATTAAGAGAACATTGGTGGAAATTAGATACAAATAATTGGTGGGGGAAAACATAAATATTTATAGGGAGTGATTGAGGTCATCAGTCAAAAACAATTTTATAATTGAGGGCCTCAAAGCCATCAGTATATGATGATTTATAATATTATCGGTTCACCAAAACATAAGGTATTAGGATAACAAATTTGTAGTTATAAAATACATAACCTAAAGTTTAAGAATTAATTTACTCATAGAATAAGATAAGAAAACAAATATATACTTGAAAAGTAGAGTTCCATCCTTTAACTAATTTCTACTACAAACTAATATTTCACTATAAAATATAATAGAGAATAAAAAATATATTCTATTTAACCTATTCATATAAGGTTCCAAAAAAATTGAATTTATAATTCATCTACCAAACCTTTAAAAAACCTAAATTATGTAGTCCAAGACAACACATGGGCCACTGGTAAGTGATACACCCATGTATCCCTTCGGTTGTGGGTTCAAGACTTTCATCCTTGCCGGATGCGACATGTTGCTTCCCAACCACCAGGTTGATCTTTTATAGCAAACCAAATATAATCTCAAACTAGAATTATTTAAAATAATTCTCTCCAGACTCACAGTCCAAAATTTATAAGGAAGGTAAACACAATGATGATCTGTTTTTCCACGTAATAACATGTGAACACCATCATCATGTAATCATTTAAAACACCGCAACATCCTAAATTACTATAAAACCTTATTGATTACATTCATGCTCCCTGATTTCTTATAAAATAAAGGATATACACCATTTATCCAAAAAAATTGTAAACTCCAACAAATATAGAATATACAAATCATTAATCAATTTCATGTTAGTGAATAATATCCAATATAATTTATCCTAATCAATCATTTGTTTTGAGAAAATCACTACCACTGTATCAGAACCATATTAGGGTTTATCTTTCTCTCATGCATATATTTTCTAAAAATTTAACCTTCTATTGAGTCACTTTTCATGGTTCCACACAATCTCAAGTCCTTAATGATATAAAACTATAGTTCAATCATTATATTTTCTATAATTCCTATAACATGTACAACATTAATACAACACTCCAATGACACAATACATTAATAACAACATAATAAATATAATCATTTCTCTTCATATACAGTAGTATCAGAACTATCTTATTATCCAATTGCAGCATTTGAGTTATACTATGATGATTTGGAAATTGTTTTGTGTAGTGTCTCATCTCCTTGGCGATGAAGTATTGTATATTTGAAACTTTTTTCTTACCCTTTCAATCACATGCGTGGTGTCCTTTTTCTCCACACTTATTACAAACCCCAACTCCCTTCAAGAATTTACCAATGTTATTCTTTCCATAATTATCACATATGGGAAAATCCTTCTTTTCCCTCTTCCCTCTATCCAACTTATGCTCTTTCGTCATTTTATTATCATAGTTTCCTTCAAATCCATAACACTCAAACAGTTTTTTACATATCTTAATAACACATGAAAATATTTATTAAAATGTTGAGAATACATGGGATACTATTTACATTGTAAATGTTGGCTTAATACCATGAAATATATGATACTTTTTACTCTTTGGATCATACATATTACAAGAGTTCGAATTCATTCTACTAGGTGGAATTTCTATACAATGTCATACACCAGGTCAGTTTAGGAATTGCAATTAATAATTCCAAACATGTAATATACCTAACATAAATTGTATTGTTTATGGATATAATCCATAATCATAAAAATATTTTCTTTGAAAGGTATATAATCATAAATCCTTCATAATGATTTGTAAAGAAAATGAGAATTATCCTAAGCATATCCCCCGGGAGTGTCGTAACCAATAGTATAGCATGGCCCATTGTCGTGCAGTAGTTCCTGTTCAAGTCTAGATCAATGTCTGGTTTTCAGGGTTTACCCCTATGTCCATATGTGCCAGAGCCGCCTCTACCTACTCATATTCCGACATTGTTGTGTTTCTTGGAAAACTCGCAAAATCTCTAAAATACCAAAATTTTAGGAATTTATTATATACTAATCCTCAAAGTCTATCTTACGGATATGTTCTCTAATCCGAGTTTATCTATTTATATTTTCCATGGTTTGTACTAAACAACCTTTGATTCCAACTGTAACTCCCCAACCCCAAAATCTAGGAGCTGGTGCATTATTTTAATACATTGTCATGATCACAGACGATCAAGTCTCAAAAGACCAATTAGTTTAGTATCCTTGGAAGTAATAGATACATTGATAAGTATTGCATTGCATAATAAAATCAAAAACATCAACAACATTGTTTCCATAGAAAACATTAATATCCGATATAAAATCCATGTAGGTCAGTCATAATATATTTTTTCGCATCCTGGAGGAAATAAATCATATAAAGCATTGATCTCAAATGCTCAGTACGGATAACAGCATAGCAAAAGAATTCATAAATAAGCATAAAAATTTAAGGCAATGTATAAAAATAAAACCAAAGCCTTTTCAACATAAACTTCACCATAATATGGAAAATAGAAATCAAAATAATTCCATTTAATTACTCACATTGATATTATTCAAGTAGAATAATAACATGCAATATCAATAGCCACATTCATAATGATGGAATGCATAATGCCAGACTTTCATAACCACATAGTCGAGGCCTTGTTCCAAGAATACAAATATGATTTTTTCAAAGCCTTGTACCAAGACACTTTTTGTCTCATTAGACGTACTGATGCATCGAGGAGCTATAGTGGGCTCAACCTGTCACATACTAGGTCCAATGCATTCCTCATATAAAAAGGTTAAAACAAAACATAAACATTCGTATTAAAACTATCATACGAAATTTCAATACATTATCCATAAACTATGAATGGTATAAAAATAACACATCCACAATCTTACATATCAAAAAACCTTCAATATAATATGGATGATTTGTATTATAAAAAATCAACTTCAAATAAGTATAAAATAAATCAAAGTATGATGACACAGGTGAAAAATATTTGTTAAACTATATGAGAGAAGTATCCCAATTTCATGAAAACCTTTAAAAGTCACAAAATATATAAAGGAAGACATTTAAAGTCATTTTTGAATCAAAATCTCCCATACCACTTTGAATCTTTTGAAAGGAATTAACATTTTAAAAACATTTATGTCCATATAAATAAATCCATGAAAACCAATTTTGAAAGCATGGACCTTAATTGGAATGCTTTACAAGAATAAATATTTAAAACATTTAAAATAATGTTTTATTAAAATAACTCACTTAAAATAATCCCTTTGAAAACTCTTTCATGAAACATGGACATGGATAATAAATATTTCCCAGAAGATACTTACGTAAAAACAACCTTGGATAATAATGAGATTGTGAAATTAACCCCTACCTTGAACATTTCCTTGGTACCGGGTAGGTTAAACTCCTATATAATTGTGAAATATTTATTATCAAATTATTCAAGAATCATATAAATCAATAAAGATATCATATATGATCTTATAACATTGCATTGTTAAAAATATCATAGTATTATCGTCGTTTCAGTTGTTAACAGATTCATTTTCCTTTATATTCATTGTTATGTGAGTCATATTAGTTTTGGATGGTATTTATCATATTAATATCCATAATTATATTATGTCTTTAAACATTATTTTTAATCATCTAATGAAATTTAGTCTTGAATGGATACGATGGGGAATGAATCTCATTACATTCATGGAGACGGTAAGCTGTACGTACGCAGAAGCGACAATATCATTATTTTGATAATAAAATAATATATAATTGGATGTAATATAATATATATAGAACCATTATAATGTTATATTTATTATTTACATTAATTACACATTATTATTATATTCATCCAAATAATAATGTATTGAATAACAATGACACCACGAGGTGGAGATGGTAAGCTTTACATTCCCACATATGGTGACATGTCATTCAAAGGATAGATAAAATAATGATTCTGGATATACCATATTTATAATAACATCACATTATATAGAAGATATTGGAGTAATTATTTTAGAATAAAAATGACAATGAAATAAGAAGTGGAAGAAGAATGGAACTTGAAAGATGTGATGAAATATTTACCACTTCTTCAAGTTCTTCCTTTTGATTTGAACAAAAGGGATCCTAAGGTAGGACTTATGACTAAAGGAATGACTCTAGAATGATTGTAGGATAGTTTATAGGGTATTTGGGAAGGGTTTAGTCGTGCCAAATTGATTTGAATGTGGTAATTAGAGAGAAGGGGGAGTTCCCTTTTATAAGAGGGGTTAGGGGCACCTTAGAAAAAGCTAGAAATACTATTTTATAATAAAATAATTTTCTGTTTCTAATTGCTCCAAAATGTATGATTTGACGAATAATGTGGGTATGGGTAGAAAACCACTCAACAAATAGGTTTTAGATAGGTTGGGTTCACTATTTTGACTCTATCTTTTAGATTTATCTCTTAGTTAAATAGTTTTACATTCACCACGTCTCTTTGTATTTTTATATTATATTGTTATTAAAATAACTATATAATTCCACGAGAACCCCAAGTGGTTAATTAATGATACACCTATCATTATATAATTATTTTGGCCGAACATTATATTTTTAAGAATAGAATATCAATTAAACATATTTTATTTGGTTTAAAAAATCTTTTCTGTCAATTTTGACACTATTTTGTATTCTGTTTTTGATAAATTCATTACAGTATCAGTACTTCGAAAAAAATTCATCCAACCAACCCTAATATGTCATGTTAACTAATAAAATTTATGTAATTCATTAAAAGTCTCAAATTACATTTATTTGGATATTTATAATATCAATTATTTCAATATGTAATTAATTAGGTAATTACTGCATCATCATTATTTCATAAATAAATTAAATCATTTAATGTATAAAAAAAATAAAAGACCATTATGTAGGAAATCCAGTTAGATATCCAATGAAAATTAATAGTCGAATTTATCTTCTGTGTAACCCTATATTAAATATGTTTTAGTTTTTAAACATTGATTTTAACTCTTTTAACATTTCTTTGAAATAATAAATAATAAATGTCCAAATATAATCCAAGAAGACCAAAGTGATACATATTTTATTATTAATGTTTTTTTGGTCTAATTATACTTATCCAATAGAATTAGGACAAGTTTTAGGGTAATAATAAATTCCATTTTACTATTAATTAACCTATTTACTTTTAACCGTGGTAAATAAAAGTAAAAAGTTTCTATTCACCAAAAATATTTTCATCTTGTTTTACCATATTTTACATGATCATATCAACCGTATCTCTCATATTTATGAAATTCAACACATAGAAGAGGTAAAATTATGTTTTATGTAAATTTGTTAATGTTCCATGAAGGTGGGTAAAAGACGGAAAAAAGTTCAATAAAGTTTTTATATATCTAAAATTATTTTAAAGTATCTCCAATGAATTAAATTTAACTTATATAGGAATTATGTATCTGTTTTGACCTAAAATAAATTTAAAAAAATAATTATTTAAATAGAAAATCGGTTTTATACTATAACTCAGTTTTTTCACTATTCATCAAAAATTGTATGTTTTCAGAAAAATACCAAAACTTCACCCTAAGCTAATTATTATAATCCAAATTCAAAAATTAATTCTATATTACCAATTTCAAAACTTATAAGTTTAATTAATTAATGATAAATTAATTTGCGTTGTCAAAACCAAAGGCATATTTTTAAGAAATAATTACTATCAAAATATTGACACTTGTTTATGTCCAATTTCAAAGTGAAATTACTTACAATGAAAATAATTGGATTAAATGGTAAAAATACACTCAAATTCTGCTTCCAATCGAGTAAAATTAATAATTTAACACTATAGATTAATTTGATTAAAACAGTAGTTTTCAATTAAAATATAGTATTTTTCACTATTCACCCAAATATGAAAGTTATCAGAAAAACATAAAATATTTATTGAAACTAAAATCTTATGTCCTGATTCTAAATAAGAATACTATTTAGTAAAATTGAATATATAAAAGTTTGAAATATTGGATTTAAAAAGGGTTCGCAATTAATAGGAGGTAAAATTGAATTTTTTGAAAAGAAAATATTTTATCTAAAAAAATGATATTATTCTTACATTATGTCTAAGGAACTCATAATATGGATTATAAAATTATAAGGATTATATAAGGATCAAAATATTGTTAATACAATTCATAACCTCTTTTGAACTGGTAGTTTGGTAAGTCGTGGTGCACTTGAACTCAGTGTTGCATGTTGTGGAAAGTTATTTCATTACATTGAAAATTTACGTACTATGAAATCTTGGGGTGTTACATTATACCCTCATTCAATAAATTTCTTCATCGCAATTTGAAATTTTTCTTTGAAACTAAAAGGATCTAAATAAAAAATACCATTGTGGGAAAACCCACATCGGAAATTGGGTCAATAAGATTTAGTCTTAATAACAGGAAAAGGGGAATGTAAAAGTCACCACTAAATTATGATCTTGATTAAGAAACCATTGGTGAAAATTATAGACACATAATTGGAGTAAAAACATAAATATTTATAGGGTGTGATTGAGGTTATCATTCATAAAAAAGTGTAGAATTGAGGGCCTCAACGCCTTTAATCTATGATGATTTAAATTATAATTTGTTCAAAAAAACATTATTAGGTTAACACCTTTTTAGTTTTAAGATCGGTTACCTATAGTTTAAAAATTTATTTTTTCAATGAATATTATAGTAAAAAATATATATACATGACAAGTATAGTTCCATATTTTAACTAATTTCTACTAAAAACTCATCATTCAGTCTAAAAGATAATAGAACATAAAAATATATTCTATTTATCCTATTCGTGTAGGGTTCAAAAAAATGAATTTATAATTCGTCGAACAGACCTTTAAAAAACTAAATTATTCAATCTAGGACATCACATGGGCTAGTGTTGGGTGATACACCCGTGTCGCCATTCAATTTTGGGTTCAAGTATCACGGCCTTGCCGGACGCGACAGGTTGCTGCCCAACCTTCGATTTGTCCTTTTATGGAAATACAAAAGTAATCTCAAACTAGAATTTTCAAAAATACATTTTTTCAAACTCACATTCCAATATTTATAAGAAAGGTAAACACAATAAAGATCTTTTTTGCCACATAATATCATGTGAAAACCTTCATAATGTATTCTTTTAAAACACTAAAACATCCTGAATTACCATAAAACCTTATTGATTACATTCATGATCACTTATTCCTTATAAAATACTCGATATATTAATTTTATCCAAAATGTTTTAAAATCCAACAACGATTGAATATAAAAATCATTAATCATTTTTGAGGGAGTCATGAATATCCAATATAATTTATCCAAATCAATAATGTATTATTACAAAATCAATACCGCGGTATCAGAACCATAATAGGGTTTATATTTCATTCAATCACATATTTTCAAAAAAATTAACCTTTTGTTCAGTCACTTTTCTTGGTTACACACAATCTCAAGGCCTTAATGAAATTTTACTATATTACAACCCTTATATACTCTATAATTATTATAACATGTAAATAATTAATATGATACTCCAATGACACAATACATTAATAACAACATAAGAAATATATTCATCCCTCTTCATCTTCGGTAGTATCATAACATTATTATTATCCAATAGCATCATTTGGGGTATACTAAGATATTTTTTACATTGATTCACGTCGTGTCCCAAATCTTTGCTAATGAAACATTGTACATTTGAAACTTTCTTAATAACCTTGACATCACATACCAGGTGTCCTTTTTCTCTACACTTAAAACAAACTCTCATTCCCTTCAAGCATTTACCAAGGTCATTCTTTCCAAACCATTCAAATATAAAAAAATCCTTCTTTTCCCTTTTCCCTTTATCCATCATCCAATCTTCCATCCTTTTCTTCTCTTACTTCCCATAAAAGACATATGACTCAGATAATTCTTTACATAACTTATTAACACATGATACTATTTCTACATATGTTGAGAATACATGGGAGACTATTTACCTTCTAAATTTTGGCTTAATATCATGACAGACATGTTCTGTCTTACCTTTTAGATCATACATATTTCTGGAGTTCACATTCCTTCTACTTGGTGCCATTTCTATACAATTTCATACACTAGGTCAGTTTATGAATTGAAATGAATAATTCCTAACCTGTAAAATACCTAATGTAAATTGAACAATTTATGGACATAATCCTTAATCATAAAAATATTTTCCTTGAGGAGTTATATACTCATAAATCCTTCATAATGATTTCTAAATAAAATGATAATTATCCTAATAATATCCCCCAGGAGTGTCGTAACCAAGATTGCATCAAGGCCCATTGTCGTGCAGCAGTTCCCGTTCGAGTCTAGCTCAAAACTCTATTTCCGGGTTTTACCCCTGTGTACATCTGTGCCAGAGCCGCCTCTACCTGCTCGTATCTAGACAGGGATGTGTATCTTGGAAAAAACAAAAATATCTACAATAACAAAATTATAAGTAGTTCTTCTATAAAAATCCTCAGATTCTATCTCATCTCTATATGCACTAATCAGAGTTCATCTAAATCTAGTTTCCAAGGATTGTAATAAACGTCCTCTGATATTAACTGTAATGACCCAAAACCAGAATCCAGGAGCCTATGCATTATTTTAATACATTGGAATGATCACAAAAGATCATGTCTCGAAAGATCGATTAATTTAGTAGCCTTTGAACTACTAGATACATTAATAAAGGTTACATTACATCATAAAATTGAAAACTACAACAACATTGTCTCTATAAACAACACTGATATCCCATAGTATATCCTCGTAGGTTAGTCATAATATACATTTTTTCATACTAGGAATAATAAAACGTTGAAAGGGGTGAGATTATATGCTCAATAAAGATAAAAATATTGCAGAATCTTTTATAAATAAGAAAAAACATTTAAAACAATGTATAAAACTAAAAAAAATCATTTTAAACATAAATTTCATAATAATATGGAAAATTCAAATCAAATAATTTCATTTAATTACTCAAATTGATATTCTACATGTTGAATAATCACATGAAATATCAATAGCCACTTTCATAATGATGGAATGAACAATGCCATACTTTCATAACCATATAATCAAGGCCATGTGCCAAGACTACAAAAAAGATTTTGTCAAGGCCTTGTTCCAAGACACTAGTTTGTATCATGAGACCTACCGATGCATCGAGGAGCTATAGCGAGCTCCACCCATCACTTATCATGTCCAATGCATTCCACATATGAAAAGGTTTAAACATAACATAAACATTTGTATTAAAACTAGTATACGAAATGTCAATACGTTATCCATAAACCATGAATGGTATAAAAATAACACATCCATAGTAAAAAATATAAGAAAACCATCAATACAATATGGATTATTTGTATCATAATCAATCAACTTCAAAGAAGTTTAAAATACATCAAAGGATGATGACATAGATTAAAATTATTCGTAAAACTCTTTGAGAAAAATATCAATTTTTTATGAAAACTGTTAAAAGTCACAAAATTTAGAATGGAAGAAATTTAAAGACATTTTTTAATCAAAGTGTCTCATACCACTTTGAAAAATTTGAGTGTAATTTACATTTTAAAAACATTCATGCCCATATAAATAAATCCAAAAAACCCATTTTTAAAACATGAACATTAAAGAGAATGATTTAGTAAAATAAATATTCAAAACATTTAAAATAATGTTTTACTAAATAAAGACCCTTAAAAATCCCTTTAAAAACTCTTTCATGAATTTCGTAAGTGGATAATAAATATGTTCTAGAAGATACTTACGTAAAAACATCCTCGGCTATTAAAGAGATTTTGAAATTAACTCTTACCTTGTACTTTTCCTTGGTAGAGGGTAGGTTAACCTCATGTATAATGGTGTAATAATTTTTAATAAATTATATAAGAATCATATAAACAAATATAATATCATATATGATCTTTTAACATTTATTTGTTAATAATATCTTAGTATTATCGTTGTTTCAGGGGTTAATGGATTCGTCTTCTTTTATATTCTTTGTTATGTGGGTCACATTTGATATGGATGGGATGTATATTATTAATATCTAGACTGAAATTAAGTCTTTAAAAATTATTTTTAATCATATAACGAAATTTTTCTTGAATGGATACGATGGGGAATGAATCTCATCGCATTCTTGGAGAGGGTAATCTGTATGTACGCATGAGCGACAATATCATTACTTTGATTTTAAAATAATATATAATTGGATTTTATATCATATATATAGAATCATTATCATGTTATATTTATTATTTAAATAAATTACACATCATTATTACAGTCATCCGAATAATATTGTTTCGAATAACAATTACACCACGACGTGGAGACGACAAGCCGTACGTACGGACGTATGTTGACATGTCATTCAAAGGATGGATAGAATAATGAATATGGTTTTACCATATTTAAAATAACATCAAAGTATATATAATATACTATGGTTTTTATTTTACATTGCAAATGACAAAGAAAGAAGAAGTGGAAGAAGAAAGGAAGTTGAAAGAGGTGATGAAATATTTACCTCTTCTTCGGGTTATTCCTTTTGATTTGATGAAAAGGGCTCCATAGGTTGGATTTATGACTAAATTAAGGCCTCTAGGATGAAGGGAGGATATATGAGAGGGTATTTGGGTAGGGGTTGTCCGAGCCAAGTGGCTTTGAAGGTGTGAATTCGAGAGAAGGGGGAGTTCCCTTTTATAAGAGGGGTGAGGGACACCTTAGGAAAAGATAGAAATATTATTTTTTAATATAATAATTTTCTGTTTCTAATGTCTCAAAAATAGATCATTTAAATAATATGGTGGGGATGGGTCAAAAATAACTCAACCAATAGGTTTTAGATAGGTTTCGGTCAATATATTAACATTATCTTTTATATTTAACTCTTAGTTAAACAGTTTGTCAGTTACCATGTCTCTTTGTATTTTTATATTATATTATTAATAAACATAATATATACTTACAAGAGAACCCCAACTCGTTCATTAATGATACATATATCATTATAAAAGTCTCATGGATGAACATTATATTTTTAGGAATAGAATATCAATTAATTATATAATAATTGTTTTAAAAACACTTTTATGTAAATTTTGACTCTATTTGGAATGTTGTTTTTTTAAAATTTATAACAATATTATTAAATCAAAAAAAATTCATCTATCCGACCCTAATATATCATATTAACCTATAAAATTATTTGAAATCAAAAAAATTCTCAAATTACATTAATTTGGATATTTATAATATCAATTATTTTAATATTTTTTTAATTAGGTAATTACAATATCATCATTGTTTCATAAACAAACTAAATTATTTAATGCATAAAAATATAATTAAAACCCAATTATGTAGGAAATATATTTATATTTCTAATGAATATTTTTAGTTGAATTTATATTATGTGTAGACCTATATTAAAAATGTTTTTGTTATTAAACATGGATTTTAACTCTTCTAACTCTTCTTTGAATTGAATAATAATAAATGTCCTAATCTAATCCAAGTGGACGGAAGTGAATAATATTTTATTCCTATGGTTTTTTTGGTCGAATTATTCTTATCCAATTGAATTATAACATGTGTTAGGTTAATAATAATTTCATTTTTAACCTTTATTACCCTATTTACTTTTAACCGTGGTAAATAAAAGTAAAAAGTTACTATTCACCAAAATTATTTTCTTCATATTGAACAACATTTTACTTATTGATATCATCTGTGTCTCTCGGATTTTTGAAATTCAATTCATTGAAGCGGTAAAATTGAGTTTTATGAAAATTTACAAATGCTCCTAGGAGGTGGGTAAAAGACGATAAAAAGTTCAATAACATTTTCATATACCTAAAATTATTATAAACTGACAACAATGAATTAAATTTAACATATATAGGTATTATGTATCTATATTTACCTTAAATAAATTTAAATATAATAAATAATTATTTAAATAATAATTTAGTTTTAAACTTTAACTGAGTGTTTTTCACTATTCATCAAAAATTGAATGTTTTCAGACAAATACCAAAATATTACCCTCAGTTAATTTTGATATTCAGAATTACAAAATGAATTCTATATTACCAATTACAAAACATAATAGTTGGATTAATTAATTTAAAATTAATTCCTCTTGTCAAAACCAAAAGGCGTATCTTTAAAAAATAATAATTATCAAAATATTGTCACTTGTTTACGTCCAATTTTAAAGTGAAATTACTTACACTGACCATAATTGGATTAAATGATATGAATATAATCTAATTCTACTTCCAAACAGTTAAAATTTATAATTCAATACTATAAATTGTTTTTATTAAAAAATATATTTTCAGTTAAAATATAGTATTTTTTATATTCCCCCACAAATGAATGTTATCAGAAAAACACCGAAAATTTATTGAAACTAAATTATTATGTTTAGTTTCTAAATAAGAAGTTTATTTTTTGAAATTGAATATAAAAAACACTCCAATACTGGATTTAAAAAGGGTTCTCTATTAAAAGGAGGTAAAATTTCATTTTTTGAAAAATAATTCTCTTATCTAAAAAATGAATTTCATCTTACATTAGGTCTAATAAACACATAATATGGATTCTAAAATTATAAGGATTGTATATAGATCAAAATTCAGTTAATAATCTTCATAACATCTTTTTAACAACAAGTTTGGTAAGTCGTGGTGCGCTTAAAATCAGAGTTGTGTGTAGTGCAAGTTATTTAATTACTTTGAAGAAATTACAAACTATGAAATGTTGGGGAGTTACAATCACCCATAAATTACATACATTGATATTAATTTATAATTTATCATTATTAATTAAAACATATAAGAAACCCCAAATAGTACCGTATAAGAATTTTGACCTCAGAAATAAGGAAACCTAAACAAGTGGATTATAAAACATCTATATTGTCTCTAATTTGATTCATTATAAATAGACTTATGTTTAAAATATCATCCTTAATACTGTTCTTGATGTCCCGGGGAACGAAACATATGAAATAGATGAGCTAAAATGCTTAGTAAAGGAAATCAATGGAATAACAATCATATAATATTCATAAGAACCTATAATTTTAAAATCTAATCATATATATAAAAGATCCCAATATTATGTAATGGGATAAATTAGAAAAGTTAAATGTAATCCCGATATTAATAACATAAGACATGAAATTTTGTGTCCCACACACATAATAATAGTAATTCATTTCATATTAGTCATGGCTATTTACTGAGACCATCAGAGTGCACCAAGTGAAAAACTGAACCAAGTCCACTCCTCATTCCATCCCTACACAAATAAACCAGATTTACATACCATTCTAATAATTTAAATATCATGAGACATAAATATTTACCCATTGGAATTTACGGAGATATAGGCCACTCCCATTTTATAATGAAAACATTCTAGGATGTGCAACAAAATCCCAAAAACATTCTATATAACATAAGCCATGAAATAAAATGATATTCTAAAACAACATTCCATCTTAATTGACATAAAACAAATGGATTTACTAATTAACATTCCAAAATAAAAAAATTAAAATAATATTAATAATAGGAATATAAAAATAACAATATTTATAGACTTTTATCTTAGATGAAAATTAATTTTGAGAAAACACATGAAAATAATTCTTTAAAAAAAACATCATTTCTTCATAAAAATGCTTCCTTCCTCAAAGTGCCTCACAATTTTAGAAGAAATAATTTTATGCAAAAAATAACTTTTAAGATTATTTTAAATTCATTTCAAAAATAACACATTATAAAATCATATATATTAATTCTTTCCATACACGTTAAAAAAACATTCTTCTTATACTTTTGTCAGAAAAGTCAAATAGTACCTCATAATAAAAATGAAAAAATATTACTTTCATACCATTTTATGATAATTTACCAATGGATAAAATCAAATATTAAAAACTATATAGTGATATAAAGATTATATTGAAATACATATTTCTGAAACATGGATGTGGATTGTAAATAATCCCCGGTAAATACTTATGAATAAACAATCTTAGATACAAATGAGGTTTCAAAATTTATCCTTTATCTTAGGTCTGATATCCATAGTATGAATCTGAAAATCATATATTATGATTTATATAATGTTACTGATTTATTCCTGAAACATAATAATTTTTATTTTATCATTTATTATAATACTTTCATCCATTGTTTAGAAATATTTCATTATTACTCGTTATTCGGGTATTAACTGGTTTATGTACTTATGCATGTTTTTTCGGACTTGTTCTTACTAGTATTTTTAGTTTATAGTTAAATTATTTATAAAATGGTATTTTTATAATATATATAATATTAATTCATTCAATTAATTTATATAATAAATTTTTAATTAATTGTATGTACAATGAATCATATCACACTATGGAGAGGGTAAGCTATATGTATGCATGAGCGACAATATTATTCCCATAATTGTTGAATGCATTTGATGTGGATGGTGTATAATATCTCTGAATTGGTATCATGTTATAATAATCATATATAGTCATTATTTACACTATTATACCCATCCATGTAAGGTGGGGGGGGGGAAATAGATTACACAATGGTACAGAGACGATAAGTTATTCGTACGCACATTTCGTGATTTAATTTTTCATATGATGAATAGAAGGTGAAATTGGGTTGTATCATATTTATCATATAAAATAATTATGATAGTTTTAATGATTTTATTACTTTATACTAAAATAAATGAAGTCGACGTAGAAGAAGGAAGAAATTTGAATGAATCGGTATTAGAGATTCTCTCTTCCTCGAGGTGGCTCCTTTAAATATCCTATTAGGGTACTGAAATTGTTATTTTAAGAAGACAAAATCCTCTATAATGATAATATGTAAGATGAGAATGATATTTGGCAGGGGTTTTCTGAGCTTTAATGCTCAAAATTATGTGTTGAGGTGAGGGAGGAGGTACCATTAAATAATTGAGGTGAGGGACACATTTGGAAACATAAAAAATATTAATTTAAAATAAAATAATCCTCACATAAATTCCTTCTAAATAAACTAATTTAAAAAATAAGATGATATAGGGTTGTATCATCATCAAACCTTAAATATTATAAATGTGTTTAGGTCAATTTAAGCATTATCATTAAAATTATGACTTAATTATTCTATTTAATTTTAATTGTGGTAATAACATTCAAAATATTTAATGGTTAGAAATATTTACTTATATGGTGTTATTTGACTATAAATGTATATTTTATGAAATTTTTGACTTTATAACTATACATTTGTAATTTCTAAATTATTTTATCATTTTTAAATAATTTATTAAAATGTTATTATTTTAAAATTTCAATAGTGTCAATTTTTACAGTATTCATTAATTTGAATGTAAATAAAATTTAAAACTAAAAGATAAAATCCATCCAAAATAAATAATAAACTCATAAAATTTCATAGTAACCTATAAATTTCGTGGATCACATTAATTAGTTCATATGATATTTCTTTCAATATTTTAAATCAATTTATTTTATATTCTAATTAATAAAATAATATCTACATCACTATTATGTCATCTTTAATTGTAATTTCTTAATCATTAAAAACTATTAATAAATTTATATGATGTTTGTAATTATTGTATATTTCCAAATAATAGTTATAGTAGATATGATCTCCTAGATTCCCATATATTAAAATTAATATACTTTTATAAAATGAGATTGTGACCATTTGTCACATTCATTAGTTTTTATTACATTCTTGACATATTTCTAGGTAAGTGTACATAAAGTTATTAAATGTTTAACAATAGATGATAAGTGTCTAATTATTTCATCCATTTGGATTTTTACAGCTGTTAAGGAAATTTTATACAATTGTTTTTACCCTTAATTACCAGATTTATCTTTAACCACTGTAATAAAAATAATAAACAAAGATTCCAATCATAATTCCCGAAAATAAAACTATACTATTAACATAATATGAACCTGATGATTCCAAATATGGAATCCATTTTTCATAATTCAAAACACAGATGTTCCAGTAATACATTTAAAATAAATCCAGTTGTTGAAATGAGAAAACATGTTTTAGAAGATAAAACATTACAAATTATTAAAATGAAAAATTAATGATAATTAAATAAATAATATTGAATGATAAAAATATATTCCATTTATACATTAATAACATTAGATTATATAATTTGATGATATAAATTATCTCAATGGAAAAAAATTGTTTTTAATTAAAATTAACCATATTTTTACTATTCATCAAAACATGAACGTTATCATAAAATTGTCATAAAATTTCCAAAGTATATTCTTATATCCCTCATTAAAATAATTTTTTTATATTTTTATATAAAAAATATTAATTTTTCAAAATATTAATTTAAAATGGGTCTTCCATTCAAAGGTGTAAAATTAACCTTTTTAAAATATAGGTTTTTATACATCAAATAGGGATATATTCCTAACCAATGACTAAAATATACATTAGATGCATATGAAAAAATACTTTATTAGGTATATAACACATATATAACGCATTAATTTCATTACCAAAAGTAATTCACAAAAAATTAATATTTATAACTAATTGATAGCCAATAAATTCCTAATGCATTTTCATAAGTTAGTTGTAATTATTCCCACTAACATAATGACTCGGATATAACTATAACTTTTTAATTAGGGCATCATAGGGTTCTTTTATACTCATGATTGCGTGCAATGAAAGGAAATGTAGAAAAAAATTTATTTTAATAAAATATTTCACAAAAACCATACGTGTGTCTCATTCTACACAACTAACTAAATTTTACACTCTAAATTCGTCACATAGAAACAAAAAGATGAGGATAACACTCCCTCATCACATTTTATATTTCCCATGATGCTTCTTCAAATTGGTGATTCCCCCAATAAACATTAAAAAATTGAGTTGTCGTGACATGACCCAATGGGGCTCGAGTCGTGACTCCCCACGACCGCCTCCAATGGGCCAGGAGTTGATGACTAGCACCAAGTAGGCTATCACACACATGGGATGCATTAGAGTAAGGTACCATTAGACACACCCACACCCACATATAACTCTATTAAATAGTGGATAGATATATAAAACTAGAAATAAAATTCATGCATACATCTATCTCAAACCAGAGTGCAACAGAAGTACGAAAGTGAAAAAACAAGACCCAACAAAAGAAAATTGCAAAAGCATCCAACTGCTCAGAAGGAGGGGATCACTATCAAAAGAACCCGCTGGTA
The DNA here is from genome assembly GCA_963277665.1 of Viscum album. Taxonomy (NCBI): domain Eukaryota; kingdom Viridiplantae; phylum Streptophyta; class Magnoliopsida; order Santalales; family Viscaceae; genus Viscum; species Viscum album. Next base: position 1,390,867,153 of record OY728150.1, on the reverse strand, counting down.
AGATCCTCATCACAGCTCTGTTAAACACCATGGAATGTATTTCTCACAAAGCTCTGCCAGCTCTAGGTCCTCCTAGGACTCCGTCGAATGGCATGTGGTCTACACAAAACAAAAACTTGTGCGGGCAAAGCCCATGCAGGGGTGAGTATAAAAATACTCAGTAGGCGACCCAAAAACCCAAAACTAAAGAGAACAACTGAAAGGCAACAGTCATCTCATCTCAACCAGAGGGAACCCAGACGAGAGAGAAACACCATCTCGAGACCATCCTCAGTTAACACAATTAGTCAGCTCAATTCAGGTGTATGTCCATACATACACGTTGAACATCCTATCAGGTATATGCACATACATATATCTTGAACATTCACTCAAGTATTTACCCATACATATACCAGGATCATCTGCATAGATATATGTCCACACATATACCATGAACATCAAGATATACTAGATAAACACACCAAGCCCCAAGAGGTACTGACCACATCACAAGAAACGGTTCATATCCAGGAGAACACACTCCACGAGCACATTCATCCAGATGAATGTCGTCCGAGAGATACACTCCATTGGGTCCCACACCGAAATCCTAGATGCTCACCCGATAGATCAGGCTCATCGTATATCATCACTGATAAAGTCATGCTGAAACAGAAAAAACACCAAACTCCTCGGATAGGGCATCACTCCATGGATCAGCTGGGGGATACCAAAACCCGATATGGCGCTCGTCATAAACAAAATCACTCAGATAGAGGATCGTCAGCTATGTAAATGTGATCACGACGATACTAGAAGACTATCTAGTATAACTCGTGATGTAGGGGATCAAACCGACGATGCACCAACCCTACCAAAACCACACACTAAGTAGGGGATCATATAATCAACAACACCGCAACTCTACTATAATCCTCATGCTGAGTAGGGGATCGTATACCTGATGATGCCACAACCCTACTGAGCACGGACCACTATGTAGAGGATCATATTCTCGAAGATGCAACAAACCCTATGGGGTAAACCGGCTAGAAAGGGGATCTCCACCCGTGGATAAACAGTCACAACGATACTAAGAACCCGATCAATGGAATCGATGCTAGAAGATCCTAATCCAAGCCCATTGGAGGGATGCCACAACTCTAACAGATTAAACATCCCTTTGAGAGTATCACAACCCTATTCTAAGGTTGTGATGCCATGTGAAACCTTGTAGGAATGAACCAAGGGAGTACCCTCAACCACTGCTAGTCCAAATGTCACTAACCCGAGCGACGCGCTACAACACCACACCGCGCACGATAAGGCTGATATTGAGGCCACCATCACGATCCATGGGAAAAAACATTTAGGATATGCTGTTTACTCACCGTAAATGGAAAACCGGTGAAAAAGGCACTACACACCATAGCTAACTACTGTGACACCAACACTATGATCCCGGAACTCATTAAAGGGTTCATACTGATGTGATCCCTGAAGAAAAACACACATATTCAACTACTCAATCACCACAAACGGACACCCGGTGAAAAAGGTACTATTCACCAAAGCCAGCCCAGGTGGGGCCCAAACCACGCTCCAGTAACTCTTCATGCAGATCACACCATTGTGATCCCCTCGAAAAAACACACGAGATCAACTACTCGTTCATCCAAAGTGGACACCCGGTGGAAAACCCTTGTTTCTCCGCAAATGCCCGAAGCCATCCTCGTGGGGACCACATCTTGATATTCGTCCCACTACCCAGAAACTATCCTAAAATGTATTCCTTACTTTCAGGATCACAACGTCACTGACGACACGTCAGTCGGACGCTAAGTGTAAATGTTAGGACGGTTCGATGTTGGATAATAATACAATATTATTATTATTTCAACATTTCTTATCCATGTGCCATGAAACTGACTCAGAAAATTACAAAGTGAGTTTAAAAGGTTGGTCTTAATGCATGGAATGTGTTTCTACAAATGGATCCCAAATCGGAGTTACGGTTTGCGAGTTACGAGGGTTTAAAGAAATCCTGGAAAAATTTGGCCAGACCATCGCAGGGTCACAGGAAACCACTGTATGCCTGACCAGACTGTCGCCGCCTACCGGAATCTGCCGCACCACCACTGGAAACCGTATTTTACATAGAAAAAATTCCGAGAGCCACTGAGAGAACTCGGATGCTCCAACATCAGATCTGAAAAATGTTTCGGAAACCTCGGGTCCCGAACTATAGAACCATTATGAAAATTTGAAAAAACAACACAAAAACTGGATCTAGGATTTTAAAACTCAAACTGCCTACCTTTTGGGGGATCATCGACACTTTTCACAGTCCACTGTTGCTGTTAAATGATTCAGGAGCATTCTCTGTCAAGATCTGAGACCGACGGTGCTTTATTTTGACATTTTGGCCTATGATTCATCAGTGGAGGAGGAAGGTGAAGGGTAGGTGTTCTCCTCCTCGTGGGTTCACCAAAGAGAGAGGGGTGGGGGATTGATTAGGTTTAATTAAACCACCATTTAACACCCCTGACCAAAACGCCAGACATAGAGAAGATTAGGTCCCCATTAGGATAACCACGACATTATAAACGCAATGATGAACTCATAATTGCAATCTATGTCTCTGTTCTGGAGTAATTCGAGATGACGCTCTTAAAGAAACAAGTCCATTTATTTACAAAAATTCCCCCAGTGGCTTTTTCCACAGCAAGCCCTCACTCGAAAATTTTACACCCCACCTAGGGTAAATGATACGCTTCGGATACAACTGTGCCCTCTGATTTCTAATATCACATACCATTTAGGATAAAACACAACCTCAAAATGTGAATAATATAAAAATAATTAATATCTTTATAAAATTAATTCCAGGAAAACCAGTCCCCAGAATCACACACTGTCATCACGCCTAGCTCTGGATTTATTCGTATGAATTTTCCAATGTCTAACAGGTCCAAAAACATGAGTTGCTACATCCTCCCCACCTTAATACTTTTTTCCCATAAAAGCCATAAGTATGGGGGAAATCAACTGAACTCTCGACTGGGTCTCCCACACTAGAGATTTTGCAAAAACACAACCATTGTCGGATGCACAAGTTAGAGAGAATCATCCACCAAACCTCAACACTCTCCGCTTTGGGAAACACTGACTCACCCACACAGTTTTGATCGCATCTAAAAAAACGTCGTTGTGGGGGAAGGATCCATTTTCCTCACGCATTCAAAGCATGCCACACAACACACACACAAGGTCCTACCAACACCCTGAACAAAACTTGAGCAACCAATGGAAAGGGAAGAGTACCACTAAACAGTGTATATCAAAACTACTGCAGAAAGTATAATAGGCACAAGGTGTACCTCTATCCATCCGTGGATCCTCTTGGTCAACAACCTCTAAGGCTTGTTGTAGTCCTCAACCTAGGTCACCAACTCCCCGAGCCTGAAATGGAGCACCTAGTGGAGGTGGTAGTGGTGGCATCTTATACCACCTACAACCTCTCGCTGCTTCACCCGCTATGTCTCCTCGTCCGCCGCATTGTGGACTACCATACTCGAGATGCTACCTCAGCCAAGGTGGTGTCTCAAGAGATTCCCTCTCAACAGGATGACAGGTCGGAAAATATTTAGCAATATGTCCCTAACCATCGCAAGCATAACAACGCCTCTCCTGCGACTAAACAAAATTGGAATGTGGGTCATGAGTTTCAGAGCCTCTATCCTGGTGCCACAACCTGGAATGTCGGCCACATCCAGACCGTTGTGCCTACCATCGGCTACCAGCTATCGATGTCTCAGATACCACATGCCCAGCACTGATGGGATGAATCTGCTCTTCCAAAAATCTCCCGACCACCAAGTCCCACTCCAGTACTCCAACATTGTTGGACAGACACAAGGAAACCAAAACATCATGGACGTCTTTGCATAAGCCCTACTCGAAGGTCTGAGCCCTAAATAACTGGTCTCAAACCATATCCTGGGAGTAGAACGACAGGTTCGTAAACCTCACTGAGTACTCCGACACAATCATGCCCTCCTGTAATTGATGCATAAGAACATGAATCCACACTTACCTCAGCATCACTAGATATAACTCTTCTCTGATGAGCCTCTAAAACTCTACCCATGTGAGCTTATACTCATCTTGGGATAGTGTAACTAAACTCCACCATCACCCGGCCGAACCATGCAATAGGCTCCCCACTTGGACCACCATTTGATCTGGAGGAGTCCTCAAAAGGCGGAAAACTCAGGTGACTGCTTTGAGCCAGTCATCAACTTCCTGGGGGTTTGAATCACCCCGGAACCACAGAGGTCGTTACCTCTAGAACTCGTACAACGTTCTCACCCTGCACGCATCCTCATCCTGCACTATCGGCATAACCTCCTGCTCGACAGGTGGTGGCTCAACTTGCGGACCACCTGGAGGTCCAGCCCTAGAACCTACGCCCTGGTCCACTGCCTTTATACATGGCGTATCATCACCACAATCCTGAAATAGAACTCTCACTGGTTGTCATCAGGGAGGAATTCTCAAATACAATCAAGATGTACCACAGTCAAAGAGTATATATGGGGAGCTGAATCAAGATGAACAAGGGTAACCCAAAACCCAGTCCTAGATGATGCATGTACCATTATGTCGTTATGACTACTGTCTTAATGTCTTGAGTTGAAAGGCAGGTTATACTAGTCCTGGTGAAAGGATACGTCGGCCTCCGCACCATCACTGGAGTCACTGGCCTGAAAGCTGAATTTCAAACATCCTAACATAGTCACTATGCAACCATACCAAACTCATAGCTAGAACACCTACACTCAATGATTACAATGGTGGAACATCATTTGATATAACTCTGTTGTGAGCCGACCTAACGGGGCTCGAGCTGTGACTCCCCAGGTCCGCCTCTAATAGGCCAGGGGTTTTTGACTAGCACTGAGTAGGATATCACACAAATGGGAGGCATTAGCTTAAGGTAACTTTACACACGCACCCACATACCCTACAAGAAACAGTGTAGAGATATATATAACTGGAAATAAAATTCATGCATACATCTCTCCCAAACCTGAGTGTAACAAAAGTACAAAAGGGAAAAAATTGGGACCACTAATAGAAAACTGTAAAATCATCCAACCTGCTCAGAAGGAGGGGATTTATGTCAAAAGAACCCCCTGATATGATCCTCAGTACAACTCTAGTAAACACCCTAGTCTGTCTTTCTCACAAAGCTATGCCTGCTCTGGGTCCTCCTGGGACTCCGTCGAAAGGCATGTGGTGTGAACAAGACATAAACCTGTGCTGGAAAATCCCGTGCAGGGGTGAGTATAAAAATACTCAATAAGCGCCCCAAAAACCCAATACAAAAGAGATCAACTGGAAGGCAACAATCAGCTCGTACCAACTTGAGGGAACCTAGACGAGAGAGAAACTCCATCTCATGACCATCCTCGACTAACACAACTAGTCAGCTCAATACAGGTGTATGCCCATACATTACACCATGAACATTCGTTCATGTATATGACCATACATATATCATTAAAACTCTCTCAAGTGTACACCAATACATATAGAAGGAGCATCCACACAGTTATATTCCCACAATTATACCATGAATATCTAGATATACTTGATACAGACATCAAGACACAAAAGGTACCAACCTCATCACCAGAAACAGTTCACAACCAAAAGATCACACTCCACGAGCACTGTCATCCAGATGAAACTCTTCCAAGAGATACACTCAATCAGGTCCATCACAAATATACCAGATGATCAACCGAGAGATCAGGCTCGTTGGATATCATCATTGAAAAATTCGCGCTGATACAGCAAAAACACCAAACTTCTCTAATAGGGGATCGCTCTTAGGGTCTGCTAGAGGATACCAGAACCCACACCAGTATACGAAGATCCCATAGATAGGGGATCACTCCCATTGTTTTCTAGGGGATACCAAAACCCATCCTAGCATCCGTAGATCTCACAGATGTGGTATCACTCCCAGGATCTGCTGGGGGATACCACACCCCAATTTGGCGCTCGACAGAAACACGTAACTCAGATAGAGGATCGTCGCCTGTGTAAAGGTGGTCATGACGATATCGAAACCCTATCTGTTATAAATCACGATGTAGGGGATCGTACCAATGATTCACGAACCCTACTGATACCACGTGCTGAGTAGGGGGTCGTATAACCAATGATACTACAACCCTACTATAATCCTCATGCTGAGTAGGGGATCTTATACCCGATGATGCCACAACCCTAATGGGAATGGCCCACTGCTTAGGGGATCATATTCCTGATGATTCCACAAGCCCTACATGACTAACCTGCTAGATAGGGGATAACCGCATGTGGATAAGCATTCACAATGATACCAACAACCCAATCTAGGGAAACGATATTAGAGGATCCCGTTCTGGGCCCACCAGACGGATCCCAAAAATCAAACAGATTAAGCTTCCCATCAAGTGAAATAAAACCTATATTAAGGTTGTGATGCCATGCAAAACCTCATAGGTATGAACCATTGGAGTACCCTCAACCACTGATGGGCCAAACATCGCTAACTCAAGCGACCTTCCACAATGCCACACCGCGCACCTCCAAGACAGATATCGAGGCCACTATAGAGATCAACAAGGAAAAACACGTAGGATAGACTCTTTACTCACATGAAATAGACAACCGGTGAAAAAGAAATTATTCGCAATAGCTAGTCTGTGTGGCTCCCACACTACAATCCCAAAACACATCAAGAGTATCATACCACTGCGATCCCCTCGGATAAACACACGGGATCGACTACTCGATCGTCCCAAATGAACACCTGGTGAAAAAGGCACTGTTCAATGAAGCCAGCCTGGGTGGGGCCCACACAACACTCCTGAAACATGTCAAGAAGATCAAACCATTGAGATCCACTAGGAAAAACACACGAGATAGTCTACTAATTCGTCCAAAATGGACATCCAATGGAAAAAACACCTTTGTCCGTAAACATGCAAAAACATCCTAATGGGGCCCACATCCTGATCTCTATCCCATCACCCAGAAACTACCCTGAAAATTTTGCTTTACTATCAGGATCACAATGTCATTGACGACATTTCAATTGGATTCTCAGTGTAAAAGTTACGGTAGGTCAAAGTTGGATAATAATAAAATATTATTATTATTTCAAGGTTTCATAGCGCTGGGCCACGAAAATGACTCATAAAATTTGGAAAGTGAGTTAAAATCGCCTATCTTGATGCAAGGAAAATGTTTTCACAGATAGCACTCAAATCGAGGTTATGGTTTGAGAGTTATGGTGGTTAAACCCCCCCCCCCCCCCCCCCGAGGAAAAATTTGGCCGGACCACCGCAGGGTCGCTGAAAATCACTGTCGGCCTGACCGGACCACTGTCGCCTACCGAAATATATCGTGCCACCATTGCGCCGCTGCCGCCCTGGTCGGAATTTGCCATGGATGCCGTCAAAAATTGGTTTTTCTGCCTTTAAACATCTGTGAGCCACCAGGAGCACCCAGGAGCTTCAAAATCAGATCCGAAAAATGTTTCGGAAAACTCGGGACCCAAACATTAGAACCCTAACAAAAATTTGAAGAAAATCAACAAAAAATGGTATCTATGATTTTAAAAATCAAACCTTCTACATTTTTCAGGATCGTAAATTCTTGGCATGCTTCACTGCTACTACTGCATAATCCAAGAGTGTCCGCTGTCAAGATCTGACACTGACGATGATTCGTTTCGACGATTTGGCATCCAATTCATCAGTGGAGGAGTAAGGAAAGGAGAGGAGCACTCCACCTCATTGGTTCATCAAAGAGAGTGGGGTGGAGATTGATTAGGATTAATTAATTAATTAAGCCACCATTTAACACCCTCGACCAAAACCTTCGGCGTAGAGATGATTAGGTCACCCCTAGGGTAAACACGACATTCTAACCACAATGGCAGAATCTGAATTGTGATCTAAGACTCTGATCAGGATTTATTTGAGCTGATTCTCATAAAAAAACGTGCCCACTTATTTAGGAAATTCCCCTGGTGACTTTTTCTACAACAGTCCCCGCGCCCACAATAGTTTACACACCGCCTAGGGTAAACGACACACTCCAGATACAAACGTGCCCTCAGATTTCTGATCTGAGATACCATTTTGGAGAAAACACAACCTCACCATATTCATAGTATAAAAATGCTAATTATTTTTATAAATTTAATTCCAGGAACACTAGGAATATGAATAGTACAACATCATCACGCCTAACTATGGAATTATTTGTTGGAATTTTCCAATGCCTGACAAGGTGAAAAACACGAGTCGCTACATGAGTGGTCTTGTTTTGTTGAAATTTTTTGCTACGCTCCATAATCTCTATCAGTTGTTCTCTAAAAGAAATATCTTTCTCTAGTAGTAGAACATATGAGCTTAGTACATGTAAAGGATCTCGTATGTACTTTCTTAGGAGAGATACATGTAAGAAATCATGAACTTGAGAGAGAGATTTGGTGGAAATACCAATCATTATTCTACCTTCCCAACATGATCTAGAATTTAAAAATGAAGGATATTCCAATGGATCAAGTTAACCTTATTTCAATTTCTCATTACTCTCTCCCAGGGTGATATTGGTAAGAAAATTGTATCAACCACGTCAAACTATAAGTCTTATATTTGGTTTTCAACTTATCATTTTTTACTCTATGCTTCTCTTATGTGTTGTTGAATAGTACTGAACCTTTCTACCATTTCATCAACTACATCAGGTCCTAATAGATTTCCTTCTCAATCATCATTCTGAAAAGATGTAGTCCTGCAATTCATTCTATATAGGGATTCATAGGGATCCATCTGAATACTTTATTGGAATCTATTATTGTAATAAAATTCCACCGATGGTAGGTGTTTATCCGAGACACCTATTAAATCCATAGAGGAATATATTAACATGTCTTCGATTGTTTTAATTGGCCTCTCTAATCGACTATATGTATTAGGACGATAAGTTGTGCTGAAACATAACTCTATATCCAGATAAAGTAGAAAACGTTACTAGAACATTGAGGTTAACCTCAGATCCCGATCATATATAATGGAAATTTGTACTCTATTCTATATTACCACTTATTTTATATATATCCAGACAAGATGATAAAGAGATAAATCCTATCTAATAGCAATGATGTGTGATTACATCATTAGGTGATCAAATATAACCTAGATTTCATTATTTCCTTTGGATATTTTAGGGATGTCCAATGACAAATTCTATAGTGATGTTTACCCATTTCCAATCAAATATGGGTAATGGTTTTAACATCATCTATTGCTTCAATATCTTAGCCTTAACTTTCTGACTAACCATGCATCGAGAGACATATTTGATGATATATCTTTTCTTTCCATCCCACTAGATATACTCTTTAATGTCTCTATACATCTTTGTGCTTCCATGATACATAAGGAATGATGAACTATTAGCCAAATACAATTGAACCTTCTTTAATTATAGTGTGGGAGGAATACAAAATATGTACCTAAACCCTATTATTTCATTATAATCAATGTTGAATTTAGGAACATTCTTTACCTTCATTTGTTACTCTACATCTTCATTATGTTCCACTTTAATCTTCCCTTATATATATGTTTGAATATTAATTTGAGAATGATAATATTACTACCTTAGATTAAAATTTCAATATCCATCCATTGAAAATCTATACATATTGGATCATTTGTTATCAACATCATGGATAAGCTATCACGACCAAGTTGACTTAATGCATCTGCCACCTCGTTCTCTTCCCCCATGTGGTATTTTATTGAGTAGTAGTAATCTTTAATCAACTCAAACCATCTTATTTGGAGAAATTTTTTCTCCTTCTATGTTAAAATATACATTAAACTTTTATTATAAGTATAAATATTACACCTTTCACTATAAAGATAATAACTCCATGTCATAAATGCAATGATTAATGTAGCTATCTCAGAATCATTAATTTGGTAACATTGCTCATAGATTTTCAGCTACTATTAGGCATATTTTATCACCATATCATTTTTCAAGAGAATACATTGCAACCCCTTCTTGGATTCATCACTATAGATAACAAAAAATTCAGCAATACAAGGTAGTGTGAGCATAGGTACACTCCCTAACCTCGTTTTTAACTCTTTAAAATTCTTATCATATTCCTCCATAAAAAAATAAATCGTTTCTGATACAACTTGGGTAGTGGATTAGGAAATCATGAACAATATTTCAAAAAATGATGATAATATGCATCCAAAACAATAATCTTTAGAAGTATATTATTGTTTTCAGCCAAAAAATCATTCAATAACCTCTATTTTTTCTATATCCACAAATATCCCATATATTGAGATTATGTGACCAAAAAATGAATCTTTCAATGCCAAAATTCACCAAGCGTAAATATGGAATAAAGCTTCTCCTTTCATGAGGTCAGTAGAACAATTCTGAAGTGATATTCATGTTATTCTATTCTCTTTGAATAGAAATGATTATCAGTTATAAAGACTAATGAAAACATATCAAGATATTCTCTACAATGTATATTCCTTATATCCATGAAGATTTTGGGGGGCATTAGTTAGACCAAAAGGAATCACTATAAATACATTGTGTCCATACCATGTATGGAATGTTGTCTTTGTTATATCCTCCTTAAGGACACTTAATTGATGACATCCTGAACAAAGATCAATCTTGGAAAAGTATTGATCTATGTGTTGTAGGTCAAATAAGTTATCAATGTGGGGAAAATGATATTTTTTCTTGATTGTGGTCTTGTTATGATCTAGATAAATAGTGGAGAGTCTCGTTGACCCTTATTTATTCTTAACCAATATAACTGGATCTCTCCAAGGTGACTCACTTGGGCATATGAATCCCTTATCATAATTATATTGTAGTTTCTTCTTCATTTCCAGCAACTCTTTTGGGTCTATTCAATAAGGTGTCTATGAAAGTGGAATATCTCCTGGTATAATTTCTATAGAAAACTCAACTTCCCGATTTAGTGGAAGACCTGAAAATTCCCCTAGAAGGAAATCATTGAACTCATGTACAATGGGTTTATTCTTAATCATGAGTTTCTCTAAAACAATGTGATAAAAATAACCTTCTTTTATTGGAATCAAGACCCATAAAATTGAATAAACTTCTAACGTAACGGTATATTTATCTTGGAATAAATAGATAATCATAGATTGATCTCGAAAATGAAATGTGGCTTCCCTTCAATGGAAATTAAAATGATAAACATATAGAGAAATCTAATTTATGCTAAGAATCACATCTAATTCCACATTACGAAGGATCACAAGATTTACATGTAGCACTTCACACGAACTTCAACCAGAGATGAATTATAAACTTTTGATGTGACTATTGTGCCGTTAGAAGTTGTAACAACAAACTCAACAACTAATTGTTGTAGTAATACAATGATACCCTTAGAAACCATTTTAGAAATAATTAAGTGGGTCTATCCAAATTCAAATAATACAATGTCTACATTATAGTGGATGGTATGTGCACATTTCAAAACTTCATTATCATGCTCCATGTTGCTGATAGTGATGACATGTGAAAATCCTTTTCCTTTTTACTTGTGAGTTTGTTTATGATGATCATTATAAATAACCCTATCATTAAGGATTTGATTGGAATAATCCACCATTTCCTTTCACCTATAACATTTATGTGTAGGAGGTGCATTATGTGTATCATTTTATTTGTTTTCATAATTAGTCATATTTTTCCCATAACTTCATCATTCAATTTCCCAAAAACCATTTTTTACAGACTTAAAACATTTAATAGTCCCTTTAAGAAAATTTCATCCATTTTTCTTTTCACTTTTTGAGTATAAGGGATAACTCCTCTTCTTTTTAGTGTGGTCTTTAAATTTTCCTTTGATTTCAATTTTTCTCTTTTTATCAATCCCATATGACCGATGGGTTACTCTGATGTCTATCTCAACCTTGAGGGAATATAGAACAATTTCTTCATTTTTATTAACATCCTTTTTGGATAATTCCCCTCTGATACATGGTTTAAATCCATTAAATAATTGATCAATTTTACTATCATGTTGGATAATAATTCCAAAATATTACCTTTAAAATATTACAAAATTTTCCTTATAAGTATCAATGGATTCATCATCCTTTTTTCATAAGTTCATGGAACTCATTCTCCATCCTTGGTTGATGAATACAGGGAAAATAATTAATGAAAAATAATTTATATAAAATTTCCAATTCCATAGACTCAATTTTATATCTTTTTCTGTTATTCTTGATTAGATTCCAACATTGATCAGCTTGTACATCCAAACAATACACTGCTAATTTGACTTTATCATGTTCAGAAAATTGTAGAATTGAAAATATATTTTCAGTGGTATAGATCCATTTTTCATCCACTAATGGATCACAAGTCCCACTAAATGTAGGTAGATCATGCCTCATGAAGGATTCAACATAATATTTCTCTCTCTTTTTCTTGTTTAGAGGTTTGGAATTATCTATAGGTTGAGAATGTTGTGTGGGAAACGAAACTATATCTTTCATTCCAAATCCCATAACCATTGGTTTCTCAGGGAAACAATTTTTGCATTTCTCATCACATTAAACAATAATGTGGTTCCTTAGGGTTCCATCCATTGACTAAAACCCAATTGCATAGTGTGATCAACACTAATCATATTATGAAAACCACACAATCAAGAATAAATTTTCAATTTTGGATAATTGAGGTTTTATATTTGGTTATTCATGGTCATTTCTAAAACACTAGGAATGTATCTTATACTTAGACATATCCTTAGGGTTCTTATTAAGTATTTCTCATCCTAGTTTCCAATAGTTAACTATTCATTTCCACTAATACAATCTATAATGGCTCATACATTTCATACATTGATATTACTATATAATTGAAGTATATTCACTACAACATATAAAAAATGTGATAGGACCATAGAGGTATATTGTCTTTAGAAACTGTAAAATATAAACAACTGGTTCATAAAACATCTACATTGTCTCTTGTTTATAACTCCCTAACTAGACTCCATTTGCAATATCATTCATAATACTATTCTTCATAACCTGATAAAAAGAAACATTTGAATGGGGTGAGATCAAATTCTCATTAATGGTAAACAAAGGAAATAAAAATCATATCCTACTCAAAAGAACATATCATTTGAAAATCTTATCCTACATATAAATGATCATAATATCATGTCTAGGGATAAATCAGAAATGTGAAATGCAATACAAATATTCATAACATAAGAAATGAAATTTTGTGGCATACAAACATAAGCATTGAAAATCATTTCATATTAGTAAAGGATCATTTCCGAGGACTATGATAGCTGTCAATGTATTTTACTAAACTGAGTTCACTCCTCGTTCCAGCCTAGTACTACTGAACCTCATTTACTATCAATTCAAGTCTTGTTTATATCCTAAGTTATAAATATTTATCCAATAAATTGGAGGGAGTTATAGGTCCCTCCAATCAATGATGAAACCATTCTTAAGTGTTCCAAAAAAACATAAAAACATTCACCATAACATTTCCCATGAAATAAAATGTAACACCCCAATCTTCCACAGTATGTTTCCCTTTGAATAATGTAGTAGATTAAGTTGTATGGAACTTGGAGTTTTAACGCAGCATGACCAATCAAACTAGCCTATTTGAATAGTTATACCCACTTTTTAAATTTTTAAAAATTGTATTTTTCAAAATGGACTTCTTTTTTAAATTTGGAATATCAAAAGTAGCTTAGGCGGATTTTTTGGTATTTTTCTAATAACATTTTATTGTTGACGAATAGTGAACTACATTGCGTTATTGTTTAAAACTGACTTTTATTTTAGTAATTAGTTATTTTAATTTATTTTATTCTTGGTCAAAATAGATACATATTACCTATTTATGATCAATGTAATTCATTAGGAGTCATTTTATAATAAGTTTCGATATATAAATTTTATTCAACATTTTATCGTCTTTTACCCACCTTCTATAAGTATTTAAAAACTTGCATAAAACCTAATGTTAACGCTTCTGTGAGATAAATTTAGAAGTTATGAGAGACACAGATTAAATCAGTACATAAAATTTGGTTCAATAATATGATAATAATTTTGGTCGAAAAGTAACTTTTGACTTTTATTTACCACTGTTAAAAGTAAATAGGGTAATTAACGTTAAAAATGATACTATAATTACGCTAACACATGTCCAAATTCTATTCTATAAGTGTTATTCAGCCAAAATTTACCATATGAATAAAATATGACCTTCTTTGGTACACATGGTATTTTATGGTTACACAGAATATAAATTTGACATTTTGGCTATAAATATTAATTATATGGTTACACAGAATATAAATTTGACTATAAATATTAATTATAAATCTCTAAATATTTAATACATAATGGTATTTTATTAATAATTTTTAGATGTTAAATAATTTAATTTATTTATAACACATTGATGATGCAGTAATTATCATAATAATGAAATATTAAAATAGTTGATATTATAAATATCCAAATAAATGTAAATTGAGAATTTTGATGAATTGAAAAAAATTATAAAATAATTTTACATGTCAGGGTTGATTAAAAAAATTATCGAATTGATAATGTTTTTTCAGCTTTAAAAAAATCAAATACTAAATAGTGTCAAAATTGACATAATTGTGTTTTTAAAAAAAATACTACATTATTAATTGATATATTATTTATTAAAATATATGGTTTAGAAAAATGACCTAGATAAGGATTTATATATTAATACGGAACCGCTTGGGGTTTTCTTTCCTTGTTATAGTATTTTTAATAACCATATAAAATAAAAAAACAAAGAGACATGGTAAATGTCAAACTATTTAACTAAGAGTTAAATATAAATGATAAGCATCATATAGTGACCAAATGCTATCTAAAACCTATTGGTGGAGATTTTTTCAAACCATAACCACCTCATCCCATAAATAAATTGTTTTGGAGCCATTAGAAAACAAAAATTATTTTATTATAAAATTATATTTCCAGCATTTCCTTAGGTGAATCTAAACTCTATTATAAAAGTGTACTTCACCTTATATTAATTTCACACCTCCAATGAAATTTGTCTTGGAAAAACCCTAACCAAATATCCTTTTATCTATACTCCCTTAAACCTAAAGGCCTTACTTTTATTATAAAGCCATCTTATGGATCCCATTTGTCAAATCTAAAGAAAACACTTGAATAAGAGGTAGTAATTTCACCACCCTCTTTCAAGTTCATTTCTTCTTCCACTTCCACTTTATATTTTGTTTCCATACAAAAATAATTACTCTAATACCTTCTACATAATATGATGTTATTATAAATATTGTACAACTATGTTCATTATTCTATCCATCCTATAAATGAAAAAGCTAACATAAGTGGGTGCATATGGTTTACAGTCTCCATATCGTTGTGTTGTTTTTCAATCAAAAACTAAATTATTTGTATGGGTATAATAATGAGTATAACTATTGTAAATAATTACTATAAAATGTAAATTATTCTGTATTTATTATATAACATCCAATTACTTATGATTTCACTATCAATATAATGATATTGTCGCTCATGCGTACATACATATTACCATCTCCACGAACGTGATGAGATTCATTCTGTAACGTAATCATTCAAGAATAATTTTCATTTTATGATTAAAAATGATTTTTAAAAACATAATGTAATTCTGCATATGAATCAAAGATATCCTATCCATAAAAAACATGTCTTATGTAACCAAGCTTATAAAGGATAAAAAATCAGTTAACACCCGAAACAATGACACGATGGAGATATTATTAACAAATAAATATTATTGGATAATATATGATATCATATTTATGTATATAGCTCTTTTATAATTTAATAAAAATGTTGTAACTATTATATAGGTGGTTTTTATATAACATACAATTACTTATGATATCACCGTCAATATAATGGTATTGTCTCTCATTCGTACATACATATTACCGTCTCCACAAATGTGATGAGATTCATTCTGTATCATAATCATTCAAGAATTATTTTTATTTTATGATAAAAAATGATTTTTATGAACATAATGTAATTCTTTATATGAATCAAATACATCCTATCCATAAAAAACATGTCTTATGTTACCAAGATTATAAAGGATAAAAAATCAGTTAACACCCAAAACAATGACACTATGGAGATATTATTAACAAATAAATATTATTGGATAACATATGATATCATATTTATGTATACAGTTCTTTTATAATATAATAACTATGTTTTAACTATTATATAGGTGGTTTTCATACCATATAATAAGGAAATGTACAAGGTATGGTTTAATTCTTCAATCTCTTTACTTATCTAAGGATTTTAATATAGAAGTTTCTACTGGGACCTCCTTATCATCCTCATCCATGTTTTCTTAGAAATTAAATTCAAAACATTTTTACTATTTAATATAATATGTTTTAAAGTCATTTATATCAATATTTTACCATATATTATTTGAGAGGAGTCTTTCTGTTGTTTTCCAAACAAAGTACTTTATGACCTTCTCAGCAAAATTAAGGTAAGAACATATTTTTTTAACATATAGGATGGGTGGGGCTATTTTCTACCATTATAACATTGTTGACGCATCCCAAACAACATTATAAAAATATTTTCAAAATAAATGCTTTCTATTAAAATTATATGACTTTTTAAATGATTTCAAAATAAAAAATAGATATTTCTCTACACAAAGTTTGGATTTCATCTATATCAGTATCCTTTGAGGGGTTTTAATATTATTTGAAGTTGATTTATTATGTTGAAAACCTTCTATATTTTATTGAAGGTTTTGTGATATGTTTCATAGTGGATGAGTTATTTTTAAACCATTAATGGTTTATGGATAAAGTGTTAAAAAATTTATGCAAGTTATAATACGAATGATTATGTTTTGTTTAAACCTTTTCATAAGAGGAATTCAATGGACATAGTAAGTGATGGGTGGAGCCTGCTATAGATCCTCAATGCAATTGTAGGTCTCATGAGACAAACTAGTATCTTGGAACATAACATTTTCAAAAACATATTATTAGTCTTGGCACAAGGAGTTGACTATGTGATTATTTTGTCTGGCATTATACATTCCAACATTATAAAATTGGATATTGATATTACATTTTATTGTTATACTAGTATTATTTCCATTTGAATAATTAAATATAATTATTTAATTTATTTTTTCCATATTATGATGATGTTTATGTTTAAATTTCTTGTGTTTTAGTCATATACATTTTTTTAAAAGTTTATTCTTATTCTAGAAATATTCCCCTATATTGTTATCCGTACTAAGAATTTGAGCTCACCCCTTTTTATGTTTTATTCTTCCAAGGATGCAAAGAAGTATTTTATGATTGACGTGCAGGGATAATCTAAGGGATGAATGTGGTTAATGGGGATAATGATATTGTTGTTTTTCATATTATAATGTAATGTAAAACATAATAATGTATCTAGTACCTCCAACGATACTAAACTGATTGGTCTTTCTAGATTTTCATCCCATGTGGTCATGAAAATGTTATTTAATAAAACATCGACTCTGGGTAACTGGGGTCGGGGTGTAATAGTTGGTATCAGAGGATGTTTAGTAAAAATCTTGTAAACTAGATATAGATAAACACTAATTAGATTACATTACTCTAAGATAGTCTTTGAGGATTGGTATATAAAAACATCCTAGAATTTTGGTAATGTAGATATTTTGCGTATTTTCCAGGAAATACATCCATTTTTGGATACGAGATGGTAGAGACAGCTCTGGAACAGATGTACCTATGAATGGAAACTAGGACAGGGAGTTTTGGGCTTGACCCGAGGTATCCGTGTACACAACAATGGACCTTGTAGCACTCTTGGTTATTAAACATCTTGGGGATATGTTTAGGATAATTCAAAATTTCTTTACGAACCATTATAAAGTATTTATGAGTATATACCTACAATTGTTTTGCATGATTTTGGATTATTTCCACAAATTGTTCAATTTATGTTATGTGTTTTATAGGATTGGAATTATGTATTGTGATTCATAGACTAATCATGTGTATGCCATTGTTTAGAAATGCCACCTAGTGGAAGAAATGAAAAATTTATCAACACAAAAAATCCATGTAGGTATTTCACACCTACTCAAGACAAATACAATGGAGATGGTGATGCAACTAGTGCTGATCATCTTATCACCATACCGAGAAATCTCACTCCGGTTATAAATAATAAACAGGCCTGTATAGAGCACAATAATCCACAACACATAGTATCAATGTTAGACCTCTTCTTGAGGAAAAAGACACCAATATTGAAAAGGATTAAAAATCCATTAGTGTCTAAGAAAAGGATTATTTTCTTAGAGGAAATATTTCATGCATTGGGGATTAGCGAATGGGAAAATGTTTTCATGGAAATTTATTGCCTCATGCGAGATGTAGATCAATGGTGGTCATTAATCAAAAACAAAAGGATTATAAAGAAGTATTTAACAGGGAATAGAGGGATTTTAATGATATGATCTTAGAAAAATACATTCTTCATGACCATCGTGCAGATATTGAAATACATTTTCTAAGTCTGAGGAAAAAGGGGGATGTGAATGTCAAAATGTATGAGGCAAATTTTACAAGGTTTTCAAGGCATGTAGTAGGTTAAATATATAACCCAGGGAGAAAGATTGATTGATTATTTGAATGGTTAAAACCATTTATCTTATGATAATTAGTCTCACAATTCTTCCAATCGTACGAATATATTGTCTCATGCGCTATCATGATAGAAAATTAATTCTCTATGTCTTATAACTTCAGTGAAAAGCAAGAGAAGAAGAGATCTGCTGATCACTCTGGAAATGGAAATAAGGTTAATAAGGGAAAATATTAATATCCATCTAGTGGTATATGTGGGATGAAGCGCCATGGAACTTGCCTGAATGGAGTGGGTGTCTGTTATAAGTGGGGTAAAAGGCCATCAAGTTTGTGATTACAAGTGAATGAATGAGGTTTTCAATGTTGAATGATACAATTGTAGAGAAAAGGGACAATATGCAAATGATTTTCATTAGCACTAAAGGGACATACCTCATAAATGGCCAATGGAGCAAGGCCAAGATTATGAGATAACTACTACTGAGGTTGAAGCTCTGAAAGATGTGGTGGTAGGTAATTTAATGGTTTCCTTATGTTTAGCCAATTCTTTATTTGATTCTAGATTATCTCATTGTTTCATATCTTTCTAGCTTGCTATGAAATTTAGATATTTTCAATTTGACTTAATTAGGGAGTTTTCAGTCAAAAATCCTAAGGGAATTAACATTGCTACCATGTTTTGTGAATTATTTCCCATTAGAGGATATAAATGTACTTTATCTACTGATCTCATCGTCATACCCATGATTGAATTTGATATAATATTTTGAATTGATTGGATTTTTGGACATGATGAGAAAATTTATTTTAAGAAGAATGAGTATACAATTTTAGATAATGATATTATGTAGCTTCTCTTTAAAGCTAATGTGTCACCACCTAATTCTTATCTAGATCCACCCCCAGTAGCTCTACTAAATTAAATTATTGGGGAGGAAGAGAATTAAATAATTATGGGTGAGGAAAATAATGTTCGAATAGAGGACATACTTATTGTGCAAGAATATGTTGACGTGTTTCGAGAGGATTTACCTAGATATCCCCCATAATGAGAAATTAAGTCTTCCATTTATTTAATTCCAGGTTCAAGGTGCATATCAAAGTCCCATTATATAATGGCCACTGTAGACTTAGTGGATCTAAAGAAACAACTTGAATAATTGAGTAATTAGAGATTTATTCACCCTTGTGTTTCAAAAAGGGGAGCCCCTATACTTCTTGTTATGAAGAAAGACAGATCTATGAGGTTGTGCATTGACTATATAGAGATCAATGCTATAATAATGAATAACAAGTATACCATACATCTCATTGATTATTTATTCGACCAACTTCGTGGAGCTCAATACTTTTCAAGATTGACCTTCGATCTGGATATCAAAAATTGTGAGGAAAGAAGGAATACATTCCGAAAAAAGTATTTCAAATGACGTACTAGCATTACGAGTTTTTATTAATGCCTTTTGGATTTACTAATTCACCCTCCGCCTTCATGGAAATAATGAATATAGTTTTTAAGGAATATCATGATGAATTTTTATTTGTTTTTATTTATGATATCAGGTATACTCATAAATCATAAAAGATCATGAAAATCATAATCACACTATTTTGAAAACCCTCAGAATATATGAATTACATGGGATGTTTAGCAAGTAAGAATTCTGGCATCTATAGATTTATTTTCATGGAAATATTTCCTCTAAGGATGATATCTCTGTTGATCATTCAAAGACCATGGGAATCCAATAATGGCCAACACCGTCGAGAATAATAGGATTATGTAGTTTTATTGGTTTACTAGGTAATTATCAATGTTTCATCCATAATTATTCCTAGTTGGATAACCAATTATACATGCTCCCACGTAAAGGGGTTAAAATGTTTTGGACAAAATATTGTGAATATTTTTTTAAGAACTAAAGAGAAGATTAGTCAACACTTCTCTATTGACTCAACCATCAGGGAACGATGTGTTTGTTATTTATAGTGATGCTTCAAAGAAAGGAATTATGTGTGTCCTTATGCAGAATGATAAAGTTATTCCTTATGCATCATTACAGCTAAAAATTCATGAGCAAACTCACGATCTTGTGTTAGCACCTGTAATATTTGCATTGAAGTTATGGAGACACAATCTCTATGGAGAAAAATGTGGGATTTATACAGATCATAAGAGTTTGAAGTATATTTTATCTCGTAAATAACTCAACATTAGGCAAATTATATGTCTTGAAATACTCAAGGATTATGATTTCACAATACACTACCACCTAGGGAAGTAAAATAACGTGGAATATGATTTGAGTAGAAACGAGCATGTAGTTTTGAACAAGATGAGAGTCGAAAGGGATACTATTTTCATTGATTGGGTAAAGATAGATATGGTAGTAACCATAGAAGGTGAAATATCAATACTTTTTAAAATGGTTTCCAAACCATCATTAATATAAAGGAAATTTTTCTCTCAAACTAATGATGAGGAGTTTAAAATTATGATTAAAGCAGTAAATGATGGGATATTGAGTGACTTTGTATATGAAGATGGAATTTTGATATTTGGGGAAAGACGTTGTGTTCCCGATATACCTCATCTAAAAAGGGAATTGTTGGATGATTCTCAAAGCTCCAATTTCTCATAAACCCTAGGAGCACCAAGATGTATATAGATTTGAAGGAACATTTTTAGATGGACAACCTGATGAGGGAGAATGCTGATTTTGATTCATGATGTTTGGTTTGTCAGTAGATGAATTATGAAAGACAACCACCTAGGGGAGTCATGCAACCTCTTCCCATACCTGAGTTTATATTGTATTATATTATGATGGACATTATCATGGGGCTACCAATGAATATTAGAAGGAATGTTGAAACATGGGTCATTACAAATCATCATACCAAGTCAAAACATTTTAATTCTATAAGAGAATATTTTCCACTTGAACGTCTAGAAAAATTGTATATTAATGATTTTCTAAGACTCCATGGGGTACCCCTATCGATTGTTTCTTATCGTGATCCCCGTTTTACATCAAGATTTTGGAAAAGTCTTCTGATGGCCTTGGATACTGAACTTCATTTGAGTTTTTCCTACCACCCTCAAACCGAAAGTCAATCATAATAAAATATTCAAACCTTAGAATACATGTTCAGATCCTTCTCACATGACTTTCAATGTATGTAGGATTAATATTTACCTCGGGTAGAATTTTCCTATAATAATAGCTCCATTCCAGTATTCAGATGGCACCATAAGAAGCGTTTTATGGAAATAGATGTCGTGCACCAACTTGTTGGGATGATGTTTGCGAAACAAAACTCCTAGGACAAGATCATGCTAAGGTGACAATAAAAAAGGTGAAGATTATCCAAAACCACATCAAACCAGCTCATAGTAGGCAAAAAAGCTATACCTATAATTGGAAGAAGGACGTAGAGTTTCAAGTAAGAGATCATGATTTGTTGATGGTATGTATATGGAAGGGTGTTATTCGATTCAGTAAGAAGGGTAAATTGAGTCCCAAGTACATGGGACCTTTCAAAAATCTTGAATGAATTGATGTTTTGTATTATCTTTTGGAAATGCCTCTAAGTCTCTCCAACGATGACGATGTGTTCCACACATCACTGTTGAGAAAATATATGCCTGACCCAACGCATGTACTCACCTATGAGAAAATTGAACTGGAACCTGATCTGTCTTATTGTGAAGATAATTTCACGATTCTTGATACTAGAGAACATGTGCTGAGAAACCGGATGACTAATTTGGTAAAAGATTTATGGAGAAACAATAAGATGGAAAAGCCAACCTGGGAACCTGAGGAATATATTATGAAGAACTACCCAAATATTTTAATGCAGCAATATTATATAAATTTCTAAGATGAAGTTATTAAATGAGGGGAGAATGTAACACCCAAAGATTTTAGGGTACATTTTCATTTTAATAATTATATAGCTTATGTTGTATGAAACTTTGAGTTTTAACACACCACAACCAATCAAACTAGCCGTTATGAACAATAATACACACCTCTTGAAATTTTATAAAATTTATTTTTCAAAATGGACTTCATTTTAGAATTTGGATTATCGAAATTATCTTAAGTGAATTTTTGGTATTTTTATGAAATCATTCAATTTTTGATAAATAGTGAAAAACACTACGTTAGTGTTTAAACCCAAGTTTGTATATATGTAATTATTTATATTATTTTAATTTATTTTGGGTCAAAATATATATTTAATACCTATATATGTTCAATTTAATTCATTGGAGTCATTTTATAAATGTATGGATATATTAAATTTTATTGAAATTTTAACCGTCTTTTACCCACATTTTAGGAGCATTAAAACATTTTGATAAAATATAATTTTACAGATTCATTAAGTTGAATTTAAAAAATTTTAGATACACGGTTGAATCAACAAATAAAAAGTTTTTAAATAAGATGAAAATAATTTTGGGTGAATAGTAGATTTTGACTTTTATTCACAATGTTTAAAACTAAATATGGTAATTAAGGGTAAAAAGGATATTATAATTACCCTAACACATGTCCGAATTCTATTAGTTAAGTGTAATTCTAATGAAAACAACCTTTTGAATAAAATATGATCCTCTTTGGACCACAAGGATTATATTATGACATTTATTAATATTTTATTTAAAGAAGAGTTAAAAGAGTTAAAATCATCGTTTAATAAACAAACCATTTTTAATATAGCGTTACACCCAATATAAATTCGACTATAAATATTAATTAGAAATTAAGAAAAATCCCACATAATGGTATTTTATTTATAATTGTTTGACATTAAATAATTTAATTTAATTATGACACAATGATGATGTTGTAATAATCATAATAATGAAATATTAAAATAATTGATATTATAAATATAAAAAAAATGTAAATAGAGACATATGATTAATTAGTATAATTTTATAGGTTAAAATAAAAGTTTAGGGTTGATTAAAAAAATTATTTTAAGTGATAATGTTTTTATGTCTTTCAAAAAAATCCAATACTAAATATTATCAAAATTGACATATTTGAGTTTTTAAAATAAATATTATTATATTAATAGATATAATATTCCTAAAAATCTCTTGTTCTGGAAAATGACATAGATAAGGTTATATATATTAATAAAAAAACCACTTTGGGTTCTTTTGGCTTGTTATAGTAGGTTTAATAACTATATAATATGAAAATAAAAAAAGACATGGTAAATGTCATTTAATTTAACTAAGAGTTAATTCTAAATCATTAGATTAATATTGTGACCTAAAGCAATCTAAAACATATTGGTTGAGAATTTTTTGACCCATCCCCACTATAAACTCTAAATAAATCATTTTGGAGCCATTAGAAACCAAAAATGGTTTTATTATAAAATAATATTTCATGCTTTTCCAAAAGTGACCCTCACCTCTCTTATAAAAGGGAACTTCCGCTTCTCTTAATTTCACACCTCAAAAGAATTTTGGCTTGGCCAAAACCTACCCAAATATCCTCTAAACTATCCTCCCTTCATCATAGAGGCCTTACTCTGATCACAAATCCAACATAAGTAGCCCTTTTGATCAACTCAAAAGGAAACACCCGATGAAGTGGTAATAATTTCACAACCCTCTTTCAAGTTCATTTCTACTTCCACTTATCTTTTTGTTATTTCCATAACAAAATAATAAATATATAACCTTATACAAACTATGATGTTATTATAAATATTTTACAACCACATTAGTTATTCTATCAATCCTATAAATGATAGAGTCACCATACATGTGTATGTAAATCTTACCATCTCCAAGTTGTTCTGTAGTTTATTATTAAAACAGATTATTATTTGGATGTGTATAATAATGTGTGTAACTATTTTAAATAATAAATAAAAATGTTAATTATTATATATATATGATATAACATCCAATTAAATATGATTTCACCATAAATATAATGATATTGTCACTCTTGCGTATGTAAGAATTACCGTATCCACGGACGCGATAAGATTCATTCTCCATCGTAATCATTCAAGAGTAATTTTCATTTTATGATTAAAAATAATTTTTATGAAGATAATATCATTTTTCTATGAATAAAATACATACTATCCATAACAAAATGGCTTACATAGCCATTCTTATAAATACAAATGAATTAGTTAACACCTGAAATGATGATACTACTAAAATATTATTAACAATGAAATATTATAGGATCATATATGATATCATATTTATTTATATAGTTCATGATTAATTAAATAACATTTTTTTAACTATAATAAAGGAGGATGTCATACTATAATCTAAGGAGAAGTATAGGGTAAGGTTTAATTCTACAATCTCATTACTTATTCGAGGTTGTAAATATGTAAGTATCTACTAGGACCTCTTTATCATCAACATCAGTGTTTTTTTTAAAATGTAGTTAAACAAATACTATTTACTAGACTTTCGGTCAAATTAATTTATACCATTATTTGACCACTTTTGTTTTGAAAGGAATATTTCCATCGTTTTTCAAACAATATACTTTATTACCATCTAGATAAAAAAAGAGAAAAAATGTATTTTTTTAACATATATAGTGGGTGCGTCTATTTTCGTCCCTTATAACATCATCAAATCTCCCATACAAACTTAAAAGTATATTTTCAAAATAAATGTTTTCTTTTATAATTATATTACATTTTAATGATTTCAAAATAGAAAGTGATATTTCTCTCCAATTTGTTTTTTGATTTCATCTATGTCAACATCCTTTGATTGATTTTAAGCTTGTTTGAAGTTGATTTATAATCATTCAAATCTTCCATATTGTATTGATGGTTTTGTGATAAGTTTGACTATGGATGTGTTATTTTTAGAATATTCATGGTTTATGGATAATGAATTGACATTTCATATGATAGTTTTAATATGAATGTTTATGTTATGTTTAAACCTTTTCATATGAGGAATGCATTGGACATAGTAGGTGATGATTCGAGCCTGCTATAGCTTCTTGATGAATCAGTAGGTCTCATGAGACAAACTAGTGTCTTGGAACAATTCCTTGACAAATTCTTATTTGTAGTCTTGGAACAAGGCCTTAAATTTGTGGTTATTAAGTCTGGAATTATGCATTCTAACATTACGAAATAGAATTTTGATATTACATGTGATTATTAGACTAGTACAATATCAATTTGAATATGTAAATGAAATTATTTTATTTATATTTTCCATATTATGATGAAGTTTATGTTTAAAATGATTTTTTGTTAGACTTATATGTTTCCTTAGATGATGATTATTATTCTTGAATGTTTCCACTATAGAGTTATCCTTACTGAGCATCTGAGATCACTCTATTCTATGTCTTATTTTTCCATGATTGTGAAAAATTATATCCTGACATACCAATAGGGATAGTCTATGGGTGGAATGTGGTCAATATAGACAATGTTGTTGTTGTTTTTCATTTTATAATATAATATATAATTTTAAATGTATCTAGTACATGAAAGGCTACTAAAATTATCGGTCTTTCAGGATTTTGATGCCTTGTGATCATTATAATGTTATGAAATAATGAAACAACACTATTTTATTTGGGTCAGGGTGTTACATAAAATGGTTTTCATTAATAAAATTTTATCATAATTTATATAAAAAATGGATTTAATCAATAAAAATATACTATAAAAAATTAAATCATTGTAATAATAGGGAATTATATATGACTATATTTAAAGTGTTTCATCTTATATGTAAAATATGTAATGCCCTAACCCTAGTTACCTAGAGTCAGTGCATTATTACATAACATTGTCATGATCACAAGAAAGATCAAATCTTGAAAGACCGATTATTTTAGTTTCCTTGCAAACACTAGATATATTCATAAATCATACATTACATCATAAATATGAAAACTACAACAACATAGTCTCCATAGTCTACGCTCATATCCCCATATACAATCCATGTAGGTCATTTATAAATTAATTCTTCACCTCTAGGGAAAAATATAACATTGAAAGGGGTGAGCTCAGATGCTCAGTAAGGATAACAATATAGCAGAAACTTTCATAAATAAACATAAACATTTAAGGCAATGTATAACTAAAAAAATCCTTTTAGACATGATATTTCGCATAATATGGAAAATATAAAAAAAATGTTATTTAATTATTCCCATGGATATTATACTAGTCGAATAATCACATGCAATATCACTAACCACTTTTATAATGATGAAATGCATAATGCTAGACTATCATAACCACGTAGTCAAGGCCTCGTGCCAAGACTACAAATATGATTATATCAAGGCCTTATTCCAATACACTAGATTGTCTTAAGAGACCTACCGATTCATTGAGGAGCTATAGCAGGCTCCACCCGTCACTTATTAAGTCCAATGCAATCTTATATTAATAGGTTTAAAAATAACATAAACATTCGTATTAAAACTAGCACATGAAATGTAAATAATTTATCCATAAACCATGAATGGTATTAATATAACACATCCTCAGTCAAACATATCACAAAACCTTCATTAAAATATGGATGTTTTGTATCATAATAAATCATCTTCAAATAAACTTAAAATCCATCAAAGGATGTTGACATAGATGAAATCAAAACTATTTGAGAAAAATATCTCCCTTTTTGAAATCATTTAAAAGTAACATAATTATAAAATAAAACATATGCATTGAAAATATTATTATAAGTTTGAAGGGAATCTTTGAAGATTTATAATAGAGTAAAATAGCCGCATCCGCCGTATAAGATAAAAAAACATTTTTACCTTTATTCCGTCGAAAAGGATAAAAAGGAAATTGTTTGGAAAACGACAGAAAGATTCCTTTATAAAGATCTTATAAAAAGTCAAACAAGGGTATAAATGAATTTAACCTATATTTTTTAAAATATTATGAATGTCTTGAAATACATTTTTATGAAACATGGATGTTGATGATAAAGAGGTAGAAGTAGATAATTACATATAAACAAACATGGATAATGAAAAGAGTGTGAAATAACCCTTATCTTGTGCTTTTTATTGGTCGAGGGTTGATTAACCTCATGTCTAATGGTGAAATAAATGTTATAAAATTATACAAGAATAATATACATCAATATGATATCATATATGATATTTTAACATTGCCTTGTTGAGAATATCTTTGTATTATCATTGTTTCAGGTGTTAACATACTCATTTTCTTTTATATGTTTTGTTACATATGCAATGTTTGTTATGGATAGGTTGTATCATATTCATATCCAGAATGATATCAAGTCCTTAAATATTATTTTTAATCATCCAATAAAATTTAGTCTTGAATGGATACGATGGGGAATGAATCTCATCGCATTCATGGAGACGGTAATCCGTACGTACGCACGAGCGGCAATATCATTCTTTTGATAATAAAATAATATATAATTTGATGATATATCATATAGATAGAATCATTATCATGTTATATTTATTATTTAAATCATGTATACATCATTTTTATAACCATCTAAATAATAATATATTGAATAACAATTACACCATGACGGGGAGACGGTAGGTCGTACGTATGCACGTATGGTGACATATCATTCAAGGGACGGATTGAATAATGAATTTGTTTGTTCCATAATTATAATAAAATCATAGTATATATAAAATACTGGAGTTATTATATTATAATTGAAATAACATGGAAAAAAGAAGTTGAAGAAGAAGGGAACTTTAAAGAGGGCGGTGAAGATGTTACCTCTTCTCCAGGATCATCCTATTGATGTGATCAAAAGGGATCCATAAGATAGCTTTCTGATCAAAATAAGGCCTCATGGATGAAGCGAGGAAAGTTGGGAGGATATTTGCGTAGATTTTGGCCAAGTGAAATGGCTTGGAAGATGTGAATTAATGAGAAGGGGGAGTACCCTATTATTAGAGGTGTGAGGGGCTCTTTAGAAAAAACATAAAGTATTATTTTACAATAAAATAATATTCGGTTTCTAATGGATCCATAGTGGATTATTCAAAGTATAAGGTAGTGATGAGTCAAAATCCTTTCAACTAATAGATTTTAGGCCGGTTTGAGTCATAATATTAACCTTATCTTTTAGTTTTAACTCCTAGTTAATTATTTTGACACTTACCATGTCACTTTGTATTTTTATATTATATAGTTAATAAACTCACAATATACATCCAAGATACCCCATAGTGGTCCATTAATGATACAAAAATAATTATATAAATCATATGTCTGAGAATTAGATTTTTAGGAATAGAATATAAATTAATAATATAATATTTGTTTTAAAAACTCATTTATGTCAATTTTGACAGTACTCAATAATTGATTTTTGTTAAAGTCTTAACAACTTTATTAATTTGAAACAACAATTCATTTAAGTAATCCTAACATGTCATATTAACAAATAAAATTCGTGTATGTAATCAAAACATTCAAATTATATTTATTTTAACATTTATAATACCAATTATTTGATTCTTTCATTAATAAGGAAAATACTGCATCATTATTGGGTCCAATATAATTTTACTTTTTCAATGACTAAATATTATAAATAAAATAAAAATATGTACGAAATATTTTTATCTTTCTAATTAATATTTATAATTGAATATATAACATAGATAACCCTATGTAAAATTTTTTTTCTCAAAGATGTAAGCTTATGTCATTTTTGTATTTACTTTAACTTAATTAATATACAGTGTCTCTATCACCTACAAGTGGCTCCATGGGATCCCAAAATTGACCCAAAGATTCCCATGGTCGGACATGTTTCCACCAATAATGGTAGGACATGTTTTAGGGTAATTTATTAGTATAATGATATTATTTGTTTACCCTTATTTACCAAATTTACCCTTTAACCATGTTAAATAAAATATTTACCGAAGTAATTATTCAAAAGGTCTAAAAATAAAAGTTACCTATTTAAAAAATTAGAAAATCCTGATTTCAAATATGGAGTCCATTTTTCCAAATTCAAAACACAGAAGTGGTAGAAATTATTTTAAAATTAATTCCCACTGTCAAAACAAAAAGAGTGTTTTTAAGATATAATAACTATCAAAAGATTGACACTTCTTTATGTCCAGTTTAATTGTGAAATTTTGTCCGATGACCGATATTGTATTAAATAGTAAAAATATATTCTAAATATTCATTAAAACTACTCATATTCATAATTTATCACTATAAATTAATTTGATTAAATTTTTTTTAACTAAACATTTTTAATTTTCATTATTTATCAAAATATTAAAGTTATCCGAAAAGTACCTAAAATTAACCCTAGGATAATTTTGATATACTGAATCCAAATATGAACTAAATTTTAAAATATAAAGTTTATAAAATTTCAAAAAGTGTGTATTACTATTCATAATGACTTGTTTGATTGGTGCTGGTGTGTGTTAGAACTCAACGTTTCATACAACACACGCTACTGTATTATAAAAAGAAAAGCGTACCGTGGAAGCTTTGGGTGTTACATTCTCCCCTCCTTTAATAAATTGATTCCTATCAATTTGAAATTGTTTTTTGAAAATAAAAGGTTGAAAATAGAAAATATCATTGTGGGAAAACCCGTATCAGAAAATGGGTTAATAAAATTTAGTCTTAATATGAGGAAAATATAAATGAAAGGTTCCTCACCAAATTATGATCTTTATTAGGATAACATTGGTGAAAATTAGAGAGACATAATTGGAGGAAAATGTAAATATTTATAGGCAGTGATTGAGGTCATGAATCACAAACAATTGTAGTATTTTGGGTCTCAAATCCAACAATCAATGACGATTTAAAATACCATCGGTTCAACAAAATGTAATGTTTTAAGACAACACATTTTCTGTTTTAAGAAAACATGCCTAATGTTTACGAATATATTTCTTCATAGAATAAGATAAGAAAAAAATTATACTTGTCATGTAGAGTTCCATCCATTATGTAATTTCTACCACAAACTCATATTTCACTATAAAATATAATAGAACATAAAAAAAATACCCTATTTATCCTATTCATATAGGGTTCCAAAAAAATGAATTTATAATTCATCTACAATACCCTTTAAAAAAATAACTACATTATTCAATACAAGACATCACGTGGGTCAGTGGTAGGTGATACACCCTTGTCTCCCTTCGGTTGTGGGTTCAAGTCTCGCGGCCTTGCCGGTCACGAAGGGTTGTCGCCTGACCTTCAGGTTTTCCATTTATGGCAATCCAAAAATAATCTCAAAACTATACTTATCCAAAATTCTTCTGTCCAAACTCACAGTCCAAAATTTATAAGGAAGGTAAACACAATGAAGATCCTTTTTGCCACGTAATAACATGTGAACAACTTCATCGTGTATTCATTTAAAACACTACAACATCCTAAAATTACCATAAAACCTTATTGATTACATTCATTCTCCCTTATTACTTATATAATACTTGATATATTCTTTATATCCAAAAATGTTGTAAACTCCAACAATGAAAAAT
Source organism: Viscum album (assembly GCA_963277665.1). Taxonomy (NCBI): domain Eukaryota; kingdom Viridiplantae; phylum Streptophyta; class Magnoliopsida; order Santalales; family Viscaceae; genus Viscum; species Viscum album. The sequence goes on along the minus strand of OY728150.1, from coordinate 1,390,835,770 downwards.
CAATAATATGTTTCAAGGTATTCCAGAATATCCAATATAATTTATTCAAATCAACCATCTCTTATTCCAAAATCACTACCTCATTATGGAGACCATATTAAGGATTACATTTTCTTCAACCATGTATTTTAAAAAAAAGTGTATCTTGTTATTAAGTAACTTTTCTTGTAACCATATAATCTCAAATACTCAATAAAATAGTACTGCAGTACAATCCTTATTTATCTCCATAATTCAGGTAACTAGTATACTATTGATACAACACTAAAATAAAATAATTCTATAATAACAACATAAGAACACTAGTCATTACTCTTAATCTGAGGTAGTATCATTACATGATTATTATCCAACGGTATCATTTGGTGCATACTCTAATGATTTGGTCATTGGTTTGAATAGTGTCCCAAATCCTTGCAGATGAAGCATTATACATTTGAAAACTTTTTCTTACCCTTGCAATCACGTACTTGGTGTCCTTTTTCTCCCCACTTATAAAAAACTCCCATAACCTTCAAGAATTTACGAAGGTGATTTATCCCACATTTATCACATATTGGAAAATCCTTCATTCCCTTATTCCCTTTATCCATATTTCTTTCTACCATCCTTTTCTTCTCTGGCTTCCCTTTAAAGCCATAGGAATCAGATAATTCTTTTCTTATCTTATTAACACATGATACTATTAGTTCATATGATCATAATACGTGGGAGACTATTTTCCTTCTAAATTATGGCTTAAGACCATGAAAGATATGAGCCTTCTTACTCTTTGGATCATGCGTATTGTTGGATTTGTCATTCCTTCTTCTGGGAGCCTTTTCTAAATAATGGTATACTATAGATTAGTTTATGAATAACAATACCTAGTCACAAACTTGTAAACCATTTAACATACATTAAACAGTTTAAGGATATAATCCATAATCATAAAAATGTTTTCATTGATGAAGTATATACTCATAAACACTTCATAATGGTTTGTAAATAAAATTTGAATTATCCTAACCATATCCCCCAGGATTGTCGTAACCAAGAGTGCAGCAACACCCATTTTCATCAACCAGTTCCCATTCGTGTCTATCTCAAAACTGTGTTTTCAAGTTTTACTTGTAGGTACAACTGCGCCCGAGCCGCCTCTACCGACTCGTATCCAGACATGGATGTATTTCTCTGAATACTCACAAAATACCTACAATACCAAAATTCTAGGAAGTTATTATATAATAATCCTCAAATTCTATCGTAGGGTAATGTGCTATAATCAGAGTTTATATAAATCTATTTTCCAAGGTTATTGCTAAACCTCCCTTTGATACTAACTGTAATGCCCCGACCCCAGTTACCCAGAGTCGGTGCATTATTAAATAACATTGGAATGATCACAAGAAAGATCAAATATCGAAAGACTGATTAGTTTAGTAGCCTTGGAAAAACTAGATATATTCATAAATCTTACATTACATCATAAAAAATGAAAACTAAAGCAACATAGTCTCCAGAGTGCACGCTCATATCCCCACATACTATCCCTATAGGTCATTCATAAATTACTTCTTAACATTCTGGGAAAAACAAATCATTGAAAGGGGTGAGCTCATATGATCAGTAAGGATAACAATATAGTATAAACATTCATAAATAAACATAAACATTTACGGCAATGTATAACAAAAATGAAAGCCTTTTATGCTTGAACTTTATCATAATATGGAAAAGATAAAATAAAATAATGAAATTTACTTATTCACATGGATATTGTACTAGTCGAATAATCACATGAAATATCAATAATCACTTTAATAATGAAGGAATGCATAATGCCAGATTATCATAACCATGTAGCCAAGGCCTCGTGCCAAGACTACAAATAATATTTTGTCAAGGTCTCCTTCCAAGACCCTAGTTTGTCTAATGAGACCTACCGATTCATCAAAGATCTAAAGCGGACTCCACCCGTCACTTATTAAGTCCAATTCATTCCTCAAATGAATAGGTTTAAACATAACATAAACATTAGTATTAAAACTAGCATACGATATGTTAATACTTTATCCATAAAACATGAATGGTATAAAAATAACACATCCACAGTCAAACATATCACAAAACCTTCAATAAAATATGGAAGTATTGTATCATAATAAATCAACTTCAAATAAACTTAAAATCCATCAATGGATGTTGACATAGATGAAACAAATCTATTTTAGAGAAATTTCTCTATTTTTTGAAATCATTTAGAAGTAACATAATTATAAAATAAAAGATTTAATTTGAAAATATTCTTATAATCTTGTAATGGAATCTTTGATGATTTATTATGGCCTAAAATAGCATCATCCTCTGTATAAGTTAAAAAACATTCTTACCTTAATTCTGTCGCAATGGTTAAAAAGGACCCTGTTTGGAAAACGACAGAAAGACTCCTTTAAAAACATCTTATAAAAAGTAAAACAAGGGTATAAATTACTTTGACCCATATTCTATAAAATATTATAAATGTTTTGAAATACATTTTTATGAAATAAGGATGTGGATGATAATGATTTCCCAGTAGATAATTACATATAAACAACCTCAGATAACGAAGAGATTGTGAAAAATAACACATACCTTGTACTTTTCCTTAGTTGAGGGTTGGTTAACCTCCTGTATAATGGTTAAATAATTATTATTTGATTATACAAGAATCATATACTTTAATATGATATCATATATGATCTTTTCCATTTCTTTGTTGATAACATCTTAATATTATCGTTGTTTCGGGTGTTTACTAACTCATTTTCTTTTATATGTTTTCTAACATAGGCCACATTTCATATGGATAGGTTGTATCTTATTCATATCTATAATGATATAAAGTCCTTAAATATTATTTTTAATCCTCCAATAAAATTTAGTCTTGAATGGATACGATGGGGAATGAATCTCATCGCGTTCGTGGAGACGGTTATCTATACGTACGCACGAGCGACAATATCATTATTTTAATATTAAAATAATATATAATTGGATGGTATATCATATAGAAGGAATCATTATCATGTTATATTTATTATTTAAATTTTGAATACATCATTATTATACCCATCTATGTAATAATATATTCAATAAAAATTACACCATGATGTGGAGACGGTAGGTTGTACGTACGCACGTATGGTGACATATCATTTAATGGATGGATATAATGATGAATTTGTTTGTTCCATAATTATAATAAAATCAAAGTATATAGAAGATAATAGAGTTATTATTTTATAATATAAATAACAAGTAAATAAGAAGTTGAAGACGAAAGGTACCTTAAAGAGGGTGGTGAAAACGTTGCCTCTTCTTCGGGTTCTTCCTTTTGATTTGATTAAAAAGGATCCATAGGTTGGCTTTTTGATCAAACTAAGGCCTCTAGGATGATGTGAGGGAAGATGAGAGGTTATTTGGGCAGAGTTTGGCAAAGAAAATTGGCTTTAATGGTTTGAATTAATGATAAGAAGGAGTGCACTTTTATAAGAGGGGTGAGGGGATTTTTAAAAAAACATAATGTATTATTTTATAATAAACTTATATTCAGATTATATTGGATCCAATGTAGATTATTAAAATTCTAAGATGGGGATGGGTCGAAATACTTTCAACCAATAGATTTTATACAGGTTTGGGTCATTATATTAACCTTATCTTTTAGTTTTAACTCTTAGTTAGTTATTTTGACAATTACCACGTCACTTTCTATTTTCATATTACATAGTTAATAAACTCACTATATACATCCAAGCGACCCCAAAGTGGTCCATTAATTATACAAAAATAATGATATAAATCCTATGGCCTAACAATATATTTTTAGGATTAGAATATAAATTAATAATATAATATTTGTTTTAAAAACACATTTATGTCAATTTGACACTACTCAATAATTGATTTTTGTTAAAGTCTTAACAACTTTATTTATTAGAAAAAAATTCATTTAAGCAATACTAACATTTCATAGTAACCAATAAAATTCGTGTATGTCATCAAACATTTCAAATTATATTTTTTTTAACATTTATAATATCAATTATTTAATTCATTTATTAATAAGGAAAATACTACATCATTATTGTGTCATATATATTTTTACTTTTATAATGTCTAAAAATTATAAATAAAATACATTTATGTGGGAAATATTTTTAACTTTCTCATGAATATTTATAATTGAATACATAACACATATAACCCTTGGTAAAAATTGTTTTTCTAAAATATATGAGCTTATGTTATTTTTCTATTTATTTTAACTTAATTAATATAAAGTGTCTCTATATCCTACAAGTGGCTCCATGGGGTCCCAAAATCAACTCAAAGATGCATATGGTCGGAAATGTATCCACCAATAAAGTTAGGACATGATTTAGGGTAATTTTATTATTGTTATAATATTATTTTTTATCCTTATTTACTGGATTTACACTTTAACCATGGTAAATAAAATATTTACCGAAGTAATTATTCAAAATGTCTAAAAAAAATTTAACTATTTAAAAAATTTGTACATCCTTATTCCAAATATGGAATCAATTTTTCCAAATTCAAAACACATAAGTGGATGAAATTCATTTATAATTAATTTCCATCGTAAAAAAAAGCGTGTTTTTAAGATATAATAACTATCAAAAGATTGACACTTTTTTATGTTCGGTTTAATTGTAAAATTATGTCCAATGACCAAAAATGTATTAAATGGTAAAACTATATTCTAAATATAATTTAAAACCACTCAAATTCATAATTTATCATTATTAATTAATTTGATTAAAAAAGTTGTTTTTAATTAAAATTTAGTAATTTTCATTATTCATCAAAATATGAAAGTTATCCTAAAAGTACAAAAAATTCACCCTAAGATAATTTCTATATTCCAAATCCAAATATGAAGTTCATTTTGAAAGCTAAAATTTATAAAATTTCAAAAAGTTGGTATTACTATTCATAACAGCTAGTTTGATTGGTTGTGCTGTGTTTTAGAACTTGATTTTGTGTACAACACATGCTACTGTATTATACAAAGATAATTGTACCGTGGAAGCTAGGGTTGTTACAAAATAATTTGGATAAAGCACATGAAATTCATTCAAGGCAAAAATTTCCTCTCTTCTTCAAAAATGATTTCCTTCCTAAAAAAGCCACACAATTTTAGAAGATATAATTTTATTGGAAATTAACGTCTTAATCTTATAGGGTAATCATAAAGTAAAAAATCCATTATTAAAGAGAAAATTACTTTTCATGTTGTATACATAAAAGAAACATTCTTCTCATTTGTTTTCCAGAATAGTGAAAAAGTACCTCGTACTGAAAATGACAATAAATTCCATTCTAACAATTTATTAAAAATTTACATATTGGTAAAATTAACTTGTGACAATTATATAAGGATATAAAGAATGATTTTAAATAAATATCTTGGAATCATGTATGTGGATGATAAATAATACCCAGAAATTAATTATGAATAAACAATCTCGGATAAAAATGAGATTTGAAAATTGAGAGTATACCATAGGTCTAATATTTGTCATATGTTTCCCAATGTCTGGTATGATTATTAAAATAATGTTACTGATTTATAATATAATCATAATTATTTTTATGATAACATATATGATCATATTTTAATTCGTTTGTTAGTAACAACTCATTATTATTGGTTATTGGGGTATTAAGTGCTTTATATTCTTATGCATGTTTTGTTTGATAAGTTCACATTACATATTCTGTGGTTATAGATATATAATTTATATCATGTTATTATTATAATACATACCTTATTTATTCATTCAATTAATTTATATAATCATTCATTAATAGATATTAGTTAGAAAAACCCACATCACACCATGGAGACGGTAAGCCGTAAGTATGCATGAGCAACGATATCATTCACATAATTATGGAATGATACTAAAGTGGATGGTGTATAATATTTCATAATTAGTGTGATGTTATAATAATATATATTTATTATTTCCACAATTATATCTATCTAATTTAGGTGGTGGTGAAATTTAATTTACACCACGACATGGAGATGGTAAGTTGTACGTCCACACACACGGTGATTTCATTTTTCATAGGAGGGATATAAGGAGAAATATTTTTGTTTAATATTTATAACGACATATCAACATATTATTTATATATATTATATAACTTTATAATTAAACAACTAATAAAGATTATGAATAAGAAGAATGAAATTTGAAAAAAAAATCAGTAGAAGAGATTACTTCTTCATCTATGTGCCCCCTATAAACCTCATATGAGGGTACTAGATTTGTTCATTAAGGAAGGCCAAAACCTCTAGAATTAAAATAGTTAAGTTAATAAGGAAACATGGACGGTGTTTTCGGGATTTAAGGCTCAAAATTACATAAAGAGGTGAGGGATGGGGTTCCATTTAATAATTGATTTGAGGGGATCTTTTTGTAACATCAAAATTATTAATTTATTGGAAAATAAAACCACACATAAAATCAACCAAAATGCCCCAATTTCGGGAATATGATGATATAGGGTTGTAATATCATAAATATATAAATTTTAGAATTGTTTTATGTCAATTTAAGAATTATCATGTTAATGAAAACTTAGTTATTCTATTTAATTTTGTTTGTGCTAATAAAATTCTAAATATTTAATGGTCATAAATATTTACTTATATTTTGTTATTTGACCATAAATGGTTTTTGATGAATTATTAAACCTAATAATTATAAAAAAAATTATTTTTTATCATTTTTATATAATTTAATAAAATGTAATTTTTATAAAATGTCAATAATGTCAATTTTGACACTATTGAGTTATTTGACTTTGAATAAAATTTACAACGAAGCGAAATTACAAATAAAATATGTAAAACACTACTAACATGTTATCTTCACCTAGAAAATTCGTGGTTAACATTAATTAGTTTATATTATGTGTATTTTTAAAAAAAATAAACCATTTATTTTATATTTTGTATTATTAAGATAATTTATAACATTATTTTTACCCTTAATGGCCTAATTTACCTTTAAAGATGGTAATAAAAATAATTACCAAATTTAATTTTCATAAAATCCAAAAATAAAAGTAAGCTATTAAGATAATTTAGAAAAACATATTAAAAATATGGAATCTATTTTTAAAAATTCAAAACATAGATGTTGCAATAATAAATTTATAACTAATCTAGTTGTTGAAATTAGAAGACATGTTTTAAATGATAAAAAATTGCAAAAGAATGATATTTAAAATTAATTTAAAGAAAATAAATTATATTGAATGAAAAAAATATATTCCATTTTTAATTAAAATAAATAAATATTTTAATTTATCCTTTTAATTTATCCCGGTGGAATTTTTTTTAATTAAAATTTGGCATATTCTTACTATTCATTAATTCTTGAATGTTATGAGAAAAATATCATAAATATATCCAAAGTAGCTTTTTGTATCCCGATTAAAAATAACATTTTTATGACGTCATAAAAAATTAATAATGTGTCAATATATTAATTTAAAATGGTTTCTCCATTCAGTGGGTTAAAATTGAACTTTTAAAAAAATATGGTTTTATACATCAAATACGGGTTTATTCATAACCTATGACTGAAATATCTATTTGATTATTATCAAAAATATTTTATTAAGTATATAACACATATAAATATATATCGTTAATTTAATTACCAAATGTAATTCAATCAAAATAAAAATATCGATATAATTGATAGCCAATGAATTCATAATGAATTTTCAAAATTTATTTATAATTATTCCCGCTTACCTAACGGCTTGGATATAATGGTAATTTTTTATAAGGTCGTTTTTTGGTTCTTTAAAACAAATGATAGTGTGAGAAAAAAATATATTGAAAAAAAAGTTATTTTAAGAAAATATTTCATAATAAGCATTCGGGTGTTACATTCTACCCCCCATAAATTTCAATTTTGGCCTCGCAATTCATCACATGGAAACAAACATATGAAGATATCTCTCACTCATAATATCATCAAGTTCCAATGTAGCTTCTTAAAATTGGAGATTCCTCCATAAAACATTATCAAAGTGTGTGGTCTTGTTTCGTAGAACTTTTTCACTTTGATCCAGAATCACTAACAGTTGTTTTTTATAAGAACAATCATTCTCGAGTGCCATGATGTCTGATATTAGTACATGTGAAGGAAGAATTATGTACATTATTAGGAGAGATACATGGAACACATCATGAACTTGACCGAGATTCGGTGGAAGTTCCAATCTATAAGATATTATCCCTACATAATCTAGAATTTCAAAATGACCGATATACCTAGGGCTCAGATATCCCATCTTTTTAAATATCATGACCCCATTCATGGGATCTATTAGTAAGAATGACTTATCTCCTACATAAAACACATGGTCTTTTCTTTGGTTGTTAGCAAAAATATTTTGTTGACTTTGATATGATCTCATGTGATGTAGCATAGATTTGATGTTTTCTTCCATTTCATCAATAAGATCAGATCCTAATAGCTTACATTCTCCAACATCATCTCAGCAAGTTGGTGCTCTACACTACTTTCCATATTGGTCTTGTAACGACCCAAAATTTCATTAATAAAAATTTCACTTGGTCTTTTTAAAAGTATTCTTTTTGTTATCTAAAATGTATGCACTTATTAGGTTTTATGTTTTAATTTTAAAATACCTTTATGAAATGTGATTGTTTCTAATATAGCCATTAAAGGGAGATCACATGATTTGTATAAATATATGGCTTTAACAAATCCATTTTACTTAGAAGAAGGAAGCGATGACCTCATATAGTAGAATTGCCCTATACAAAGCCAATTTTTCAGAGCTCGAAAATGTGGGGGTTTCATTAAGCTTTGTTGTTGACCAATCAAATGGAAAGTTAGAACAAGTTAATCTTAAGAGGAACAGACTACAGGAGAAGTGTGCGTTAATAGAGATTACCACCCGATCGATGTTATCCAAGCCACCCCAAGAGTCTACCATCATCAGACACATTACCATTCGGTCATATTCGAGTGTTATAAGGGGTTATGTAATGAGAACCTAGAATAATGACTATGTACATTATACTTGAATAGAGAATATACACTTTTTTATTATTACATTGTAAATAGTTTTTAAAGCCCAAAAAGTAATTTTTGAAAATATTCAACTATGAAATCAATTTTCATGAATTAATGGATTTTTGAATTAAATAATATTTTAATAATAATATATTATTATTAAATTACTTTCTATTAAATATAAATTATCATATAGTTTTATGAATTAAATTGTAATTTTTTTAAGGTTTGAATGTTGTTTTTGTCAAAACCCATGAATTAACGATAAATATAAGTTTTTATTTTAAATGTAAAAATTCATATATGTAGAAAAAAATTAAGATTAAATGAATATTCTTTTTGTAATCACGACATCTAAATTATCACATAGTGAATTTTTCATTATTTTCCAAGATAGTTAATTTTTTGGGTAAAATTAAATATTGTTTAAATATATAATGTGTTTTATAAAATCATAATGATCAAATACTATTGTAATAAAATACTATAAACATTTTTTTCGGAAAATATATGTATTAAAAATAAAATAATGTGATTTTGGTTTTTTTTCAGAGCTTTAGTAGACCCTTCGTGGCTTATAAAAGATTTTGTCTTTTTAAAATGATTTTATAGAGAGTGTGACTCACCTCCACACAATCAACCCTATAATTTTATGATTTTTTTCCATTGGCTTTGTGAAATATTTTTTTCCACTCCACTTTGGCATAAATCATTGGTTGGATAGTGTTTTTTATTAGTTTGATGTGTGATGTCCCAAACCTAAATAAAAAATAATTCCCTCTCCTTTCTTATATAAACCCACTCAAAATCCCACTTTCTCTTCGCTCAAAGACATCATAGTTCATCCAAACCCTACCCTCATCTCTATAGATTCCTTATAAGGTTCCCCAATCGCACAATAAGCCTCTGCCAAACCTCTCCTAATCTTTTTGTATCACACTTCGATGAAAATGATTTGTTCCGTTCTCATTTTTGTCAAATTTTCATTATGTTTTTATGACATTTTGTTTTAAATTAAAAATGTTGGTGTATGATTTTCCCCTCCCCCATACTGACCATTATATGTTTCAATGATGGTAGAATCCATTAACCTTCATTATTGACACCCTTTTACACCCGTAACCATGACAATATTCCGTGAGGTATTTCACACTTTTCTTTTACATCCAAGTAATTATTTTGTATTTTGCATCTAAATTCCATTATGTTCGTTGGGAAATGTATCTATATGACCCCCTTACTGTCCATTTAATGTACCTATGATTAGACACCCATTTATCTATCGTCAATCCATTTTCATGAATCATTATGTAATGTCATTATGCTTCTGAAATTGCACCGCATTTTTCCAAGCCATGATCATTGTGTAGCGAATTCCATACCCATTTCTCTATCAAGGGTATTCTCCATTATGCACATATACATATTTAATGTTATTTTAATGTATTTATTCCACATTAATTAATCATGGAAGGACATATGATGTTTATTGATTCCATGTTATATGATCCATGTGGCACGCTTATTCATGAAATGAAATGTTTAAGAAGAATGCGCCCTGATAGAGCTTGAATGTATTTGGTAAAGTATAGTATCATGATACGTCACATGAAATGAGTGTTTAATCATGAAAATTCAAGTGTAACAAGGGTTTACTTGTGATTCCTGTGCAATGAGGGTTTACTAATGCTCCATGTACAATGAGCATTAGCTCATGCTAATTCCATGTTAAGTGTTGTTGCCACATTTTCATGTTATTATTATCATGCTTTCTCCTACATTTCTGTTCATGTTTCTCTGGTGCTCTATTTATATGCATATTTTGGAAAATGTATTTTCATCCTTAGGTTATTCCATATTTATTCCATTACATTTCTTTTTAGCTCGCCCATTTTTATCCATGTCCTTAGGTTATCCTATGCAATGCTAAGAACGAGGAAATGTAGTGGTCTTGTACATGATGTTTTCAATAAGGAAGTTGGGTTTCATGTAATTAGTTGTTATGTAATGATCCTTAGCCCCATATACACTATACCTCTTGATCTTCTATGTTGTATCAAGGGAATGGATTATGTAATAAATCATGTTTGAGTTTATAATAAAGAGTAAGGTTGTCATAGATTGTGTGAAAGGATGGGTTTATTTATTTTTTGGATTAGGATTAGAATACCATAGTGAAAACCTTAGGGATAAGACTAAGTATAATAAAAACATCGCTATGTTTTTGAGAGTATTGATTAAGTGGTTTATTATGAAAATATATCCATGTCTGGGTATGAGTAGTTAGAGGTGGTTCTAGCACAGATGTACCTAGGAGTGAAAAAAACTAACAAGGAGTTTCGAATTTGACCTGGGGTTTCCTGGTACATGACAATGGGGCTTGCTGCACTCTTGGTTGCAACACTCTTTTGGGATATGCATTGGTAATTTCATAAGAATAATATGAACCATTATAATGGGAAAAAATGCCCCTAGGAATATATGATGGTATGTAGATCATGTAAAATATAGATTAAATCCTATTAATTCATACGTTAAGGATATAAAAGTAATTTATAAGTCATCCATTTTTTCTTTGGATTCTCTTTTATGTGATTAATAGGTATCTTCCCTAAGTTTTTTATATTTAAATTAAATGAATAGAACTAGAATAAAAAAGTGATAGGTAGGTTTTTTTTCCATATTTCTAAGCATTAGTTTACTTCCAAAAAGAATAGTAGAACAATCCCAACACCACCTAAAATAATGGAAGTGATTATATCAGTGTGTACGTAAAATAGGTCAATCATTGCATCCCAAGAATATAACACCTCCCCAATCGCAATCTATGGATTGAACTTCCTGGAAAAAATCGTGATACTTCCTCTGGTGGAATTTGCTGCAATTCTTGGTATGGATAGGAATTCATTATATAGGGCCAACATAAATTGTTGTGAGAGGGAAATCACTCTCTATGTGAAGAATCAACCCCTGATTTTGTACAAGTTAAAGGATAAGGATGAATCTTCTTTAGCAACATCATCTCATGCGTGGATATTACTGACCAATGAGCATGTGTATCTATATCAAATTATGGAGTCTAAGGAGGCATCCAATCTTGACGACATACCTATTGTGAGAAGTGTTTCTTGAGGAATTGTCTGGTCTTCCTCCTAGAAGATATGTTGAATTCTCAATTGACTATACACTTGGGGTATTGCCAATATCCAAGACTCTATATGTAATGGTTGTGGTCGAGATTAGGGAGATGAAGAAAAAACTATAGGAAAATCTGGATAAAGGCTGTATATGCCCAAGTGCTTAACCATGGGGTGAACCAGTCCTCTCCATGAAGAATAAGGATGGTTCAATTTGCCTTTGTATCAATTATCATGAGCATAAAAAAACAATGATAAATAAAAAGTATCCTCCCCCACGAATTGATGATTTCTTCAATCAGTAGCATGGTGAGTAATACTTCACCAAGGTATATTTTCGGTTTGGATATTTTCTTGTAAGGGTAAAGAATGAATATATCCCCAAGACTACTTTTCGTGCAAGATTCGGGCACTATGAATTCATAGTAATGCCTTCCAAACTCACTATTGTTTCAGAAATCTTTTTAGACATGATGAATAGAATCTTTACTGTCTGCCAAGACAAATTTGTGGTAATATTTATAGATGACATTATAATATAAACCAAAAAAAGGAGGATCATGAAAATAATAACATAAATGTACTAGAGACATTGCAAAAGGACAAGCTCTTTGAAAAGTACATTAAGTGTGATTTCTGGTTGTAGGAGGTCTCATTCTGGGGCGTTATCATCACAATAAATAGGATATTTTTGGATCCCTCTAGGACAAATGCAATAAAGTAATGGTTGATGCCAACATCATCAATAGATATCTATAGCTTGTTGGAGTTTTCTAGATATTATAGATGATTTTTGAGAAATTTCTCCAAATTCTCCAACCCTCATACCAAGATTACTCGAAAGGGAGTAATGTTTTTATAGAGTGATGAATGTAAAGAAGGATTAAAGATATTTAAAATTAGTCTTATCCCTGTGCCTATGCTCACTTTTCCAACAAGTGGAGAACATTATATGGTATTTATTGATGCTTGGAAGAAGGGAATGGGCTATGTGTTGATGCAAAATGAAAAATTCATTACCTTTTCTTTAAGGAAGTTGAAAGTTCATGAGAAGATTTATCCAATAAATGATCTGGAGTTGGCTACAATGATCTTCCCATTAAAATTTGGGAGGCATTATCTCTTTGTGGAGAAGTGTGAAATATATTCCGACCACAAATCCTCCAGTATATATTCACATAGAAAAAGTTGAACATGTGCCAATGAAGACGGTTAGAGCTGATCAATGACTATAAATGATCCATCCATTACCACACATGGAAATCAAAAAATGTGGAGGATGCTCTAATTATAAAGGACCTAGTGACATTATCATTGATGAGAATTGAAAAGGATACAATCTTCCTAGATTTGATGAAGACAGACATGGAAATCATAATGAAGGGAACATTATCAAACCATTCATAAAATATTTCTCAAACTTCTCTTTTAAAAAGGTTAATGGATGATCAATAAGATGAAGTGGGAATTCAGAAGAAAGATGAAACTATTAGAAAAGGGAAATTCGCAGAGTTCAATGTTAATGAAGAACGAATTGTGAAATTTGGTAAATGACTATGTGTTCCAACATGTTTGGAGATGAAGAAGGGTCTTTTGAATGATGCACGTAGTTCAAATTTCACTATTAACCTAGGAAACACAAAGATGTATCGAGATCTCCGATAGAATTATTTTTGGGATAAAATGAAAAAGGATATCACTGATTATACATCTATGTGACTAGTGTGTCAGCATGTGAAGGAAGGGAGGAAAATGTCTAAGGTTATTACACAACCATTTCTCATACTAGTATGGAAATGGGATAATATCACCCTGTATTTTTCACCCGACTTATGAAGTAATCAAAAGGCTACTGTGCATTATAGGTTGTTTTTGGTCTTCTTAAAAATTCTGGACACTTCATTGAAATTCGGGATAATTTCTTATTGGACCAACTAGCACGGATATTTATCAGGGAAGTGGTAAGGATACATGGAGTATCACTATCTACTATATCTGATCAAGATCCATGATTCACATCTATATTTTGGAAGAGTCTTCAACACTCTCTGGAAACTGAAATGAACTTTTGTACAGCCTATTATCCTCAAACTGATGTCCAATATGAGTGAACTATTCAAAAACTAGAAGATTTATTAAGGTCATGTTCAATGGACTTTAAAAGAGGATGGGATCAACGTCATCCTCTGGTTTAATTCTCCTATAATAACAGTTTCTTGTCGAGCATTTTAATGGAACCTTTTGATGCCTTGTAAGGTAATAGGTGCATAACACACATTTTTTGGGATGAAGTAGGTGAGAATAAGCTGGTAGTACTAGAAATGATCAATGAAATGGTAGAGAAGGTGAAAACCATTCAGCATCGTATCATGGAAGCCCAGAGTTGATAGAAGAGTTATGAAGATAACTATCGATGAGACCCTACGATTAAAGTTGGAGATATGGTATTTCTACATATATATCCATGGAATAAGGTCAAGAGATTTGAAAATAAAGGGGTTTCATGTCGTAGGTTCATCGGCCCCTTCAAGATTCTTGATCATGTTGAGGTTGTGGCCAATAAACTAGAACATCCACATACTCTAGAAAAATTACATGATGTCTTTCATGTATCCCATTTATGGACGTACATACCAGACCCATTCACATGTATATTGTTCTCATGTAGTATAGAGAGAGAATTATCTTTCTTATGAGGAGTAACTAGTGAAGATCATAGATCATAGAGAAAATGTTCTATGAATTAAGACAATGCCCCACGCCAAGATGTTGTAGTGAAACCACAAGTTTATAAAAGCAACATGGGAATCATAAGAAGTGATAAAGTATAGTTACCCACATCAATTTTAGTGTGGGAAAATGAAATTTCGAGGGAGAAATTTCATAAGGGGGTAGGATTGTTACAAACCAAATATTCATTAATGAAAATGCTTCTTGGTCTATTGAAATGACTTATTATGGTTATGTAAAATGTATGCACTTATTTGGTTTTCTGTTTTGGATTTTAAAATACCATTAATAATTGTGATCTTTGCTAATATAGTTGTTGAAAATTGATCACATGACTAGTATAATTATAGGGCTTTAATAATTCAAATTTACTCAGACAAAGGATGTGATGGGCTCATCCAGTAGACTGGCCCCATACGAATCCCATTTTTCAATGCTCATAAAGATGCTGGAATTATTGGGCTTTGATCTTTACCAAGTCCAAGATGAGATTTAACATTTTATGTTTGAGCAGAACTGACTATGAGAGAAGTGGAAGTTAATCAAGATTACCACCTGGGGGATGTAATCTGAGCCACCCCTAGAGTCTATCACCATCACAAACCTTAAATGTTGGTCTTAAGAGGTTGTTATAAGGGGTTATGTAATCATATCCTAATACTATGGCTATGTACATTATTCTTGTATAGAGAATATACATTATTTTTATTATTACTTTGTAAATTTTTTTGAAGTACAAAAAGTATTTTTAGTTAATATTCAACTAAGATATATATTTTGATGAATTAATGGATTTTTTAATTGAATAATATTTTAATAAAATATTATTATTATTATTAAATTACTTTATATTAAATATAAATTATCTTATAATTTTATTAATGAAATTGTAATTTTTATTAAGGTTTGGAGGTTGTTTTTGACAAAACCCATTAATTTATAATAATTGTTAGTTTTTATATTATAAGTAAAATTAAATAAATTTTGAAAAATATATAGATTAAATGAATATTTTTTTTGAATCACGAATTCGAAATTATCTAAAGGAAATTTTTTCGTATTTTTCTGATACTTTCGAATTTTTGGGTAAAAGTTAAATACCGATTAAATATTTAATATGTTTTATGACATCATAATGACTCAACAGTGAAGTAATAAATAACTATAATCATTATGTTCGGCAAATATATGTTTTAACAACAAAATAATGTGATTTTGGGGTGGTTTGATTTATTTTTCAAAGAATTAGACGACTCTTCAAGGCTTATAAAATATTTTGTCTTTTTAAATATTTTTCCTTGAGAATGTGACTCAAATGAACATAATAAACCCAATTATTTTAAGAAGTTAGGACATTGGATTTATAAAATATTATTTTCCACTCCCTTTTGGAAAAACCCACGGGCATGAAACATGGGCTGGTTTCTGGTTTTGATTAGTTTAATGTGTGGTGTCCCAAACATAAATATTAATGAATTCCCTCTCCTTTCCTATATTAACCCACCCAAGCTCCCACTTCATCTTCACTAAATCCATTTGTAGATCATCCAACATCTTCCATCATTTCTCTATAATCCTCCATGGTGACCCATGATCCCATAAAGCCTCTCTCAAGCCTCTCCCTTGCTTTTGGGACCGCACTTCCATGTAAATGATTTCTTCATTTCTCATTTTTTCCAATTTTTGTTAAGTTGTAATTCCCTTTTGTTTTCAATTACCAATGTTGGGGTATGATTTTTCACCTCCCCCATATAGTCCATTCTATTTTTGGATGTCATGAGACCCATTTATCTATCATTGATGACTCCCTTGTACACCCGTAATGATGCCAAAATTCCATAAGATATTTATATCTCCTCTTTTACATCCAAGTAATTATTTTTTACTATGCATCTAAATTCCATTATGTTTATTGGGACCTCTATCTATACAAAACCCATATTTTCCATTTCATGTACATATAATGAGACACCAATTTCTCTATCATCAATCCATTTTCATGAATCCTTATGTCATGCTATTATGCAGCCGAAATTGCACCACATTTTTTCAAGCCAAGATCATTGTGTAGTCAATACCATACCCATGTTAATATCAAGGGTATTCACCATTATGAACATATATGAATTGAATGATATTTACATGTATTTATTACACATTAAATAATCATGGAATATCATATGATGTTGATTTATTCCATGTTATATGATTCATGTGGCACCCTTATGCATGAAAAGAAATGTTTATGAAGATTGTGACCTAATAGTGATCCAATACATTATATAAAGTTTAATATCATGATACCTCAAGTGAAATGAGTGTTGACACATGCTAATAAAAGTGAAACTATTGTTTACTTCTGATTTATGTGTAATGAGGGTTTACTCAATCTCCTTATTCATCGAGGCTTGGCTCATGATAATTCCATGTTAAGTGTTGTGGCAAAATTTCCATGTTATGATTATCGTTCTTTAACCTGCCTTTATGTTCATGTTTCTATTGTGGTCCATTGACATGCCAATTTTCTAACATGTATTGTAATACTAAGGTTATTACATATTTATTCACATTATAGGATTTTATAGATCATCCTTTTTATCCTTGTCCTCAGGTTATCCTATGCAATGCTATGTATAGGGGAATATAGTGGTCATGTAAAAAAATTTCAATTAAGAAGTTTTGTTTTATGTTTTATGTTGTTATGTAATATTCCTAATCCCCAAATACTATAGAACTCTTGATATTCCTTATTTTATCATGTGAAGATTTTATGTAATAAATCATGATTAAGTGTATAATAAAGAGAAGGGTTGTTATATGGCTTCATAAGGATCCTTCTTTATACTAGGGAAAAAGCTATTATTGATAGAAAATTTCATCAATGGTAGGTATTGATCCCAAACACCATTGAAATCCATGTTGAAATATCACAAAATGTTTTCTAGAAATTAATGTTTCCTCTACGACTGACCAACTGTCTATAGTTGATACACAATGCAGAATCTTAACTATGTATCCAAAGCATGCTAAAGACATTTCCAGAACAACAAGGTAAACCTCATATTCCTATTTGATATAATTGAAAGTGGTAATCCCTGAAATTTTACCACTTCCTTTATATATATATTGGTAAGCTGATCAATATAGAAATCCTCTCAAATAGCAATTAAGTGTGACAACATTGTAAGGCGATCAACTATAACCCAGATAGCATTATTTACTTTAGATGTAATGGGATGTCCAATGAAAAAGTCAATTGTGATGTTTTCCCATTTTTATTCTGGTATGGGTAATGGTTGTAACATACCCATAGACTTATATATTTCATCCTTAACTAGATAACAAACCATGTATAGAGAGACATATCCGGTGACATCTCTTTTCATCCCATCCCACCTGAAGTACTCTTTTAGGTCCATTTACATGTTTTTGCTTCATTTTGGAATAAAGAACGAAGAACTATGGGCCTCATCTAGTAGCTCCTACATTAACTCTTGAATGGGTGATATACAAACTCAATTCTTGAACCTCGTTATTTCATCACAATCAAGGATGAATTCATAATCATTTTCACCTTAATTTTAAACCCTACATCTTCCTTATGTGCCTATTTAATCTTCACATGTATAGATGGTAGAACACTCAATTTAGAAAGATAATATTATATCTTCCTTTTATATGTCAATATCCATCCTTTCGAAATCCATAAATATTGGATCTTCTTTCATCCTTATCAAGGATATGCTAGCATGGTCTTATCGACTTAATGTATCTTCCGCCTTGTTCAGTTTCCCAAGGTGACAATGTATTTGGTATTCTTAATCATTAATCAACTAAAACTATCTTATATGGTGGATATTCAACTCCTTTTGTGTCAAAATATACTTTAATCTTGAATAATCATAAAAATACCACACCTTTCACCATAAAGATAATGCCACCATATATTTTATACATAGATTACCACATATAACTCCAAATCAAGAGTTGGGTAACATTTATCGAGGACATTCAACAACTGTGAGGCCTAAGCTATCACCCTATCATTTTCCATGAGAACATATCCCAACACCTTCTTGGATGCATAACTATTGATTACAATCCTTTCTCTGCTATAAGGAATGGTTAGCACTGGTGCCCCAACTGACCTTCTTATTAGCTCTTTGAAATTATCTTCAAATTCCTCCATCATAACAATCCTAACACCATTATGAGCCAACTTGGTTATTGGATTATATAATCATATAAAATCATTCACAAAACATAATTTATATCTATACAAACCAAGAAAACATTGGATCTCATTTACTTTTGATGGTCTCAACCATCTTTCAGTGAACTTTGTTTTTTATGGATCCACAAATATCCCATATCTTGAGATTATGTGACTCATAAATAAAACATTCTATAAAAAAATCACACTTAGTAAATTTGGAATAATGATTTTCCTTTCTTCGGGTCATTAGTACAGTTATCACATGATCTTTATGTTCCATTTTGATAATTGTATTGACAAGAATTTCATATATAAATATTATCACAAGCTAATAAAGATGGTACCTAAAGACTCTATCCAATAAATCCAGGATGACAGCAGGGTAATTAATATGAACAAAAGGCAACACTATAAATTCATAGTGTCCATACATTGTACATAATGTCATCTTTTTTATATCATACTTTTTGACCCATAATTGGGAAATCATGAACCAAGATCAATCTCAAAAATGTATTGAGCTCCAAAAAGTTGTTAAAATAATTTATTAACGTGGCAAAGAGGATATTTGTTCTTGATAGTTATCTTGTTATGTAATCTATAATCAAGGAAAAGTCTCATTGATCCATATTTATTATTAAAAAATATAATAGATGCTCCCCATAGTCACTCACTAGGGCGTATGAATCATGTGTCAAGATTATTTTTGTGTTTCTTCTTGAATTCCTGCAACTCAATTGGGACCATTCTATAAGGTGTTTTTTGATATAGGCATAACACCCACTATGAGTTCTATCGAATACCCAACTTCACTATTTTGTAGAAGACTTAGAAATTCTTGAGGAAAGACATCACCAAACATCGGCACAATGGGTGTACTCTTAACTATGAGTTCATCCCGAACAATATCAGATAAATAACATTAATTTTTTGGAATAAAGATCCAGAATATGGATGAAACTTATACCATAAAGTTATATTCTTCCATGCATCAATAGATAATAATAGATTGATCGAGGGTATGAAATTTGACTTTCCTTCCATTGGAATATATATGAGATTAATATTGATAATGCCAATAAATGCCAGGAATCAGATCCTAATACAATAAATGAAGGATCAAAAGATTTTTTGGAATCCTATTCCCACAAACAAAAACCAGAGAAGAATTATAAACCTATTGATGTGACTGTTGTTCCATTAAGTGTTTACACAGGTGACTCAACATCTAATTGATGAGGTAATACACTGATACCCACAAAAAATTCATCATAAATAAAAGAGTGGGTGGATCCAGTATCAAATAAAACATTTTCTATATTAGAGGGGATGTAAATTATACCTTTAACCACTTCATTATCATACTCCATGTTGCTAATAGTGATTTCATGTTATATTAAATTGTCTTTAGACTTATGAGTTTTTATGAAAATGATCATCATCAATAACCCATTGATTGGGGAATTCATTGTTATTATGACTTATTTCCTTTCCCTAGTAACACTGATGTGTAGGACGTTCATTCTATATAGCCTTTTACTTTTTTGAATTATTTAGAATCTTTCTCCCATCACATCATTATTAAATTGCCTGATGTTAACATTTTACACACCTAAAACATCTACTAGTCTCTTTAAGACAATTTCCTCCTTATTTCATTCCACATATCGAGAATAATAGAAAACTCATATTCATTACAGTTTTGTCTTTATATTTTCCTTTGAATTCCATTTTTCTCTTTGTATCAGAACCATATGAAAAATGAGTAACTCTAATCTCTATCTCAAACCTGAGATAACATCAAATAATTTCCTCGTAGTTATTTATGTCCCTTATGTAAAATTCCCTTCTGAGACATGGTTTTCAAACACTAAACAGTCGATTGATTTTACTCTCAGGTTGGATAATAATTCTAAAATTGTGCCAGGAAAGTCTTGTAAATTATTCTTCATAGGTACCAACAGATTCATCATCCATTTTCATAAGTTCAAGGAACTCCTTTTTTATCATGATTTGACGTATACAAGGAAAGTACCTATTGAATAATAAATTCTTAAACTCATCCCATTACATGGACTAAATTTCTTCTCCTTGCCTCATATTCAATATATGATTCCACCATTGTTCAACTTATCCTTACAAAAAATATACTTGAAAAATGACTTTATCTTGTTCAGAACAATGCAGAACTGAAAATATACTTTCCATTGTAATAATAAATTATTTATCTAGTGATGAATCAGAAGACCCACTGAATGAAGGTGGAATCCACCTCATTAAGGATTCAACAGAATATTACTCCATCCTTTTTTTGATGTTTGGAATGATTCATAGATTCAGAATGTTGTGTGATAATGGAAAGATGATTTTTCATTCAATATCCCATAATATTTGGTTTCTTAGGGGGAAAATCAATTCATTTCCCATCACATTCAATATTAATGTGGTTCCTTCGGGTTCCAACTATTGAATAAAACCAATAAGCATAGTGTGTGCAACACTAAATATAACAGAAAAAACAAATAATAATGAATAAAATTTTAATTTAGGGAAATTTTATTTTTATCATAGGTTTTTCATAACAATTTCTAAAAAATTAGGATTGTAAACTATACCAAGAAATATCTTTAGGGTTCTTACTAAGTATTTCTTATCCTAGTTTCCAAAAGTTAACTATACCTTTCCTCTGATACCAACTATTATGACCCATACTGTACTAATATTTTTTTTTCATCACAATTGAATTATATTAAATAAAACATATAACAAAATCATGATAGAACTGAAAATGTACAATGACTTTAAAAATTGAGAAACATAAATCACTGGTTCGTAAAACATATATAGTGTCTCTCATTTATTTCTTCATATCATGACTCCTTTTGGGAATATCATAATTAAAACTCTTATGCATGAACTTGGGAAAATAAAAATATTAAATGGGTGATATAATATTATTAGTAAGTGCAATCAAATTAAATAACAATCATATCATATTCATTAGATGATGACATTTGAAAATAATATCCTTCATATAAATGTTCATAATATCTTGCCATGGTATAAATAATAAAATTGAAATGTAAGCCAGAAATTCATATCATAAGACAAGAAATTTTATTTATACACACATATGCATAGAAAAACATTTTATATTATTCAGGGCTCATTTTCGAGGCTATCATATTGGAAAACATCCATTACTTAATCGAGTTCACTCCTCAATCCATCCTTGTACTACAGAAGTGGATTTACTTGTACATCCATTCATGTATATATCATGATATATATATATATATCTTTACACAATTCATTTTAGAGAGATATATGTCCATCAAATCACATAATGAAACCATTCTTACATGTGACACAAAAATATTAAAACATTCACCATTGCGTAAACCCTGAAATAAAATGGGTTTCATTAATAACATTCCATCGTAGTTGATATAAAACAAATGGATTTTCCCAATAACATTAAATCATACTCAAAATAATATCAATGTAATAATTGGGATATAAATAAAAAACTTATTTAAAAATTTTCATCTACTGGGGAAAATAATATTAAGAAAACAAATGAAATGTATTCGTGAGGAAAATATCATTTATTATTCAAAAAAAATTTCCTTCCTCAAAAGTCTACATAATTTTAGAAGAAATCATATTATTTTAAAAATAAAATTGTAATATTTTAGGGGAATATTCAAAGAAATAAGGCATTATGAAATCATAAAAATACATTCATTCCATAACAGATATAAACAAACACTCTTCTTTTACTTTTCCAAAAGAGAAAAAACATACCTCGTACCGGAAATGACAAAAAATTAAAGTCATAAATATTTTTAAATATTGACCAATTGATGAAATTTACATATAAAAATTATAGAAGTATATAAATAATATTTTCCAATATATATTTTGGAAACTTGGATGTGGATGATAAAGAATCCCAAGTAAATAATAGAAAATAAAGAACCTGAAAGAAAAATGATATTTGAAAATTTATCCCTAATATTATTTCTGATATCGTTTATATATATTTGAAACTCTTGTATGACGATTGAAATAAGGTTGGTTATTTATTATATAATAATAATAATTTTCATCATTAAATTAATTATAATATTTTCATCCTTTTTCTAGTAACATTTCGTTGTTACTCATTATTTGAGTATTATATACTTTTTATTCTTATGCATGATATCTCGGATAAGTTCATATTAATTTTTTTAGGAAATATTTATATCAGTAATAGAATGGTATTGTTATAATATATATAATATTTATTCATTGAATTCATTTATATAATCATGATTTAATGACGATTATGTAGAACGGATCACATCGCATTGTGGAGACGGTAAGACGTACACACGCATAAGAAACAATATCAATCTCATATTTGTTAGATTGAATTGAATTGTATAGTGTATAGTATCATAGAATAATTATAATGTTATAATAATCATATATAGTTATTATTTACACCATCACACACATTCGTGTAAGGTGGTGGAAAAAAATTACACTATGGTTTGGAGATGGTAAGTCGTACATACGCTCGTGCGGTGATTTTTTATTTCGTAGGATGGATAGATGGTGAAATAAGGATTTTTAATATTCATAATAATATATCAGTATATTATTGATAATAATGTTACTAAATTATAAGTAAGCAACTAATAAAGTGGAATTATAAGAAGAAATAAATTTGAATGAATCTGTAGAATAGATTACCTCTTCCTTGGCGGGCCTCAGTTAAATCTCCTCATAGGGTAATAAAAATGGTCATTGAAGAAGAAAAAAATCTCTATAATGAAAAAATGTATGTTGAGAAGGAACTATTGTAGGTTTTGTCCATGATTGATTGCTAAAAATGAATTGAATAAGTGAGGGAGGAGGTGCCCTCTTATAATTGAAGTGAGGGGCACTTTTCCAAACATAAAAAATATTATTCTATAATTAACATCATCCAACATAAAATCCACTAAAATTTCCCAATTTCGAAGACGAGATGAAATAGGGTTGTAATATCGTCATAAATTATCTAGACAAGTTTTTATGTAAATTTAATCAGTTTCATTTTTCATAACACATTGTTATTCAATTTAATTTTAATTGTGGTAATATACTTCTAAATATTTAATGGTTATAAATGTTTACTTATATGGTCATATTTGACTCTAAATTGATATTATATTACATTTTATACCTAATAATTATCACTTTTTAATTTTTTTTAGATATTTATGATTTCAAAAAAAAATTAATAAAATTTTATTTTTATAAAATGTCAATAGAGAAAATTTTGACATTATTCATTTATTGTAAATTAAAAAAATCACACATAATATAAATTCATACCAAAATATTTAATAAACCCATAAAATGTTATAGTGACCTATAAATTTTTTTGATAACATTAATTAATTCATATACAATTTCATTTATTATTTTTAAAACCAAACATTTGATATTTCTATTAATAAAATAATTTCTATATCACTATTGTTTCATCATTAATTGTAATTATTTAATCTCTAAATTTTGTAAAAAAATTAATATACTAATATAAAATGAGATTGTGACATTTTTTCACATTCATTAGTTTTAATTACATTCGTTTCATATTAAAAAGTAATGTCTATTATGTGATTTAATTTAGAAAAATTGATAATACGGTTCTAATTTTGTCATTAAATAGGTATTTAAAAGGTTTTATGGTAATTTTATAATATAATTTCTACCCTTAGTTACTCGATTTACCTTCAACCATGCTAATAAAAATAATTACCTATGTTACTATTTATAAATCCCAAAAATAAAATAAAACTATTAACATTATTTGGAATTAATGAATATAAATATGTAATAAATATTTCAATATTCAATACACAGAAGTTGCAATAATTTAATAAAATTAATACCATTGTTTAAATGATAAAAGAGGTTTTGAAAGAAAAAATATAGCAAAAGATGGAAATGTAATGTTAATGATAAAAGAATAAATTATATTGAAAAATAATAATATATTCCATTTATAAATGAAAACCATTAAATTTTATAATTTCACCATATAAATTATATCGAGGAAAGAATTTTATTTAATTATAATTTAGCATATTTTTACTATTCATCAAAACATGAAAGTTATCAGAAAAAAGTCATAAATTTATTCAATGTAAACTTTTAAATCCAACTTCATAAAAACATGTTTACAAATCCATATAAAAATTATTAAAGTATAAAAATATTAATTAATAGTGGTATATACATTTAATAATGTAAAATTAACATTTTAAAAATAGGTTTTTATAAATCACACAGGATTTCATTCATAACCTATGACTAAAATATCCATTGGATAAATATAAAAAATATTTTTTATGTGCATAAAATATATATATCTCATTAATTTCACTACCAAAAGAAATTAATTTAAAATAAAAATATCTAAATAATTGGTAGTTAATGAATTCATAATATATTTTCTTAAGGGAGTTATAATTCTTTCCACTTATCTAACAGTTAGGTTATATCAATATTTTTTTCATATGGGCATATATCGGATCTCCTAAAGTCACGATTTCGTGCGAATAAATCTACTAAAGAATAAAAATTATTTGAAGAAAAATTTTCATAAAAAACATCTGGGTGTTATGGGTAATTCTAAAGAGATAAATTGCACAAAGAATAATTTTTTTACCCTTTCAATTTTTTGTCTGACTACGTTAGTAATAAAATTAATAGGTACCCAAATAGTTCTAAAATATTATTTTAATGTAAACTAGATGTTAAATAATTTTAAATTAAATCCCTTTTATATCAATGTGATTGAGAAAATATTGGAGAACATTCTTATGCTTAATTTCCTTGATAAGACATTTTATAATTGTAATAGAAGAAACCATACCTTCATAACTTTTAATATAAGTACCCTTATATATGTTTCAATTGTATGGATTATAGATAAAACTAATTGAAACTTTTTTATTTTTCATCATAGCTACCAACTTATCATATTTTTTATTTTTATTTCAAAAATTAGATAACATATATTTTATTCTAACAACTTTGTTTTTATGAATGTCATTATATTTCTGAGAATAATAAAAATCATCATACAATTTACATTTAGAACATGCTGAATAATTTATTACTTCATATATGCAAGAATACTTTTATTTCATGTATTTCTTACATTCCTTGATTCATATATTTTTTTCGTCTTTATATTTTATAATCTAATCAGTATATATCAAAGCAATTCATGTGTTCTCTTAAAACCACTCTACAAAGCTATCTTGTTCAATATAAAAACAATTACTAAAATAACATTCATTACTATACTGATTTGAATTTTTTTATTGTAAAACCTTATTTTCTAGATTCTTTATCACATTAAGAAAAATCACCAAAATCAAAATCATATTTCAACTCCATTAATCATATTAATCAAATTTAAATTATTTCTTTGATTTTTTATCAATCACTACTTGTGTCATCATTTTATTGTATATTTTAATTTTTTAAATTAATTTTACAACAATAATAGGTTATATATGGTCCTTATATAGTTAATTTTGTTTCATTTTAATCATTTCTTCATGTTTACATGGTTTTTGCATGAAACTTTTATTTTCTTAATCAAATATTCAATCATTTTCTTAGGGTCAAAATTTCTCCATTATTAATTTCCTATAATTTGGATTTATAAGAGTTATAGACAACATTTATATATTATTTTAATGAAATAAAATTATTATTTAATGATTAATATTCCAAAATATTATTCAACTCAAGTTCGAATAGAAGAAGATATCTAATGAGTTTATCCAATGTTCAATCATCAAAAATAATATTTTCATATATCACAACCTTATGTTAATTCCATTTAATGTGTAGGGGTCATAGTAATATTTTAATAGTTATGGGGTTCTATAAATATTTTATAAAGAAATTCATTTCCATAATAATTCTTCTGAATTATTTGAACAATTTATTGACTCTTCTTTCACACCCATCTGGAAATATTGGTACTCTACTAATAGCATTACATGTTTGGTGGTAATTATCGTATTATATATATGGTGTGTTACTTATAATGTCTTCTATATTACCTGATCTATCTAACATGCAGACACTTGAAATGAACTTCTTTTGATAGAATATTCTAAATTATTTACTACTTTAAAATTTGAAACATTTCATGAAGAATCATTTTATGTAAGAGTGTCCCGATTAGATTCAAAAATATTTTTTTATATTACAATTAATGTCTAGTATTCTATGAATAAATGATTCATGTATGCCTCTATTCGAGATTTCTAGTAACCAATGTTTTTCACATAAAAAATCAATAGGTTTTTGGAATCCATGATTCATTTTTATACATTCCAACCATCTTATATTATATTTATCTTTAAACTATTACATCTATGAACTGGTTGGTAAAAATAAAAATAATCCTTAAAATAAATATTATAAAATACAATATAAGGAATGGGTAAATTAAAAAATATAAAACCATCGATACAAATTATTAGGTCATATAGGGAGATTGATAACAATATATAGTAGTAAAGACCCAAACTTTTATCAATGAAAATTCATCTCAATGTAAATTAAATTTCATATAATGTAAAATAGATATACAATATTTTCACATCCTTGGTTTTATGATTTTGGATTTCAAAATTCCGTTATGAATTGTTACCATTTCTAATATTTCAATTGAATAGTGATAAATTGATTAGTATAAATACTGGGTTTTAACAAATCCAATTTACTCAGAGAAACGATGTAATGGCCTCCGTCGGTATAATTGCACCATATGAATCCCATTTTTCAAGGCTCCAAATGGAGGTGGTGTCATTGGGAATTGATATTGACCAAGACCAATATGAGCTTCAACACATTAAACTTGAATGAAACTGCCTACAGGAGAAGTTGAAGTTGATAGAGATAACCACCCGAGCAATGTTATCCAACCCACCCCATGATTTTTTCACCATCGCACACCTTAGCATTTGATATTATTGAGGTGTTATAAGGGGTTATGTAACAATACCATATCACATTTATGATTTTCACTATTTTTTATATAATAAAAAATATACATTCCTTTTATAATTGTCAGATTGTAAATGCGTTTTAATGAACAAATGCTATTTTTAATTTATATTCAATTAAGAAATCTATTTTGATGAATTGATGGATTTCTAATTAAATAATATGTAAATAATATTTTATTACTAAATTAATTTTTATTAAATATAAAAGATAGTATAAATTTTATGAATACAATTTTTATTTTTATTGAGGTTTGAAATCTATTTTTGTCAATCCCATGAATTTTTTAAAAATTTTAGTTTCTATTTTAAAAGTATAAATTCAAATGTTTCTAAAATTATTTAGACAAAATGAATTTTATTATTATTATCTGGATGACCAAATTCTTCAATTGTGAAATTTTTATAATTTTTTGAGATAATGGATTTTTTGGTTAACAATTAAATACGGTTTTAATATATAATTAGATTTATATCATCATAATGATGAAATAGTGTTGTAATAAAATACTATACATGCGATTTATGGCCAATATATATGTTATTTTTAAAATAATTTGATTTTATAATTTGTTTGGTTTATTTTATGGTGTCTTAGTTGACCCTTAATGACTTATAAAACACATTATCTTTTTAAATTGATTTCCTTTAGAGTTTGACTCACCTCCACATAAGAAAGACTAATATATTCATAATTTCAGCCATTGTCCATGTATTTTAATTTTCCTACTACCCTTCGGAAAAAAAGGGAAAAATCATGGGATGGTTTGGGGTTTTGATTATTTTATTGTGTGTTTCCCAAAAGGTAAATAATAAATAATTCCTTCCCTTTTCCAATATAAACCCACCCAAGCCCCAAAATCCTCTTCAGTAAATGACTTTGAAGCTCAACCATCCTCTTACCTCCTCTATCTAGAATCCTACCAAGGTTCCCCAATCTCTCATGAAGCCTCTCTCAAGCCTCTCCCATGCCATTGGGATCACACTTCAAATTAAGGGATTTATTTCTTTCTCATTTTTGTCCAAATTTTATTATGTTGTTATACCCTTTTAATTTCAATTAAAAAAGTTGAACTTTTTTTCCAAAAATCCCCCATACTACCCTCTTTATTTTTGAATGATTAGAGACACCTTTTCTATATCATTAATGCATCCCATGTGCACCCATTACCATGCTGAAATTCTGTAGGAAATTTATTTCATCTCATTTACATTCCAGCAGTTCTTTTGTATTATGAATTTAAATTCCATTAAATATGTTGGACCATGTACCTATATGATACCCATTACTATACATTTAATATACATATGATGAGACACCCCTTTCCCTCTCATCATCCATTTTTATGAATTCTTATGTCACGTCGTTATGCTGTCGAATTTGCACCGCGATTTCAATGAAAAAGACCTTGTGTGGTGAATACCATTCCCATTTCTCATTCAATGTATTCACCATTAAGATCATTTACATTTTAATTATGGAGTTTAATGTATTAATTCCACATTTCTTTATCATGGAACAAATGTCTATGTTTAATGAATCCATGTAATTTGATCCATGTGGCACACTTATGAATGAAATGAAATGATTAAGAAGGGTGCTCCTTGATATCCCTCCAATGGATTGGGTAAAGATTAGTATCATAATACGTCAAGTGAAATGAGGATTTACTCATGATAATTAATGTTAAATGAGGGTTTACTCATTACCCATTTTCAATGTCCCTTGGCTGATGATAATATCATGTTAAATGTTAGTTCCATATTCCCATGTTATGATAATCAAGTTTTATCATTCCTTAACATTTATGTTTCTCTTGTGCTTCATTGATAATCATATTGCGTAACATGTACTATATTCTTCATGTTATGACTTTTTCACTCCATTATAGGGCATTATAGATCGCCATTTTTTACACATATCTTTTGGATATCCCAATAAATACAATGTATGAAGAAATATTTTGGACGTGTAAAAGATGTTTTCAAAAACGATGTTGTGTTTTATGAATTATATTGTTATTTATTGTTTTCAATTTCCCAAGATAATAGACCTCTCAATCAACCGAGATGTCTTAAGTGATTGTTTATGTATTTAATCATGTTCATGTGGGTTACAAAGAGAATAGTTTTTATAATAGTGGGGTGAATAGATTAAGATAATATTTATAATATATTGGAGAATTAAAGGAATTGCTTATTTATTTTTTTGGGAAGTCATTTTATGCATCAAAATACATTGTTTTTCAAAAATGATTTAACTTTCCAATTTATGTTTTGAAATTAAAATTTTTATAAATATTTAAAAACTATTATTTTATAAAAATAATATAATTCTTAAAATAGTTATTTGAAAATTATCTTTGGGTAAAATTGTGGTATTTTTTTAAACTGGGTGATTTTATAGTGAATAGTTAAAAATTGAGCTTTTTGTAAATGTATCATTCATTTTTGATTTCAAAAGTATCATATTTTTATTTTATTTAAATGGAATAGATATATTATGTAGTTATATTTAAAATTTTCAGTAACATATTAATAATAATTATATCTTATTTTGGCATAAATTTATTTTTATGATTAAAAAACCAATGGTTCGAAAATTGTAGTGCATAATGTTCCTCCATTTTAATTAATTAAAATAAATTTTAATAAGGTAAGATTTAATTGAAATATATAGTATATAAATTTGAATATATTAATCCAAATCCATATAAAGATGATTACAAGTCATATAAATAATATAATATCCTTTTACCCTTGAAAATGCATTTCTTGAAAACTGGATTTCTTAGCCTTTTCCTGGTCATTTTTAAAATAAATTAATCATAATATGTTAATTTAATTTCATAATAATAATTTATTATTTTAAATTCAAATAATTAATATTATATAATATATTTGACTTAATTTTCCCCATAATGATTAGTATATATTGTAAATTTATTCACTGCGAATACAGTTAAAATTTTGTTCTTTACATTATATGATTTTGTACGAAAATTAATTTTCCACAACTATATTATTTAAATTGGATAAATTTAATATCATATTAATAATTATTGGATGAAAATTATCTAATATGTAAAATTTTATTATATTATTAAATAATAAATAACCTAGGGTAAGAAATAATACTACCATAGTGAAAAATTAAATGGTAAATTTATATAAACATAGAGGTAAAAGAATATAATTTTTACAATATGTATCTATTTTATGTAAGAATTATGGATAAACAATATAATTCCTCAATTAGGTTATTTATCAATTTTTGAGGAACATGGGATGATGGTCACATCCATATATTGAATAGTTTTGTGAATTTTAAAAAAATCCACTACCCCTCAATTATAGAATGTTACACAATCTCCTCATGTATTAACACCTCTCAATCATTTTTCATTGAAAAAAAATAATGACATATAGAAAACATAATTATAAAAATTATAGAGATTTATTTTTTTCAAAATATACCAATCATAGTGTCCTTAAGAAGAGATGAAAATGAGGTTAATCAAAGGGAAGGAAATCATCTTAACAAAGAACATTGTTTTTAATTTATATTTTGAGAAAAATAAATTTTATGTTTAAATTTAAAATATAAATCCAATAATATCTCACAGATAATTAGATGAAATTATTTTGGGGGAATAATATTTATCCAACATCTTAACCATCCAATGGAAATCAAATAAAACACTTCTATGTATGTCGAGCTACTACCTCATGATCCAATGTAAAATTTTTTCAATGATATAATCACATGGATAAACATAATGAAGTTAATAATTAGTACATATGAAAAATATGAAGGTAAATTAATTTTGGAAAACTAATATTTCATTCACTTCCATATACTTTATCACATATTTTGAATGATACTATCACTCATGCATATATATGTCATACCATCTCCATGAAGCAATGTGAATCATTTTCCATGTCTAGCTATGAAGAATATTTAAAAACAATAATTAATAAAAATTATTTTTAATAAATTAATATTAATTATGAGTTGTTATATTTATATCTAATTCATATTAACAAAAAATTATTTGACAAAACATGTATTATAAAAGGAAGCATTCAACAAATGAACCAATTGAAATAATATAACATTTTATATAATTGATGATATAATTTTATAATAATATAATATATTATATTAAAAATGATAATATGGTTTTATTATAAATTAAAAACATTCTTTGAACCATTATATAGTTTGTTAATATATGTTACACTAAAGCGAAACATGGTTTTAGAGACTTCATCTCAATTTCCCACCATTGAGAAATCTTTTATTGTTTTCACATTATTTGTTTTATATGGTTTATATAAAAACCATTTTACAATTACAATCGTGAATAATTATTAATTCATAGTATTTATGTTATGTTTTAATTATTTCATCCAAGGTTATTTTAAATTATATTAACTAAGTGGTAAGAAATTTCATAACTCAATGTCATTTCATTAGGTTACATTACTTCTTAATTATCATATATATTATAAGATTAATCATGTAATTAATGTTAATTAATTAATTTATAATTTATAAATTACTATATTAATTTTCATTTTTAATAAATAATCAATTCGTTTATTATTTATTACATCAACTTAATAATCTCTCAATTAGCTTAGTTCAAAATCTCATTTTAATCAATAATTTTATGCTTACATTTCCATTAAAAGAAATTATTCGGTCATTGTCTAATGATTTCCTGTAATTTTATTATTTTATACTAATTCATTAATATTTTGTGTAATACTAGAAGTTTCAACTCCCTGTTAGTTAATATTAATGTGAAAATGATTTCAAGAGGGATAAATGTTTTTCTATCTTAACCTAAAAATATTTTTCCTTCCAATTAAATGATTTCTAAAAACATTATCCAAGAATATATTCAATATTATGATGTTATTATATAATTAAATTTTATAACATTATTGGATTTTTTAAAAAAACATTAGAAGGAATTATCTTCTATTTTACAAAAAAAAGTTATATTGGAATTTTCTTATAAAAATGAGAAAGGAATCTTTTATAAATTGTCTACAAATGCAAAAAAAATTATAATACAAATAACAAATCAACTATTTGAATATTTATTTATACGAATAAAAATTTCATTTCATAAATAAATTATTAATACTTTTTTAAACATTTATTTATTCAAAGAGATTTTTAAATTGATAAATGTATTTTTATAATGAATGTTTTTAATGATATTATTTATGAATTTCTATTCATAAATGACAAATATAATTTATTTTATTTATAATACAATGTGGATATGTTTTCATGATTACATATTTATCCATTATTTGGATGTTGTTTGATTAGTTTTACTAGAGTAAATATTAGAATGAACTTGATAACTTTTATAATATTTATATTTTTTAAAACACTGAAATTATTATAACAATTGGTAATTAAATTTATATTGAACATACTTTTTAATTATTTCATAGATAATATTATTTACTACACTATATTCTGTTTATATATAATTTATTTTATATTGATTGTTATATGATTTATTGGGGTATCTGGTTTAATTTTTATTCTTTATTAAATATGGATATTTATCAGAAAAGATTATTTTTGATGAATTTAATCAATCAGTTGATATATGTGGAATTCTTTAGATGTGTAATGATAGGTGGTGACTAGAATTATATATACCCTCGACGCATTCCAATGCCTCATGAGAAAAATAAGTTGAACTAATTAAATGCATTTTTACACATAGTTTTAAACTACATTGAGAGATTCTCATAAGAATAAAGATATCATGATGTCTCGTATTATGAAAATAAATTTTAAGAACGTCCATCATTTGGAATTTAATATTTTTACAAGATATTATAACATTGATATAATCCATGGATTAATTTTTTGATGTAGTAATTGTTTAAAATTAATGTTTTTTTGATATTTATCTTCCAATATTAATTTTAACTCATATATTACTAATATTAAAGTTATAGATTAAATACAATTTTTGATCAATTATTTACATAGGGATATTGACTATCAATTATTTTTTTTAAAAGAGTCCACTATACCTAACCCTAATATATTATTGGTGATCACCGTTATTTTTTCATTCCTTAGGAATGGGTGAAGAATTATTTCAATGAGTTAAATTATTATTAAAGTATTAAATTACAATATTTAATATTTTATCCAAAATATAAAATGTGCATAATGTATTTATCTAGATATTTACGAAAAAGAACATATTTTTTCTTATGATTTTGATTCCATGTATCTTATGCCAACGTAATAATTATAAAACAAGATCATGATTACTAGAGTTCGAGTCTTTATATCATCTTTGTAAATTTACAATATGTTGATTTGATGTTGGTGCAGCATCCCTGGTTGGACCTATTTTGGTCCAAGGGATAATGAAAATGATTCTTTTTATTAATTATATAATGGTAAATTCATAATTCTAGAATAAATATTATAATGATCACCATCATTTCCCTTTGAAGTTCCTGATTAGGGACTTCGTTCTCAATAGAGACTCCCCTCATTTAGGTCATCTATGGATAAAATGATTTCATATAGTAACACCTTGATATAGGATATCATTTTATATTATTGATAGGATTGGAAAGGTTGCATACCATTTTTTCGTTCCACTATTGATGAATTTTATTCCAATATTGTTCATGTATCATTACTCATGTTATACCTTTTACACTCATATCATGTTTTTATTTCGGGGGACCTTGATGAGGATCCTCATATGAGTGTTACTCGGATTCCAATATAGTTTATCTATTCATAGAAAATGGTTCTTTGTTGGAACTTTATACCAATGGTACAACTGTTATGGAATCATTGGTTCTAATTTCTATGAGAGTTAGGGAATGTTGCTTTTTTGTGATGGAAGAATCCTAAAAAATTTACTATTAATTATTCATAATAGAACATAATTATTTAGAAATAATTCATATTGGAGGGGCATATAACCTCTTGGATCTATCTTTATAGAATGACCATTGTCTTATTTTTTCCCACCCTTTTTTTCATTGATATTTTGTTATACTGTTGATTATTGGGTGATTTTTTATAATCATTGGTGGGATTAGGGATTAGTGTTGATTATTGATATAGATTATTTGTGATGGAAGAATGATTTATCTCATTGGTGGTTATGGTACAGTAGTAAGAATATCCCTAGAAGCCCCCCCCAGATAATCGTTGAGGGGAATCTATCAGATGGTGGGAGAATGATTGAATGGTGTTCCAAAAAGACCCCCAGCAGCAATCATGTCATGTGTCTAACGAGAAAAGAATTATTCCAAGCCATCAGTCTACCAATTGTAGAACTGAGTATCCTTGTTATTCAGATTGGTTCTATTAGTAAGCTGGAGGATGCCATCGGTTAGCTGGTGCCACTGATCTGCTAGATAAATGAAAGGAATGCATCCTATATCCAAATTTTTAAATCTTTATTTTAATTATAAAACACATCGCATAAATTCCATTTATACCTAAAAACTATGTAGACACTCTAGATATTATTTTTTCACTCCAAACCGTAAATTTTAATGGTTATAAGAGTCGATCATTTTGTTAGATCTCTTCTGGCATGTGTCGTATTAAATTGTTAATGATTTCCCCATTCATCTTCACATTATAAATTTGAGGGCAATATATCCTAAATTCATTGATGGATATGGATATTTACTTGATGAATTATGATATTAAGATTCTTTGTTGGCTATTATACCCATCATTTTTCCATTGGTGGATCCTGATCTGGGTGATCATTGATATTATGATTATTATAGGTAGTTTCACAATAAAAATAATATTATTTGAAACCATTCATTTATTATTAATTTAAAATAAATTTAAAATTTATTTCCAAATAATGATTTTATTCTTTGATAAATGAAGTTGAAATATAGTGTTTTTATGATAGAATTACATTGAAAATGAATTTTTAAATTTAATTTTGATTAAAAATGATTTATAATTGAAATGAATGATTTTATGAACGATTATGATGATAATGTTTGAGATTAAATGGTCTAAATTTTTTAATGAAATTAAATTAGAAGAAATGATTTCAATTGAATGAGTTTATGAAGAAATCCAATCTATTTTGGTTTTTGAAATGAAAATTTAGGTTATGAAATATGAACATGGAGAAGATTGAAATGATTATTTCTCATGATTTGAGTTTGATTGAATTTAATCACAACTCTTATTATGATTATTTACCAAGAATAACATAGGATTTATTGTATTTAATAAGAATTAAATTCCCGCTTGGAAAGAAGATATCTACCAATGGATTGATGAAAAGAATACTTAATAATCTTACAAATGGTTAGGATGTTTATTCGATGGGATATTGTGTCATATTTCCCTTAGTCATGGGATCTAGTGTTTGTGTGTGTATGAACCAAGAGATGTATTACATTGAGATTATTTGGAAAATTTGGATTAATACTAACCAAAATCATTAGTTATTACATTTTTTCTACCATTGAAACTAATTATACAGGCCACTATTTTTTATCAAAATTATTATTTATTACCATCTTAATAGAAATTAATACTAGTTTATATTTAGTAAAATATTACAATATCATATGGGTTTAAAGGAAATAATATTTTTTATCTAATTCAAATTAGCCAGTGGAAGATTTTTTAATGGGTTTTTTTATATGAATTATGAAAAAAATTTCTTCAAGTTTTTTACCTAATTTTTTTTTGTTTTTCTTCTAATAGAATAATGATAGAAAACTATTTTAGATCATACTACACAATGATTATATGGCCATACTATTATCTTTAAGAATTATTATATTTTACATTTTACATATTGGGAATGGAACAGAACTACTTTGAAGAAGTTTATTTTCTGGATGAGCAAGACCATGGATGTTTGCATGGAATGTTGAATAATTTGAAGTATTTATATAATGTGAATCATGAAATTTTGACTCTAATTGTTTTATGTGATGAATGTTGATGACGTACCATTTTTGGGATTATATATATATATATATGTGGTGTCATTATATGTAAGAGTGTTTGGAATACCCAATATTTATTGAATATTATTAACATATTTCTCTTTCAATGTTTTCATTATAGTCAAAATTTTCCCCTTAATTGTAAGGGATTGCATGATATTAACATTGGGCATTAAGGATGAAGAATCCCCTTCGGACTATGTAAGAACATTTTTTTGTAGAATTTAGGCGGTTTATCCATAACAGTTTTTGGCATAGGTTAAATTTAAAATAGAAGAAAATAAAATCTATAGAAATTTTTAAATAACATATCATCGTAGAAATAAATTTATATACCTTAAATACTAAAAAATATTTCACCTTGGTAAAGAGAATATTGGGTTAACAAAGCAGTCAAACAAAAATAAGTATAAAATGATAATAAAATTAGTCGATATTTTATTAGAATTTAACTTATAACTCGTAGATACTACAATAAAAAAACATTATAATTTAGACGCATTATACATGAGAAACAAATGATTTGTATTAAAATAATTTATATAATTCCAGGTGTTTTTTCCTACAATTATAAATAGGAACCTCTACATCTTATTTATTTGTAAATTTTGAGAACTCTATCGTAGCCGAGACCTTCCATAATAGCTTCACAAAATCCTTCATCCTATTTTAAATATTTTGTTATTCCAAGATGAACATTGTAAAAAGTTTTCCTATATAAGAGAATCATGGTAGGTCAATGAAGTATAATTTCCATAAACGATTCACAGAAATATATTATATTATTATAATTCTTATAAATCTATTGTATAAATAATATCATGATGAATATTTAGTAATAATGTTAATACGATGTTATAATTGTTATTGTTCAACTATTTTCCATTCCATTCCACTAAATGAGAAATAAATGTACTTGTCATGCATATGTGTGGACTACCACCTCCATGTTGGGATAAGATACATTTAGAATATTTATGCTATACCAATGGTAATTATGATAGATTTATTGATAATAAGTGATATTTGTTAAGTAATTATTCTTATATAATTAAAATCTATTATCTATCATCTTACCTCCCCATCCGTTGGAAAAAAATAACATCTGTCATTTTTACATGTTTTCTACCACTTCTAGGACGCTTTATTAATCATTTTTCATTTATGATTTTCATGTATAGTATTATGAATAGATTCAATAAATATATATATTCTATTTATTATTTAATATTTATTATTTATATTTTAATTATTGTTAACATTTTTACATTCTATGTATCTAAACTTGAAAACAATACACATGGGTACAAATGGAGTATTATTTCCACAAACTAATGTAGTTCATTTTTAATCACCACATTATATTTGTTATTATAAAGGTGTACATTATAAATTAATATTATTATTATATAGTTATTGTGATTAAATATTGGATTAAACCAAGACCATGGTGTTTGTGGAAAAAGCATTTAACTAAAAACAAGCATTAAAAGAAATTATTTGACTCCCAAAAGATCATTTGAATTGAAAGGTGTTAATAAAATATAAATATAGGAAATTTCAAGGAACGATTTGTAGTGTTTCATGATAGAATATTGGTATTTAATATATCAATAATAAATAAATATTATTTATTAAAAAGATATGAAAGGATATGAATCAATACTAGTCTTGAGGTAAGGGTTCTTCATCTCAATATTTTTTTATTGAGACATGCTTCATATTACAAAATTATGTATGTTTTTGGGGATTATATATTACTCACATAAAATTTTATTAAATGGATTACTTATTAAGTTAGGGTATATAAAATAAAAAACATAAATGACATAATTTGAGATTCATTGGTTTTAATTTAAATATTGTCTAAAGGGTTTATCATCACAAATTGTATTTTTCTAGACATACGTTGTGTTATACATTTATCAACCATTATAAAATTTATATTTCACCCCTTTGATATGTTGTATCAATAATTCATTTTTTCCAATTATATTTTATGTTTTATATATTTTTAATTCATTTATTGTTTTTACGAATCACGAGTTAGAAAAGCTATATGGGAGCTATGTTTCAAAAACATTATAATAAATATTGTTTATGCTTTAATTTACATTCATGGAAATTTTATTAATATTATATTTAAAACAACATATATTATATTCTATATGTGTTATTCATTGAATTTTTTTGAGTTATTTCAATTTTCCTCTCATTGTTACTGAATATGATGGAGAAAATCTGTTTAACGAAAATATTAGCTTATATTCCCTTTAGTCGTGTAATATTTTCATCAATTCCCATAACCATAAAACCTGTTTTTTGAATGTTCATCACAATACCTGAACTTATTTAAAAGTAATTTTTCACATTTTCTGACTTTATTCCAAGGGTTTTAATAGTTAATCATTATAAAGAAATGTTTTTTCAAACACTTTATTTTTGAATTTTTGTGATTGTATGAAGGGATTGTTTTCTTATTAACATATACAAAATGATTAGATTATCACACAATCTTGATTATTATTTTAATTGATTATTATTTTAAATTATAACTTGATTATTTTTGGGTAAATTAATTTACTAATCATTTTAATAATTATCAATTAGATTTTTGAAGAAGGAATTGGTTTTTTCTATTGTTTTTTATGAAAGGTTCGAATGATATTTTTATGTTATTTTACATTTATGTTAGCATAATTTAAGGTTTATTATGATTAAATGGGGATAATAAATTATGATGACATCTAATTTTTTTAGGATTATTATTTATATGATTTCACATTTATTTTATAAAAACCCTTTCTTTCCCCCTTGATAATTATGTTGTGATGGATCCATTATGAAACCCATATATTTTTACGGGTTATATGATGATAAAATGATGAAAGGGTTTTGAAAACTGTTTCTTTTACATGGGATAACATATGACGTTGTGTTGAATGTTTTATAATGTTTTTGAACATATATGTGTTATTTTAATTATGTAAGGGTTGAATCTAGAATTAAATATCCTCTAACGCATTGGATAAGTAAATATATATCATATTATAATAATGACAAGATGGGGAGTGATGCTAGTTTTGTAAATGATATAATACAAATTATATCCTTGGTAGTAATAATTCAATAATGAAAATATAGAATGTTGGGATACCACATTCCATTTTGATAGTATTGAATGTGATCCATGAATAAGAAAATGATTTCTGATAATTATTTGTTTACCAAAAACTTATGTATTATACTTATTATATGTTATCATGTCTCATGATTGATATAGGTTATTTCAATATCTTATTAATGTTTTCTTTTTTTTTGTTAAAATTATTTATACCGGGATTTATGAATAATGATATTAGACAAAAAAATATTTTTGTTATATATTTTGATCATATTGATATACCCTTATTTTTATATGATTCCCACTTCTAATAACTGATTGATATATCCCACACATACTATAACTATGGAACTATTATAATACTTTATTATTTTTTAGTTTTTTATAGATTATGATAATGGTTACAATGTGTGAAGAGTCTATAAAGGGACCAAATATAAAGAATTATATCTGGGAAAATGATTATTTTACTAAACTAATATTATTATGAATCTATTCCCTAGGTAAAATTAACCTATATTTTTTTTAGAAATTTTTAATTTGATTATATATTTAATTTTAATTGAAATAATTTAATATATATGATTTCTATTAGGTATATATAGTAATATTAGGCTATTATAAACAAAATGGTTCTATCCAGGGAGATTTTTTTAGGAATGGTTTAGTAAGAATATTTTTTTTGAATTCCATTTTTTCCTTTGATATACATGAAATTTTAATTCCTCTATATCTGTCACTATAATTTCATTTAAAAATAATAACCCCACGGATTGTTTGATTAATTGTTTAGGATCATTTTGGAAAACTCTTGTACTATTTTCCAATTTTTTTCTCAGTTTCTTTTTTATAAAGGATCATTGGTGTGGGGATCCTTGTCTTACGTTTTGTTTGAAATTTGTATTATGATGGAGTTACATTGTAATATCATGATGTGTATCCTTCGATATTAGTGGGTATTTTTCCTCTATTTCTATGAGATACATCCAAGATGATTCTTGGAGGTAGGGAATCCTTCTTCTCTCCTTACATAGATATACATATGGGAATATCAGTATTCAATCATACTTTTATTAGATTTTATGATATATAATCATAAGGATAAATAATTAGAAAATTAGAAATTATAGGGGAGGGAAGGAATAACCTGAGTTTTACATGTATTTAAAGAACAACCTTCCAGGATAGGCCTACTTATTTTTAAAACTCTTATGACTATTGAGATAATGAGTTATTTTTTAAATTAAGAACAATGTTTTTTTGATCAATATCAATAAGCCTGGAAATGGTAAAAATATATAACTAGATAATAAATTAGTTTCCAATGGAATTTTAGATTTAAGGGAGAATAGATAAGAAAATAATAAAGTGAATTCAATAAAATCTCCTTTTAAAAACTAATATTATATTTTTATTGGTTGAGACATTATATGGTTAAGATATGTGGAATTTGTTTCAACTGTTGGTTATAATGTTGGTTTATTGTGGAGTGATGTTTGGTAAAGTTTATTCGATAGGGTTTTATATTTATTTTTGAGTAATTTCATCATATATAAGAAATGAACATGAAACATTGAAATATGAATAGAATTGGGATAGATTAATATATGGATAACAATGTGCTCTCATGGTAAATTATTTGTGTATAAGTTCTAATAATTAATGAAATAATAAAATTAATTCAGTATTTATAGTTAATGTTGTTAATTAAACATGAAATGAATTGGATTGCTAAGTGATGATGGTTAGTTATTATAAAATCTAGAAAAAATTTTATTTCATAGGGGTGGAATTTGAATCGTGTTTTTACCTTGCTGGTGTGGTGTTGTGTGGTTCACGTAGAGGGGAGATTATAGGGGAATAGGTTGTGAGGCCCTATGGCGTTGTCAGGATACATGTTGGATAACTTTTAGTTCATCCCTCTCTTTTTTGTGTGTTACATTTATAATATGTTATTTTAGGTTATTTTTATATAATCCTCGCCATATTAATGTGTTAATATCAACACCAAATGATTTTTTGTTTCAATCAATTTGTCGAAACATCCCTCATGTTGAGGATGTGTGGGAAAATAGACCATATTCCTCTCTATTTCTCCCAATTTGATATTGATTTTCATTGGTTCTAAAATAAAAAGGTCAAAATTTCAGTAGAAGGGATTATTTATGAGAGGATGGGTTGGGTTTTAATTGGGTTATTAATACTAGTTAGAGTGAATGATATTTATGTCCTTATTGTTTAGGATATCATACTATAATGGTTGGTGTTGTGGTTTTGGGGGGAAGTGGATGTGGTGACAATTTTTATATGGATAATGTTACAATGTGGTGAATTGTGTGACATTGTGTGGGATGTGATGTGGTTTTCTTGGAGACCAATGAATTCTTATTTTATGAAAA
Organism: Viscum album; assembly: GCA_963277665.1. Lineage (NCBI taxonomy): Eukaryota > Viridiplantae > Streptophyta > Magnoliopsida > Santalales > Viscaceae > Viscum > Viscum album. Next base: position 1,390,792,944 of record OY728150.1, on the reverse strand, counting down.
ATGGGTGTTCTACAATGTATGATGCTGGATCATGATATAGGAAAATCATTTGGAAATAATTTCAAGGTACCATGTTTTCTGATATGCATATTATTATGTTATTACACATTCATACATTATTTGGTCAGTGTGATATTGTGAGGATGGGATTTGTTATTTTACCTACTTAGGTTCATATTGATTTGTTGGTTTTCTCACAGGTGAATAAGTATGAACATTTCATATTTACAAGAGAGACATGGGGTATGCTTTTATCTAGTATACAAGTTATTCTTGTCCAATGTATATAAAAACATTACCTCAGGTACTTTAGTGAACATTACAAACCCATATATCCATTAATAGACTGAACATTATGAAATATGATGATTCTATATATTTGTATATTTTGTTTTTTTAATTATAGATAGTTTATGTATTTTTTTAACTTGTCCATACTTCATGGGATGGTTTTTGGTATACCCTTTTTTTTTGTTATGATTGAGGTTTTTAATTGATTTAGTTCCCTCTCCCAATATAAATTTTCTAATTTATGGTGGTGATTTCCATATGTGATATTTTTATAAACTTAGTGTTAGTCACCTACCCAAGGCCTTCTAAAGCCCAGGATCGTGGGGGTTATTATCAATATTCTATACATTCCGAATGTAGAGGCGTGACTTTAGAGATAAGGGGTTTTCAAAGAGTGGTATCAATTATTTTGGATAAGATATTGGATGGAGATCTGAGCTAGGAACTATTACAATTTCATAGGTTAGCAGGTAAACAAAGTAATTTTTTCTTAGTACATGGCATGAGGTATAGATACTAGCTAGAAAAATGGATTTTTGAACCCTCCATGATATTATGTGAGGTCATTATGTCTTCCAAATGACTAGGTGACTTCACTTTTATGGTAGAGACAAATTAGAGTTGAATACATTATGATTAATCAAGTTCATAATTATATTGGTCGACTATTGCGAAAATAAAATAAAATAAATTAATGAATACTAATAATATTATAGGCTACAAGGATTTGGGTTTTATTTAGTGTTTCTCTAATGGATCTGAGTAATCATCTATAAGAAGATCTTGCAGTAGCGGTTATGTAGGATGATCCTACTTACATTTTAAAGATCGACATGATATAGTTGTTTATACAAAACTAGAAAGTGCAACATTGTTTTTAGTGGATAGTCATGGTGGATTATGATAGATTGTATCCAATATGTAGATCAATTTTTTGATGGAGGACCTCGAGATCATATTTGGTTAAATCTATGATTGATATGAGTTTTGGGATTTGTTGGATGCCATTAATATCAAGGGAGATGCACATTAGTGAAGAAACATTTATCTTGATAATAGTATGAGGTGGATGTTTATTAGGTAGATTTCATGATGGAATTTTAATGAATCTACAATCATCATCCATGAACGAAATACATAGGTAGTAGTTTCTTTACCAAAGTCATTATAGTCTATCTATGTGAGAGATTGGGATTATTTTTAATTATATACTTTTTTTCATCCCAAATGTTTTTATTAATGAATATTCTAATGAAAGACTTATTGAGGAGTAATATTTGAATATATCATGTATATATTTAATCATTTTATGTTTTGTATGTATTTTGAGGCATATATGATGGTTAAGGTTATCAATCATATTCACTAATGGGGAAGGTTATCAAAATAGGGGAGTTAGTAGGGTTCTAAAAGGAGTAAAATTATAAAAAATATGTCATCAAATATAGGGATTTTCATGTTTATATTAGTAGGGCATCTATAAAATCATTATAATTTAGATTTTTATATGGAAAATGTTTATCGGGTGTCTCATGTTGGTTTTTCATTTGTTTCTTTACATATGGGGGTTATAGTAACCATCATGATCAGTAACTAAATGATCAAGGGGTATGTTTTGGTTTGGGTAATCATGTAGGTATGTAATAGTAACATTGAATTCTACACCATTATTAAAATCTAGGTTGTGGTGGATCCAATAGTTGAATTCCATGTGACGAGACTCATCCTTAGGGATGAAGGATATAACAAGTTCATGGAGGCGGTCTGCAGAAGATATATGGAGTATTAGAGAATGGAATGTTTCTTGCTATGGTGCTGATAAATATTATTATCATTAGAGTTGTGATTATTTTATCATCTACCATTTTCCTTAGTTTTTTTATTATGTGACCGGGAACTCATTTGTTTAACTTAATGTTGTACTTTAATAATGACATAATGTGGAAATGCTTCCCATACTAATGCGGCTGACAACACATGTTGGTGTTTAGTTCTTGTTTTATATGTTTTTTGGGTGTAGTATAATAATAGGGTATCATAAATCCTGTGGGGATCTATATTTACTTAAAATTGAAACATATGATGTCATACACTTCACTAATTAGTTATATTCATTAAATGAATTATCACTTCCTAGCCCCACATGCAACTTATTAAGTTTCCTGAGACAGATGGGCCACATGGCCACAAGCACATATCCCCTAATGCGAGAGATTGTTGACTAGTTTTGAAGGCCTAAGCTGTGTCTATGGGGAGACTATTCTGTCATTACCAATGTTTAGAAGAGAGGATAAATTTAAACAGATGGTTAATTGAAAAAGAAATTAAATTTAAATAGAAGGTACGATGGAAAATGGTGAACATAGTAATACTAATTGAAATAACATGAATAATATACATGCATTAAACTAATGATGATATTTCATGTATCTATAAAAATGGAAAACATGTATACAAGAAAATAGGCATAAATGTTCCACAAAAAAATAAATGAAATCAAAAGAATCTCCTAAGCATCTTGATCTCCGGATCTGTCTTCTAATATCTTGATCTATCTTAAACATCAAGGAATCAAGTGCTCGAAGCCATATGCTTCACTTAATTAACACATAAATCCATTTAATATAATTTGGGTATGAAATAGTATCTATAGAGGGTGTGGTATAAATCATAGTGGGCCACTACCAATGGTTTTTATAATATCTAGTTAGTTTAATTGAAATGTAACAGTGTCCAAGCACGCATATATAAGTAATGTATTGCAATTTATCAAAATACCCAAGCACCTGCCTCATCCATCCATTGAAATCTAAATATAACCAGTCCATTAATTGATTATTAGCAGTTTATAAAGTATTTACATGTTTTAAATTGATAATCTTCCATGATATGAAAATTAAACATGTAATGAAAATTAATAATGATGTTTCAAATTAATAATGATGGCATCATAGACCTCAAGTGTCACCAATTCATTAATAACTATCGCCTATAAAAGGTAATGAGTGTAATACCAACATAATAATCGATGACATTTAAAAATATGATTCCTTCTGAATCCAAGGTTATTACCATAGGTAAAATGGGTCTAAGTAGAGATAGGTCCCTATGGGATGTAAAAATGGGACCTACTAATCAATTATAGATCCATGGAGTGCATCCAGGGAATCCTTTAACACTATGTGATGGATCCTCCAGTTTCATATCAGGCATGCAAGAATATACAAGGATCATGATCTTGGTGGGTCTCAACCTATGGAAGTCATGTCCTTGAATCATAATCGGGTTCTTGAGTTCTCATGTCATTCCCCGAAAAGGATCCATGGTGATCTCGAGTAAGGGAAATCATATTTAATAAGGAATTCATGTAATATTTATTTTGGTTAATACATTTTTTCATTACTGTGGTAAGGTCATGTATCTTGTATCCTTTTTAATCAAGTCAAAATAAATTTATAAGCTCATTTTGTTCAATCCTTTCGTTTCATTACTGTGACGTGGCCCAGTATCATAAAACCATTATTAATTTCATTTAAGTCATATTCAATAATTAAGAATCATTACAAAAACATCCATTAATGATGTAATGGGTTGTATATATATTCTACCTAGTAATCATTAACATTCAATCTAGCCAAGTGATATACTTAGTATACCAACCAATTTCCCCTTCATATTTAATTATCAATTTGGAGCACTTTCCAAAGGCAGTTCAAGTGGTGAGAAAATATGGTAATTTATTGAAAGAAATTAACAATATAAATCAATCAATTTAGTATTGAAAAGCATACCATTATACGGTTCAAACCATGTCACACCTGAATAGTGGGTCAAATGATTCAAATACAAAACACCCAATTATAGAATAAAATCAGACATTGTATTGATGGAGTTCTGGGAATAAACACCAATTATTAATCTCTTAAAAGGAAAGAGCATAACTATACTATTCTATGTTTTATAATAATTTCATATAAATTCAATAAACGACACATGATAAAATAAGTGGGATGCACACGAAAATTCTGAAATCAACGAACTTTAGTGGTGATTTATTCACCACCCACTATAGGCTTGTTCGAATATCATAATCCTATATCCTCCCTTTATTTGGATTGGATCATAGTGGATCTAAAAAAATAAAATAAAAACTAACACACTATGATAACTAGGTCAATATTAAAAGTAATGGAGAATGGATTAAATGGAATCGAGTACATAATGTTGCTTATTCCACAGGATGAAAAGAAGCTCGATCAGATCCCAAATCATTGAGTTATATTGATCCCATGATTTGGCCCTAAAAATTTTCCAAAATGAGGACCATAGTGGTAAATCCAACTGGACTTCAAAATAGGAAGAAGGATGGTATCTAATTAGATTACTAAGGGATAAATTACAATTTATCCACTGAATATATTATGTAGGGTTTGTATCCATTGTTTGGAACACCATGTGCAATACCTTGAAGATTACCTAGGAAGAAAGGGGAAATCACATGGTTTGCCATAACGCCACGTTGAAACTATGCAATTTGGTTCTATCTTGAAATTTCCATCGGCACAGTTTTACAAACTGTGCTCTAACCATGTGCTAACAATGAAAACAAGGCTATATTTCCCAAAAAGATGGGTTTCAGAATCTGAACAGTCCCTAAACCATCGTAATATATTATCTATCTCATTAGGGATCCATTTGAAGTCCAAAATAAATATTTATTCCAAAATTTAAAAGGACCAAAACCTTAGTGAAAAATAGGGTTCTTACAGCTGACCCCCCAAAAAGAATGCTTCTCTGGGATCACGGTCAAAGGGTATATAAACACTATCTAAGATCAATTATTACTACTAAGCACATATTTTAGCCTCTCACTTCTAGGTCTCATCCTGCAGAGGGACATGATACATTAGAACCCATACTAGAGTGGAAAATCTTCCTCGAAGAACCATCCAACTTTGGTCAAATATTCTTAATGGATACTCCTCAAAGGTATCATTTTAAAATAAATCAAAATAATTAGGATCAAAGGTATAGGGAATGTCGACAAGATTTAGGAAAAGCTATGAATCATGAAAGACATCGTGTACGGAATGATACATCAAAGGAAATATAAACTGATAGGTTTCCATCCTGAATCTCTACATCTTATCAAACAACCCTATATAATGTGGTGATTACTATCCCTACATTCAGAACAATGTATGACCTACCATGGGATAATTACAAAGAAATAAATTTATCCATGAACATGAAATCATGTGGTTAACAAGGGTGATTGACATAATATTTCTGTCTGGAAAGAGTAGTAGGAATATGCTTTCTGATAACTTGAACATGCTCTGAAGTCTCCTAAATGGGATGAGTTCCTAGAATCCCTGCCTCTAATTCCTCTATCTGGTACATGGTTGAATGACACAACCTACTGTAAAAGGCCTCAAAAGGAATCATTTCTATTTACTCATGGAGTCTTTTAATATAGGAAAACTCAATGAAAGGGATATACTAATCCCAAGAATTTCCAAAAATAAGGACACATGCGTAGAGCATATAATCTAGATTATTTATAGTCTGTTTTGATTTTCCATCAGTTTAAGGTTGAAGTGTTTTGTTTGGAAGAACCTACATTACCTTATCTTTCTAGAATCCCCAATAGAACTATGACATTAACTAGGAATCACTATCTGAAACTATAGTATGAGGGACCCATTGTTGTCTTATATTCTCATTGAGATAATGTATCTCCTGATCATCAAATGGGAAAGTCTCCCAAATGGGTATGAAGTGGACTGATTTTATAAGTTGGTCAATGTTTACATATATGGAATTACTGTAACTCAGTGGCCATGGTAATCTGACTATTCTATCCATAGAAGCTGCTTTCCATTCCAATTTGGGACTGGATGTGACTATAACAAGTCTTTAGGTCTCTGGTGCTCCATCCTCCCCTGTTGAAAGGTGGAACACAATGTTATAATTCTTTCTATCACACATTTAATCTCAGACCACCAATATTGGAATCCAATATCATGGTACATCTTGGAGATTCTTGGATTAACGTGATACGTAGAAGTGTGGGACTCATTCATCAACTCTTCTCTCATATATATAGGGACCCAGATATTTCCACGTAGACACAGGACATTTTCTATTTCCACAAACCATTCCAGTGGTGGGTTATCTCTCGATATACTCTTATAGAGTACCAATCCTTCAAGATCATAAAATTTTATCCTCTTAACCTTATCAATGAGGGAATAGGTAACTGTCAAGGCTAATAGGTAAGACTTCTCTTATGTATAATGAAACACTAGGTGCATCCTAGAAAAGAGGGAGATTAACTTCTATTCATCCATGGCTTCTTGTATGGCTTGCGCATGAGTATTCTGATTCAGTGCATCTGAAACCACATTTCCCTTCCCAGGTGTACTGGAAAGCTCCAAATCAATGGATTGTAGGTATTCTATCCATCTCTACTATCTGAAGTTCAATTCATGTTGTGAAAAGATATATTTGTGTCTCTTATGGTCTCTATATTCCACAATGTGGTATCCCACCAAATAATGTCTCCAACAATGTATGTTGTGGAAAACTCATGTTTGGTCATGGTCGTGCTTAGGGTAATTTATCTCATGAGGCCTCAACTACCGAGATCCATACACAATGAATTTTTCCTCATGAATCAACATTTCTCCTAGGATGATACCTGATTAATCATATAAGACAGTATAACCTACACCTACATCAGGATGAATTATAATAGGTGGCGAGATTAGCCTCCCATTTAGTTCCTGAAATGATTTCTCCCATCCTTCTGACAAAAGGAACTTAACACCATTTTTAAAAGTAGATATACAGGAATCAGGGTGTGAGAAATAGCATATTTAACACATGTCATATCTATCCATCCCCAATAAAATCCATATATCAATCACATTCTTGGGCTACATTGAAGAATCTACAACACTATACTTTTTTGGGTCAACTGATATGCCTGATTCTGATATTTTATGACAGCAGAAGAGAACATTGTCAGACCAACAATTTTACATCACATGTTTGGCATAATGTAGATTCAGTCATGGTGTTCTAAGAATAATCTCAATAACTTTTCCATGGTCATTGTGGGTATGAACATACACCAGCATGTCATCCACAAGAACTAGGAATAATGATTAAATATTGGGAAGAAAACCCATATTCAATAGATCCATGAAAATGATGGACAAATTTGTATGACCGAATGGAATAACTGGGTTCTCATATATACCATACCATCTATGAAAGGATTTAAGAGGTATGCTTGATGTCCTGACTCAATCCTGAGGATTACCCTATAATTGGTTGATCTTGTATAATAACATAGATCATCAAAAATAGTGAAAGAGAACGTGTATTCATGTTACTGGATAATAGTTCTTTATTGTAAGCTCGTTCAACTTCCTGAAATCCAAGCATAGATTTATGGTTCCATTCAACTTCTTGTAGCAAATCATAAGTGAACCCCATGAGGATGTACTAGTCTATATTAATTTTTTTGTTCTGTTTACAATCTCGAATTCGGATGCTACTTAACTGGTTCCCCTCACCCTATTGGCCGCAAGGCCTCAAGTGCATTTCTATAAAAGCCAGAGGCTACCGATGAGCATTGAGGTTCTAGGGTGTGATAGTGGGGAAACTATTCCATCAATAGAAGAGTATAATTCTATGGAATAAATAATAATAAAATAGCAAAAGAAGTAAACATCATATAACTGAATTAAAAAATAGAATAATAATAAGATAAATAATCATGCATTATTCAATACAAATGATGATGTAGCATGATATGTTCAATGAAAACGGCTAACACATGAACAATGTATGAATCTACAAAATATGTTCCAAAATAAAAATAAGAATAGGTAACTAAGAAGAATCACAAGCCTTATCTTGACCCCATGCATTCTTTATCATAAATAGTATCTTAGGAACCTTTAGAAAAGCACTTTCCCTTATCGAAACCTGGGACAATTTAATCTGTATTGGACCAAATGATTTTCCCAATCATGGTGTGAGAAATAAATTCTGATAGGAAACAACAAAATATTTGTGCCTATATGTTATTGAATATATAAAACAATAAGCGTAAAAAAGGAAAACAAGTAAACTATGAAGTACTTAAAAGTAAAAAATCATAAAATTCTATTTTTCCATTTTCATTCATTGTGTTTAGTTCAACCATATAATTTCATTGAATTATATGAGTCATGAGATCTAGAAAAATCCATCAATCCCCCGTATAAGGAATACATAACAAAAACCTCAGACGGATATCTAAAAATAATAATTTTAAGACCAAATCCAAGCATCTTCTTTGGTTTGGAAGATGCATCATATATCCTTTTATTTTAACAATTTATTCAACATTTTTCCCACATTAATAGAAATATTCTGCCCATAGGCATCACTTAATCCTTTCCCTAAGGCATGAAAAATCACCTCCCACATGCATAACAATTCTTCTCCCATATGAATAACAAATCCATCTCTATAGGCCTAAAAAACATTTCCCAAATGTATAACGAATCCTCACTCACAGGCATAAAAAATAAATCATTGTCAAGCATGGTATAACAACATTTCATCAAATAAAAGAACATATGTAATTTTAACTATAACATGGTTAAAATATAATAACTCACATGGGATCACACATAATAAAAAACAAATGAATTAAACTATCACAATTATTTCATGATAATTGGCATATCAAGGGGAAAATGAGAAATCACTAATCCCACTCTTGTTAATAACATTAGTCAGAATTTTCCACGAATTAAATTCCATTATAATTTAATTAATACTTAACAAACCAATAAGGGAAAACAGGTCATGCCTCTTAGTCATCGTCTCCCAAATATCCATAATGGTCATTCAAAAGGAACACCACCATGGAGAGCTCATAATCAATCCAACAATCCCAAACATGCTTAATTTAAATTAATTCATGACTTAATCATAATTAGGAAACAACTAGGGTCAACTTCTATTCATGTTTAGACCCTAAACATTTGAAAATGGGAATATGCCACATGTAAACAACTCGACCTTGAGTGAAAGGCACAATACCACCTACCTCATTGTAGTACGACACACTTAATCTAGCATTAACCACAAATTCAATATAGCAGGACGTAGATATAAAAAATGATGATAAACACTCAACCTTAAATAACTATATCAAGAGAATAAATTAGGAATAAATGATAAGGAGGTATTGAGAGCTAACCGATTGGGATATAACACAACCAACGGTGAAGGACTCAGGGTTCAGATAATCAATCAAGAATGAAAATGGATCTCAGCATAGCTGTTCACAGCTCCGGACGAGCCTTATATCCATATGATGAAAAATGATTCTACTACATAATTTAATCAATAAATAAAAGTACACGGTGTGTACATATGATTAAACTATATTTCTGTAATGTTTTCTATCCTGACCTTTACATGGTCATGTACAATGATTACATGGTTTGTATCCGTCCATAAAGGGCATGTACCTATAAGTACACGGCATGTAGTTCCCAGTCAAATCATGTAAAAAGCCTATAGCCTTCCCCTCAACATATGTTACCCAAATTTCTTATATATAATCTAAAAAGGAATGATCCATAACACAAAATAATAACTTGGATCTTAGAAAACTCCCTCATAAAAGAAATTCATCCATAAATTTCCCTTCCGTGGGTGGTGTAGAAATATCTGTGAAAACATCTGGCCACTGTGATTATAGGTCATTATTCCTCTCCCATGTCTCATTATCCACTCGACCATGCTTCCATATCCCCCATACCAAATGAGTAGACTGGCCACAGAGAACCTTCATGCTATAATCCATAATAAGAACGAGATGTTCTTTATGGGATATATCTTCTTGTAACACCAAAACCTTGAGCTAAAAGGTGGGAGGCGGGTCTGAAATGTAATATTACAACTAAGAAACATGTAATACATTATTCATAGCTTCTTACCTCTGAGGTTACTAAAATATATAAGCAATTGTCCATACCCTCTCCATGATATAAAACAGACCGATTTATCTAGATGAAAGTGTGTCCAGTCTCCAAATTCACTTGAGTCCCAACCACATTGTAAGACGCAAGAAAACGGTACCCCAAAACCTTGAACTCTAGATGAAATATGTGGTTATCAGAATAATATTAATGATGATACTATGTTGTAGTCATCTGGTTTTGATTCAACCAGACCATCTTAGAAGTCACATTCACGACAATTGGTCCTAGTTAAGAAGCCTCACCAACCTACAGCCAGTACATGAGTGATTTGCATGTCCCACCGTACAAATCCTTATAAGGTTCCATAATTTTAGTTTTTTTGGAAACAATAATTTTAGTAAACTTACACTTGGGGAATATTGTTCTCTGATGAACCCCCAATGTCTAGGTCACATGCTCGTAGCATGTTCTCTAGCACCTGTATTGTATGCTCAGATTGGCCATAAATCTGAGGGTGGTATGTTGTCTTCAAATGCACCTGTGTACCTAGTTCCCTTTGAAAAATATACTATAATCTAGATGAAAAGTCAGTTTACATATCTAAAATGATGGAATGAGGGACCCCATGAAGTGGTTCTTCCTCGGGAATATATATCATCTAAATCATATCAACACAGAAGGTCTCCTTCAAAAGAACGTACTGATGGACCTTTATATATTTAACAACCACCACCTAAAAAACATCATTTCCTCAAGGAGAGCTTAGTAAACCCATCATGAAATTAATCATGAGTTCATCCCGTTTCCACTCCATAATAGGTAACTGCTTTAAAAGAACATTTTCCCACTGATCGTCCAACATTACCTATTGAATAGTGTAACAACTCATAATAAAATAGGCCACCTATCTTTTCATTCCCATCCACTAGTACAAACAGTGTATGTCATTCCCCATCTTGGTAACACCAAGACACACTACCAATTAAGAAGCATGAAACTCCCACATAAACTCCTCATGTATGTTCACTAGATCCCAGACACGTCCATGGTTCCACAAGATCTTATAATCACATAATCTTCCACTATGAGGTGGATCCTCACCTACAACACTCATTTACATGAGTAGGAATTTAGAATCGGATAGTTGTATCATCCTCACTCTATCTAGTATGGTAGAGGTCACAAATAAAGAAGAAAAGATTGTCTTCCACTGACTATCTTGAACCTCCAAGTGCATATTATATAACACTACTATAAGTAGCCATTCCCTACTAGACTTTTTCACTACCTGAAGCTGAGTCCTCCTACAATGTGTATCAGCCACTAAATTTCTAATTCATGGTATGTAGGAAATATCAAAGTCGAATGAATGGAGGTATTCCATCAACCTTCGCTGCCTCAAATTTAGATCACGCTAAGTAATGATGCACTTGAGACATTTTTTGTCCGTGTACACAACAAAATGACCTCCAACAAGTAATGTTTCCAATAGTGTAATGTGTTGACAACCACATATAACTTGAGATCATGAGTCAGATAGTTCCAATCATGTGTCCTCAACTGGTGGGACTTGTACGCAATGAATCAACCCCCCTGCATAAGCACATCTTCCAACCCGATACACGATGCTTCATAGTACACAGTGTAACTCCTACCATTATCTAAATAATTAGTATCATTATTGATGTTAATCAACATTTATTCTCTTGAAAGGTTTTCATGCAATAATATAACCATTCGTACATTAAAAACTTCATTATCAAGCCCTTCATCGGCATTACTAATGTGAGTTTTCCTATATAAAATTATTGTACTAAACATCCCGTCCTTGAAAACCCTACACCTCAAAAAAATTCTAGGGCTGCTCCCAGGTTACAACTTCTGTCATATTATTTGGTTCCACTAATACTCTTATCTTGGAGATGATGTGACCCAGGAAGTGAATCTGATCTTTCCAGAAGTGGCACTTCGAGAGCACAACATATAACTAATGTTATCTCAGTGTCTCCAAAACAATCTCAATATGGTTGGAATAGTCCTATTAATTTTGTCAATATACCAATATATCATTCAAAAAACTATCACAAAAGAATCAATGCAATGATAGAATACTTGGTTCATTAGTGCCATGAAGACTGTTGTCTTGTTCATGAGATCAAACAGAATAACCAGATACTCATAAAGACATAAGATACTACAAAATGAAGTTCAAGGTATACTTGAAGATCGAACATGTAATGTGTGATATCTTGACCTTAATTCAATTATTGATAACACCCAACCTCCTTGAAGTTGAACAAACAAATCATCTATCTGAGGTATGGGTTATCAGTTTTTAATAATTAGATGGTTCAATTTTTGATAGTCCACGCATTTCTTGTGGGTACCGTCAACCATTTTCATAAAAGGACCAGTGAACCCCACGAAGAAGTACTGAGTCAAATAAACCCCTTTGCCTCAAAATAATATAACTTATTCTTGATATCCCATATTATAGTTGTAGTCATCCTACAAGGAGGAAAGGATACCGGTGTAGCTCCTAGAAATATCTCAATAGAGAACACCACTTATATTACTAGAGATAGCCTAAAAATTAATAAAAGATAACATCCCTAAAATGATCAATCAGTAGAGTTAAATTTATCTCACATGTTACCAAGTTATCTAGATATTAACATAAAATTTGTTTCTTCGTCCCACTTAACCCATGATTATCGGGTACAGATCGACATTCCTGGACATTCCACTCACCCTTGTATAGAAATGATCAACCCTCTAGTGATGTAAAACTCATACTATAGTGATAGAAATTGAAAATGATTTGAAAGGACACCAATGAGTCCATTCTGAGTATGTAATCAAAGTCTATTATCTCTAATACATAAAGATCACAAAAGATGTGGAACCCAACAACCTCAAGGGGGAACTCCTTACATTGACGTTCACCTTCTGTCCTTGTCCCTAATTGAGTGTCTATTGTTATAACATAATCATATGAGAAGACACAGAGCCCAAGAATCTCTACAATGGGAAAATTTATAAAACTATATGAATCCCCTATATCAAAGAGTGTTGAAGTAAAAACCTAGGTGACTATAATAGTACCTCTAATAGTAGATTTTCTGGGATCCTGCTCCTACTGGGTCTGTTTCACTATAGACATCTGACTTATATCATGTTCCAAATACACTACCTAGATACCATAAGCTAACTCATATTATTATTCCTGAGATCTTAGGTCTGGATACCGTGGCCATGACCACCACATTTTCATAAATGACTTGACGTATACAAATTACCTAAATAATGAGAAGCCACTGACCCTACTTCGGAACATAGAATCGGTGAAAAACCTCTCTCACTATATGTTGGTTGAAACAACATTTAGTAGCTCTAAAGATGGACCATCATACCACAAGCTCGACATTCGAATAGGTCTATCAAACACTGAGGTCCTATATTCCCTGCTCTTCCACATTTATATCCCCTTTCATGGACACTGTAAGAATAATTATGAATATAGGTATCACCATAAGAAATATCCATAAGATTCTTGTTACTTTCGGTCAAGAGAGTACCAGATCTCTGCGACAAAATTCCCTAGTTTCCCCCCCTGATTCTTGCAGATTACACTCGATAATCAGTGCATGATTAATGAGGCCATATATATAAGGAAACCTGATAACATTCTCATTCGATCTGATTTCATACATGAGACCATACTCAAACTATCTATCCCTAAATGTATCGTCACCAGTCAGAATGGTTGTGAATCTTTGAAGTTGAGTGAAACGTGAAGAGTAGTCCATCACTGCCATTGTGTCCTACTCTATATTCTAGAACTCTTGGGCCTTATCGACCCTTAACATCTGAATTAAATAGTAGTAATATATGACTGTTTGTAAATCTCCCCATTCCATGTTATGATGATGCTCATTCTATGTGATAACATCCCACCACATCTTGTAACAATCACTCATTATACAGTTTATTACCTTTACCCTCCTCTCAGGAGAATAATCTAGATGCTCGATGATCGTAACCACAGACTCCATCCATGAATCTGTAGCTTGTAGAACTCAATACCCTTAAAACGTAGGCAAATGGGGCTTCTCGAATAATCGTATCAGTTCTTCAGTAGACCTGGGTGGATGAGGTACTCCCTGGATGGTTTGTAAAAACCTCACTAAGACTTCAAAGAACTATGCATCCCCACATGTGTCCGGTATAATATTTAGTGCCATGACCAGCACATATAGAGGTTCCACTAGTATCCCAAGGCCTACCACCTCCAGGGTATGATCATTTCCACTCTAAAGGAAAACACATGGAGGTTGTCGTTGTGGCATTTATCTATAAAGTCTACCTCATAGACCTCGATACAATTTTATTCATCATGGTACATAGTTCAAGAACGTATGAACTAATCATGACATGAAAAGCCTCACAAGCTCACAAATGATGTTTACACGACCTGTAGGAACTATAATGGCTTGTGTACATAAGCCCTTACATGGCCATATACTCTAGATGACATGGTCCTCTAAAAACTATAGGTACACAACATGTAGGGACTACACACAACATCTCCACTTAATCTCTCACATGGGCATGTGAATCCACCATCATTGGATATGTAATCATTATATGTACAGTACGTGTTGGATGACACATAGTGTGTAATCAAGTCTTACCTTCTACATATGTACATTTACACAGCCAGAGCCAATCATGCTAGCCTATGAAAAATTAAATGCGATGTACATAAGTTATATGGATTGTTCCGATCAAAACTCATTAACCCATGTTTTCTCTCACATGGCCGATGAAACGGTCATAAACAACACCACATGTAGTCAAAGTACACAACTTGTACTTAAAAAAAATTCTTCCCCAACAGCAGAACACACAACATGTGTCAATATTAACACACACTGTGTTTTGTGGGTTTTCGGATAGTAAGACTCAAAAACATCCCTAAACCCCATTTTTAAAATAAATAACCAGTGTTCGAAATTCAGATCTGTGGGGTTCCATACACCCCCCAAATCAAATCATCGAATCCACATATAGAACATACAAAAAAATTTATATCCCATGGCCTAAACATGATCCATAAAATTTAGATCCAAGAGGGCATATACTCCTTAGGGATCAATGTTTGGTGTCTATCAAATTAAACCATATCACATACCAATACACTTATCACATTAGCATGAATATATATCATGACATATATTACAATTTCATGCATATCTAGTCTGACATCTATCACAACAACATGAATTCTGTACTGTTCTCAAAATGAAATGGAAAGAATTCATGGGATGTGATTTCAAACAAGTACATATATAATGAAAGAGATGGAATACCCTTATCTCATCAGGTTTCAACAAAATAGAATCACAATGACATCAATAATACTAGCACATAAAAAGTGTGCCACCAAACAGTGAAATTTAATCAACTGTAACAGTTCAAATTCCCAAAAAATTACTATTTCATTTGAGGAAAATAGGTTTTCCCTTATACATGGGTTAGTTACTCCAGGGCACCAAAAATTTCAAAAACCATTTCATTTCACTCTCATTCTAATGTAACCAATATGTAATAAAAATCAGAAAATAAAACTCCTCTGATACCACTTTTTAACATCCTAGATTCAAATTCCACACAACTGGTTCCCCAAACCTGGTAGGAAACATGCCCGCAAGCATATTTCCCCAAATTCCAGAGGCTTCCGACTAGAAGTGAGGACCTATGGAATCATATTGGTAAAACTATTCCATCATTGTTAGAGTGTAGTGCCATTTAATAAATAATAATATAATAACAGAAGTAGTAAATAACATATAACTAAAATAAACAGCAGAAAAATATTATGATAAATAACCAAGCGTCTTTCTATTGAAATGTTGATCCCTCAAGTTATGTTCTAGAAAAATAGACAAAACATGTACACTGTAAGAATGAAAAATATTTTTCCCAAAGGAAAATTAATAAAATATAATTAAGAATCATCACATTCCTCTACTCATTCATATGATCTCATTCTTCTAAATAGTATCTGATGTACCTATAAAAGGGATCTTTTCCTTATCGACACCTGCAACAATATAATTGGGTTGGGTGAAAATTCATGACCCAAATAGGGTGTGATAAAAAAAATCCTAGAAGGCAACCACCAAATATATGTTCCTATCTATCAGTGAGTATATTTAATAAGTAGTGTAGAAAAAAATCCATATACTTGGATGTATTCAAATGTAAAAAATCCGATAACTATTTTTTTACATAATAATTCATTATGTTCAGTTCAACCATTAAATAACATATAATTATATATGTCACAAGATCCTGACCAACACTTCAATCCTTCATATAAATAATACTCATAAAAAATCTCAAATGGATATCAAAACAAATTATGTGAATAACGAATCCATGCATGTGCTTGGGCTTGGCAGATGCATCATATGTCATCCCACTTCTATAATCTATTAAACTTATTAACCCTAGCAATAGAAAAACCATGCATATAAGAATAACCAAATCCTTTCCCTAAGGCCAAATGAATTATCTCCTATAGTCAATACAACTCCTCACACATAGGCATAACAAATTCATTCCCACCGCCATAACAAATCATTGACAATTTCAATTAAAAATCATTTCCCACTTGCAATACTTATAGATCAAGGTCATGCCAAGTATATCAGAATTTTTTCATAATAAACAACACATGTATATTACACTATGGCAATATTATCATATAACAACTCACATGGAAATCACACATGTCAATAAACATGTGAATTCAACTATCATATGGATTGAACGATAATTGGAATATCATGAGGAAAATGAAAAATCACTCATCCAAACCCCATTAATCAAATCAACAACAGTTTATCATGATTTCAATTCCATTATAATGTAATTTGTACTTAATGACCCAATATGGGAAGATAAGGCATGCCTCAAAGGCAACCTCAACCTAACATACATGATGGTCATTCCATTGGAATGCACCCATGGTGTGTCCCTTAATCAAACCATCAAGATCAAAAAAGATAAAATTAATTTAATTCATGTCCCAATAATCATTAGGAAAAACAGGGGTCAATTTCCATTCATGGTTACACCCAAAACAAGAGATAATGACAATAATTCACATGTAAACAAATTCACATTGAGCGAAACTCACAACACCAGATACCTCTCCGTAGTAAGACTCTACTTGTGGAGACATAACCTAAAATTCTTGAATGAATGATGTAGATCTAAAAAATGAATATAATCACTCAACATTAAATAAATATACTGACAGAAGAAATTTGGATGAATGGATCAATAGGAATCAAGAGCTCACCAATCACATCTTAACATAACTAATGATGAAGGAATCAAGGTTCGAATGATCAATAGGGTAGGAAAACATCTCTCAGTGCCGGTGTTCCTGACATCAGATAAAATTTCTATCCATCTTATGGAAAACAACACTACTACCTATTTTAATCTTTCAAAATGTACATGGCGTGTACTTGAGATTAAATTTTGTGTCTGTACATTTTTCTATCACGACTATTAAGAGGTCATGTATCCAGGTAATATTTCATTTATCCTTCTATACACGACATTTTCCTAGAAGTAAATTGTATGTTGTTCTTAGTCACATCATGTAACAGGTCCCCAACTATCCCCTCAACATATTTTCCCCAACTACTTATCAATAAACTAAAATGGAATGATACATACCTCAAAAGAAGAACTGTGTTCTTACTACATCTAAATATATTACTACCACTTGAGAACATGATTGTTTGTAGGTGCCTTATTGTATGGAGGAATTAACACGAGATATACTCTTGATATATGCTTATTGTCAACTCAAACTCTCTCTTAGGAGGTAATCAAGATAAAATCAATAGGAAATAAATCCCTGAAACGATCAACAACTGGATAGGAAATCATTTTTTTGTAATCCTTGATCATCTTTGAAGAGTTTTAACATCTAGGAAGTCACTCCACCTATAACATGTTGCTCTGGTCTAGCTCTACCAGCCTATACATGCAACTCACCCTTATGTAGATAACTATTTCTTTCTGGTAATGTAAAAGATACAATAAAGTGATATATTTATACAAAAGTGAGATACTTAATGATTTAATACATTTCAATAATGACATAGAATCAATAAGAATGGTTGGATACCTACCACTAAGGATAATCCCAATAGCAGTATATTCCCTCGGTTCGTACCCCTAACAATGTATCTAGGGTCATTACACTAGAGTGATATTGTATATCTAGTTCGAGAGTTTTCATAATAAATACAACGATAAATGATTTCGAATCACCTATATCATATAAATAATATACCTTTGTAGATTCTACTTGGACAATACATTGTACAATAGATGCTCCCACATTAAAATCCTCAGTTATTTGATGTAGTAGATGCAACTGGCATGATTGAAGACCATGTGAATCATATGGACTACCATAATAAAAATAGCTATGATGATGCTTCTAGTGATCATGGGTCTGTCTACCATGGCTACGACATCCTCCTTTGCTAGACCTACAATTGTTATTTCAACTCTCTTCCAGACACAACATTAAAGAACTTGTTTCTGAAGGTGATGTTAGTGTGGATCCTATTACACTCAAATATGGTAGAAAGATCCTATAGTAATTTTGGAGATTCCCCATATGACCAAGATCCCATCATTCCACTGGGTTTATATCACAATGAGGCTTTAGGTTCCCCCATTTTCCATAATGACGACACACTTCAGGGATATCGAAATGGATACTCTAGTAGTCACTACCCTGACGAGAAACCTCGAAAGAACGTTTCCTTCCACTGGAATAAGTACTCACATACCTCTTCACATATCCTCTATATCCAGTACTATTTTTGTCCTATGTGTATGCTCAATGATAATATCATGATTAACTGTTGAAAAAAAAGTAGGTAGGATAAAAACATTCACTTACGTATTGATGGAATACTGGCACCCATCCATGAAATTTCAAGGAAATGAAATCTCATCACTAGAAACAAGCAGTGCAATGAATTGAAAATCTCTGAAATACGATGAATATTCTATAACTGGAATAAAACAAAATTATAGTGAATGAATTATTTTTCTATATTAGCTTTCAGTGTATAAGGAAAAAACTATTCATATAAGGATGTTTAGAAATCAACCCATATCATTCCCAAATGATGATTGGCCTGAGTAATCACATCCCACACAAACAATTTTGAATCCCAATGCATGTATGTAGCATGGTTTACACTTCTTTTTGGAGGTGTTTACAGACGATGAAAGATATATATGGTCGATTCTAACTATGAACCAAAAGCTTGCAGACTTACATCCCCTAAAAAGTTAGGAGGATGAAAAATCATGAACTAATGAGTCAATTCAACCATCGTAGGTGATATAGATGTATCACCATTTTTGGACTAAGTATTACTTATGAAAATATCAAAAACATGGGAATAAATCACTTGATCATGTACCTCAGGTGGTGCCTTGAGTGGAACTCCAGGGGGTAAGAGTGGTGGCTCAAGGCCCACCACTCTAGGAGCATGGTCATCGCCACCCTCTTGGAGTAAGATATGAGGACATCATGGAGGAATTGGTTTAAAAATGCAATGAACACACATTATTTGAAGCTTAAGCATAAGGATATTATCACTAGGGGTATATAAACACATGAAAAATCACTACCCAAGTCATACTACCCCAACTACCGACATAGACAGTGAGGTATTAGTAAGTGCTCAAGTATAGTATTATTTTTTTACAATTAATTTATAAGTTCACTCCCTTAACAATCATAAACATGATAATGTAGGATAAAAATATATAATCAATTCATTTTAGATTTCATGATTATATTTATAATGGATTTCCATTTTGGATGAATCTTTGGACATACACCATATAATTTTAAACAATATTTTTTTGTACTATAATGTATGGAATCTGTAAATTACTCATTTCAACCCATGACGGAACATACATCTCTGAAATTGGAACATGAAATCCCTCATTTGCAACGAAGAGTAATAAAAGCATAAGCTAACTATTACAACAACACTCAACAATCACATACATTTCATGAAATTCATAATAATGAAATGCACCTATATGGAATGGAAATACGCATGAAATGTGAATTCAAGGTTCCTATAATGTTGCGTGTATTAATGATCCATTCCCTCATATCAATGGGCCAAGGATGAAAAAAATCCTTGACTATAATAACAATCAACAACATTTCATATCATGTGAATCACCCAATGATGAAATAATATCAACTGTAATATTAAAAGTGGAACAACAATTATCTTCCAGGAAAATTAGCTTTTCCCCAGAACAAGGGTTCATAATGCCCTGGAATTGATTCTGAAAAAGTCCCAAGAATTCATAATCTCATGGATATTGTATCCAAATTTTAATGAAGAAAATAAACATATTTTGTTCCACTTCATAATTTCTCATACCATAATTCCATTTAGTAGGTCCCCCGATCCCGATGGGCCACATTGCATCAAGATCATTTCCTTAAATGTCAGAGGATGCTGACTAGTAGGGAGGACCTAGGGTGATTCAATTGGGATACTATGCCCTCATTACCAAAGTGTATAGTAGATGATAAAAATAATCAAGTGGTAAATAGTGGTTTTAATACTAATAAACTGAAGGCACAATAGATAATTTAGACAATAGAAAAAATTACTAAAATAACTGGAATAATATTCAAGAAAATGCTTGATGATGATCAGACATATATCTAGAAAATTGGAAAACATGGATGAAACACATCAAGCATAACATGTTCTACAAAATTATAAAGGAAATCAAAATGTTGTCCCAAGAATCCTATGCTTTGGACCAGTTATCTCATATCAAACACTGTCCTCAACAATAAGAAATCTTGTGTTTGAATCCATATTCTTTTGTTGGTCATCAACTGAATTCATGTAATCGAATATAGCTACCAAATGGTGCCTAGAGACGGTGTGATATAAATCACAGTGGGACCCAACCAATGGTGTCTATAACATCTGACCCTCGTAATGAAAATTTTATAGTGTGAAAGTATGAAAATATAATGTAAATCGATAAATGTAATAAAATACCCAATCACATATTTCATACCTCAGCTAGAATCTGAATGTAACCAATATATTAATTGATTATTAACATTTTATAAATAATTAACATGTTTACAATAGTAAAGGTTCAATGTTATGAAATAGAAACCTATAATTACATGTAATGATGATGTTCCAAGGTAATAACGAAAGAAATGTAGACCTCAAGGGATTCCAACATAGTAATAACTATAGTCTAGATAAGGGGAATAGTGTAATCCATGGAGAATATTACAAGGTATTCCATAATAATATTCCTATTGAATACAAGTTGGTCATACAAGGTAAAACAGAGCTATATAGGGGCATGGCCTTAAGGGAAGTAACCATTGAACCTACTTGTCTATGCACCATCCAAGGATTGTATCCAATGCATCCATTAATACAATGCAAGAAATTCTATAAAATCATATATGGAATCCAACAATATACAATTATTGGGATCTAGGTGGGTTATATCCTATGCAAGACGTGTCCTTAAATCAGAATGGGGTTCCCTAGTTCTCCTAGAATTCCTCAATAAGAATACAAGACAAGCTCAAGTCTGGACACTCCTGTTGAACTATGAAGTCATTTAATATTTAATTTTATTGAATTATTTCCTTCCAATAGTCTTATTAGGTAATGTATCATGATACATTTTTTAAAAAGTAAAAATAAATAAATATGTAAATTTGGATCAATCCTTTCCTTTCATTAGTGTGATAAGAATATATAGTATGAAACCATTATTAATTTCATTTAAGGAATATTAAATAATTACTGTTCATTTTCTACCTTGTATTATTGTGTTAAGGGGTTCTACATACATGCAACCTATTAATCTCCCATATGTAATCTATCTAAGTCATATACTTAATATACTTTCCAATTTCCCATTCTCATTTAAATAGAAATTTGGATCACTTAAATTAGGATAGTCAAGATGTGAACATAAATGATACATGAAATTATGAAATTCACAATATTAATCAAGCCATATAATGTAGAAAATATTACCCTTAGAAGGGTCAACAATTTCACACTCGAATAATGGCACATATGTATCAAATACTAATAATCAAATTATTGCATAACATCCTACACGGGATGGATGGAGTGGTGGGAATAACCACATACAATAAATAAAATATATTTAAATACCATACCCATATGGTTCTAATGAATATTATCAGGGTATGTAAATTCAATAACTGACAACTGATGAAATTGGTGGGGTCCACATGACAATTCAAAAAATTCAACGAACCAGAGAGATATGTTATAGAACATCAACATTCGACTTGTAAGACTCTCATACAACGGTATAGACACTTTCTATGAATCATATTAGAGGTTATCTATGAAAAGAAGAAAAAATATCACACCATGATAGAAAGTAGGAGAGATCAAGAGAGGGAGAAAGGCTTAAAAACATGAGTAATTATAGTTTTTCACCTAATGTGATAAACGAATGCTCGGTCAAATCCCAGACGAGGGAGATATCTTCATCCCAATATTTGGACATCAAAAAACTCAAAAATGAGAGTCATTTAGGTGAATCAAATTGGAACACATAATTGGATGAAGGATAAGATATAATAATCCATTAAAGTGGAAACGAAAAATTTACACCGAAAATATCGTGTGCACGGTTTGTCTGCATGGATTGAAAAACTATTAGTTAACCCTATATTTGTATGTAATAAGAAAGGGGAACTCAGGTAGTTAGGCTATATGACCATGCACAAACTGTACAATTTTTTTAGGTTTGGAAATTTATATCTACACTATTAGTAAAAATGTGCGCCAACAATGCACTAACTGTTCGATATAGATAGTTTTCCAAAAAAAATGGTTTCCATGATTTAAATAAGTTCCATAAACCCCATATAAACATTACTAACTCATTATTAATCAATATTAGGTCCAAGAAAACCATTAGAATAATATTTAAAGGATCCATACATTAGTGAAAATATTGGTTCTTATGTTCAGTTATTGATTTATTCAAAATAGAAGTCACATTTTCCTATGTGGATAAACAAAATGATGTCTATTTTTTGGGGGTTAGTTTGGGGAATAGTAGGAATAAAATTCAAATTATTTCTCTGATGGATGAATTTTATTTAAATATGATATTAATTTGGATTGTAGAGACTCATATGGGTGTATAAGAGTTTTAGGATGTCTTTCTCAAAGAGTTTGTGACCCTACCCCAATGGTGTGACATTGATATTGTCATGGGTTTAGAATCAATATATTCTATAATATTAATTGATTATTATTAAATTGAACACTTTAGGTTGTGAGATTTCATTATTCAGATAGATTTCCTGGTGTAGAAGGGTTTAATCTAGCCTAATGTGTCACTGTGGGGGTGCTACAATGCTATTCTATAAATAAGAGGATTGTAGTCAGAGGTTGTGTGTGGACTAAAAGATCCCAAATTTGATAAATAACAATAATCACTACCGTATTTTTAGTATATATGATAATTTTTACGTCCTAAATGGATCTAGATATTTTTATATGATTGATATGTTGTCATGATATCAAGTGGTGAGGGTGAAGGAGGAGGAAATACTGAAGAATACCATCCCCAATAGGTATGGAATGTTTACGATAATGTGAAATACATTTAGTTTAAAAATTATCTATATGTTATTATTTTTTAGGAAATACAAGTTCCATGTGTTCCAATAATAGTTTTTAGTTGTGTTCATTATGGTAATTATGTTTAACTCAAAGTTTGCGTATGAACATTCCAATCATTATAGAGTTATCTTGCTGATCCTTTGACTCCACCAACTCTTTTGAAATTTTTCCATGTACATGTTTTGTAAACAACACGAACATTTATTTATGCCTTTATTATCCTAGTAGGTGATTAAGTGGACCTATAAAATATCACGGTAGTTTATTATTAGGAGACACAATAGAATACTGATGTGGCATTATGTTTCATTGGATTCATAGATTATTACAAAAGGATCATGTATTATTTATGATAGATTGGGACACAATTTAGAACAATAAATAATAAAAAATCTGATTTCATCTTGATTTATTAGTGTCAGAAAATGTTTGATTACATAACACGGATATTGATCATTAACATGGTGGTATATTTTCATGGGTGAGAGGTGATGTTTTAGGTTCTCTATGATGCATCACATCATGGATTGGAATGAATATTGATTTAAAAGAAGGATGAGATCTCTTATGTGTATATTAAGTTATGTCCCATGAGTGTAAATATGCCCTACATTACCTAGATTTGGTGATGGTTTTGTTTCCACTAAGAATGTTTAAATATTAAATCATAAGAGAATTATTTTTGGTCTATATTGAGCTTAATATATTGAGGAATATTATCTCTTAATAAAACTTATATACATGAAAATGTATGTGGATGGAATTTACTCAGTACTATGAAATTAACATATCCTACACCATTGGGAAGGGGATTATCATGCCTAAAACACTCAGTAGGAATTCATGATGGACTTTTGTTTGATGAACTCGTTTTTCATGAAAAATAATTATAAAAAATTAATTAGTTTTTATTGGATTGAAATATAATAACCCATGTTATTGAACGTGTTATAATAATAATTTAAGATTATATTTTCATAATATAAATGGATGAAAATGTTTACATTTTTAGTTTTAATTTACTTGTGAAATGTTTTTGAACATTTAAAAAGTCATTGAATATATTTTTTAGGGTATGAAATATTCCATCCTATGGTATTCCTAAAAAATGGGTTATAAGGGATTTCTCGAGTCGACAAAGTGCTAGATGGACAAGAATGGAAAAGGGAAGGCCCACATGATAAAAAACGAGAGTAATACTATTCTCGCACAATATACATATATAATTTGGGACAAATCATGTTAGGAATTTTATGTATGTACAAACTATAATTTTATCCACATATTGTATATTGGAAAAAATCCGTATATTATTACTCTGATAAGATCATTCAATGGAATTTTTTATTCTCTATAATTCAACTGAAAAAAACTATAATGTGGGATAATCAATCAGGGGTGATATTCCTCTCATTCCAAAATGGAGTTTTTTTTCGTTAGATTCTTGACCCCACAATTAGAATTCACATCAACTATTCCTCCACCACTTCCACCACTCAACAACATCAAACCACTATCAACAACTTGTCACAATTTCTATAGTCACCTTCTTGGAAGCAATAACTTGAGAAAATAATCACTTATAAGGACAAGGAACACCATGGATTACATTAATATCCTGGTCTGTTGATAATTATAGAAAATTATGAAGAATAAATATATAAACTTATTGAAAGGAGTTCGATCTGAAATTGTGAATGATGGATCAATTTGATGGATATCCATACCACATTTTACTATACTGTTTTATAGGATTAGTAAAAAAATATTGACTATGTAGAGATGTGAAATGATGATTCAACAACACCATATATTTATTTCAATGTACAATTTCATGTTTTCATATAAGGGGGATACAAATTACAATGATCGGTACCTATAATGTAAACATCAATGTAGATGAAATTTGTGAGATGACTACTACATCATGGTAGATAATTTATAACACAGAAGTGTTCGATACTATAGAGAAGTATTATTAAATAAAAATAGACTTTGGAAGGATGTATTAGATCATTCTTCCTATGTAATGGAGGTTCTCATATTTTTAGTGACAAATTTTGAAGAAATGATGTTAATAGTGATTTCACAGATGGAAGATTTGTCCATACAACAACCATGTAGTACTATACAAAGGGAAGAAGTGGGCATGTCATAATTTATCTATATATGATGAAACATATTTTTCTACTGAAATATCTCATTACAAATTTATTTGGAGAATTCCAGTCCACCATGATAAAAAAACTAAAAAAAATGAATCCCTGACTATGGTAAAACAAGATATGGGAGATGTGAATAAGGGATGAAGAGTGGATTACTTTATTTATAAATATGAATATATTGTAAAAAAAAAAATCATTGGATCACTCACTAGAAATGGAATGGGATTCTTCTAATTTATTTACTTGGTCTTTTCCTATATTTTCAGTCTAATTCCTCGTAACTCATGTATTAAATTTTAATAAAATTATCCCATCTATTTTCAATATTTTTTACTCCCTATCTCTCTCATTATTGGCCACTGTTTATCATTACCATCATCATGAAATATTAAACTCCATTATTAGTGATTGGACAAAGGAATTACATTGGGGAGTATTTCAGTGATCCTAGAATATTTTTTTAATTTCTAAAAATTTAGATTATATTTATGCGGAATTATGGTGAAGGGTATAGGTTCAGAGACTATCCTTGATGACATAAATCTCAAACTCACTTCTATTCTAAATTTATATATTTGTATCTCTACTATTTAATGATAAATATTCACATGATGTCGTTGAGTTATTAAATGGTTTAAATGAC
This sequence comes from Viscum album, assembly GCA_963277665.1. Lineage (NCBI taxonomy): Eukaryota > Viridiplantae > Streptophyta > Magnoliopsida > Santalales > Viscaceae > Viscum > Viscum album. The sequence goes on along the minus strand of OY728150.1, from coordinate 1,390,766,030 downwards.
CTATGAATGAGTTGGTTCATGGAAGGAACTGTACTTTGAATGAGGCTTGCCAAAATCCTTGATTATAGGAGGATATTGAGTTTCATTTCCCATGTAATTCAACCAGGAATTCATGACATCATGAGCAATAAATTTATGGATAATATTTTATATTTTATATTTTATAATTAAACTCTAAATAATAATTTAAAAAATTAATTGGATTAATAAAGGAACAAAAAACCAATACTCTTAAAACATGCACATTCCCTCTAACCAAATATTTTTCATTTCCCGTTATGTTATTATAGATTTTTATTTTCATTTAATTTCTAATATATCATTAATTTTTTTTATAAAATAAGTAAAAACATCAGAAGAAATAGTTTTAGGTGAATTAAAATTAGCGAGTGAATAACTATAGATCTCCCAAAGGGAGATGAAATTTTTCAATCATTATCCAACTCTAGTGAATATTTAGTATCATTTATACTGATCTCTGATGGGAATGTTCTATGTTTTAGAATTTGGGGATTCCTGGCGTTTGATGAATGTGTTTTTTATAGACATTTATTCCATATTGGTTGACGGTGGAAGATGAATGCATCAGATGAATGTGTTGTATTACAAGATGAGGTTGGCGGAAGAGAATATTTGGGGACACATAGTGGAATATTAGATACATAACCATGTTTTCCATAATAATTACTCATTGGGCATGTCAAAAGATATTTAAAACTAGATGTTGTTTTAGGAGAGTTTATTCATCCAAATGATGATGAATGATAGAGTCCTTCATGAGTATCTTAATCCACCATTACTAGCCAACCTAAGAGTTTGTAACAATTAACATGATGTGAGGATATAGTTTTGTTTACATGGGTTATTATAGGATATGATAGAGTTTGTGTCATGATGTTTGGCTCCCTAACATGTAAAATAATATCATTAATTTATGGTGGGTTTCTATATCCCCTGGATGATGGTAAGTGGATGTGGGATTACATCTCAACGAATTTAATCAAAGGATTATCCTATGATATAGGAAGATGTGATATTATTTTTATAATCGTTGAATAATTGATGTATTTGAATCAAATTAGGTAAATCAATAAATTGATCCCCATAAATATTTGGACAATTATGTATGTCGATGAGGTCATACAGCTGCATGATGTTCCATGTTACACTATCTCAATTCATGATTCTTTTATTCCATCATGATTTTAGAGATTATTACAACATGTTATTTCAATCAATTTAAACGTAGAACTAATTTTCACTCTCAAACATAAATACAAAGGGAGTAAATCACTTAGACACAGGATGTTAGGTTTTGTGAATACATATTGGATTTATGTGGATCCAAAAAATTATTTTCATTATGACTAATTACAACAATATAGACCCATCATCACATGACATGAATCTTTTTAGGTATTTTATGTGGGATCATGTAAATCCTTACTCTTAATGAATTAGACCGAAGATTTATTTATTTATGGACCAGATGTGGTGATGGGAATGAAAAATAAGGATCAAGTAGTTCATGAATGGTTTAAGGAATCATTAGATTGGATGAAAAATTATAGTGATTGTAGGTGGATTCCCTTGGAATTCATGGTTTCGATCCTAGTGTTGTTGATGTAATTACCCAACCTTAAACATTACATAATCTTGAATAAAGTTAATAATTCACATTGTGGATATTTTCAGGTTTAAAGTTTGAGATAATTAGGTTTAAATTATTGAATTTCTTTTCACAAATTAAAAAGTAGATACTTCAACTATATCTGAACTTCTGAAAATAACAGAACTTCTTAAATAAATATAGAGTCATTTTCATGATATATATTTTCCTGAATTCTACCGTTCTCTTACCCTTCCATATACCCTCTAAAAACCATATCAAAAACATGGGATGAGCCTAAAAATAAAAATAAGGGTTATAAAATAAGGAATGAATCATCAGTCTATTAATACATACAAATCAATGAAATCTTACTTTTAAATCATTAACATACCACAAAAAATCACCGGTTTTATGAATAACTCCTTGAATGCATAAATCATATAGGTAAATTTTGGCATCCATAACATAATTAAGATGTATATTTCATATATATATATAGGGATTTACATTTGGAATAACCCTCTCAGTATATTCCCAAAATATCATAGGAGAAATAATAATGTTTACATCTATCATATTACCCAAATCATTGGAGAGCTCTCTTAGTCTCACCCACCATAGGTTTATCACTGAACCAACCATAAACATAAATAATGCCTAAGAACTATAACATAACCATAACACATAAAACAAGAATTAATGAAAGATAAAATTTCACCATTGCAATCACAATATATAATTTCATGATATTGACAGAATCAATTCATTATCAAACCATTTAAAAACTTTAATAATGACATTATTGAATCAAATATTCCCATAACACTTGGAATATATTACAAAAATTAACATTTTAAAAAATTAATGTCCATATAAATAAAACCAGAACAACATTTCAAAAACATTTACATTAATGATAATGTTTTAGAAAAATAAATCTTCAAAACATTAAAAATTATGTTTTTGAGAAGGAGTCTTGTAACACCTGAGAAACACATGAATAAAAATTATTATAGAATAACATAAAAAATAATTATAATACCCTAATAATAAGGATATTCATGATATAATATGTCAATGTGTAGTATACACACCTTATAGTATAATAAATGTGAACAATATCAAGATATGCCTTGATGAATGGATACTGAGACGTAGTCCATTTCAAAGATCATTTTGTAAATAAAATAGATATATTTTGTGTATTCACTAAAGATAAAAAAAATAAATATACAAATATAATATATGTAATTAAATGTTATTTACCTCAAAAATCATATCATGACATAATCAATAAGTATAAGATCAACCCAACGAAAGGAAATTGGGTTATCAAGTTCCCTTACCTCATGTCCGGTATGACCCATTCGTTCTTTAATCTCCAAAATAATAAACTAAATTTAATTTATACTTTATTAAGAACCTTTTTATATTTTAGTATTCCTTTTATATCTCCAATTTCAATGTCATATACATTAAAAAATAATTAATGTTAATAACGATTATTTTTTTGATATTTGGACTTGTTTCAAAAAATAACTTCTAATAATTACAAGTTGACTATATGGTAAAAAGTACATTATATACAGAATTATATTAGTGATTTAGATATCCTATATATAATATATATTTAGTATATATATGAATTTATAACAGTACATAACAATTGGAGATAAGAAATGAAATGCACCATTCATTAGGACGGTGAGTCGTACGTTTGTATAAATGATAATTTCATTTCTATTTCATATTTAATGGAAAGAAAACATAATGATACATAGATATATTATAATTTCAGTATAATTATATATATAATTTCATTAACTCCATCAATTATACATTCCATGTATGGCATGAATGAGTCATATCATTTTGAGGGGGGAGGTAGTCCCTGCTTCCTCAAATGAAATTATCATACATACACATTATGGAAACCATAATGGTGTGAAATAAATTAAAAACACGAGTTCCTAGAGACTATATAAATATAATATATATCACATATAAATATATATCCATTATAATGACCACTATGAGAAGTTGTAGGAGTTAATTGAATAATTTTTTTTACATGAAGCGGTAGTTTGCCGTCCGTAGAAACAATATATTCGTATCCATTAGATAGAGGTGTGTTGAAGTGTAGATAAAATAATTCTAATAAAAACATCCTATTATATTAATTATACATGTTTTTTTATAAAATAGAGGAATAATGAGAGTCTAGTGGTTTAGATAAAGAAAATAAAAGAATTGAACTGGAGAGAAGATGTTATCTTTAAATCAGTTAACTCCCTTTGGTTTGAATCAAAAGGCATTTCTGAATTTTATTCTGCCTAGGGAAAGGCCTATATGAGTAATAGATTTATGTTGGGGGCTTCATGGAGAATATTTTTTATAAACCATGGGGCTTTATATGTGTGAGTAAAAGGTTATTGGTGGTGACCTTTTATTAGGGGGAGGAGGGGCTCTTTAAGAATGTTTGAAATTATAATTGTATTATTAATGTGTTTCAGTTTAGAGAGGTCAAAAACATATTTAAATCTAATAAAAGGTACATATTTGTCAAAATAAAATTATTCAATAAGAATTGGATAGGTATGGATAGTATTAATCTTTTTATTTTTTGTTTAACCCTTTGATAACTTAATTATCTTTTATGATATCTTCCATTATATTCATAATATATGGTTAATATATTTAATATAAATTTAAAAGAGGCCAAAAATGGATCATTATTGATATTTGTAACATTAAATATGTAATTTTAAAGAATATTAGTTATTTATTAACATTTTATCATTTAATAATATATTATTTGATTTAAAAACTCATTTATATCAATTTATATACTGTTCATATCAATAATTTTTTAAAAATATATAAAAACATAATTCCTTATAAAAAACTTCATTAATACAAATATAAGAAGTCTTTATTATCAATAAAATTCTTTGATGGCATAAAAAGTATGAAAATAAATTTATTCTAATATTTATAATATAATTTATTTGAATTCTTTATTAATGATGCAATTACTGAATCACAATTGTGTCACAATAAAGATTATTTATTTAATATCGAAAAAAAATAAACTACCATGATGTAGGATATCATTTTATCATTATAATTAATATTTATAAGTAAATATATCTCTTATATAACCCCATATACAATTTTTTTAATAAATGATATATTTTTATGTCATTTTTTCTCTTTCCATTAAAATAATTAATATAAAATGTAATTATCACTCCCATGTGTCTCCATGGGGTCCCAAAATCATCCCAAAAATTACCATGGTCGGAAATGTATCATCCAATTGGGTTAGGACAAGTGTAAGGGTAATTTAAAATTATTATAACATTAATTTTCACCCATTTTAACCAGATCTATCCATTAACTGGAGTAAATAAAATATTTACTGAAGCAAACATTTATAACGACTAAAAATAAAATTTACAAATTTATGAAATTTATATCTGATTATTACAAACAGGTAATAAATTTTTTCTAGTTCAAAACACTTATGGATGGAAATTAATTAAAAATTAATTCTTGTCGTCAAAAAAAGCATGTTTTTACGAAATAATAGCTATCAAAATATTGACAATTGTTTATGTTCAATTTTAAATTGAAATTACTTCTAATGAAAAAAATAAGATTTAATGGTAAAAATAAAATCCAATTAATCTTTAAATCCAATAAATTGTACAATATATCTATATAAATAAATTAGATTAAAATGTAAATTTTAATTAAAATGTTCTATTTATTTACTCTTGATAAAAAATAAACTTTATCAAAAAATACAAAACAATTACCATAAGTAAATTTTGATTTCCCTCTTATAAAAAATGTCTATTTTGTCAAATTGAACATATAAATGAAAAAAAGAGAATTTAAAAGGGTTTCTCCATTAAAAGGTGGTAAAACGACCATTCAAAAAACTCGATTATTTATTCTAAAAATTGGATTCTTTCTTATTTGTAGCCTCAAATTTTTTTTGAATGAAGGTTAACCATTTTACAAACATTTGTTATAATATATTAGTTAGTTCTGTTCATTGCCTTTAATACACCAAATAGGTGTTAACATCCATTTAAGATACTATTATATTATTATTTTTTAGTTTGACTCAGCCTTGTGTGCAACATGTAATTTTAGATAAACACATTATTGTGTGTCGTGTACACCATTGAATAAAATATCCCCTTTAAAGTAAAATTTAAATATAATTCAAAAATATTAATAAATACAAAAATTTCATATTATTTATTTATCTACGATGTTACATGCTTCCACCATTTTGGAAATTGTGTCCTCGAAATTTTAAAATTGGGCTCAGAAATATCATTAATTGTTCCACATTGGATAAATAGTTCATAAATATATCACTATAAACGAGAAAAAGAGAAGTAAAAAGTTCACCTGAGATAACATATATTGGAATTCCATAAATGAAAACATGGATTTGTAAGAGAAACTAATCCTCATGTTCTGATAGAGGGTGATAGAAAACACAATTAGGAGAAAGATAACCACCCGAAAATCACTAACTTGTGATAAGTTAAAAGTTATTTGTTTACCCTGTAAGGAACATTAATAGACAACGTTTTTGTTTAAATTTAATTTTCATAATTTTGAGTAATTTATTTATGAGATTAACTAAAAACATATGGAAACAAACTTACTAGTCATATAGACTTTCAGCATTTACTAAATTTCTACCACAGACTCATCTTTTCTCCAAACGATGAGTATTCAAACTGACTATGTCACATCAAGAGTAAATTAATTATCTTCTCTATAATCCCATAATCCAATGAAATGAACTATATATTTCCCATATATATAGATATTAATCAAAACCAAAATACTGTGTATAAAATCAGATAATACCCGAAAAGATAATCATTTATAAAAAGAAATACTACTTTTAATATCCAAAACTGAAAAAACAATATCCAATGTTCAACAAAGACCAATCAATAAAAAATTCTCCATTAAATCCTTCAATACATTCCAAACTCTGATTTAAGCACAAAACATAAAATAATGTAATCACATAGTCTTCCACAAAGATCATTCCACTTAACTCCACATAATATCTATTGCTCTAAAATTCTTATAATGAAAAGTTATTAAACTTATTAAATATTCTCTATAATAGGTTAATCATTTCCATAAAACCCCTAAATCACCACATTTCCACAATAAAAACATTAATTCATCAATAAATAAAATTTCAACCATTACTCCTCCAATAAAATCCCATATAATTCTATTTTCCAAAGGCATATAGTGTTCCCAAAAGAGAAAATTTATTCCAAAATTACCTATATCACATAATCACCAAATAATTTTCTTATACTAAGGATATCCATTTGAAAAAACATAGGATCCATATTTAACTTATATTGATCAATTAAATTATTTAACATAAAATAAAAAGTTATACTAACAAGTGGCTTCATGTAGGCCAGTGATAGGTGATATATCCCAATCACACGTTGGTTGTGGGTTCAATTCATACGACCTTTCCAGATACGACGTGTTGTCACCCATCTTGATTTTTTCCTTTTTTATAAAACTAAAAAATAACCCTATCACGATTTAACCTCATTGGTTGTCTTGTACCTCTTATTTTTATCCCAACTCATAATTACCTAAATATATTAATTCATGATGTATTATTGTTATTTTTTTACCTCTATAAAATAAAAATATTCCTAAAAAATAACATCGTACCTATATCATGGTGTCCACCTGGTTTCATCATCATCAGGATCGCATAGATAGATTTTACATTCATTCCAATAGTGACTTAAATATCATTCAAAATCATCTTCTTCCTTTATCCAATCCCAGCCCGTACAACTTGGGTCATATGGGTGTTCACAGAAAAATAGTTTTGGAAAATAATCATGTATGAAATATGATTTCAGAACATCTAATAAAACACTTTTTCTATAAAATAGTCATACTATGTTTCTGTTAAAAAATTCAATCAATGGTCCATTTGAAATACCATATGTATGTGTTGAAAGACTATATTTTAAAAGAAAATATAAATAGGTGGAATAAGGGTCTCTTTCTTCATCACATTTTTCAAAATCATAATATGCATCAAAATCTTATGATAAGGTAAATTTCTTGAAAATTCCTTGATTATATTTACCTTTCCTAAAAATATGAGAATATTGAGAAAATCATATTTGATTAAATAAAACCCATGATCCACGATGGTATCATGGAATAAAAGAGGTGTTTGATATCTCAAACAATTTCTTACTAGCGAGTTGTATTTTAAAAAATGTTTTAGAGTCATCTGGACATGACAATGCAATAATTATTGCAATGAAAATCCTCGGAAAGAGATAAGAATGTCATTTGAGATCATCTTCCTTTATTTTGTAACTAAATTTCATTGATCTAAAAAAGATTAAAATTATGGATTTAACATAAAGAGTAGACATAGAGACTAACAATGTTCTTAATGAATACTCATATTCCCTAATGTTGTCTAAACTTATCTCTAATACCAACTATAAGGACCCAGCCTTAAACATTGCATAATCCTGAATTAAGTTAATATATTATATTGAGGATCTTTTCTATTTTAGATTTTTATAGAATATGGTCGTAACTATTACATTACATTTCAAAAATTACAAAGTAGACACTTTTATTATATCAAAATTTTCAACAACAATAAAACTTCTTAAATGAAAAAAAGATATTTTTCTGGATATAATTTTTCTCAAATTTATCATTTCACTAACCCTTAATTATACACTATGAAAAATATTTCAAAAACATGTGATGAGCATAAAAACCTCAGAAAATGTTATAAAATTAAGATGGAAACCATTAGTTCATCAATACATACAAATAAATGAAATCATACCTTTCAATCTTTAATATACAACAAAAAATCATATGTTTTATGAATAACACATGGAAATAATAAATCATAAAGGTAACATGATGCATCAATAACATCCATACATTTTAGATTTTGCAGCTACATAGGTATTTACTTTTGGATTACCCCTCATAGTATATTCCCTTAATCTCTTATGAGAAACATTAATGTTTACCTCCGCTATATTACCCAATGCAATAGAGAGCTATCCCGGGCTCACCAGTCCTAGGATTATCACGGAACAACCCATATTTGTAAAAAATGGCCAAAAAACACAACATAATAAAAACACATAAAACACACATAAATTAATGATAGAATTTTTATAATGAAATAATAATATATCATTTCAAGATATTGACATAATGAATGCTTTAAAAAACAATTTTAAATCTCATTTTAAATATTTAGTAATGATAGTTTTGAATCAAAGTTTCCCTTAACACATTGATGATTTCAAATAAAATAAAATTTAAAACATTTATGTCTATATAAAAAATTCCTTAAACCCATTTTTAAAACATTGAAATTAATGAAAATTATTTAGAAAAATAAATCTTTAAAACATTTAAATGATGTTTTAGTGAATGAGTCTCATAACACTTGAGAAACACATGAATAAAAATAATTATTGAATAATAATAAAATTGATTATAATATCTTAATAATAATGAAATTATTAATATAATATGTCAAAGAATAGTATATACACTCTATAAGATAATAAGGGTGGAAAATATCATGATATGGCTCTATGAAAGGAGACTGAGACGGAGTCCCTTACAAATACCATTTAGGAAATAAAATAGATCGATTATGTTTATTCACAATATGTACAAATAATTAATTTACCAAACAAATATTTGCCATTAAAAGTTATTTATCACATTATCAAAGCATTCCATAAACAAGATGCAGAAGATCAACCAAAAGAATGGAAATTTGGTTAATAAGTTCCCTTACATCATGTCCGACATGACTCGTTTATTATTTAATATCCAAAATAATATACTAAAGTTAATTTATACTTGATTAAGAACATATTTAAAGTTTATTATTCCTTTTATATCACTTTTTACCATGTTATAAACATTATAAAATCGTTAATGTTAGTAACGACCATTTTGTCGATATTTGGTACTTGAGTCCAAAACAAACTTCTTATAATTGCATGTTGTCTATGTGGTCAAAAGTAAATTATATCTATAATGATATCAATTATTTATATTTAATATATATCATATATATCCATTATATTTATATTTATTTATTATAGTACATAACATCTGGAGATAAGAATTGAAATGCACCGTTAATGTATAAGGTAAGTTGTACATAGGCATGACCATAAATTTCATTTCTATTTTGTGTTTAATGAAATTAAAACATAATGATCCATAGGTATATTATAGTTCCTTTATAATATCATATATAATTTTATTAACTCCATCCTTTTTACATTACATGTATGGAATGAATGAGTCATATCACTTTGAGGGGGTGGTAGTCCGCACTTTCTCAAATGAAATTATCATATTTACCCATTATGGAAAACATAATTGTATTCTATAAATGAAAAAAATAATATAATAATGACGATATAAATATAGTATATCTCACATATATATACATAGTAATCATAATGGCCACCATGATTGGCGGTAAGAGATAATTGAACATTCACTGTTTCGTGAGGTAGTAGTTCATCTTCCATAGAAACAGTATGTTCATATCAATTAGATGTAGGTTTTCTGAAGTGTAGTTCAAATAAATCAAATAAAAAAATCATTGTATATTGAGGATAATTTTGTTTTCATAAAATAATGCAATAATTAGTGTTTAGGGGGTTGGAGAACGAAAATAAAAGAGATGATCTTGAGAGAAGGCGTTATCTTTAAATAGGGAAACTCTCTTTGGATTGAACCCGAAGGCTCTCTTGAATTGCTTTATTCTGAGGGTAAGGATTCTAAGAGTAATAGAGGGATTTTTGGGAGATTCATGGAGTTGATGTTGGATGATACAAGGGGTTTGAGAGGTGTGAGTAATAGTTTAGAGGTGATGGCCTTTTATAAGAGGGAGGAGTGGCTCGTTAGGAATGGTTGCATGTATTATTTTATTATATAATGATTTTAGAATTTAAAATGTAATAAATATTTTTAAATTGAATATAAATTAATTATTATTCAAAATAAAATCACCCAATAATAATTGGATATTTTTTGGATATTTTTAGTCCTTATATTTTTTTATTTAACCCTTTGTTGACTTATTTAGCTTTTACTATGAATTCTTGTATATTCAAAATATATGGTAAATATATTTACAAAAAAAATCTATGAGACCCAAAATGAATCATTACTGTCACTTTTAACATTATTATTTTCATTTGAAAAAATATAATATTTTCCTGATAATTTTATCATTTAATAAATTATAAATTGATTTAAAAACTCATTTATGTCAATTTTATACTATTCATATAAAGACTTTTAAAAAATCTATAAAAACATAATTTCTTCTAAAAAACATAATTAATTTAATGATAAAAATTCATTAGCATCGATAAAATTAGTTTATGGAATAAAACCTTTCAAAATAAATTTATTTTAATATTTATAATATCATTTATTTGAATCCTTTATTAATGAAGCAATTACTACATCTCTATTGTTCCCTAATTAAGAATATATATTTAATTTCTAATAATTATAAATAAAATAACATGATATAGGAAATATTTTTATCTTTCAAATTAATATTTATAGTTGAATATATCCATTATATAACCCCACATAAATTTATTTTACTAAAATATATATGTTTATGTCATTTTTGTCCTTACTTTAAATTAATTAATATAAAATGTCATTATCACACCCAAGTGGCTCCATTAGGTCCCAAAATCGACCCAATGATGACCTTGGTCATAAATGTATCATTAAATTGGGTTAGTACAAGTGTATAGGTAATTTAATATTATTATAACAATGTTTTTCACCCTTATTTAAAATATTTATCTTTTAACCAAGGTAAATAAAATAATTACTAATGTAAACATTCATAATGTATAAAAAATATAACTATTTACACAATTTGGAACCTCTGATTCAAAATATGGAATCAATACTTCCAATTTAAAAAAACTTCAGTTGAGTAAATTAATTTAAAATTAATTATCTTTGTCAAAACAAAAAAAGGGTTTTTACAAAATAATAACTATCAAAAGATTGACACTTTTTTATGTTCAATTTCCAAGAGAGTTGACTTATAATGACCCAAATTCGATTAAATGGTAAAAATATAATCCAAATAAACATTAAAATCAGTAAAAAGAACAATATAACTATATAAATAAATTATATTAAAAGGGACTTTATAATAAAAATGTAGAATTTTTCACTATTCAAAAAAAATTAAATTTTACAAAAAAATACCAAAAATTTATCCATTGTAAATTTTGATGTCACTATTATAATGAAGTATTTTATTTTTTAAGATTAAATATAAAATTAAACAAAAAATATATTCAAAAGTGGTTTTCCTTCAAATGGTCGTAAACAACCCTTAGAAAATATTATAGTATTTATGCATAAAATTGGATTCATTCGTATTTTAACTCTCAAACATTTATTGGATAAATGTAAAAACATTAAAAAACTTGTGTAATAATATTTTAGTGAGTTTTGTTCATTCTATTCAATACAACAGCTAGGTATTATCTACCATTTAAAATAACATTATATTATTATATTTTAGTATGACTCAGCCATGTGTGAAACATGAGATTTGGGACAAACCCATTGTTTTGTGTCGGGTATGCTATCAAACATATAATCCCCTTTAAAATAAAATTTATATTTAATTCATTAATATTACCAATTATTTAAATTTCATAGTCTTTATTTACCATGGAAGTTATAGTTAAAGGTTCTCCTATTCATGGGAAAAAGTGTTTCGGTTAGGGGATTAATCATTAAACCATTGTTTTTTGGGTCATTTATGGTGTTGCAGCATTTTGGTTAGGTGGTGTATCGACTGAGTTTACCTTTATATATGGAAAATATTCCTGATTTATTCATTTTGTCCCATATTTATATTTATCATCATTTTAAACCCCATTACAATGAATGGGGTTGGATATATATTTAGGATAATGTGATCGTTATGGATCGACTATGATAGATCTAGGATAATCAAGGGAAATAGATGTGTGAATGAACCATCCTTTTGGATCATGTTCTATAGAGGCATAGTAGTCAGGATTTGAGTATTTGGGAACATGAAATGTAAATGAATTCTCAATACCCTGTATTGTATATTTAATTTAGATGTTTTGTTTCACATTTAAATTCAATTGAAGTATATTTATTATTTATGAGATGTTATGTATTCCTTTCTTATGGTGTGTTTTATATCATCAATAATATAAATAAGGTAAAACCAATTCCTAGTCGAGTCATGTTATATTTATGATGGGTTTTAAAGCCACATGGGTGAGTTAGTGCATCTCAAAATCTATAATATATTGACATGTCAGTGGTTTTTTGTAATTCATGTTCAAAAGTATGTTTTGATTTATGGTTTTGGAAGTCATTATATTATAGATTGTGTGAGATGGAGATTTTGTTAAAATTTTAATGAAATCACTAAGAGTTATCTTATGGTATGGTTTAATGAAAACATTAATTACGTTGTTTGGGTTTTTTTATGGATGATGATTAAATTTATTTTAGAGGTATCTAATGTAATTGTTTAAACCATTACAAAATTACACTTATTGTTTTATGTATCTTGGAGACGATGAGTATGAGTTTTGGGGTGTTCTAGAGGTTTGGAGGTGGAATAAATATATTCTAGTGGTGAAAACTCCCTATTATTAAGAGTGGTGGAGTTTTTTTCAAAGTTCACCCATTATGTTGACATGGAATCTTATAAATCCCAAGTTTAGATACCGATTGTTCGTGTGGTGGCGTAATGTGACTCATATTCAAAATAGAAAAGATGATCTCACCACTATATATACATGGTCATGGTGATGGTTAAACTGAAATGTTTAGGGTTCCATTCCATGGTGTCTGGACATGGTGGAATTAAATCATGTTTTTTAAATAGTTGGGATAAGTGGAAATGGTCATGGGATAATCAAATTTCCCATTTTGTATAACCTTTACAATCACCACACTGTAAGGATTTCCAATGATCTTTTCTTGTAAATAGTTGCTTCTACCTATTTCTTTTTAACATCATTATTTTACCATTGATCTTCATGTGATTTTTAATCTATATGGCCATAATTTGTCATGAATTTGCTTATAATATACCATTGAATAAAAATATCAATCCTTCAGGATTTTGTTACAATAAATACTCTCATTTGTTACTACTTATATTAGATTTCTATTTTCAATGGAGGATCCTAATAATGGGATGTCATATACTAGGTTTTGTTTTTAATTTCTTTGGAAATGGATCACTAGTTTTAGATATTGGATAGTTATCGTTGATATTGGTGAAGAAAAATACACACTTCTTAGGATATTGTTCATTGATGTTTTTTTGTAGTATGAGATTTATTTTTATTAATTTATTTAGATATAGATTATTGAATATAATAGTTCCTTCCTCCTTTGGTTAGATGGTATTCACTAAGATAATGCAAAAAAATTAGCTGGAAAAATTGAAATTTAATGTGATGGAAGGAATTACTACTTGAAATAGTCCTTATTAAAATAGTTTTAAATAATCGGTATTGGATTTGGAACAATTTGTCCAACCTAAACAAATGGTTCCCTAAACTAGTGGGTGTACATATGTGGGGGTAATACAATATTAGGTGTTTCATGGAAACCATTTCTATAAGTCACCATCATTTTCTTTTATCCTATAAATTAATAAAACATTGGACATATATGTTATACCAATGGTTTGATAAACCATTGGCATAGCCTTCCATTTCCATGGAAGCTAGCATCACCTCCCATATTATCCCAATAGTATAACACAACCCAAATATATACACCCACAAAACCCAAAGAAATTGGAAGAAAATATAGAAATATGATAAATAAATAAATAAATTGACCTTGTTCTAATAAACAATTCAAAAACACATATTTGAAATCAAATTTTGTCACTAAATATCTCATGTCATAAATTCAATATTGAAATATAGAGGATAAATTTCTCCATAATCATTACCACTATAATTATTATAATCAGTAATTAAACATTCACCATTATCATCACCATCACCACTACCATCATTATTAGCATCAACATCACAATCCCCATCACCTCCATCACTATCCCAATCACTATCACCATCACCAAGAATGTCATCATCCTGACATTCACTACGACAATGAACACCAACTCGTGATGCATAATATAATTAATCCATCATAAACATGTATGAATGAAATATCATTGTAGAATATGGGGGATGTGAGGGACATAAAACATCCATAATATTCATAAACTTCACATCGTAATATTGAATTCTTCGACACTTTACCATGGCCATTTTTTTACCACATCTGTTGTATGTTTAGTTTCTACCTCGATAAGAGAAATTTTTAAATTTTTTGTAACCTGAACTATTTGAGGAACCTAATATGGAAAAATATAAAATATGTATACTAAACTTCCCAATTCAATAGTGTACTCTCCAATGCTGAACATCGCTTATTATCATGATTAAATGATCATTTTGGAAAATATTGTTAGCTTATTTCTCCTCATGGAACTCCAAATAAAACTAATTAAAATATAAATGACCTATTTAATTACAATATATATTTTAATATTCTAAAAAAAAATAAGAAATTTATAATTTCTCTTTGTATATGATTTTTACAACACATCCATCCTTGTTCATTCAGTTTTGCCAAAAAATATATTAAGGAAAATACCCTTTAATGTTCAATAAAAAACATTGAAGTTAAATGGAATTCATAAAGCAATTTTTCAATAAAAAAATAATTTTGAAAAAGAATTAACTGATCAAATAACCAAATTCAATTTGAATAAATTTTCAAAGATATGCAATGTATTATCTATAATTCCATAAAAATATAATCATTAAAAATGAACATATTTTTATTTTTAGCTAATTTATATTCATATTAGTTTTATTTTAATCATATTAGTGAATCATTAGCCTTTATTTATACTAATATTATTCGTAGAATTTAGTTTATTTTACTTCAATTATAGTATTTTTTTCAAATATTGTTCTGTCCAAAACATATTTTGATAAATATTACATTAATAAATATTTTTATAATTTAGTTAATTAAAGTAGTTATTGTATTCTAATTAGTTATAGTTAATATTATATTTATTTATTTGGTTTAATTCTATTAGGAAATTTTTTTTCCCTTTTTTGAAATTTTTTATTACATTTGATTTATATAGGGAATGTATGAAAAACAATGTTTATTTATATGTACATACATTATATTATAATGATATTAGTATCCTTTTGTAGTTGAAATGAATTCATTTTAATAATAAATTAATCCATTTACATGTTAATATGTTAATATTATTTGAATAAATTTTCATGTTAACATTATTTAGAGTTTCATGTTAATATAGTTTATTTGTTTTATTATTTATATTTTTATATTATGTGATGTTATCTTAGATTACCCTTACACAACATCATTATACCCTTACATAAAATTTGTTTACCATTAATTAATTTGTTTTTACTATTAAATATCAATATTTTACCCTAACATAACATTTTTGTACCCTTACATTACATTTGATTACACTTACAAAACATTAGTTTACCCTTACGTATTATTTAAACCTTTTATTATTTCCACACACATAATATTTAAATGTTTCTATTTATGGATAAATAAATTTTTTTACCACTACCTAAATTATGTCTACCCATAAATAAAATATTTTACACTTATATTAAATTTTTTACCATTAAATAACATAAGTTCACCTATAAATATAATGTTTATGATACTGTTTACCAATATATATATTTTTCCCCTATCTAACTTATGTTACCCTGGTAAGAATTTTTTACCATAATTAGGTTAATCATATGCTTATATATCATCTATTTATTCTTATTTCACTATATGTTTCCCTTACATAACATTGGTTTTCCGATACATGACATATATTTACCTCCACCTAACATTTTGTTACCCTTATATAAATTGGTTTTACCATTACATAACTTTTTTTTACCCTTAACAAACTATATTTTACCCTTATTTGACCATTTTTACCATTACATAACTTCTTTTTTACCACTAAATAAAATTAATTTATCATTATAGAACATTGGTTTACCCTAACATAGTATCTTTTTTACCCTTACATTATATTATTTTCCCTCATATTAAATCATTTTCCTTTTCATAAATTTTTTTTAGCCATGTATAACATTATTTTAAACATATATAAATTTATTTACACATACTTTATATATTATTACCCTTAAATAAAATTATTTTATTATCAAATAAATATATTATAATTTTACATGACTTATATTTACCACATAAAATCATATTTTACCCTTACAAAACTTATTTAGCATTACAAAACAATTGTTTTCATTATATATCAATATTTTACCATTAATATTTTTTTTCCATTTCCTAATTTTTTTACCCTATCCTAATCATATAATACACTTACATAACTTTCCTAACCCTTAAATAACTTATTATTTCCCTTAAATAATGTCTGTTTACTCTTGTATAACAAATTTTTACCCCTAAATTTTTCATATTGACACTTATTTGAATTTTTTAGATCTAAAAAAACATCTTTTAAAATTATGTTACTATATATTACTGTTACATAACCTGTAATATATTCTACATACCCATAAATAATATTTATTTACACATTCATAACATAGGTTTACCATTATTCTACATTAGTTTTCAGTTAATTACTTTTTTTGAACCCAAATATCCATCTTTTGAAAATTAAATAACTTTATCATACACTTAAATACAATTTTATACCCTAACATAATATATATTTATCATTAAATAACATAGGTTATATTAAGAAAACATATTTATTCTTACCTAACTAATTTTAACCCTTAAAAACATTTTTTGAAACACCACATAATTTTTCACCCTTATTGAACTTCTGTCTAACTTTACATCACTTTTTTATACCCATAAATATAATAATTTGAACCTTACATAACATCTTTTTAACCTTAAATAACATTATTTTACCATTACAAAACATCATATACCATTCATTAACATAAATGTATGCTTATAGAACATTGGTTTTCCCATACATTATTTTTTTCTCTTATATAACATTATATTACCAATAAATGATTTTTGATAGCATTAATTAACCTTTTTTACAATTATTTAACTTTTACATACCCTCATATAATTTGTTCCCTTTATATAACAGTTTTTTACCCTCACTAATCTACTGTTTACACATAAAAAACATTACATTACACATAAATAACATCATTTTAACCATACAAATGATCTATTTATCCTAACATAATATTATATTTAACATAGATAACTTCTCCTTAACACATAATTTACTTCTATAAAACCTTAAATAACAGTATTTTACTATTTGGAAATATTTTTTTACCATTATATAACTTTATTTTACCAGGACATAAGCACCAATTTTCTTTAACTCTTCCATAAAATTATTTACAACTAACATAAATTTTTTTACCCTTACAAAACCTTTGTTTAAACATAAAAAACATCATCCCTCCCTTACATAAATAGTAATTAACCTGACATATTTTTTCAACCATTACATAACATTTTTACCCTTATATATTATTTCATAACCCCTACATGACATTAATTTTCCTATATATAGCATTTATTTTTAATTATATCACATTTTTTAGACTTATAAAACATTCTATTTCCATTTAATAACATTTTTACCCTTATATATCTTTTACTTAATCTTATGTAACTTGATTTTATCCTTAAATAACACTGTTTTACCCATAAATATCTTTTTTACCCATATATAATATTATATTGTCCTCATATTACTTTTTTACACTTAAATCGCTTTAGTTTACAATTATATATCATTATTTTTCATGTATATAACATTATTTGTCCCTTAAATTACATTGGTTCACCCATACATTACATTACGTTAGACATACACTACATTATTTCTATCTTCTATAACCTCTGATTACATTTATGCTACATTAGTTTGACCATATCTTTTTTTAACCTTACTTAATTATTTTTTTATAGAGACCAATACTTATCATACATGGATATTGCACCAATTGTTAGTATTATTTATTACATTAGATAAACACATACATCAGTTCATGAATAGTTTAGTGCATTTGGAAATATAGAAATATAATTTTATAACTTGGTGAAAGATGATCAGTATAATCAATGAAGAACATCCCCTTTAGTACTCTTACTTATATCGATTCCTCATGACATGGGAAATGAAAAATAAGAAATGGTTAGATCATTTTATTATTATTAAGGGTATAAATAATATATATCAATCTATTATCATATGAAATTATAATATAATAACATGGGAATGTGATCGCGATAGTAACATAAAAACTTCATAACCAACCACTCATGGATCATAGACCTAAGTCATGACATTAAATATTATAATTTCAGAAAACATGGGTTATAGGAGTAATGATCATTCATAAACTTTAAGATCCTGTAAAAAAATTCAATAACCATCATAAACATATAAAAAATCATGTGTCAAGGATAAGTGTCAAGACGATATATATAAGAGATCAGGATGTACTTAGTTTCACAGAGTGGATCAAGACACACCTGTTTCCAATAGTGGATGAGGACACACATGTTTCTTATAGTGGATCATGACACACCTATTTATAGTAGTGTATCAATACCTTCATCATCATTCCTATTTTTATCACATGAGATATAAATAAATTCATAATTTATATGAGGAAGATATAGGTCCCTACCATCACATATTGAAATCATATATGTGTCCTAAATGATCATAAAAATTCATCATATCATAACCTCAAGATTTAAATTTTTATCATAAACATTTAATCAAATCATAAATTTTAAAAAAGAGACATTTTTTCATAAAATTTTTATCATTGTATACCATATGAAAATAATTTGGTGACATAAGTGTTTGATTTTTGTATAAATAATGGAAGAGATATTGGTGTTATAAACATGATGCCATCAAATCAAAAACAATTTGATGAAATAATATTAATAGTATAATTTTATCACATCCCATTTAAGTAATTGTACACACCATAAAAATGTCATCACATATAGAAAATAATTCTGTATGATAATTTAAAACATTTTACCTAAAATATCCTCTCAGCATAAAAACCACTTTTTAAAACCTAAAACATTTTGAAACACATTTTCTTTAAAAATAACATTTAAAATGTATATATTACTATAAAAAAATATTTTAAAATATTTTTTAAACATAATAAATTTTAAAAATACTTTTCAATGAAATTTTGATAAAAATAATATTTAAAATCAATTTTGAAAACTTTTTTAGAAAACATGTTTTTGAAAAAAATTGATTTCTGGCCAAAGAGAGAAATTAATTTAGATGTCCTAAAAACATGTTAATAATTATTTTATGTACCATATAGTTCAAATATGATACAATTACATGAATATAAAATGAATAAATAGATGATAATAAAATTCATCATAATTCTGGAGAGGAAGATTCTTGGAATTATAACATTGGAGACTAATTTAGAAAAATCATAACAAATGGATAGATTGTAACATAAATTCATTACAACTTTGGTAAAATGTAATCGTAAGACCAATGCAGTAATAACATGGAATTAATCATAAAATATCATAATTATGAATAAATCTGTGATATTAATTGTAAAAGTAGTTGTATATGCACCATGTGAAAGAATATAGGTGAATAACATAACGTATGTCTGAATGAAATAAAATGGATAGAAAATAACTCAATGATTTTTTAATGGTTAATATATAAACAAATGAATGTGAGATCATTAAATTCATATATTTATAAACCAATTGTGTATAATAATCTTAAAATAATCTTATGTGTAGTATATACACTATATTGTTGAATATGTGGTGAATATAGAAAACATCTAACAAAAGTAAAAAGTGAGACAAAAATCCCATGCCTTATGTATTGAATTATTTCATAGTCATCTATACCACCTTTATATTAAATATAAATTTATTATAAATATATTAAGTTATCATATTAATATATATCAGATTATATAAGATTTTATAATGACATTTTATTACCGGTTTGTTAACAATTCCTTGATAAAGATACGTTTTTGGTAATGTCTTCATTGTTTTTCTTATATTTGATAATTTTTTTTGAATTTTCATCCTATAAATTTTCTCATGGTTCCATAACATATATGATTATAATTATTTCATAAATATCATAAATTTTTAGTATATTTGTATTTATAGTAACTGGTGATATTTAGTGATAGTAGTTGATATACACCATCAATGGAGACGGTAGGCTTTACAAACACATGAAAACTATTTTTTATTTTCATATTTAGTAAAAGTAAATAAAATTAAATGAAATATTATTAAATTATAAAATAATATTTATCTAATATATATCACATAATTTTATGAAACTCATCTTTAAAACATTTCATGTAAATCATGAACTAATAAAATCACTTTGTGAAGCAGTAGTCTGTTGTACAGTTAGGAAACATTACCATATTTCCAAAAATGGAAGACATCAAGTTATATGTGAGATAATATTTTTGTTATAATAATAACATAATAAATATCATATATATAATATATAAACTAAAAATATGTCATTATTCACAACCTAGAATTGTGGTAAATGAAAAAGAAAACATCATCGGTTTGTGAGTCTTTCGTCTTATAAACACAAGAATGATGATTTCATAGACCATTTGATTTAATTTACTTTGGTTGTAGGTAGAACCCTTTACATAAATAAATATAATAATATTCTTGATAATTTTTTATAATATATTACTGTTATAAGCATAACTTATGGGTGTGGAGGAAGAAATATAATGGAAATTCTCATATATTAATGTTACCTCATCTTCAGGTATCTTCCTCATATTTTCACCAGATCAAGTATTGGAAAGATTTTAGATAAAACTAAGTCATATAGCATGAGGGGAGGAAATTTTGGAATTTATTTTCACATATATTTTTTTGATCAAAATGGATTGACATGTGTGAAAATGTGAGGAGAGTGAGTGCCATTTTATAGTTAATGAGGAGTGTAATTCTTGTAAATAATCAAATGTATTTACTAATGGGGATTAAATCATAACTCAAGGGAAAAAATATGATAATTAAAATTTTTTACGGATAATAATGTTTATCCATACCTCCACTAAACACTTAAACACATGTTTTTTACATTTTATTCCTTATATAAATGTATCCCAGTTTTTTCCATTATGGATTTCCAATGTGGTAATTAGTTCTTTCATATAGGAAATTTATACTATAAGAGTAAATTAATGATATAATTATTATATAATTTGTACCTGTTAATTCTAAAAATTATATATAATTTATAATGTGTTATTCATATTTTTTTGGGAAAATAATCTGAACACAAGGGCATGTAAAATGAAAAAACACTTCATTAACCAAAACTAATAAGATTTTTTCTATATATGGCTCAATGTATAAATTATAAAAGGTAATTTTTTTTTATTAATGTAAAATATTTGATATATATTATCATTTAAAAAATTATATTTATAATTAATAATTTTAATTGATTTTAATTCATTTAACAAATTGTCACTTATTATTAAATATCATTCATTTCCATTTTAACATTAATAATATAGTTTTAAGATAAAAAAATAATTAAAATAATTTAATTATAATATATTTAAATAAGTATATTTTAAATTGATATATTCATTAATAAAATTATTTGAACAGAATAATTCATTCAATTTATATCACATTAAATACTTTTAGTATCATTTATTTCTGTTCAATAATAACTAAAAAAATACTTGTTTGGCATTTCCTATTAATATTTAGTAAATAATTCATTTTTATAAGATAATGACAAATTATTTTTATAAAAGTACTCTTTTATATATCAAAAGAATATGTATAATGGAACCAATGTTTTTTCTAATCAAAATTAATCCTAGATATTATTCATAAGAAAAGTATCTTTGTTTTAAATTTTTATTTACTTAACATTTTATATGGGTCATATTTAATAAGAATAGGAATGTAATTTCCATATTTTACATAATTTTATGTAAAAATATGAAATTAACTCATTAAAAATGATATAATTTTATTCCATTTTCACTCTTCTCATTATAATTTAACCCCCAATAATCACATTTTTTACTTTTAATATGGTAATTAATTTTTTATTAAATTCAATATTAATTTCATTTGAAAAAAGATAAGTTCTAATTACTAAAATCTATAAATTATTCTAATTAATAATATTTAATCCATTTTTTTTAAATTGAATTCTAAAAATTGAAGAAAAAATTATTTTAAATTAATCATTTGAACTGGATGAGTAAGCATGTAATTTTAGAATAAATGATCAAAATTATTCAATGTTTTTATTTATAGTTTTCAAATGAAATTGACTTTCATTCCCTAAACTGGATTAATAAGTTTATATTTGAAAAAAAATTACTATATAATAAATTTAAAATATAATTTATATTTATAAATATAATAACGAAAAGTAATTATTAAATTAAAATTATATTTTTTTACTACTCATATAAAAATGAATGTTTTGAGAAAATTTAAAAAACATTACCATAATATAATTTCAAATTTTTAATTTCATTAATAATATTTAATTTATAATTTTTTTATCTAAAACATTAAACAAAATAGGCTGAATTCATGACAATATTTTCTATAAAATATTAGCCTCAAACTCTTTGAAAAAAAATTATATAGTGAATTTCAATGAGTTAGAAAAATAATCAATGAAATAATTGGTTCTAATATATAAAATTTAATAGTGATTTAAAGGTTCCATATTGGGTGTTTCATTGACTACAAAATAATGGTTAACCACTTATTCGGTGTCCAAAAACCTTTTCTTTCAAACGCATTATCAATTTGAGACTTTTATATCCATGATGAAAAAGGTTGATGCATGTTTGATGTTCAAATGGAAATATTTTAATATCAATTGTCTCACGGGACCAATGATAATGTTAGAAGGATGTCTTTTAAATATATTTGTTCCTATAAAAATTTTCAGGGAAGGAAGAAGATCAAATTACAAACATGTAAAAAAATATGGTATAAAGAACCCATCAAACAATATTAATGAAATTTGGATATATTTAAAATTTTAATTTAATATAAAAAAACAATAAATAATTTAAAATTGATATGAATAAATAAAAACAATTCATGAAAAGGAAGGTTATTCTCAATCACCCTCAACATGGTCTTTTTTTTGATTAAATGTAACATAGAAATTAAGAAATTAAATTCATAAATAAAATGGTTATACTTTATAATTTAAACACACATCACCTAAATTATGTTGAATGAGGATTATGAAATGTTTTGAAAAAAAATTATTCTGTATCATAAAAGTGAAGTGGTCATAGGTTAAATTATAATTTATTTACAAATAGATTGTATTAGTTTTGATTCCTATTCTATTTTTTTATATCAGGTATATTCTCCGTAAATATTATGAAACCACATTGAGACATATATGTTGAGTTATAGATGAAAACACCATGTTATGTACAAATTACATTTCATGTGTTTATCACTTCAGTGAAAAAATATTTAAAATGGAACATTTATAACATCAGTTATTCATATCAAACCTTATAAATGTATTCTCATATCTATTATAAAATAATCAATATATAACACTATTTGATCTCATTTTTATATCATTTATTATATCACCATTGTAAAAAAATAATTTAAACCATAGGTTATTGTAATTGTAGATGGTAAAAAACAATATGAAATTTGGAAATATACACTCAATATTTATTAACATATATGTCAATGAACCACAATTACTTATCTCTATTTAATTAAATTGTAGACCCTTTATCATGTATCCTGTCTAAAACATATATACATTATAAATAATTGGTCACCAAACTAAACAATTATCCATGATATATGTCCACACATTATCAATCCCTTTCATCAGTTAATTTGTCTTCACTCATTCATTTTCCTTTACACCTTCTCTATAGGGATTTTAATTTTTGTATACATTTTTATTTTTAAAAGAAAAATAAATTCATTGTTTGAATTTCTTAATATGTCCTTTTTTATCTTTTAAAAACTTTTTAATTTTTTATAAAAAACATAATCTATTATATTACTTCTCCATCACGGATCATCTTCAATATTCATCATTATTCTTTTACAAAATCCTTTGAATCAACTAATGGTATGTTATGTTTCTTAATTTACCATTTTATTTTTATATTATATACAAACTATTTTAAAAAATAAATGACATAAATATTTTGATGATATTGAAAATGATATTCTCATATATATATTTTTTTCATATATTTTTTTCAATTATTTTATCATGTTTGTTTTTAATAATATTTACAATCCATGTGATAAAATTTATTTATATCTCAATTAATATATATTTATTATTATATATTAATTTTATTACTAATATATATTTTATATTTTTGAAAAATAGTATGTTTTTTATAATATTTATATATAAATATATTAATTATCATACTTTTAGTATTAATATTAAAAAAATTGGTGTTGAAAATGATAATAATAATTATTATAATGATCAATAAAGGCATTTGTGGTGGACCATGATGTCCTGTAAAAAAATAAATTTATAAAATGGAAATATGTGAGTTTAAGATGATTTATATATTAGTATATGTGTTTCCATGATCATTAACCTCATGTGATAAGACAAAATAATCATCGAAATTAAATTTCAAAATATAAAAATGTCTAACAAATGCTTTCCACAATATCCATCCATCAATAGAATTCTAATATCTATAGATGTGTGAGACTATATGTTGGAACCTTCCATGTAGATTTTGAAAATCTATAAAATCTAAATATAGAAGCCACAGAACATGTTTATATCTGGTTTTGATAATTATAATGAAAAGTTATGTTTAAAAATCTATTCAAACATTGTCCCTCAAAACAATTTTATATATTTAATTACATGTATAACACCACAGAGTTCAAAAATGAAGGAAAATTAATTTATAAAGAAAATAAATAATATGATACATTAAATAATTCCCATGGTGATTTTAAAACTTCGCCACAACATTAAGGTCCCAAATCACCCCATGTTACACCACAATAATTAACCTTGATCAATGATGGAATTAGTGGAAACCAACTAATATATTTTTTGGATGATTTAAAAAAGAGTCTCATTGATCTCACCACTATTAATAGTATTGATATCATCAAAAAATATATATATAAATATATGTTTTATCATAAATACCATATGAATGTTTCAAAAGATAAAAATTTAATTAATTATGATATTAGCATCCCTCTGAAAAAAAATGAAAAAATTCCTTACGATAAATAAATATAAGAGGAAAAATAAATGTTATATTATTTTTTGGTGATATATTTAGTCATATAGATACACACCGAGGAGACATTCCAGAAATAATGCAATTTCACTTAAATAATAATATTTCATTAAAATATTGATTATAGTTATCTCCAAATTATTTAAATACAATAACACAAGAAAACATTTGTTGACCTGATTCAACACTTTTTAAATTGTTAGTGAAAATATAATTAATTGTGGGACAAAAAACCCTATTTCAACAAACATTTTGTCTGATAATATTCCAATATTTCAATATT
This sequence comes from Viscum album, assembly GCA_963277665.1. Classification (NCBI taxonomy): domain Eukaryota; kingdom Viridiplantae; phylum Streptophyta; class Magnoliopsida; order Santalales; family Viscaceae; genus Viscum; species Viscum album. The sequence goes on along the minus strand of OY728150.1, from coordinate 1,390,739,554 downwards.
ATAAGTTTCATGGGTGGGGGAATTAATTTCTTCCTCGATTGTTCCACATATTTAGGTAAGAAACATATTTTTCTGACCTATAGTCATTGAACAATTCTAAATTCCACATACCAAATCTTATTGAGAAATTGAATGTATTTTGAATTTCAATAAATTTTACCTCTTAGATTAGATGCATAATGTTGCTACATAGATTTCCATCAACTTTTAATTGAATATAAATAGAATGATTAACATATATGTCTTTCATGGTATAAGGGCCCCAAAACCAATTATACAATCAATTCCTAAGACAGATGGATTTCTAAAAAAATATTTTAATATCATAATGGGTTTACTAAAGAATGCAATATATTGCAATCATAAGTCATAGAAATAGCTAGAAAAAATAGATGATCTTATATAGAAACAGTTTCCGTATGAATAATTTTAATAACAAAATTATTAAAATAACATAATAGACATGCAATTTTAATGGAGTATATGTAAGGTAAAACTATTATCAATAGAAAAATAAACAATAATTTCTATAATGACCAATTCACCCCAATAAAACTTCCTGATTCATTTATACAATACAAATTTATCATTTTAATATCAGGATTAACAGTAGATTAAATGATTTTCAAAAATAATGTTTCCCACATTGTAAACAAATATTGTGCCCCAAAATAAATATAAAATTATAAAAAACATGGAAATAATACATTAATTGAAAATGAATATTTTTCCAATCTGTGAAAATAATTTTCAATTATAATTAATCAGATGAGATATGATGTTACACACAATTTATTTTAAATGTCCATCATTACAATTCATATAGAAATGAAGACCTATTTTAAATATTTATTGTAATATCACTTGTTTAAGAGATAAGAATCTCGTAATATGGCATTCAAAGTATTCAATATCCCATTTACAATAATCACCATAGACATGGACTAGCTAATATACTTCTCTATTCCCTTATAATAGTACCATAAGCTATTATTGATTAAATATATTGGATTTTAATTATCTTCAAATAAAATAATAAAATCACCACCATAGATAAGATGGGTTTTGGAATTATGATTCATAGTTTTTTTAATTAGTGTGGAAAACCATATTCTACATATTTAAGGTAACATATACTAATATAGTCTTCAACAAAACATAATTTAATAGCTTACATGGTGTTTCATTTCCCTCAGAACATGTGTTCTAGTTAGAGAACAATTCTTTCAAGTAGTTTCCATTGGATTTATTTATCAATCTGGAAACATCCAATATTTGTTTTTCAATGGTACATTCTTTAAAAAGGTAGGTTTTCATTAGGTTTGGATCTAAGATTCTTAAGAATATAAATTGGATGAGTGGATGGGAGGTAAAACTCAATACACCCCTTTGTGGGGAATTATTTTTACTATAAGACTCTCTTATAAATTTGATATATTTTTGTGAATCATTTATAATTTTTCAAATATAACATATGATTTCATTGAAATTTTCAATCTATTATTAGTCTTTGTGAAATTTAGAATCATTTGGATGTATTCATGGTTCTTCATTAATGGAGACATCTATATATATTCGATGCTATCAGTCAATGGTATCCTCTCATATACTATTTAGATATTATTTTAACCATCGTTATTATAATACTGGTTTTTAAGCCTCCTAGTGGGGCACTATGGACTTTATTGTTGTCTAGCGAGACAAAATATTATTTTGATTTTGGGATTGTACCCATAAATTGGATACCAATGTATTCTTATGAAATGAATCTAACCCATCATATTGTAGTGCTGCTTAATAGGACCCACCATTCTTTTAAATGTTTTGCGATAAGGACCTAGCCATACAGTTTAATGTCATGTGGTAAGGAAATATAAGTATAATGGGGGCTTAGTCAAAGATTGGTTTGGGAATTATGAGTAAGCAGCCCAAGGGTCATGTAAGGGGTATTATATTCCTTGTTTGATTACCCCATGTTGGGAATATGACCCCAGAATAACATGGTTGTTTTGGAGTTTAGGTCTTGAACAATTGGATGACTTCTTACGTATCCCAATTGAATGGGAATCATATCCCACATTGTTTAGTGAGTCACATAGAGGTGTATGAAATATTGAGAGAAACAAGTCAGGTATTACTCATAAATATGATGCACTGATTATTTGGGTGACTTAATTGGGGCTTACTCCAAAGGAGGATGCCCATTTATCAATGTAATTTGAAGAAGCTCAGGCCATTGGATGTCTTTCTACGTATCTGAGTATTGAGTGGAATCAGAGTTCTTGTAATACATTAAATGAGGTGTCTCTGCAAATTTTTTGGTCATAATAGATTTCTATGACCACGTGAGTCTTCCTTTGTAAGAGAATCAAGCGGATGTGAAAGATTTAATAAACTCACAAAAACTTTTCCTAATCTACTAGTGGAAGTGGGATGGCCTATGATGGAGAAGATAGATGAGACTAAGCTAACAAACCTTCCATCTCTTCAATTTACATTAGACAAGTGTCCAATGTATGTAATGAGTGAAGGTGAAGGAAGTAGATAGGAGAAAGACATCAACCTCCTACATGAAAGGATACGGGCTTATTCCATGATGGATTCCCTAAAATTTGTCCTGGAAGGGGAGGTCGATTTCTCCTTTGTTCTAAAGTAAAAGTAGATTTCAACCGTACATTTCCTACTAGGGACTTCGGGCTCCAGGTTTTAAAGATGATAAGGCATGGGCATGGCCAAAACCCTAATCCTCCAAACCCAAAACTCCCCAACACTATTCCTATGAGAAATATTTATGTGTCTAAAAATATAAAAATCCACAAACACTCTATGAATCATAAACCCATTTAAAAAATTTTGAAAATCCTCTAACTATGGATATACAATCCCAAATAGGGGACACACATATGTGTCATTTCCAAAGGTATGATATTTTCGGAGATTTTGGAGGAGGTTTCAGCGTAGTCTATTTCATTCTTGGGATCCATTGAAGTGGAATACTTTCCATGAATGACTATGAAGAAGTCTTGATGTAAGTATTGTACAGGCTAAAGGGATAAGGTGAATCAATGAAGGGCACCCCAATAGGTATCTTATGTGCATGTATGGGTGTGAAAATAGGCTTTGGTGACATGATAACACTTTTGTGATGAACAACATGGAAGATTAAACGTTCTCGAGACCTTAGTCAATCATTTAATAGTATATAGAGGTACTCCCAGAAGTAGGGTCCTTAAGTTCATTTGAGTGTAATGGGTGGTGATGAAGTGTATCTAATTTAGGGAGGTTGAGAACTTTAGGCATGCAAGTATTTTGGATTTCAAACACTAAAGGGACTTAAATTCCATGATACTCCTTCAATTCCTCAGCTGTAGGTGTTAAATAAATACCTGGAAGGTTTTAGTAGACTTGGGTGAAGTACTAGGGTGACCAGAGTAGTAATTGGTATTTAGAGAAATTCGTATATCCAAATAAAACCCCCAATGGTCAACCTATAGGTAAATAAGTGACCCCGGGTGGAGGGTGATTGGGCACGCAAGTGGTATGCGCACCATAAATGTGGTGGGCCAGTACCTTACATGCTGACTGAGCCTCATCTTGATATGGGTGATCCAAATTTGAATCCATTTCGAATCACGAACTTTTATGAATTTTCAGCCCTTTTTTCTATGGCATTTCCTTTGTCAGTTTTTTTCCAATGTTATGGTATACAGTGTCAAACCCCCCCCCCCCTCAGAATTGCATCTGTATTGATGAGAGGGTCTTATACTGAGGCAATTTTATGAAATGGATCAAAGAGGTTTATGTGGCATGTAAACTGATATCGCACGAGGTACGATTGTTACTGGTGACGGAGTGCATGGTAATTTTCATTACATATATATAGTGTCTGCACATCAGCAAGAATTACAAAGGACTCCAGAAATCCAACTCTCTGTGAGGAAGTGTTTTTGATCAGATGCTTCTTTCGATTGTGCTTCCTCTGTCAGTTTTTGATTTTCTCACCTTGAATGAGGCTCCAAACATGTCCGCAATATTTATACTTGTGCCTGGAATCCATACATCCATTCTTTAATGAACATTGAAGATTATCACAATTAATTTTTAAAAAAAAAATTACAAAATGATATCACATTTAGAAGAACTTTGATATCTTTTGTAGATTTAATCACTCCCACGGGAATCAGAACTACTGACGAATTGGATAGTATGAGAATTGATGATATGATGAATATTTTCATGTGGTATTACTTTGAAATATAAGAAACTAATCTCCTAGATTTATTAAAGAATATGAGTAAATATCACTTAAATTATACACGGAGTATTTATTTTACTCTATGTGGTTATTTCCATTTGCTGGATTTCAACATACCATACCCAAAAAATTATATTCCACATTCATGGATTCAAGGTCATAACAGTTTCTCGTCTTCCAAATATTCTATTCTGGGAACATATATTAATGATTAGACAACAACTCTAGACAATTTCATGCATCACAACCCATGTGCTCATGATATTAAATAACACACACATAAGATATAACTACACTTCTATTCGTCGATTTGTTGATATTCTATGATAGATCAATCAAAGGGATGGAAGAAATTTTTGGTCTTTTCACCCTATAGGGGGTGTTAAATCGACATGTATGCTGGTGTATTGGGTCTTGAAGGCAAGTGCAGAGTTTTTGTATGACTTAAAAGGTGTTGGGATTTACGAGGTTCTATAGTTTGGGAAAACCAATGAATACATGAATAAAGTTTTCGTGCCAGATTTTCTGAGCTGATGGAGTCTAGAGACTAAATCCATCCATTTGAAACATGAGGGACGTAGGCATCAGTGTGTGGGATTTAGACTAGATATTTGGATCACTAATTCAGGTAGAAATGTATGATGAATTTATTTCTCCAGTGGTGACATGGAATGACTCAGAAAAGACACCAAACATGGTTCATGATATAATGAAGATATTTTATAAACTCAATAATATGTACACCAAAAAGTACCACACCATAAGGGATATTCACCTGCAAGAGTGTAAGGAAACATTCCTAGTGAAGAAGAAGGAAAAGGGTCCCACTTGCACTCATCCAAAAAGTTGTCCAACAGTTAAAAAGAGAGGTACACCGGAATCATTATGGAAAAAATTGGAGAATAGAGAGTTTTAAATGTGGGAGTTTGAAGTCAATTCCAAAATTCATATGAAGGCACATCTTGTAGGTTTCATGGACATGTGGCTCATTTTATATCTATTTCCTATCCAAGATTCCAAGGGTGGTGTAAGTATAAGAACCTTTCTTATCACGTCGAAGTTGGCCGAGAAGAGAACGTTAGGATTGAATACCCATATTTTGGAAAATATTCATATGAGAATGTTTCGGGTATATAGAGGTAAGTCTATTTTTAGAATATAATGACCATTACGGTTGTTATAGAGGTGGATCGCAACTCATTTCATAACTTATGATGTGAAAAGTGTGGTATAGGTATTTGGAAGTTCGTTCTAACCATCTATTCAAGCATTTTCTACTATTTCATCTATGACATTGAATTCTTGTGACAATAAATCCTTTTTAAGAATGTAAAAGGAATTTAATAATTTTTCTTAGGGTAACCTACCTACGGGATGATTTTTTGATGAAGGAACGAACAACATAGGGATACGGGCATATAAGTTATCTTGCAGGGATAGCGTATTGACCACCAGGATTGATTGGTAAATCATATGTGAGGCCTATAATATGTATTGACTCTTACATAAATTCAAATGTTTGCAACAAATTACGGAATCTCGTCCATCACATGTCATATTAGAGAAACATCTGATGGTGTCCTTACAACTAAGGATGCAGACAACTGTATAGAAAACCGGGGAAATATTCAACTTAATTGTTGCTGATGAAACATGAAGATCGATTATTTGTAATTGTATGTGAAGTCCCGTAAATTTCAAGGAAATTTTTTTCATAAATTCTTTTGGATTTTAAGAGTACATAGTTTTTAACGGAACATGATTCCGAGACCCGGTGTGCCCGGAATCAATTTACAAAGTTTATCTCCGGTAAGTTCAGTGAACGAATGAGTGGGTTTTTATAACATTTAAACCAGTTCTCAGAAATGAAATCTGAGGGCATCGATGAAACCACAGTGCCGGTATTAGCTTAAGAATACTGTTATTAGTGTTGTGTTTTCTCGGGGGGAGTTGTTAAAAAAAGGTTTTAAGTGATAAGTGAAATGAAGTCATGTCACAACTTTATTTCTCTCTTTTAAGTGGTTTAACTCCCATGTGTGGGAGTTGGGGTGGGAACCACTTAATTCTAACTCCTCTTGTTAGGATATTAGTGAGGTGGGGCTCACACGATCCCCCACATTTCAAATTCCCCAAAACCTCCATAAACACCTATTAAAACCTCCCTTGTCATTAATGTTTCCAACTTAACACTCCATTAATTTTGACAACACAAGATTAATTAATTAACTGAATTCAACATTTGAAATTTTAATAAAATGTTGGCATGAGTAAATAAAATAAGGACAGCCTTATTTTTTTTGGGTGGTTTTGTTGTGTGGATATTTGAGTGAGGGAGAGCTTTATGTCTTGGATAACTTCATCTTCCTCGTTGAAGAACGCAAAGAACACCGTCACGCCATTCCATCTTCTCTCCACCTCAAAGAAAGGGAGACATCGCTTCCTCCTTGGACGTCTGTTATTTTAATGTTCTTCATTCAGAGCCTCACCCTGCGATGCCGTTTTCCGCGACACTCATCATTAATCAATTTATTGTTGAGGTAGGGGTTATGTTCAAATTTAATCAATTATATTTGGGATTGTTTGTCGTTGTGTATACTCGTTCATTGGCCGCCTTCCATCGTCAAAACGGGAGGAGTTCGGACCACACTAACTCAGCTGATCCTCCTCCCCTTATTTTTTACCATTTTTGTTCATGGAGGAGAAGGTGGTGTGGTGATGTTGCACTGTGCAGGAAAGAAAGAACAGCTGTCGGTGCGGGCCGCGGCGAAGGGGCATGGCGCCGTCGCGCCGCGCTGGTTGGGAAGGAGTTGTGGTCTATGGCTGCTGCAGTTCAGGGGAGCGGATAGGTGAGCCTTCCACCAACACCAGATGGAGCCGGGACCCCCTTGGGTCCCGCAGATTCATTAAAATCCAGCCTTAATGGCTGACCGTTTCTCAATCAAGGGGGAAGTGCTCCCCCCCACGCATCCTACTCAGTCGAAAGCCGAGCCGTCGGCTATGCGGGTCGGGCCACCCGCGTCGGGCCAGCTGTGCTAGGCCGGACCGTGCCAGATGGGCCAGGCCACGTCGGCTAGGCCGGTCCATGCCCAACTGGGCTAGACTAGGACCTGGGTCGAGTGGACCCAATTCGGGCTGACCCAGGGGGTATTGGGTCGGGTCGGACTGGGCCCAAACCCCCTGTTTTTTGACAGAACTATTAAAACACCCATATCATGGGCTACAGACCTCTGATAGATGTACTGTCAGTTGCGTTGGGATCCTTGGATCAAGACGGTTGTCGAGGTATATTACACACTGGGTTTTGGAGAACTTTGGGTATGGCCGGGTGGGTTTGAACACGAAACCAACCGGGCCCTCAGAACGGAAACGCTTATAAATTGAGATACGGATGTCTGATTCACGTGTTGTAAACTTTGATGGTTTCCTCTTAGTGAGATGGTTATTTTGACTTACTCTGCTCGAGGTTTGGATGTAGCTGGATTATGGTTGGGTTGGTTTAGCTTAAAAACCAACCGGGCCCCTGGGACGAAAAAACCAATAACTCTCAGACCGGGCATCCGATTGATGCACCGTCTGTCGCGTTGAGTTCCTTTTGATGAGACGGAACATTATGATACATAAAATCTGGACATCGTGAAATTTGATGTATCGACCCATTGTTTCATAGAGTGAACCTCCTGTAAATGATCATGTTGTGTGCAGGAACCCTAGAACTGGCCCCGACTGCGACGACGATGACGACTGTACTTGGATCCTACGTGGGTTCAGAAGTGATGACAGCTGTACTAGGATCCTCCATGGTATCGGCATTGAAAAAGAACATACTGGGATCCTCCATGGGATCGACGACGATGATTACTGTTCTTGTATCCGATGTGGGTCCGGAAGTATTTGACTCTGTACGTGTATCCTATGTGGGTCTAGTAGAGTAGTTGGTCTTGTGTCCTTTTTGGGTCCGACAACCTAGCTGTTCTTGTATCATATGTGGGTCTGATAGCTTAGATGAATCAGTGATTACATCTGATCGTCTCTATCGCCTTACAAAGTGTATACCTATGTGAGCTGATTCTTGACTTTCATTCACTATCTTCGATATGATTGACATTGTTTCCTGTGTGGAGTGGGACATACATTCTTATGTGGATTCAGTTATACTTTTCTATGTGGAATGGGTTGTACATAAGATCATGAGTTGGAGTAGAACTTGAATTGATGACATAAGTATATGTATGGGAATATACCCAAGTAGTGTTGGTTGATACTAGTATTCATATCTTTCCTTTGTGGTTTATCCTTTGTGGATTCCGGGAGACATTTGGGAGTCTCTGGGTCCCTACTGAGTATCGTATACTCACCCCTGCACGGGCTACGCCCGCACTAAGATGTGTTGGTTGTAGACGACGGACATCGTTGATCATGTCTAGGGCTTGAGGAGTAGGACTGTACCCAAAGTTGGTCTATCTAGTGGGACGTACATGGAGAGAACGGCGGGACACGAGGAGCCGATGATACTGTCTGTACTCACCATTTAAATGGGATTTCTGGAGGATGACTTGGTGGTTGCTGCTTACTTTTCAGTTTTTGTACTCTATTTCTAGTTGTACTGCACTTTAAGTTGGGTTTGTATACTGGCCCATTTACTTTCCAGCACTTACTTGTGTATTCATTTTACTTACTGTTTACATCAGTTTTCATACTATGTGGTGTTTGTTTTTTTATAAAGGCAATGCCTTCCCATTTTATCATGATTTACACCTTTGGTGTTAGTCGCCAACCCCTGGCATACGGAAGGAGGGCATGTGGTAGTAACAGCACGAGCCCTGAGGATGGGTCGTGAAAAATTGGTATCAGAGGAGTTTGGTTATACCGCAGAACTCAAGAAACTGATCTCTCTTTTATATAAAGTAATAGTGTTAAGGGTATTGAGTGCGGTTATCAGTCCAGGGAGTCTGGTGTTGGTGCGGCGACCGACGTATCGACACACAAGGACCCGGACTTCTGATTTCCGACTCAGTGCTCAAAAACATTGATTGCATGTGTGTTTCAATGTTTTCTTTGTGATTACTTGTGTCAGATCACTAGGTGTACTGTATTGACCGTGGGACACTTGTTTCTTTTCAGGATGGCCCCATGATGGCATCCAGATAGGGTTCCAAGAATTGTGCGAGATGGAATCCCACAGAGCGACGAGGCCTCGGTGCAGGGCCCCATTACAGTGGAGGCACCAGCGGTACCTCTACCTGCTGAGACATTGATGCCACCAGCCCCAACATTTTGAGTTCACATCACCTTAGTGCACTGCACGAGTATCAGTGTGAGGGACTGCCAAGGTTCCATGGTGAGATGGATCCTTAGGCATCCGAGGATTGGCTGGAGGCTGTTGTTTGGGTTTTAAGATTAGTAGGGACACCAGCTGACCTCATGGTGATCTTCACGCCGAGTCTCCTTCACGTGACATCAGGTAGATGGTGGAGCCGGATGATCCCGGTGCACGATGATGCATCACTTATTTGGATGGACTTTGAGAGCCTCTTCTTCTCGAAATTCATTCCTCCACCCTCTGTGCGGTGCGCATCCAGGAGCTACTACAGCTGCGACAAGGCAGCATGACAGTAGCCCAGTACTCGGCGCGGTTTACTAATCTCTCACCATACTCCACAAACATGGTACGAGACCCATTATTCCAGGCCCAGACCATCGAGTAGGGACTGAGGCATGAGATCAGGGAATTGATGATCTCCCTCAGCATTCTAACTCAGGCAAGAGTACTAGAGCGAGCCCTTCTTGTGGAGAGATTTCTTGCTGAGCCTACACCAGCAGTGTGACCTACTGCAGGGAAGCACGTAGCGGAGTCTTCTGCAGCTAGCAGTTGACATATGTCATAGGGGTCCAAGAAGACCAGACCATCAGGTGGGCGACCTCAAGATACTGGCTCAGAGGTGTGGGAAACACGGCACAGATCCAGCCTTATGTGGAGCAGACAGGGCTATGCATGTGGCAGGCAGGTCCACATAGCTCATGACTGTCGGACCCGCCATGCAGAGGAGCAGCAGACGGTTGAGGGACCACCTAGGCAGAGGCAGAGGTTCGACCATGGCGGTCCGCAGGTAGTAGACGGACGAGGTAGAGGAGCTGGCCGAGTGGCGGTTGATGGAAGACGTTTTGAGACTGTACCACCACCACCACCAAGTGGTCCAACCTGACCACAGGGAGATGGCGGACAGAGGCAGGCATAGCATCAAGAAGTGGAGGCCTACAACCACATTGCACCAGAGATGATTTGAGGTACTATATGTGTCTACTCCACCCTTTCTGTAGTTTTTATAGACATAGGAGTGAGTCATTGTTTCATTGCTGCTGCCCTTGTTCGTAGCTTGGATATTCCGACAGAGCCTTTGGCTCAATCCTTACAGCTTGATATTCCAAAATGAGCATAATTGATGATTAAACACCGGTGCTAGCAGTGTGAGCTTACTCTAGGAGGCGAGAGCTTCAGCTGGGATCTTCTTGAAGTGGCATTGAGGTCGTACGACGTCATCTTGGGCATGGATTGGTTATCTATGGTCCATGCTCAGATCAACTGTATTAGGCGCAAGGTGTGGTGTGTCTGCACCGATGGGAGCAGGTTCAACTTCACTGGTGAGAAGGGAGCCTTATCAGCATAGGATGGACTCACTTAGAGGAGAGGACAACCGATCACTTATCAGTTGTTTAGTCTTATACTAGGAGCAGATGATGTGAGGAGTCCGAGTATTCCTATTGTGGCGGATCAGTATGCAGACGTTTTTTTCTGACGATGTTCCCGGACTACCTCCTCAGAGAGAGGTATACTTCTATATTGACATGTACCCCGAGAAAGCCCTGATATGTACTCAATAATATCATATGGCTCCTTCTTAGCTTCGAGAGCTACAGGTATAGATAGAGGACTTGAAGGGAAAGGGATTCATCCGACCCAGTGTTTCACCCTGGGCTTCCCCGATATTGTTCTCCAAGAAGGTGAATGGGAGATTGCGACTGTGTGTCAATTAACGTCGCCTAAACCAGGTGACCTTGAAGAACAAGTATCAACTTTCGAGGATTGAAGAACTCTTCGATCAGATCAACGGAGCACGGTGGTTCTCGAAGATAGACCTCAGGTCAGGATATCATTAGCTGAGACTTTGAGATGAGGATGTGCATAAGATGACTTTCAGTTGTCGATATGGCCACTATGAGTTCCTAGTTATGACTTTTGGCATAACCAATGTTATAGTAGTGTTCATTATTCTCATAGACATGATCTTCCAACCTTATATCGATTTACTTGTCATAGTCTTCATCGACGACATATTGATTTACTCGACTACTAAGGAGGACCACGCCTACAACTTGCAGGTTGTACTGGACACACTCCTAGAGCAACAACTTTATGGTAATCTCTTGAAGTGTCAGTTCTGGATAAGTAAGGTCCACTTCATGAGGCACATCATCTCAGAGGCGGTAGTTGCGGTGGATCCTACGAAGATCGAGGTAGTGTTAGCTTGGGAGCCACCCAAGAGCATAACGGAGGTGCGGAGTTTCCTAGGTCTGGCTGGGTACTATCGGAGGTTTCTTCCAGAATTCTCCATAGTTGGAGAACCACGTTAATCTTTGAAAAATAAGGGAAAACCCTTCGCGTGGTCTGATAGATGCCAGAAAAGCTTCCAGGAGCTGAGATAGAGATTGAATAGTGCGCCCATATTGACGCTACCGAAGTAGGGAATAGGGTACGTAGTGTACTGCGATGCATCAGGGTCCAGACGTAGGTGTGTCCTAATGCAGGAGCAGGCAGTGTTCGCCTATGGATCAAGATAATTGAGGAATCACGAGAAGAACTATGCTACCCATGACCTGGAGTTAGCAGTAGTGGTCTTCGCTCTGAAGATGTGGCAGCACTATATGATGGGCGACCTCTTTACAGTCTACTATGACCACCAGAGTCTCAGGTACATCTTCTCGTAGAAGTACCTGAACCTGGGACTACGGTGATCGATCGAGATTCTCCAAGACTATGACATTGAGATAGTCTATACTTCTGGGAAGGGAAATGTAGTGGTTGATGCTCTCAGTATGATGTCGGGCAGATAGCAACATGGAGAGGTGACAGAGCAGTTTGCCGCTTTACAGATATCCATCGTGGATAGATATGGGGCAGCCTTTCTATATTCCCTCATGGTCACACCTACACATCTTTAGTGGATCAGAGATGCACAATGTGGGGAGGTTGACTATGAGACGCAGCGTGCACAGATATCCTCTGGACAGGAAAATGATGGATTCTCTGTAGGAGGAGAGCACGTCGTCCTTTTCAGAGGATGTACCATGGTACCAGCTGCTTTCCAGGAGGAGGTGATGAGGGAGTTTCATACATCCCCTTTGGCGGTACATCCAGGAGTGGCGAAGATGTACAAGGATCTCAGACGACAGCACTAGTGGCCCGGTATAGAGAAGGTTGTGGTAGAGTTCATTTCTCGATGCCTCATATGTTAGCAGGTGAATCCAGAGCACTAGGTACCAACAAGCATGGTATATCCCTTGGAGGTCTCGGAGTGGAAGTGGGATGGGATATCTATGGATTTCGTGACTGGGCTTCCATGTACTTCTAGAGGACACGACTCCATTTGGGTTATTGTAGACCGACTCACCAAGACGGCCCACTTCTTACCCATCAGAGAGAAGGGATCAGTGGTAAGCTTTGGATGCCTCTGTTTTCATAAGATCTAAAGGCTTCATGGGGTGAGATCATCTATCGTCTCCGATCTAGATGCTCGCTTTACTTCCCGGCAATGGAAGGGGTTGCAAGAGGATTTCGGGACGCAACTACGCCTGAGCACCGCTTTTCTCCCTCAGATGGATGGTCATACATAGAGGACCATTCAGACCCTCAAGGACATGCTCCTTGTGTGTGTCCTCAACTTTGGTCGCAGTTGGGAGGAATACCTACCATTGGTAGAGTTTGCGTACAATAACAACTACCACTCCACCATCGGGATGGAACCATATGAGGAATTGTACGAATGAACTTGCAGATCACCTCTGTGTTGGACTGACCCTAGGGAGTCAGCACTTGTGGGACCATATATGGTCCAAGCCACGACGGAGAAGGTCTAGGTCATCCAGGAGCGGATGAGGACAACACAGAGCTGACATAAGTCTTATGATGATAGGAGGCAGAGACCACTAGATTTCGAGGATGGCGACCACGTTTTTTTATGGGTCACACCTCGACATGGAAAAATGAGATTTGGTCGGGGAGACAAGTTATCTTTGCGCTTCATCGGACCATTTAATGTTGTCAGCAGGATAAGCAAGGTGGCTTATAGTCTGTCTCTTCCACCTTAGATGCACCAGGTTGAAGACATCTTCTAAGTATCTCAGCTGAGTAGATATGTGTACGACCCGACGCATATCATCGACCAAGTGGAGATGGACATTGATGACGAGGAGACGTTTGCGGAGGTCTCGGTGGATAATGAGGATCAAAAGGAGCGGGTCCTATGTGGAAGATTGATACCTCTAGTGTGCATCAGGTGGCATCACGGGAACCTCCAGAATAGCACATGAGAGTGGGAGGCTCAGATGCGTTCATAATACCCTAATTTGTTTCCCTAGTTTGTGATGTATCTTTATGGGGACGTCAAGCACTAAGGTGGGTGTAATGTAAAGACCCTTAAGATTCAATGAATATTTTTTCTTATATTCTTTGGGATTTTAAGAGTACACAGTTTCTGACGACACCTGATTCTGTGGCCCGGTGTGCCTAGAATCAATTTCTGATGTTTAGCTCTGGTACGTTCAGTGAACGAATGAGCGGGTTTTTCTAACTTCTAAACTGGTGCTCGAAATTGAAATATGATGGCATCGATGAAACCTCAGCGTCGATATTTTCTTATGAATACCTTTAATGGAGTTGCGTTTGCTCAGAGGGAGTTGTTAAAAAAGGGTGTAAGTGATAACAGAAATAAAGTTGTGTCACAACCTTATTTCTCTCTTCTAAGTGGTTTAACTCCCATGTGTGGGAGTTGGGGTGGGACCCACATAATTATAACTCCTTTTGTTAGGTTATTAGTTACGTGGGGCCCACACGAGTCCCCACATTTCCACATTCCGGATAACCTCCTTAAACTAGTATTAAAACCTCCCTTGTCATTAATGATGCAAACTTAACACTCCATTAATTTTAAAAACACAAGATTAATTAATTATGTGAATTCAACTTTTGAAATTCTAATAAAAAGCTGGGATGAGTAAAAAAAATAGAGAAAGCCTTATTTTATTCTGGGTGGTTTTGATGTGTGGTGATTTGAGTAAGGGAGAGCTTTAAGTCTTGGAGAACATCATCTTCCACATTGAAGAATGCGAAGAATTTCGTCACACTGTTCCATCTTCTCTCCGCGTCAATGAAAAGGAGATGCCGCTTCCTCCTCGGACGTCCTTTATTTTGACATTCTTTGTTCGGAGCCTCACCCCGCGATGCGGTTTTCTATGACGGTCATCATTCATCAACTCGTTGTTGAGGTAGGGGTTATGTTCAAATTTAATAAATTAAATTTTCACTTGTTTGTCATTGTATATACTCGTTCTTTTCCCACCTGATATATTCACAATGGGAGGAGGTCAGACCACACAAACATGGTCGATCCTACTCTCCATATTGTTTACCTTTGTTGTTCATGGTGGCAATGGCGGTGTGGGGCAGTTGCACCGTGCAGGAACGAAGGAACTGCGGCCGGAGTGGGCCGCAGTGAAGGGCGTGGCGCTGTCGCGCCGCGCCGAAGCACCATGGAGGGCTGAGGCCAGGGGCGGGCCACAGAGGAGGGGCGCAGCGCCGTTGCACCATACCGGATGGGAAGGAGCCGCAACCTTTGGGCACGACGGTTCAGGGGATCCGTCGATTTAGCCGACAA